>OY856409.1:1024214483-1025414483 GCA_963693085.1 Alisma plantago-aquatica | reverse complement strand
AGTGCAAATAATTTATGGGTGCAAATGATGATTACTCGTATGCCAAGTAATTAGCTCTTATCAGTATATTGAGATGTTTAATTGCATGATTCTAGTGTATAAGTGCCAAATGGACATGCATTATTTTTATTTAAGTATTTCAGTCTGCATGCATGTACAATATGTTGATTTCTCAATATATTATAGTGTTTTAAATATACTGCTCTGCCAAGTTTAGAATGATGTACATGTTGTAATATAAACTTCAATTAAATAGACGTGGTACCATAGAGATATCAGAGTCAAGTATAAGTAAGAGAAAGGTACAATGTAGAAAGAGCTTTCAAAGAATAATAAAATAATAGATATAGGTGCCCTAAACACCGTAGATTCCCTACGGATGTCTGTACTGTAGGGAGGAAACGATCCACCCTAGCAGTGACCAGTATACGGGGATCGGATCACACCCACAGAGCGTGCGGGGAGATGAAGCTCTTGAGGAAGTCTCCTAAGAGAAGATAGGTTACCCAACATGAACCCGAGATCTCGGTGGTAACCCAGAGGTACCCAAAGAGTGTACCAAGATGAGGCTCACAGAGCATCTTACACCCTCCGCCTATGCACTCAACCTGGAAGGAGAGGTCCGGTTAAAGGCCAACTATTTAGCCGCCTTAGTCAGATGTGACAGTTCGAGTCAAGTAGACCCGGATTCAGTTCTAGGCTTAGCTTCCCTAGTTTTAAGCTAAGTCTTATACGGTGAGATCATAGTTTGTTACGAGTCTTCATATGTAGAGTACACTGCATATGATCAGGGCATAAGCTAAAATATGTTCATATAGGTTTAAAGAGTTTCTTTTAAGTAAGAATGGCTAAGAAAGATTTGAGTACATTTTCCCAGTAATTATTCTTTGTATGTTTCTGAATTATTAGTTCTCTTTGAAATTAATCAAGCATGCTCATTTATTGATTTGCTCTTGTTGATATATAGAGTATCCTGCCATATTTATGATTGTCAATGATCAATCTCTTTAAAGCTTACTATTGTTATAATTGATATCAGTTGCTCAAAAGTATATTTGTAATTATATCAATGATTTATATTGTTTCTTTGAAGTACTCATTCACTGAGCAAGTAGGATCACCCCTCTACTCACAATTTTTAGGGATATTACATGGACTTGAAGAAGGTCATTGCATCAGAGTAGATCTGCCACAAGAGCTAAGTCTGAGTATAGTTAATTTTAGTCAGTCCTTGTCACTCTAGGTCCTTGTATAGATGTGAGAGAGTTGTAAATGATGTTTGTATCTTCGTTTCCTTAATAAGAGAGAATGCATTTGATTATCATGTCATATGTACATGGAAGTGTGAGAAATAGAATGAATGTATGGATGTGTATCATTAATGTTGAGATCATATTAGAGTAATCAAGATTTAATTCTCTTCTAAAGTTTGTTTATGTGATTCAATGCGAGAAAACAAAGAGTTTGAAAAAGAAGAAAAAGTTAAGGTGATCTTTGTATTACGATAAATCCTCAATTTTATGTCCTAATCTCATGATTAATGGTTATTGTGAGATCGGGGTGTAACAACTTGGTATCAAATCTTAGGCTGAGTTGTCAGGGACCATTAAGTTAGTAAGTTAGAGTCATAAGTGTGGCATATAGGAGGTGTTATGATGTTAGCTCTGGGGATTTGAGTATTTGGATATCCTGGCCCGGTATCTGAGTACTTGGATCAACTAGTATCAAGCTACTTTGTCTATTATTTCATGTATACCATGGCCAAGTACACAGTGGAAGGATGGTCTAGAGAGGAACCCTAGAAATATTAGGGTTAGAAACAAGATAAGTAACATGAATTAAGAGCATAAATATAAAATGAGATAGAACTTTCATTTCATATTGTTGTTTTATTGGAGATGAATAGAAAAGCTCTTATATGTTTGAATTCGGATATTCATTTTTGTGAAATATATATGGGTCTTTAAGATTTTTTGTACACTATGCAGTTGTAGCATTTATTGATTACATTCTTTGTATCAAGTAGATTAGAAATGATCTTTGAATGAGCTTTCCTAAGTGGATAAGTTTTCTTCCACACATTTGAGATGAATAGGAGTTTAGTAATCATGAGTAGCTCTTGGCTTTAGGACTACAGGTTCTACCTGGTCCGGCTGGAAGGATGCATTACTGGGATCTAATGACTCCTATTAGTAACATAACAAGAGTAAATTCTGGATAGATTATATCCAAATTCTAGTATGAATGTATATACTCTAAGATTTTGAAGTATAAGGGAAAGACTGGGATAACTAAGAATCAGTTGGAACTGAAATCTGAGATCCAACTTTGGGGCCTCATATGAGAAACCCTTAATTGGGGATAAAGGAACAGGACATAAGGTTCAGATTAAGTTTAATTATTAGTATTATATGAACTCGAAATATGAAATATGGAAAAGATATGAGAAAAGTATGTAAGGGGCCAAGATAGTAAGAATCAATCATGAGGAATAGACTATATAACCGAGTACAATGTTTTTATGTACTCCAAAGTAAAGGGAAAATAGAAGAAAAGAGCTAAGTAGACAATAAGTACATAGAAGTGAAGAGTCTTCAGAAGAGTTAAAGTGAAGAGAACTAGATGAGCATGTAAATCATAAAAATAGGATAAGAAAGTTAGTTGAAATAAAGAGAAATGTTGGAAATAATTAGCTTGATTAAGGAATGAGGGTTATGATATAATTGAGAGCATGGAATGTATATCTTTATTAATAATTTTCATACATTCATCCTTAGTGCCTTTGGATTCTAAGTCTCTATAGAACAACAAACTCGTTTCTAAAAGAAGAACAAAAGTGTAGCTAAATAAATGAATAAGTCATACAAAGGTAGACTGTATTCAGGAAGGAAAAACTTGATTGAAAGAGAAACAATGTTTCACCCATGCATGAGTCATTTGATTTAAAATGAAGGATATGTAATGTATTAAACATGAGGTGATACTAGTAGAGATATTATTGATTTAGAATTTCAACTTCACATTAGTAGAAGGATAAAAGGAAATATATGCAACATGGTATACATGATCATACACATAAAAGAAGCAACATGATCATAAGAGAAAACTAGAATTTAAAGATGGCATGTGGAATAATAGTATATGGTAAGGGGATTATGTAAAGTAAAAAAGGGTTTGAAACATAATGGAGTAATATATATTATAAAAGAAATAGGTTGCGAGATTCAAGAAAGTGCTAATTAGTCAAGTATCCCTGTTGATAATTAATTAAACCTACATATGAGAAATGTATTATTGAATGTTTGAAGATAAGAATTCTAATTCTAAAAATCATCTTCTCTTTCATATCTTCCTTAATGAGAGCAATGTAGGAATGAAGTGATAAGAAAATGAATCATATATGATGCATAACCACCGTGGTAGAGACATCTAGTGAATCACAATATGATGATGAAACCCTAGCAGGGTAATTGAGAATGTATTCTATCTGAATGGCCAAGTAAGAGAAAGGAAATTCAATCGATAATATAAAGAAGACTTTAGTAAAACTTGTGAGATCCAAAGTTTGAATTTCAAATTAAGGGAGCAAAGTCACATCACAATAACGTCATGCTACTGATAAAGATCAAACCCTAGAATGTTTAGAGTTATAGTTGTTCAAGGGATGTCACTAGTGATTTGAACTTGAATACTAGCATCTCTATAAAACAAGATCATGAGATATGCACTATGAGAAGTAAACTAGCACTGATAGTAATCTAGGGTTTAAAGATAGCTAATCTGAAAGGTATGGAAATGATTCGGAGTAAAGAGTAAGATATAAATTTGAAATGTAACAAGTGTGTTTTAATAAAAGGAGAAGTGCAAGATGAGCAAAGTGTAATCTAAAAAAATTCTTGCAGTGATAGCAAGAATGATGAATAATCTATTTGTACCTTGTATGTTTCAATTTAGGAATGTTTAATCTACATGATTAAAATGAGAAGGATAAGTAGTAAAAAGTAAGTAGTAGTGAATGAGGAGAGAGATAAGAGAAAACAACGGCTTTTAGTAATATGTGAATTTGTTTTTAGAAGTATAATTTGTTGAAGGTATATTAAGGGATGTAAATTGGTTCTACGTATGATTTCAGTGTACATGTGCAAGCAATATGTTAATTAAAGGTGTCTGATAGTTGTAGTCATTCATACCAGTAATCCATCTTAGTATTGTATAATTTTGGTATGGTGATATGGGTTGAATAATGATGGAACAAATGAAGGGTTACCCTAAATAAGGTAGTCTTACCTATTCACTCATATGAATAGAAGGGGTGATAGCCATATTGTATTGATATGTAACCCTAATGAGGTATAGCTTGTTATACGTAGCTTTAATATAACTAAGTGATGGTAATTGGGTATGAACAGTCCTTGAATGACTAATACAATCATGGAGTACTCTGTTACTGTTGTTGAAACCCTAGTATGCTATAACTCGATGGTTACACCTTGAATTATGTGTGGGTTGATACTTGAGAATAGTATGGAATGTGATGGTAATGCTTCACCTTATGCATCCATGATGCAATGGGGATGTCGTGAGTAGTACTGTATAATTGTTGTTGAATCTAGTCTTCCAACTCAAGACTATTTTGCTATTTGAGTAGTACAATAGTAAAATTCAAAACAACATGGTGAACTCTCGTTTGTGACTTAGAGGTAATACATAAAAATAGTACATATTGAGCTGTATGAATTGAGATAGTTGGATCGGATTATCAATGTTGAGGTAACACCTCAAGAGTATGAAAATATTGAAATGGTTGTTTCTCTCTCTATCCTATGATTTATTGTGGCATAGAGAATTTGTTGGATATCATTGGGAACTGTTTCAAATATGTTGTGATTATAAAAGAAATAAAGGACTTAATGTTGAAAAGTGAATTTAAGTATGAAATACAAGAATATAATGACATGTAAGATTTTAGAAGCTTAAACTAAACTTTGAATATACTTTGTTTGTGTATTTATGTTTCGGGGATGAAACTTTTTAAGGGGGTGAGAATTGTAATGACCACATTTGTGCTTAATTGGTAAACTAGGGTTTACCTAAATGATTACATGCTTGATTAGATTGAACATCGTTTAGACTTGATTAATGATAGTAGATCAATTGTGATGTTTCAAACCTAAGAAGAAACTCTAACTATGATTTTAGTTTGAAGAATTAGGGTTTGAGAAATGTAAACCCTAATCGGCAAAAATTAGGGTTTTGATAGTACATGAATATAGAATTTGATCAGTATAGCAGTGTGGTAAATGATTTTTTATTTTTTCTACAAATTTTGTATTTAATTTAATTATGGATATGATATGGATAACTCAATCATGCAGATTTGAGAAAAATTTCAGAATATTTGAGTGTTCTTTGAATGTGGTTCTCGGTCGAACTATACTTTGACCAAAATGTTGACAGAGTGCTTTTCAGCAGTGTATTGTTTTATTTTTAATTATTTATTGGTAACTCTAACTGATCTAAAATTTTAACTGGAGATCTGAAACTTAATCATAAACAAGATAAAATTTTCATAATTTTTGGATGCATTTAGTCCTTATCAGTAGAAGAATTATATTAATATTTTTATGACAGAAAATTCAGTTGAAATAAGAGAAAGTATAGTGAGGGGTCAATGTGCAATTGACCCAAGAAGCTCAATTTCTCTATATGGTCAACCTAACACACAAGGAGCTCTCATAATTCGTGATTCAATCCAGATCAATGAAATCCTAGAGAGAGAGGGAGAGTTAGGGTTTGAGAGGAGAAAGTGATGGAGATGTTGACCTAGGGTTTTGCGGTCCGAGGAATGATGAAATCATGTAAGTTTAGCTTCTTTGCATAGCCTTTCACGGTGAATCTTCTCTCACATGTTAGGATTCCGTCCCTCCTCTTATTTGATCTAAAATGGTGTCAAAACTTTCCCTTTTCTCACTCTTTCTTCATAATCCCTCATTTTTAGGGTTTCTGAGTTGAAAGGAAGAAGAATCGGGTGAATTGCTAGGGATTTGACATGAGATCAAAATTTTCAGGGATGAGCTGCGTTTTTAAGGTGTTTTAACACCTTAGGGTGAGTGGGAACTTCCTTTAAATAGTAGATTGCACAAAAATTGGTTAATTCATCCATAATCTTTAATTGCTAGTATGCGACTACAAACCCTGAATTGTCTATTTGTTCTAAGTTGTTGCAAAATGATATGAAATGGATTCTTCCTCTATTTGGATGAAGTTCAAATGATAAAATCATATTAGAAATGTATATAATACATCCTAATGAGAATTCCCTAAGTATTCACAGAGGTTATAAGAGTAAAGTGAAATATAGGGAATTTGTCTATGACTGAAATTTGTTGTATAAGTAAATAGAGAAAATTGCTTATCTAGATCCCCTTGTTATAAATGATTGTTTATCTAAATTCATAGTACATATATGTCAGATACTATCTTGGATTTCGTTCAAAGTGAATAGTGTTTGTCTGATATCTCAGTAAAGAGGGTGAAACCCTAGATGCGAGTAAAGTTGGATATTTGTGAATAGATATCGTGAAATCCATTTGAAGGGATTTTCTTGACATGATAGACTTTATTTATTCAATGTTATTATTGATGAATGATATCCTATTGAATGGCATGGAAAACCCTAATTTAGCACAATTGGAGGATTTCATACATATGTTGATTGTATATGACTTGTTTAAAGCAATCTGTATTTAGTGGATGTTTATGACATATTAAATCCTTATGAAATCCATGTGATAAGTGAATGAGGTAAATGAAACCCTAAGGATAGGTTGTTCAATGAATTAAACATTTTGATTAACATGTTCTTAGTATGAGATGCACAACCCAGGATTTGGGTCGATGTGCACATTTTCCAAGAAAGTGCAAATAATTTATGGTTGCAAATGACGATTACTCGTATGCCAAGTAATTAGCTCTTATCAGTATATTAAGATATTTAATTGCATTATTCTAGTGTATAAGTGCCAAATGGACATGCATTATGTTTATTTAAGTATTTCTATCTGCCTGCATGTATAGTATGTTGATCTCTCAGTATATTATAGTGTTTTAAATATATTGCTCTACCAAGTTTAGAATGATGTACATGTTGTATTATAAACTTCAATTAAATAGACGTGGTACCATAGAGATATCAAAGTCAAGTATAAGTAAGAGAAAGGTACAATGTAGAAAGAGCTTTCTAAGAATAATAAAATAATACACATAGGTGCCCTGAACACCGTAGATTCCCTATGGATGTCTGCATTATAGGGAGGAAATGATCCACCCTGGTAGAGACCAGTATACAGGGATCAGATCGCACCCATAGAGCATGCGGGGAGACGAAGCTCTTGAGGAAGTCTCCTAACAGAAGATAGGTTACCCAACATGAACTGGAGATCCCGATGGTAAACCAGAGGTACCCATAGAGCGTACCAAGATGAGGCCCACATAACGTATCAGACCCTCTTCCTGTGTAGTCAGCCTAGAAGGAGAGGTCCAATTAAAGGCCAGCTATTTAGCCACCTTAGTCAGACGTGACGGTTTGAGTCAAGCAGACCCGGATTTAGTTCTAGGCTTAGCTTCCCGGGTTTTAAGCTAAGTCTTGTACGGTGAGATTGTAGTTCGCTACGAGTCTTCATATGTAGAGTACACTGCATATGATCAGGGCATAAGCTAAAATATGTTCATATAGGTTTAAAAAGTATCTTATATGTAAGAAAGGCTAAGAAAGATTCGAGTACAGTTTCCCTGCAATTATTCTTTGTATGTTCCTAAGTTATTAGTTCTCTTTGAAATTAATCAAGCATGCTCATATATTGATATACTCTTGTTGATATCTAGAGTATCTTGCCATATTTATGATCATCAATGATCAATATCTTTAAAGCTTACTACTGTTATAATTGATATCAGTTGCTCAAAAGTATATATGTAATTATATTAGTGCTTTAGACTATTTCTTTGAAGTACTCATTCATTGAGCGAGTAGGCTCACCCCTCTACTCACAATTTTTAGGGATATCACATGGACTTGAAAAAGGTCATTGCATCAGAGTAGATCTACCACAAGAGTTAAGTCTAAGTATAGTTGATTTCAGTCAGTCCCTGTCACTCTAGGTCCTTGTATAGTTGTGAGAGAGTTGTAAATGATGTTTGTATCTTCATTTCCTTAATAAGAGAGAATGCATTTGATTGTCTTATCATATGTACATGGAAGTGTGAGAAACAAAATGAATGTATGGATGTATATCATTAATGTTGATATCATATTAGAGTAATCAAGGTTTAATTCTCTTGTAAAGTTTGTTTATGTGATTCAATGTGAGAAAACAAAGAGTTTGAAAAAGAAGAAAAAGTTAAGGGTGATCTTTGTATTACGATAAATCCTCAATTTTATGCCCTAATCTCATGATTAATGGTAATTGTGAGATTGGGGTGTAACATCCTTGCTATATTTGAGTGTGTTGCAACTCCTTGAGCCCCTTTCTCTCTCTAGTTTACACTTCATTTTGTGATTATGAGTGAGAAAGGATGGGTGTAAGAGATCTACTTCCTTGTGCTTGTAAAGCTCTCATCTACACCATCTTCCCTACCCCTTTCCTCCATAAAGCAAAGGTGAAGCAAGCTACTTCGAGTGAAGGTGGAGCTATTGTTGGTCTTCTTCAAGTTTGAAAAAGATGTGAAGACCTTCTCTAGGTGAAGGAGAAGGAAAAGGCTTAAGATCCAAGAAGAGTAAAAAAGTCTTTGACGATGGAAGACTTTTTATAGAGTGGGTAAGACCTTGGAGAAGGCTGAAGACTCTTGGTAAAGTATGTAAGTCCTTGGTAAGGTGGAAGACTCTTGGTGCTTGGATGGGTAAGTCCTTTGGTGGTCTTGTGTTGTAACTCTTATTGGTAAAGATATAGAGAAAAACACTTGCAAAGTCTTAGATACTGACCTCTCTAGGTAGTGGACTGACTCTCTCCTAGTTTGGAGAGTGGAACCACTCTACATGACATTGTCAAGTGCTTTCTATCAATTCCTCTCATCCTTGCTATGCTTGTTAGTTAGGACTTCAAATTGTACTTGAGTTTGAGGTTTTAATTTGATATAATTTGAAGGTCTAATCTATCTTGTGAGTAAGTTGTGTATGTGGGTAAAAGTAATTGTATAGTAACTTGCATAAAGAAAATTTTGAAAAAGAAGGAAAGAAAGGTAAACATTATATTAGGGCAAAAAATTAGGTAAATACATCTTTTAGGCATATCTTTAGATGCAGTTGTACTACTAAGTGTGTTAGCACCTTATTTTTCATACATGTTGGGCCCTTCCCCGCCCCTAGGGCTATGGGGATCCCCTCCCCTTGGGATATGGGGTTGTTCTTGACATTAGTATTTAGAAGAGAGAGAGAGAGAGAGAGATAATACCATTTCACTTCAGTAGCTACAACTCATCTTAATCTTTTGTGTTTCCTTTATGTTTGGTGAATCATATAATACTAGTATTCATCCAAGAATGTATATACAAATGCAAGCATCTATAGTACATCATATCATTATGCATCCATTAAAACTAGACTTATACTTAATAAAACCCTCGTACCTATTGTTTTCATATCTGAATCCAAGAGTCTAGAGAAGCAATTAGAATGATCACCCTGAAAAGGAATCAAGGGTGTATGTCACTATGAGTCCATATGACCCAATACTAGGGTTTGATCTTTAATCAAGGTTACATTCATCTTCTTATGATTAGATCAGAGGTTATCTTTGACTTTTATCTTATTTTGGAGTCACAATATTAGATCTCAACATTAGGGTTTCATTTAAGGGATGATGCCCAAAGTATATATATATATATATATATATATATATATATATATAAAAGAAAGATTCATTCATTTCTAAAGTTTCTATATAGGTTTAGATCATCAAGGGTTCCCTTTTTGGATTCACATGATGCAACATGCTCAGGGTTGGATCTAGGGTTTTGGGTCGATTATGATCATAAGGGTCATGAAAAGTTAGGGTTTGTATTAATGCATGAAAGTACATATAAATATAGATAGAGAAACTGAATATTAGGGTTTCTAGATAATTATCCATACATGATTAGGGTTTTGAGACAAAAGAAAATTAGGGACCCTACTAGGGTTTGATTATCACAAAAGGTCAGGATGTATCAATAAAGTCCATTATTGCACATTGAACGGTATATATGTAATTATTAGGCTATAGGCTAATATTTTTAGAATAGGGTAACAAATCAAGTTATAAAAATGGTTCCATTTGATTCCCGATATTTTTGATAATTTTGATATATAATTATTCTATTTTTTGATATACCTAGCACTTTCTAGTATTATTTGAAAATTAATAGATTTCAATTGATAATAAAAGAAGAACAAGGTAAGCGAGCTTAAGTGGAAGCTCACGATTGATCCACGCAGTCGTCGATTCTTCATTGATCACTAACAAGCGACGCTGATGTGGTGAGATTTGATTGGTCCGCCAGGGACCTATCTTGCCCACATTCCTTACACTGACTCGTGGCTGGCCTACTGAGTTGGCAGCTTGAGATGGGGTGCTTCGGGTCTGAGTTGGTGCCATGTGGTTGAGGGCCCTGTTCTCCCTTGCCTGTAGAGTGCCAGGCCTCGGCAGAGGGGGTCACTAGCGCGGGTAGGGATCAAAAGAAGTAGGCTACTAGCCCAGGAGTGGAAGTGTTTCTCAAGCTCTTCAGGTGGTGGCGAGTGGTGAGGGCGTTGTGATTTGGATGGAGAAGGTGTGGAGGTGGAACGCCCAAAATTGGGCAGCCGGTGGCATCGAGGAAGGTCAGGCATGGAATCATGGAAGATTAGGTCAGGTCAGGGATCAAAGTCTCAGGTTATATGAAAGGAGGACGGTGGTGACCCTTAGGTGGACTTATGTAGAGCTGAGGTTAGAGTTAGGGATAGGCCAAGGTGTTGGGTCCATCCAAGGCCACTGGAGTGAGAGGGTCAAGCATTCATTTGTTGGGGTGGTGCAACAACGCATGGAATTCGATCAAGATTAGATTGGTCGGGTGTGATTTCATGAGGCGGAGATATTTTGACTAGTGGAACTTGGAGATTAGGGTTGAGGTGGAGGATCAGCATTGGGTTGACATATTCCTTCCTCCCCACCCTTTATGGGAGATTAGGTATGAAGCCTCAGGTGTCGGATCCCCATTGGATCTGCGGCGGCCTGATCGGGAGGTCGTGATCAATTGATCCATCAAAATAAATTGTTCCCAAGATAAGGGATGTGTATGTGACACACAAATGTCACATATTATAATGAAAATCAGAATTTAGGTCGTAGGCCAAAAAAATGCACCTAAAATTTCAATAAATCATAGAAAATTGTAGAAATGTCCAATTAAGGTGAAGTTTGGATATTAGGTTTATGAAGGTGTGAAAATTTTATAGAAAAAGTTTGGGGCTAAAAGATAAAGTTAGATCCTTTAATTTACTACTTTGTTCAATGTAATTAAGTAACCTAGTTGAAAGGTGACATAGTTCATGATAGTCAAATTAATTATCATATTTCCAAATTGAGGGTCCCAAAAAGTTAGGAAATAAAGGCTAAACCATTTAAGGCTGCTAATGAACATATTTGAGAGACTAAATAGGGTATTTGGAAAACTCACTCTGTCACACATCTGGTTTATCATATCTTAACATCTTCATGTATTGCATTTACCTAAAACAATATGAAATGAAGAATGGATCGACATATCGAAATATATAGTGTGTGTGGGTGCATGTAAAAGTGTACAAGTACATAACAACATATAATCAATCAATTACTTGCAAATAAGAACTGACTATTCTTTACATATTCTAACCCATGCTTGATATGCTATCATGGGTGTGACCATTGTCCCTCTAGGGCTCATGTGAATCACCCATCGATACATGTCATCCTAGGGTCTAGAATACAATATATTTATTTATGTGATATTCCCAGTAGCATTCTAATTGAACATAATGAAAATAAACACTCAACAATTTATTTAGTCAATCATCGAGAAACCCTTAGAAAACATTGGAAAACTATTGCAGGTAGTCTTTTTTTGGCAACCCAAGAGACTTGTAAGTCTTTTGTCGAGCCCAACTTGGGGAGCTCAAATCCATCCTGTAAGGTGCATAGCCCATTAAGTCGTGTAGAGGTCGGCTATGCTACGGGAGAAACAATTCTGAACAACACCACCAGGGGGATTTGAACCTGGGACCCTTTGTGAGGGGCCCCATGCTGCGACCACCTGAGCTACTGCTCATTGTATATTGTAGGTAGTCATAATCATAACCATGTACTTTTTATAGAACCATGTGGATCTTGCAATCATACTTTTAATATTCTATCCAATCAAGCATTCATCATTTAATTTGCATGTATGTAAATCCTAAATTGTCACCATCACATTATTCAAATTAAACTCCACTCAATTCCTAATCTAGGGTTTAGGGTTTGGGTAAGGAATAAGGGGAAAAACCCTAATTCTGTCTCATATAAACATTAAGTGAAACCCTAATTACAATATACAACATATCATTTCATTATGATAACTTAGATTCAATTATTTTCATTAACAACATAGAAAGTTATGACCTTTAATCCTAGTTCTTCATTTGCATGGTTATTCACTCTAGATACCCTAATTATCATCTTTATCATCATGATCATCTTGACTTATTATCCTATTCATCAATGTCATATCATAATAAGAATAAGAGCATTTAGTGTATTCAATGCCTAAATCATCAATTCTGGGGTTTCCATTTACTAATCACTACTTAAACAAGTAATAATCCTACTTTTAGAAATGAGACCAGAATTAGGTCACAACTACATTTTATTTGTGATCCTCTCATTTTCCTAATCAATTTCCATATATAATTTGTCTCCATCTGAGTTACTGACTACTTGTTATAATTAAACCAAAATAAGCATTAACCAACCAATGAGACATTGTGACGTCAACCAATGACCTACTACTATTTGTGATACATGCTGACTGGGAAAGGGGATAGACCTGTAGCAAGGTTTGGACTTGGACCGACCAGTCTAGAGTCACCCGATCCATGTCATTTTCCATGTGCCCTTGTTCTGGTACCATTTGTCCCTTCCACATGCAAGCAGGCGCCATTGTTGGAGCTGCAAGTAGCATAGCCCTAATCATTGAGCTTCTCAATAGTTGGGGAAGACAACCTCTAGGGCTTTCTCCTTGTGGCCTTATTGTTGAACACAACTACCATATTCAGCTCCTCAAGCCCTCATTCTCCTTCTTCCTCCTGGAAAGGTCGGCCACGGGACCTTGACCTCCAGTTTGGTCTCATCTCCTGCTAACGCGGCCCAAGGCGCGTACTAGGGTTTTCATGGTTCCTCTTCCTACCACAGGGCCTATTGGAATTGAAGGGTGGAGAAACAATGTGCCCTGCGGTGGTGTTTTTATAGAGAGACATTGTCTGCTGGATTCTCACAGTTATTATTTCCCTTCCCCCGCCTCCACCCACCTTCATTGCAACTATATCCATGTTCGACAAGGGTCTGAAGGTCAGCCCTGAGAGGGAACGCAAGTCTCTCTCTTCCCCATATTACCATGACTAGGGGGCATGATCTCGGTAGAGGGAGGCTCTGATGAGTCCTTACATAGATGCTAGGTGGAACCTTTAGGGTTTGGAGAAGGAAAAGGATGACGGAAGATGCAGGAGGTGTATCCCACAAGAGAAAGGTAGGAACCTACCTTTTTATAAACTGTTTTGTTGGAACCTTACACTGGTTTGCCTTGGTTCCTTTTCTAGACTACACAACTTGTCACTTCTTTTGTCCCTTAGTTAGGTATACGTGTTTATATATATACCACTTGCCAAAAAGATATTGTCTTTGCCTTAAGTCTCTCTCTCCCTGACAGTTATGAAAAGAATGCATTGTTGCAAATAGGAAATATAGGTTTCCATCTTGGTAACACATATATAATCACCACTTGTTCTTCAAGTATTATCTTGAGCATATTACCCATTTTACTTAATTAACAAACCAAAGCTATTTAAGGAACACATATAAATATATGGCACATATTAGACAATCTACTTATTTAATTGTTTCCCAATTCATTGGTACTTGAAGTATTGGAAATTATTTATCTCTCTCTCTTAAACATGTTCCTTAAATCAATTATAGGAACTCCTTAAGATATTTCCCAACTTATATCTAATTGTGGAATTCATTAGGATATATTTCATGCACAACACTTGCTCTTTAAAACATTTCATTAACAATTACCATTATCTCATGGAACATCCTTTTTCCTCTCATTTTATATAATTTCTCTTCTTTTTCTTATTATATTCAAGATACCAAAATTCATGACACGATATTCTTGTTTGATTTCTAAATCCTTGTGTTGCCATTTATGGCTATATAATTACTCTTTTAGTTATCTAAAACACCACATATCTTATTTTCTTTTGGAAACTTGCATATTATCTCATATTTTAGTTTTATAATAACTAACAAAGTCACTATTATTTATTTATGCATGTAATCTCTCTTATTTCTTTAACTTGTGCCACAAGGATTGCTTACAAAGCAAATAGTTTCATGTACTTTTATACAGGCCATGGGTTCCACCCATACCACAAAGAATAATATTATATTAGGGAAATTACAAATCAATTCATTTATATAATTCAATTTAACCAAAATTGAGGATATTACATTCACTCATCCTTTAAAGGAATTTGTCCCCAAAATTCAAACTAAGTAAGGTTAAGGTGAATGGGAACTCATCTTTGTCCCAAAACTTACGGTTAACAACCCTACTTGGATAACTTTTATTGATATGCAAATTCCTCACATTATTATTGAGTTTGATACCCAAATTCAACTCAGGATATATCCACATCCAAATTCATTAAATGACATTATCACTTAGTGCTTTCATTTTCACTTGAATTTCACCTTTCACTTAGTGATTATCCTTCCACCTAGGATTTCAACCTATTATTCATCTATTTTCACATAAGGTTGAGATAATACCTCAAACCCTAGATCATGTAATCAACCTCAACTTAGGATATTCACTCTAATATGTCAATTCTAAGCATAACATGTGTCTATCCAATCTCTCTCACTAATGATAAGATGAAATAAGCAGTAGGCTACAGCCCAAATACTAAGTTCACCCCATTCCAAGAGTAGAGATGGTGTATCAACACATTCTCTCAAAAATTCACATTTTAGGTTGAATCACTCTCAATAAGGACTCCAAACCATTAATTATTTTTAATCCCACAATATGTTTATATTTCTTGTAGCTTGTATACAACTCCTTTAAAATATCATTATTACATGACTTCTTATATCTTTTATACTTACACCTCATGTCTCATTAGCCTTCGTCATTTCCTCAATGTGTCTAGGGGTGTAGGTACCTTTGGAGTGATCTCATCTTGGTTGCATGGGCCTTATTCACTTAGGGAGTGCCTCTTACATCTACCCCTTGGGCCACATGAACTCATGAAGGTGCCCAATCTCCTGACCCATGGGCCTCAGGAAGCATGGATAGCTATCTCTTGACCCCACAGTCTTATGCATTTAGGACATAATCACTTCATAACCTCATAGGTCCTATGTACCTTTACTCCTCCAAACTTAACATTAGGATTGACTTAGGGATCTACCCTTCCTAGGATTTATTGAGATATCACATCTTAAAAAAATTAAGTGTTGGGTAACATTCAAGGTTACCTCAAACTAATTTTTGAACTCACCCTTCTAGGGAAGGTCCTATCCTAGGGTGTCTTCCTGACTCACAAAAGGAGGTTAGGCTCTTTTACCCACAACTTGACCCCATTGGTTTAGGGTTTTGCCTCCTCCTTAGGTCCTTTTCCCACTCTTGGGTTGACCCACCTCAGGTCGGGACACCAACCCTAAAAGTCAGATTGAGGGTTTCATATTTCCATTTTATGCAACCTAAATATGCATTTTCTATTATAACTTCTCAACCCTTATTTGCTTAATCTTTGGGATACCCTCCATGAGGTTTTGTCCATGTAGTGAACTTGGGCTACCTTCCCCACCAAGGGCTTGGTGCCTTATTGGCCTTCTGAATTTGGGGCATGACCTTTTGTGACCTTCCCTATTTGGGGCTTGGTCATCTACACTGCGGACTCAAGCCACCTTCCCTATTTGGGGCTTGGTGCTATGTCAGCCTTTCCATCCATGGGCTTGACCTTTCTTGGCCTTCCCATCTAGGGACTTGATCTCTCATGACCTTCCCCTACAACAGATTGATCTTTTCTAACCTTACCCTCTAAGGTCTTGATCTTTCCTGACATTCCCATATAGGGTCTTGATCATAGTCATCTCAATGAATTTCTTTCCATATTCAAACTTTCAGAATTAGCATGGGGGTTTTGAGCAAGTTAAATTCATATTTTTATTTTCATGTATAACCATTGGTTTCTTATGTTTCTCATGTATATTCAAATCCTTTCATATGAATCATGCATGAATTTCTCCACGTGCATGCATGCACAGGATATTGGAACACCCAAATTCATTTATATCTCCTCTTTCCTCTTACCCTAACTAGTGTTCATATGGTTAGGGTTTCTATCTCATCCACACTACTCTCATTTCCCAGGATTAGGGTTTTAGTTTAGGGTTATAGACTACACCCTGAATGTTAGGGTTTTTATGTCCCTTTACCCACTAGGGTTTACCTAAAACAACCCTATATATATCTAGGGTTTACAAGGAAAACCCATAAAACATTTCCTCATTACATGTACATTAATTGGTGGAGGATACCTTAATCCTACTTCTTCTCAAAAACCCTAAATTGAGATGAGGAGGGAAGTATCTTTTAGGGTTTATTAAGCAAGAGGGTGAGAAGTGGATGTAATTTGAGATGAGAACATGTAGAGAAACATTACTTCAGGAAAACCCTAGGTTCTGGCTAGGCAACTATCACTTTGTCTAAGGGAGTCCTCGTATACCAACTTAATGGTGCGGAGTAAAATATTTCCAGCCCCCAAAGCCACCTTCTAGACACCATTACCATCAGGTTATGGCTAAATAATTTTCCTAATATTTCTAAATACTAATTGAAATTATAAACTATTAATATTATTTGAAAAATCTTGGGCTCTAATACCAATTGTAATGACCTCACTTTTCAACATCCCCCAATTAAGGAAAGACCCAAAAAGTTGAGAGCCATTACTTAAAATTCCCAAGAATCCAGATTTTTACCAAATAATAAATAATATAACATAATTTGTATTAATTCAAATATTGTTTATAAGATGTTCCTATAAGGAGTTAAATCAATTCCTATCATCAGAAATTCACATATGAGAAGAAGTATATATCTAATCCTCCTTTACTTAGCTTTAATGACTCTGAGTAATTTCATCTGGTTTATCATATCTTGAGATATTCATGTATTGCATTTACCTAAAATTACATGAAACAAAGAACAAATCAGCATATCAAAAGATATTGTGTATGTGGGTTGCATGCAAAAGTATGTAAGTGAATAAAAACATACAATCAATCAATTACTTACAAATAAGAACTAGCATTTTCCTTGCATATTCTAACCCATTCTTGATATGATATCATGGGTGTGACCATTTCCCCTCTAGGGATCGTGTGCATCATCCCTTGATGCATGTCATCCTAGGGTTTTGAATATGATATGTTTATTTATGTGATACTCATAGTGGCATTATAAATGAAAAAAATTTAAAGAAACACTCAACAATTTATTTAGTCAATCCTATAGAAACCCTTGGCAAACACTGACAAACTATTGCAAATAGTCATAATCATAACAACATACCTTTTATAGAAACATGCAGATCTTGCAGTCATACTTTAAGCATTTTATAAAATTAAGCAATTAAATCAAGCAATCATCTTTCAATATGCATGTACCTAAATCCTAAAGTGTCACCATCATATTATTTTAGATTAAACTCCACTCAAGTCCTAATCTATGGCTTAGGGTTTGAATAAGGAATAAGGGCACAAAACCTAGTTCCTTCCCATATTAAACATTAAGTGAAACCCTAATTACTATATCTAACATATCTTTTCATTATCATCACTTAGATTCAATTCTGTACATTAACAACTTAGGAAGTTAAGACCTTTAATCATAATTCTTCATATGCATGGTTATTCACTTTAAATACTCTAGTTATCATCATTATGATCATGATAATATTGAATTACTATCCTACATCAATATCGGATCACAACAAGAATAAGAGCATTTACTGTATTCAACACCTAAATCATCAATTCTAGGATTTCCATTTACTAATCACTACTTAAACAAGTATTAATCCTACTTTCAAAATTGGGACCAGAATTAGGTCACAACTATATCTTATTTGTGTTCCTCTCATTTTCTTGATCAATTTTCATATATAAAAATCTCGGTCTGAGTAACCAATTATTTACTATAATTAATGCAAAATAAACATTAACCATCCAACAAGATGTTGCCACATCAGCCACTTACCTAATGTTATTTCTTCTAGCAGACAAATGGGAAAGGGGACAGACCCACAGCCCAGTATGGACTTGGACCGGATGGTCCAGAGTCACCTGATCCAAGGCCTTTTCCCCGTGCCCTTGTTCTGGTATGAGTCATCCCTTCCGCGTGCAAGCAGGCACCGTCGTCGGCACTACAAGCAGTGTAGCCCTGGTCATCAAGATATTCAATATATGGGGAAGCCAAACTCTAGGGTCGCCTCCTTATGACCCTATTGTTGAATGCAACTATCATCTCTGGCTCCTTAATCCCTCATCCTCCTTCTTCCACCTAGATAGGTCGGTCATGGGACCTTGACCTTCAATGTGGTCTTGTCTCCTAATGTGGCCCAAGGCGGCAGGCACTAGGGTTGCTACGGTTCCTCCGCCTACTGTAGGGCCTATTGGAATGAAGGGTGGTAAAAAGAAGTGTCCTTTGACAGTGTTTTGATAGAGTGACATTGGCTACTGGCTTCTCATAGTTATCATCTATCTTTCTCCTACCTCCCCCCACCTTCATAGCAACCATATCCCTATTTGACAAAGGTCTAACGATCAGCCATGAGAGGGCACAGAGATCTCTCTCTTCCTTGTATTACCATGACTAGGGGCATGATCTTGGTAGAGGGAGGCTATGGTAAATCCTTACATAGATTCTAGGTGGAACCTTTAGGTTTTGGAGAAGGAAAAGGGTGACAGTAGAAGCAGAAGGTGCATCCTATGAGAGAAATGTAGGAACCTAGCTTTTCATAAACTGTGTTCCTTGGAACCCTCCACTGGATTTCCTTGGTTCTTTTTCTAGACTATACAAGTTCCCCCTTCTTTTGTCCCTTGGTTAGGTATACATGTATACATATACATGACTTGTCAAAAAGATATTGTCTTTGCCATTAGTCTCTCTCTCTCTCCCTCACAGTTATGAAAAGAATGCTTTGTTGCAAAGAGGAAATCATTTAATAGGTTTCCATCTTGGAAACACATATATATCCACCTCTTATTCTCCAAGTGTTTTCTTAAACAATATTACCAACATTACTTAATTAACACATCAAAGGTTTTTTAGGAATGCATATAAATATATGGCACATATTGGACAATCTGCTTATTTAACCACTTGCCAAATCTCTATGACATGAATTCTCAGTCATTCTTTATCTCTCTCTTAAACATATTCTTTAAATCCATTATAGGAACTCATTCAGATATTTCCCAACTTATAAAATTCTAGAAATTGGGAGGACAAGGACATTCCATTAGATAATGGTAATTGTTAGTGAAATGTTTAAAAGAGCAAGTATTATATATGGAAGATATCCCAATAAATTTCTCTTATTTTTCTTATTATTTTCAAGTATACCAAAACTCATGAAATGATATTCTTGTTAGATGTCTAAATCCTTGTGTTGCCATTAATGGATAGATAATTACTCTTTTAATTATCTAGAACACCACATATCTTATTTTCTTTTGTAAACTTGCATATTATCTCATATTTCAGTTGTCTAATAATTAACAAAGTCACTGTTCTTTATTTATGCATGAAAACTCTCTTATTTCTTTTACTTGTACCATAAGGACTATGTGCAAAGCAAATAGTCTCATGGGCTTTTATATGGTTCATGGGTTGCACCCATACCACAAAGAATAACATTATTATTCCATCAATAATATCATTAGGGAAATTACAAATCAATTCACGTATATAGTTCAATTTCATCAAAATTGAAGATATTACATCGGGCATCTAGGTAATTTTCTTGCCTCATTCAGTAAATGGCCACACTAATCAATGATGCCAAGTTCCCATCAACTATTGGTCCACATCACGTCTAGAAGAGCCACACTGGTTGGTCTTAACTGGAATTCATTTTTTCACCCTAGCTTTTATCTGATTGGCCCAAGTTATGAAATTTCATATCTAGCTAATCATCTAATGTCAGAAAAAAACTTATAATTAGTCCATGAAAATATTCAGATACTAGGAACATGTTTAGCCTATGTTTCACATCCTATTTTTACCACAATTAAGGTAAATATTTATTATTAAATAATTCGAATTTATTGAACATGGTAATTAGGGTTTCATCAACCTCTAGATATCTATTAGGAGTTTCTCTATGAAAGATAAGTGGTCCATGTATTTTGCACAGCTTTCTTGGATATGTATGTTCATGTGTATAATGAACATGCAATGATATGAATGTATTAGTTGGGCTACAATTCCTTAAAGAATATAAAGTTATAAAATTAGAAAAAGTCATTGTGTGTTCTTTCTATTTGAGGATTTACTATAAACTTTTCATGCATATTAAGTATAAGATTTATGAATAGGATTTAAGAGCTTTTTAGGAATTATATTCATATATTGAAACTTATATAGCATCCTCACCAAGGGGCTCTTCAGATCAAAATAAGAGGCACATCGGTGGAATTTAGGAGGAATTTTGGTGCAACCCATGAGGCTCTTCGGGTCAAATTTAAGAGGTACTTTGGTGCATGGAGAGCAGAAACTTTGGTGCACACTTGAGAATTATTATATTTGTAAGATAAAAGATAGTGTCAATCCATTTTTTTGTGTTTATGATGATAAATGTTTTCATTGAAAGAATAGGTTATGGTAACACTATAAAATGTTTATTTCCAGTTACTGACTAATTTAAGCATGACTGGGAATGAGATGCCCATCGGTGAGGATAAACAACAAGTATAGAGTTGTATGACATACATCTCATTGGTTAGCTCAAGGATTTCCTAGTAGGGTGCCAACTATCATAGATCAATTATTTTTCTTTTCCTTTCTATTTATGGGAACCATGTATTATCTTAGTTTAAAGTTTAAGCTTTTTTGTGTAACTTGAAACAAGAGAGTGTTGATTTTATCCAGAATTGTTTGAATGGTTTTTTTAGTGTAACTCATATCATGTTTGTGACATTCACTTAAAAATGAATGAAATGCATGTTCATCTCAACCATATGAGTATTTGAAAAAGTGGTACGCTACACTTATTTGTAATGTACTATGACAAACTAGGATAATAGTCAAATCTTAATCAACTAAAAAAAATTCAAATGGAGGAAGAAAATTATGAGTGGGTTGGCATAGATTGTATTGTAAATAATCTCTATAGATAGTGTCAAGATTGTAAGATGATATATTATGACACAATCCCAAATGAAAAATTATATCTTTTGAATTAAATCTATTAATTGAGTATTTGGAAAACTTAACCTACATGTCATGTAACGTCCTCGGATTATGCCGTCTCGAGACTTAGAAGGCCTGAGAGAGCAAATCTGAAAATGTTAGAAATTGTATCAAAGAGCAATGCGGAAGCAAAATATGCATACATGAACACTCAAACATAACATACACCATACATTCCCAACTTTCAACATGTATATAATTAGAACATGAGTTATTAAAAAAATTACAATACATATTGAAAGGATAATTTTACAAGTCTATGAACATGTATGTTAACCAACATCTTGACACAATAGGTACAACCTAAACACATGCTCGCATCCTGTCCTTTTCTCCCATGCTATCTCTGAACCTAAAACATACGTGAAACAATGAATCAACACAAAGTGATGTGTACATGGGTAGAAAGATACATATATTTATGGTTTTCATAACTTTGAAAAGATTTGCATAAAGAAAGAAAGATCATGGAAAATGGTTCTTTATTAAGAGAAATATGCTTATTTTAATCATTTTTTAGATAAATTGCATTACTAAGGTGGACTAATACTAAAACATATATATTGGGCCCATCCCTGTGTACCGAGTACTCTAGGGAACTCCACGTACACCTTGTTCTCTAGGGAGGTGTACTACTCAACATTGATCCTTCCCTCATAAGGGGGATAATGAACACCTTAATAACTACAAAATATCTACTCATCATTTTTGTTTTGAAGTGACAAAACATCGAGTACTTATAGTAATACTACATCCAATATTTGCAAATAAAAGAGCATACATAGATATCATGATTCAACCAAGAAAATCATAGTCATATAATTAGATAAACTCACGTACTTGAGTTTAGAGATTCCTAGTAATCCTTGATCATCTAGATATCTGGTCATCACCTAATTAATAAAAATTAATCATCATTAATAAAAGTACATCATTATTCATGGTAATTCAGGTCCAGTTAGGGTTTTTGCCAAACCTAGGTTCCATTGATCTAAGAAATGTGTATTATATTTTTATATTGACTTATATTTAATAATCTGGCCCTAATTCAAATTCCATATTCTTCTGATGCTTTATCAACTTTCTAGAATTTAAATGAGATTAAAATCATCTGATTGGACATTAATGAGGAAGGACCGAATGTATTTGCACAATACTCAGATCAGAGTCTAGTTCTAGGTCTTAACCATCATTAGGGCTCTATGAGAATTTTCACAGAATTAATATTAACAGGATATTGTTTATTTCATTTATTGAACCCTGAATAGGAGTGTTACCTTCTATATCATAAACCATCAGTAATAAACTACCAGAAGTCTAAACTATGGGTCATATGAGAAACTAGGCATTTTTCTGAGTCCGGCGATATTTTGTGGGCATTATTTGGTTAAGGGATCTATTTTTAATCATATTTCTAAGATCAGGTCTGATTCTGAGAAATTAGTAGAAATTTACCTTAAGGGCCTGTTTGGTAGGGTGTAGCCGGATGACAAAGTGTGTGTTTAATGTACATTTTTACATTGCGAACTCACACAACTGCACCCTACTACACCCAACCAAACTAGCCCTAATGGGAATTACATGGCCATCGGATTTCTCTTCAAGGGTCCTGATGACATCAGCATCTCTATAATTTAGATACTCCAGGATTCGGATCACGTGAGTGGTCCATGGATAGACGGATCCGGATACTCATCGGCCTCTTCGCATTCATCGCCACAACAGCGTCGGCTGTCCTTCTCGCGGGCGAGACACGAAACGCGGCTGCAGGGTGGACCTCCGGCAGGTTCAAACCTTGCTCCTCGCTGCTTTGGTGGCCACGGATCCCATGTTTGTCCCCGACTCTCCCCTTCTCTTCTAGCACACGTTGTGCATCGCGCACGAGGGTCCGTTCGGTTCCGGAGCAGGGCACTGCCGCACAGGAAGGAAACACCGAGGGAAATAATGCTGCTCCAGGTCTCAGTGGTTGCAGATGATTCCGGTGGTTGGAGATGATTCCTATCACGAATCTGCCGTTGTAGGAAACTCTACATCCTTATTTGTTCCTTCTCGTCACTCATCATAATTAGATTCGTCATTGCAGAGGGGTAAGAAGTGTCTAATGTCTGGTCTTCTAGGCTGGGGAGCTCTACGGCCCTGCCGCCACCTGCTCCTCAGATTCCTTGGCAGGAAGGGTGTCGGATTATGGATCTTCTCCATGGTGCGTGCTCCAACCCACTGTTGGTCCAGCGGAGCTTCGTGAGGACCTCCACTACTCCGGCATCACCTGAAGCAATGAAGAAGATCCAAGATTTTTGTCCGCCGACCACTGCAGCTCCACAAGCCATGTCGAGGTCCATGCCCATACGAAATCCCTGAACCAGTCGGAAGCCTTCTATATCCTTGTATGGTCGTGAGGATCATTCTGTTTCAGCTATACAACCTTCTTCCTCAATGTACACGTGATTTGAGAACACACAGAGGACATACTCATCCTCTCCGAAACCTCAACTCACCATTGTTACCCCTTTGTCTTGAGATGCAAACATCTGCAACCATCGTCATCCTTCTTGCACCTAATCACGTCAACTATTGCGGTGGTGCTGTACAGGACAAAGGAAAGGAAAGGACAAATTCCATACCCTGGTCATTAGAAACTCTTGACTGGGGTGTCCTCTCAATGGCAGATGCACACGTATAACTAGATTACGATTAGATCCGAGATTGGGCGTTTTTTTCACAGAATTGGTTTTTGGAGTCAGTCTAAACACTCCGCTCTTTTTGGAAATAGAAGACGAGGTCAGGTTCATTCGACAGGGCTGAAATATCCATGGCCTAGTTCGATGTATGGTCAAAAACTCATATTAATCAATCGCATGTCAATCATTTGATCGAAAATGCGCAAATCCATCAACAAAAGGCATACACCCGAATTGAACTCAATTAGGTGTCATGACCATAACGGTACCTCTAATCACACCTCATTGCCGGTAATAATCCATGATTGGATAAATAATTCGGAAATTTTTGGTCAACCATATACAAAATATTCATAGTCCTTTGTTTCTATATTGGGTATAAACCTTAAATCCGAGTTATCACATGTCATGTTGTTTTGATGTAGGCTACTATTCGATTGTGTCTTGTGATTTGTGTGGTAATTTTCTCTTGATAAATCTCTATAGATATAATAAATACATGTACATTTATAGATCTTTGCTTGAGCACACAATTTTATAAGTATAATATTATACATAGTAGTCAATAATACAAATAATAAGAATATAACACTTCAAATAACTATTTGAATAGAATAAAGTCTGTAACTAAATAATAAATTCTTGTAAAAATCTACTTGTAGTTGTAAAAAGAATTTGTGATGGTTATCTTCTCAAAGGTGCCAAGTTCACGCTTCACGCTTTGATCCAGAAAGTAGAGGATTTCATCATGTTGATCAAAGAACAAGAATAGCAAGATATATACAACGTTTGACACCAAGTTCAATTGGAGAACAATGTTGAACTCCAACAACTGCATCAATGCATTACACCCAATTTAAAAATATATATTGTGCATTGTAGTTGTTGGTAAGGTATGCCCAGAGATCCAATCATGTGATGATTGACATGGCATATACCATAAAAGATTTGATTAATACTCATAAAGGCAAGCTTTCACTTTATTATATTTCATTCAGTTATGAGATAAAGGGCAAACATTATGAATATTTAAAAAATGACAATACTCAATGATGTATGTCTTCAAGTACGTGACTTGGACGGATGAGATCATACCAATGTTAAGAGTGTGTGCATTCATATTATGTCCCTAGTCAGTTGTTACTATGGAAGGTAGATAGACATCAGTAACACATAAGACTAGAGCGTGGGTTGGTTGATGACAGAGTCTCATTAGTCATGATATGGCAATATCAAACCAAGAACACAAATACATGTTAGGGAACAATGTATCGTATAGACTCATCCTGAGAGTGACACATAGAAACCATCTTAGGTGGTTATAGTAATCTCTCATAATGAAGGTGGTGATTGTGATTCTTAGAGATGAAATCACTACACTCATCACATGTCGTTGGGTATGCTTTGACATCATCAAATGCAATCCTGAAACGTGGGTTGTTATCAACGTGATGATTGGGTGACTTTGACACATGGGGATAGACTGTGAGTGATAGATATGTGATTTTCCCCTCCTACTAGAGTATGATATCATGGCCACTTGATAAGCGATACTGAGAAACCCATGTACATGCACATGTGAATATATATATGATATTGAGGTCACATTATCTTAGACAGTCTGCTCTTGGTTCAAGAAACATGGATTGAACGTTGAGAGGATGACAATTCCATGCCTTGAGTTCATCCTGGATATCAGCAACAAAGGAATTATACATTTGCTACAACACCTTACACAGTTTGTAGGTTGAAGTTGTTCTCTAACTTTCCATTCACTTGGGTAGCACTGATGTGTGACTAGATACCACTCCTTGCTTGTGATATTATGAACTAGTTATGGACATTCACTGTCAACGTGATATGGGACCAATAGGGTCACACACAAAGGAACTCATCTAGAAAAGGAGTTTTATCTTGAATGATGATTGGATTGATTAATAAAGTATTAGGTATTCAATTCACACACTAGATCAACAGATTGACTTACTGCACTGCCAAATGACCATCTCACTGGGCCAAATAGTCATTTTGGCAGCCAGACGAGCATCTCAAGTGTTGAGATGGTCATTTGGGTTGATAGGCTGATCAGAGTTCAAATTGGCTAAGTTCTGCCCAAATCAAGATATGAACTGACTAGTTCATTTTGATGAACTAATTTGCTCAACTCAAGTTCACCAGACATCCGTATGGGTGAATTAAATAGGCATCTTGCCTAGGTGAGATGGCTCGGTTGAGCCAAACAAATGCTCTGAAACTTTACCGAACTACTTTTGATTGCACATTACTTAGGGTGCAAGGAATTAATATGTGATATTAATTGGAATCGAAATTTCTAAATTCGTGTGCGATTTGGCCGTCAGTGCAAGACGAATGTCTTGTGTGATCAAATGACTGTCTGGGTCACCAGACAGCCATTTTGGATATCACAGGTTGAGAAAATTCAAGACCTTCTGGTCCCTTCCACTCCCACACAGATCCCGAATAGACTGGGAACCCTGGCTCAAACCCGACCTATTACTAGAGGGGTGTTGAGGGCTTCCCAAACCACAACAACATGAACTGAGAATCAGTTGCTCTGACAATTATTGTCCTCTATGGTTGTGGTAACTAAGAGAGTGTAAGAAAGTCCTACCCGATAAGGGAGGGATGCGATGGGAGAGAACAACTAAGGATCGTAGTTGTGGCAAGTTGGTGACTAGTACACCAACGGGAGAGACAACTCCTTCCTGTCTATTCTAGTTTAACAATAGGAGTTCTAGTTGGTCTGTATAGACTACTCTAGAGGTAAGAGTCTTTTGGCTACTGCTAGGAGGAAAACTACAGCTTGTAGTCCTTAGTGAGACTACAGGGGCGCTGCAGAAGCAGTCATGTTCATTGTTCATGGTGAAGATCAAGAGTTGCACATCCACCGTCCAAGAACGACTGGAAACAGTTGTTTTGAAGTGAGTTGTTGTCGCTAAACTTGCTACAGGACTAAGTATATCTCGTTAAACTATTCTTCCTATTTCATAGTAGTTAACGCGATCTTGTTGTTAAGGGAATATGGATAGATAAAATATTTGTTTCCACTGCTATACTTTATGCTCATATTTCCTAACTGTGGTATCAGAGCTACATCAATTTATTATGTTTTAGGATAATTGATATGATCAGATTTTGGGTTTAAATGTTTATTTATTGCACACGATGTGAATATATAAACTATCTCATATGTGTATCTGATCAAAATACTACATAATCCCAAACTAATATTATATATATGCAATTTACACGCGTCGCCCTAGAAGAAGTTTTGATGGTGGATGTTTAGTGTGGTTACGGCCTAAACCCTATATCTGTGTGTGGTTGGATGGTTTGGTTTTTATTCCTGTTTATCTCGGTTTGTGTATTGAGCCTCTATGTCCCTCTTCCCAAAGTAAAGTTAATTCTTTCCTACCTTTTCTCCCATCAAATGTAACTCGAGGTTTTTTATCAATGTAATAAAGTAGCAATATGATACTCTCTTTTCTTATAATGATGCGGAAGATGATCATCATATGATGAGATGACCAGTTGGTGAGATGAGATGACCGTCTAGAGAACTATGGAGGACAGAACGATGAAGCCTGATGACCGCCTGGAGGACCCAACTGACCGTTTGGAAGGAGTTCATACATCGGTTGGACTGGAGGCCATACGACCATCCATGATGACCAACCAACCAGCCAAGAGGTGAGACAAATGGTTCAAGGGTTGAACTGATCTACCCAAATTGGCAAGCACAGATCTACACCAACAATAGGTTCATACTTATGATGTGGTGATTGACCTAGGTAGTAGTAATTCCTTGTGGATCCAAGGAATTACAAGTAGACATGTCCATAACCATCGCCTTTTATTTTATATTGCATATTTACATTATGGGATATAGCATGTATATCATACGTACTATGTGATTGAATACAATATATGTATATATATATGATATATGAAATCCCTCAATCAAACATATTAATTCTAAGATGCTTTCCATTAGCAACACACATAAAAAGCTTGATCGATAAAGTGTAGATTTTCACAAAGCAAGGTGTGTCATCTATCTCATGGAAGTGTGATGGTAGATATGTAGATTTGCACAAAGCATGGAGTGTATCTATCATGTTAGCTATTGGGTCATGCTTAACTGGCGGCTTGGAGAGCCTAAGCCCAGAGGCATGTATATGATCATGGGAAGGAGTTGTGCATATCATCTATCTAAGAGTTGCATATGATGCAATTGGCATGATTTATTACCGTGATGGTTGATTATGGATGTTGGTGTAGACCGGGTAATAATTGAATCATTTTGGATATTGGCTCATTACAAAATTTTCTCTACAATTTTCTAAATTGATACTTGAGGGTTATCAATTTGAACAAAATAATGAGAACGATAATGAATTAAAGACCTAATTATTATCGCCCAAATTTTAATAAAATATAATCAAATCAAAAATGAGTTTTTGACAAAATTGCAAATTCTTTTGTAGAAACAAATGGCAACAAACATCAAACACTTTTCTCTGTGACTAGTCCTTGATAAAGACAAATTAACTATGAACAACTTCCACGACTAGTTCAAGATGTTGACAATCGTTCTCACACGGGATTGAAAGCTCTATGTCTTGGAGACATTAGAACTAGAGGAACCACCTCAAAATGCATCAAGGGCTGAAAGGGATGCTTACAAGAATCATACTGAAGACACCATGGATGTCAAGTGTTTGATGTTATGCTCCATGAACTATGAGTTACAGAGCCAACATGAGAACACATATGTGATTGAGATGGTCACACATCTCAAGAACATGTTCTAAGATCTAGGAAGACGAGAGATTTGATGTCTCCAAAGCATTATTTAAATGTAACATGGCAGAAGGTGACCCAGTTGTCCTCATGTACTCAAGCTCATTGGGTTTCCGGAGAACCTATCTAGACTGAGATTCCCTTTGGGTCAAGAATTGGCCACTGACGTGATTCTATAATCCCGTCCAGGGTCATATAGTCAGTCTGTCATGAACTACAACATTAACAACTTTGGCAAACTATTGACAGAGTTGTTGGGCATGTTGAGAACAGTTGAGACACAAATAAAGAAAGACAAGCCCAAGTCTGTGATGATGATCAACGAGACAAAGGGGAAGTCTAAAGGCAAAGGCAAATCTAAGAAGAGTTTGAAATCTAGCCAGAAGCCCAAATCTTCAGATCTCAAAGAAAAGGGAGGTGTGAAGAAAATAGGAGGTGATTGTCACCATTGTCATCAGCATGGATATTGGAAAAGAAATTGCCCACTCTGGTTAGAGGAATCAAAGAAGAAGAAGGAAGGCATTGAGACCTCCACTTCAAGTATAAACATTATAAGATAAATTTGATTGCTTTGTTGGTTTGATATGTGATACCAAATAGAGATATGACATACTGATGTGCAGGTACTGAAGAGAAGTAAAGGCCTTCATGGAAGGACAAAGATGGACAAGGCGGAGAAAGAGTTGTGGAAGCTTTAGTCAAGAATTAAATTTAACTTAGCACAATGGGCATGTAATAGAGTTAATAGAAATGCTATTTTATTATGATATCAAATAGAAACATTTACTTTAAAGCGTCTTGTATGACAAGGATGATTATTTAATATAGTGAGATATTAATGTTTCTATTTCAAAAGATATGATCTTGGATGGCAATTCCCAAACATCTATATAGTCTTTATATGACAGATTTTGAGATGAATGTTTATAACATTAATACCAAAGGATTATAATTGATAACTCAAAATTATCATTAGCAATGGTCACCTTAGACGTATACATAAGAAATGCATGTCTAGAATACATATTGATGTTAATCTAGATTCCCTTGGTTATTGAACCTAAGGAAACATGCAATTCTTACTTGTGCACAACGTGACATAACATCCTTCACTAGATGTAGTGGGAGGATAAGTCTTCCATCAGACCTCATACATATGATGCCTGAAGATCTTATGGAATCAATGCTATAGATAATTACTTATACTTCATTTCATTTACTGGTAATATAATGATATGTACCAAGTAAAATAGAAAAAGTGTTCAAGGAGATTATAAATGAAGTATGACTTTGATGAAATCATTAAGAAACTTTGATGAGATCAAATGTTGAAATATTTTGCATCAAAATCTTGAGAACCTTCAAAGAAAGAACTATGATAATGTATCACAAGTCAAATCCATCTGAACATGATGATGTGTCAGAGTGAATGAATGATACCATGATGAGTCATGATATAATTATCTATTAATCTAATCTTATTATCCTCATAATATAAAGCTACCACTAGATGATGTACCGTCTGAATGGTTTATAAGACATCATATATGATGTGATTTGGGAATGTTCCAATATGTCTAAAGGATTGAAATCTACATTCAAAAAGTAGTTTCTTGAAGAAGGTTCATCCACAAACCATAATTGTTGAATGTTACTATTAATCCCAATCCAATAACAAAATGGTTTGTTGATAGGATAATTGAGTTCCTAAAGAATCAGTGGGAGTAAAAGTAGAACTCAAAATGTTTAAGGTCAACAAAAGAGTACAATGAGAACTATGAGAATCACAAATTGTTGTGGAATCTCAAGTTCATCATGTAACACAGAATAAAACAATTCTGGTAGAACACATCTGAGATTAGAGGATTGTGAATCCAATGATTCAGATGGGTTGGTCATAATAGATGAGCTGACTAATCAACGAGAAACTATTGAGTACCATAATCTGAGTAATTATGGAGTCCATGTAAACTGACAAGGTATGACCTTGATAGTACTACCTGAGGGGACAAACCCAAAAGGTGAAGATAGTGTCTTGTGACAAAGATCTACATGGACAACATAAAAGTACAAATTGGTTGAAAAGGTTTTCAAATCAGTTCAAGTTGTTGAACATGATAGAAATTCATTTACCAATTGTCATGCTTGTTGTTGTAGTTAGAATAGACTGTGAGATTTAGCATAGGAAAATAGAAACTAGATTCCTAAAGGGAATACTTTAAAGGATTTGTACATGACACAACCTAAAAGGTTCCATAACTTGAAGAATGTGAATAAAGTCTATAAACTACAAGGTTCAATCTGGGATTGAAACAAACATCTCAGAGATGGGATCTTTTAAATTGACAAGCTAGTCAAAGAGTTTGACTTGAATCAAGATAAAAGATGAAATATATGATTACAAAATATTTAGTGGGAGCATATATGAATATTTCACATATGATGAAGAATAACATCTCAATATTATGAATATTGAGAACTGGCATGAAAAACACCTTTAACAATGAAGGATAAGATGGAACATCTTATGAGATAAGAATCAAGACCTATGAGATAGTTCTTGAATGTTTCGCAATGGAATTTTGAACACATACAATAGCCATTTGTTGAAGGAGTTCAACACTGAATGGATTCAATAAGGGATAATCTGGATTAATTTCTCATGAACAATTTGTTCCAATTCTTATGAAGAATGGAAATAACACGATTAAGATGTCATCGGTTGTTACAATGGATCTATCACAAATGCTATTAATGTACTTATCCCATTTAAATCTTGTATGTATTGGACATGACAAGATGATATTGATTCCATTAAGGGTTATTGGAAAGTCACTAAAGATATACATTAGTACTTGAGAAGTATTTAAGGATAAATTGTTAGTCAATAAGGAAATAAAAGGAAGAGTTGGATGTAAAGGGTTACATCGATGCAAGATTCCATAATGAAAAAAGATGATAGCAAATTAAAATATGTTTGATTTGAAAGGAGAAGTGTTGATTAGTTGGAAGGGTTCTGAACTAATATCCATTCTATAATAGAAGTTGAGTATACTTGTGTTGTGAACAAAGACTGATACTATATGGATCTAGAAGTTCATATGATGAACTTATAGATGTTCCAACCACTGATGACTCAGTAGCAATACGGTGACAAGAATGGAGCTACTTGTTAAACAAGGCATATCAGATACCATATTACAGCAGTTCTATCTCATATAAGAAATTGTACAATGAAGAGAGAAGGAGACATGAAATATACCGCTTATAAGAAAATGTTGCTAACCCACTGGATAAAGTAGTTGCATAGCAGAAACATGGTGGACATGTTTGAATCACTAAGAATAAGATATGTGGGCGATTGGCTCTAAGTGTAAGTGGGAGTTTGTTGGTAAGGTATGCCCATAGAGTCAATCATGTGATGATTGACTTGGCATATACCATAAAGGATTTGATTAATACTCATAAAGGCAAGCTTCCAATTCATTATGTTTCATTCAATTATGAGATAATGAGGAAACATTATGAATGTCTAAAGAATGATAATACTCAATGACTTATATCTTCAAGTACGTGACTTGTAAGGATGAGATCATAGGAATGTTATGAGTTTGTACATTCTTGTTATGTCCCTAATCAGTTTTTACTATGGAAGGTAGATAGACACCAATAACACATAAGATTAGAGTGTGGGTTGGTTGATGATAGAGTCTCATTAGTCATGATATGGCAATATCAAACCTAGCACATAGATACATGTTAGGGAATAGTGTCTCGGATAGACCCACCTTGATAGTGACACATGGAAACCATCTTTGGTAGTCATAGTCATCTCTCATGGTGAAGGTGGTTATTTTGATTCTTAGACCTAAAATCACTACACTCGTCACATGTCATTGGGTACACTTTGACATCATCAAATGTAGTCCTGAAATATGGGTTGTTATAAAGGTGTTGATTGGATGACTTTGACACATGGGAATAGATTGTGAGTGATGGATATGGGATTTGCCCCTCCTAATGGAGTATGATATCATGGCCACTTGATTAGCGAGACTGAGAAGTGTGAGGATGCACATGTGAATCAATATTTGATATTGAGGTCACATTATCTCAGACTGTCTGCTCTTAGTTCAAGAAACATTGATTGAACTTTTAGAGGATGATGATTCCATGCCCTGAATTCTTCCTAGATATCAGTGACAAAGGAATTATATAAGTGTTGCAACACCTTATATAGTTTGTAGGTTGAAGTTGTTCTCCAACATTCCATTCACTTGGGTAGCACTGATGTGCGACTAGGCACCACCTTTCTTGTGATGTCATAAACTAGTTATGGACATTCACTGCCAATGTGATATGGGACCTATAGGCTCACACACAAAGGAACTCATCTAGAAGAGGAGTTTTATCTTGAATGATGATTGGATTGGTTACTAAAGTGTTTAGGTATTCAATCACACAACAAATCAACAGATTGGTTGACTACACTGCCAAACAACCATCTCACTGGGTGAAATGGCCTTTTGGGTAGCCAGACAAGCATCTCAAGTCTTGAGACAGCCATTTGGGTTTTTAGGATGATTAGAGTTTGAATTGGCTAAGGTCTACCCAAATTGAGGTATGAACTGATCGGTTCATTCTGATGAATTGATCGGCTTAGCTCATGTTCACCAGATGGACATCTGGGTGCACAAGATGGGTGTCTCACCTAGGTGAGATGGTTTGGTTGGTTTGAATGAAGTTTCTGGAAATTTCCCAAACTAGTTTCAATTGCACATTACTTAGGGTGCAAGGAATTAATATGTTATATTAATTGGAATCAAAATAACCATATTCATGTGTGATTGGGAAACTGCCAGACGTTCGTATAGTAGTGTCAGATGATTGTTTCATGTGACCAAATGACTGTTTGGGTCACTAGACATCCGTTTTGGCTATCGCAAGTTGTGAAAATCCAAGATCTTCTAGTCCCTTCCTCTCCCACACAGATCCCGAACAGACTGGGAACCCTAGCCCAAACCCTACCTAGAAATAGAGGGATCTTAGGGGCTTCCTAGACCACAACAACATCAACTGAGAATCAGTTGCTCAAACAATTGTTGTCCTCTCTGGTTTTGATAACCAAGAGAGACCAAGAAAGTCCTACCTGACAAGGGAGGGTGCGACAACCTGGACTTTTGCTCTCTCCTATTTTATTCTTTTTGTGGGCTCCGATCTCCAAAACCACAATATAAATATGATTTAAACTTAGCGGAAGCAATCGATTAACAACGGAAGACAAAAATCACGGGAAATTAAAACTTTTTGAGATAAGAGCTTGAAACCTTAAAACTTCTTTCATAGAAAAAAAGATCAAACTGTTTACATCTCTGATAATTACTTCTTGAGTAATTATATACATCATGATACAAAATCTCAAGAGATAAAACCAAAATCTCAGACCAGCAACTCCTAGGACCTGAGAGTATAGAGATGGCATAGGACTAACTTTCTAACAACTATCTCAGCAGTCAATATCTCCACCTGAGATTCACTGCTGCTCCTGGTGCTGTTGCTGGGATTGGTCACCTGTGGGTCGGTTCCTCCGTCTTCGACGAACACCTAAAAAGTTGAAGTCTATGGGGTGAGACAATGTACAAATTGTCCCAGTGAGAGTTATAACTCTCAACTAGAAGCTTTATATAGCAAGTCAAAGAACAATATAAGCAATTTAAAGTAATCAACAGCAGAGAGGTATTAAGCAGAATATCAACATATAGATAAGGCGAAGAACATATCTACTATGTAGTGTAACACCATTCAAGAATCTCGTAGCTTAAACTAAGAAATTATACTACGCGGCTGATTATGTTTTACAAACATCATTATGCCCTGTGGAGATGAGGTATACCCCTCATACTCCAACCGATCACTAGTAAGTTGCATCGGTATCATACATAGGTCATTAAAAGAGCCGGATTCTTATGACCTCATCCTCCTCAGTCAGTAAGAGGATTGCTTGCAGGACATCTTGTGTCTCTGCTGTTATAGCTTACCAGGGTAATCTGGTCCTTCGCTATTTTTGAGTTACAGTGGCGTTCTGTACTCTCTTCGTCATCGGAAGATTTCTTGTTTATCTCTCACCGATGTGGTGTTTGTGTTTTCTTTGGGAGATTCGTGGTACATCTCTTAGTTTGGATTTGTAGTGAAGGGTTGATGGATTATTCATCTACATCAATCCCTACACTAGGATGTAAGGATTTACGCATCCATTTCCCCCACATACTCAAAAGTATGTGCTTCAGGAGTTCCCTTGGGAAAACCTGTTTCACCATCATTTGGTCTCTGACAATGATGGATCTATGATCAGGGCTCTACATGGTATGATTATACTTGATTAGTTAGGTACATTTCAGTATTCTTTTAACATCATACATGTTCTCAAACATTTAATCACTATCATGGCAGCTATGAAAATAGAATACTAAATGTAACAAGTCTAACTCACATCAATTATCATTTCTTAATCATCTCATCACAAGTCATCTGTTAAGCATGACCTTGATGATATTCATGGCCCTCATAGCCCATCAATCTCATAAGATGCCACTAACAAGGCATCAGGATATTTCACTATTTCATAAAGCAAAAGCATGCTTTCAATGAATATAGTATCATAATCCTTACCTGGATATGATCATCCTTATATAGAAACCTGCATGGTTAGTTCAACTGATAATAGTAAACAATTCATTTCAATGAAGTTGTATCTTCCTACTCTTTCAAGAGTTAGGTTCCCTGATTTTCATCAATTAGGGTTCATTATTCACATTACATGTCATCACCCTAGAATTAGGGTTTACAATTCACCTCATGGTGAATTGAACTCATAACATCATCATGTATGAGAAACATCATCATTTAAACCCTCAAATAAGATTAAGATTCATCAATTATCATAATTAGGGTTTCCATGATCTCACATAGGTGGATCATATCCTAAACATGCACATTCATGTGTATTGAAGGTACTTTTCTTGAATTTCCACCATAAAAGGGTACTTTCTCTCTCCTATGATACTTTCTCTCTCCTCTTACTAGTAGATGGTGATTACACCACTCTAGATCAGGTTGGGTTAAGTCCTCATTGACTAGCATGAGCCAAAACATCACTATCATGTGATTAGGGTTTAATTAGAACAAGGTATTACTCAATAGAATCCCTCAAGGGTATTTTGGTAAATTACACCATTGATCACCATCATGGGTCAATTCATTAGTCACTTAGTCCCTTAATGTCCTAGGTTACCATTAGGGTTTAGATCAGATCATCATTGAACCAATTTCACCTTCAATTGATCAAGTACAAACAACCTTGAAAACCTTCAAACGGTTTCAACCTTCAACCTCCAAACGGTTTGAAACCGTTTGGATCTGTTGACCGTTTTCTATGTTTGACTCCAAGACTACATGACCTCAAGGTCGTTTGCCCAAACCGTTTGGGTGCGTTGACCGTTTGGAAAGGTTGACTTCCAAACCGTTTGAGCTTATGCGGTTTAAAATCGTTTGATCAAAACGACTTGAGATCGATTGGTCCAAATGACCTTGAGATCGTTTGAGCCCAAACGGTCTTGAGACCGTTTGGTCCAAATGGGCTCAAACCGTTTGGACCTCCAACATGGTTCAAAAGTTCCAATGATTATGAATATCTCTGTTGAAGCCTTCAATTGGCCAAATCCATGTTAACCACTTATAAATTGAGTTAATTAAGATGAGCCTCAATCAATTGGACACCAAATTGACTCTCAATTGAAAGCCAATTAGGGTCAAGTCCAATTCAATTAGGGTTTCAATCGGATAATCATCAATGTTCAACAAGGTGAATCAAATCAAGGTTGAACCTATCAATTGACCTCCAATTGGACTCAAACTTGGCCCAAACGGTCTTGAGGTCATTTGGATGACCTCAAAACAGTCTTGGGTTGTCACCAAATGGTCTTGAGACCGTTTGGATGAATCCCCAAACGGTCTTGAGACCGTTTGGGTCCTTCAACCCAAAATCTATACTTGCAATCAGCAATTTCAGCCCGATTAGGTTTAGGGTGTTGAAGTGCCTTCAACTCTCAATTGGTTAAGAATTAGATTATGAATCTTTGTAGGAATGAAATTCAATATGTTACCAACAGACCCTCAAACGGTCGTCCCTTGGTCAACTCTATCAAATGGTCTTGAGACCGGTTTGATCCAAACGGTCTTGCAAGATCGTTTGAGATCAAACGGTTTGAAACCGTTTGACCTTAAACGGTTTGCAACCGTTTGGACCAAAAGGGTCCAAGGTCGGTTGATAAAGCTACCTAGGAATTCATGCCCATCATCTTCAACCTCTGTTCAGGTCGGTTACTCCACCATTTTTCTTGCAAAAGTGCAAGGAAGAAGGGAGGTAGAAGAAGAAGTACTAAAGCATAAATTGCAAGAACAAAAACATGTATATAAAGCAAGGAGTTTAGAATTATAAAACCCGCCTTAGAACGTTGTTCCTAGAGCTCCAAGCTTCCAAGATTAAAGCCTCTAATGGTGTCTTGAGCTCCACAACTTGGCCGGAGGTGATTCTCCAAGGAAAAGATGGGGATGGTCGGCTAGAACAAGAAACCTAAGTTAGTTAACCATAGAACCAACCTTTTAAGAAGAATTCCACCATGAATTCGAGCTTGAGGATGGTTTCCCCCTAACCTTAGCACTAGTTGGCCGTTCTCTTGAGCTCCAGATATATGCCTTAGCCGTTTGAGAAAGATGAGAAATGAAAAGGAGAAGAGATACGTTTGGTTGGTTTGCAAGGACAAGAGCTTATATACTTTAGGCTATTTTACACCATAAGGACCTCTAGAACATGGATTTCTCATCCAAGTACCTCCTTGTTCAAGGGCACGTCCAAGACCATCAAACATTATGCAAAGCTCATCTAAACTCAAGATCTAAGGGTAAGGAAAGCCACTTTCAACTAGGGTACATTCATGAAAGGTCTCCATACCCATACTAAGTGAATTTTATGCACAAAGATTATTTTTCTTATCTGATTACTCATTTATGTGTCTCTTTCATCATTTATACTCTAAATGATGTCAAGAGTCATTAAAGATGTTCTGGAAGGTGTATTTTTATAACATGCACCCCACAATTTGGGTAAATTGCACTTTACTCCAAATTAGGGTTTTTAAGCACAAGGATCATTCCTCAAGCTGCATCTTGATGCCCAAGCTTGGAAAATCCATCATACCTCATCATATTCACTCATATGATGTCTCATCATCAAAGGAACATCTTAACCTGTGAACATTGCAAGTTAAACCCCTTAACTGGGTAATTTGCACATAGGTCCCTGCATTACAAAATAATGCTACAACTTTGTTTAAAAAGGAGCAAAAATTGAAAGTTTATGTTCCTGAGGAACTTAATTACATGCCAGGGAGTATTCACAAGTATATAATTACATGTTTAAGCAAAACTTCTAGGGTTAGGTTATAACCCAGGTCAGGGATGTTACAAATTATCCACCCCTTACAAGGATTTCGTCCCCGAAATCGATAAAACATATTAGGAGAAAAGAGCAGGGTATTTCCTTCTTATCTCATCCTCTAGTTCCCAAGTGGTTTCTTCAATACCACGGTGATTCCAGAGGACTTTAACAAGGCTTATTTCTTTCTTCTTTAACTTTTTAATTCTGTTATCAAGGATTGACACTGGTCCTTCCTCATATGTTATATCTTCATTCAATTCTACTTCCATAGGTTGTAGAACCGAATCGGTGTATGGGTGACATTTCCTTAGCATAGAAATATGGAACACAGGATGTAACTTCTGCAACTCTGAAGGTAACTCTAGTCTATAGGCTACCTTTCCAACTCTTTCAACAATTGGATAAGGTCCCATAAATCTAGGAGCTAACTTCCCTTTCCTTCCAAAACGAAGGACTCCTTTCCAAGGTGAGACCTTGAGGTATACTCTGTCTCCAACCTGGAACTCTAAGGGTTTACGACGTTTGTCGGCATAAGACTTATGTCTATCCTATGCAGTTTTAAGCTATTGTTGTATAACTTTGATCTTCTCTGTAGTCTGCTGCACAAGATCCGGACCTAACAACTGATGTTCACCAGTTTCATACCAACACAAAGGTGATCTACAACGTCTACCATACAAGGCTTCATAAGGTGCCATATTAATACTATGTTAATGGCTATTGTTATAGGCAAACTCTATCAAGCTTAGGTGTAGATCCCAACTCCCGGTAAACTGGAGAACACATGCTCTTAATAGGTCTTCCAAGGTCTGTATAGTCCTTTCAGACTGTCCATCAGTCTGTGGATGAAAGGTTGTACTAAACCTTAGTTTGGTGCCTAAGGCTCTGTGTAACTGCTCCCAAAAACGACTTGTAAACTGGGGGCCTCTGTCAGAAACTATAGTGACAGGAACTCCGTGCAAACGCACTATCTCTTGAACATACAACTGTGATAACCTTTCAGTAGAATAGGTTGTTTTGACAGGTAAGAAATGCGCTGTCTTTGTCAACCTATCAACAATTACCCAAATGGAATCATGTCCTTTGCTTGTCCTGGGTAGGCCAACAACAAATTCCATGGTCACATGGTCCCACTTCCACTGTGGTATGGGTAAGGGTTGCATTGTTCCTGCAGGTTTCTGGTGTTCAGCCTTAACTTGCTGACACACAGGACACCTCAGAACAAACTCAGCTACATCCTTCTTCATCCTGGGCCACCAATACATATCTTTCAAATTTCGATACATCTTGGTGCTCCCTGGATGCATAGCATACATCGAAGAATGAGCTTCCTCTAGGACTAACTTCCTTATATTATCCACATCAGGTAATATCATCCTCCCATGATAGCATGCCACTTGATCATCTGACTCATGAAAACTTTCTCGCTTCTCTTCACCATACTCAGATCTGATCTGCTGAACTGCAGCATCAACTTGTTGTGCCTCCTTTATCTGCTCTCTTAGGGTAGGTTTGATATGCATCTCAGCTAACAAACCAGATAACAATGACATCTTCAACTGTACATTGTTTTGCCTTAAAGAGATAAGCATATCTCTCCTAGAACATACTAAGGAACTTAGTTGTGCTCTATCTATGGTTGATGTTGCTGATTTCCTACTCAAGGCATCTGCAACCATATTGGCCTTCCCTGGATGGTAATCAATTATACAATCGTAGTCCTTGATTAACTCTATCCAGCGACGTTGCCTCATGTTAAGCTCATGTTGACAGAAGATATACTTAAGGTTCTTGTGGTCTGTGAAAATATGGAATGTTTCTCCATAGAGATAATGTCTCTAGATCTTCAGGGCATGAATTACAACAGCTAACTCCAGATCGTGTGTCGGATAATTCTCCTCGTGTTTCTTAAGCTGTCGGGAAGCAAAAGAAATCACTTGCTTATCCTGCATCAACACACATCCAAGTCCATTCTTGGAGGCATCACAGAAGATTACATATCCTTTTCCTTGCTTGGGTAGCACAAGCACAGGTGCACTTGTCAACCTCTCCTTCAACAACTGAATGGACTGTTGACATTTATCACTCCAGGAAAAAGGAACATCTTTCCGGGTCAACTTGGTTAAGGGTGGGGCTATAGAACTGAAATTCTCGATAAACCTTCTATAGTAACCAGCTAATCCCAAGAAACTTCGAATCTCCGTCGGTGTCTTCGGTTGTTCCCATTGTAGAACAGATTCTACCTTTTTAGGGTCAACACGAATACCCGAGGCAGATACCACATGACCAAGAAAAGACACTTCTAGCAACCAGAACTCACACTTGCTAAACTTAGCGTATAACTTATGTTCTCTTAGCAAGGTCAAAGCTTGGCGAAGATGCTGCTCATGCTGCTGAGCATCCTTACTATAAATTAGAATGTCATCTATGAAGACGACAACACACTGATCAAGGAAGGGTCGAAAGGCTCTATTCATGAGTTCCATGAATGCAGCCGGTGCATTGGTTAGTCCAAACGACATAACCGTGAACTCATAGTGAACATATCTAGTCCTAAAGGCAGACTTGGATATGTCACTGTCCTTAATGCGGAGTTGATGATATCCAGACCTCAAGTCTATCTTTGAAAAGATTGTTACACCACGCAACTGGTCAAAGAGATCATCAATCCTCGGCAAAGGGTACTTGTTCTTTATTGTTACTTTATTAAGTTGTCTATAGTCAATGCACAACCGCATTGACCCATCTTTCTTTTTAACAAACAAAACCGGAGCACCCCAAGGTGAGGTACTCGGTCGAATGAAACCTTTCTCAAGTAACTCTTGAAGTTGTTTCTTGAGTTCATCCATCTCGGTAGGCGCCATCCTATATGGTGTTTGGGCTACGGGTTTTGTATCTGGGACCAAATTGATCTCAAAATCAATTTCCCGAGGTGGTGGTATACCAAGAAGTTCTTTAGGAAACACATCTTTGAATTCCCTGACTATAGGAACTTCAGCAGGGTTGGGGCTCTCCTTGGTAACATCTACCACATGGGCCAAGAATGCATAACATCCTTGCCTCATTAGCTTACCAGCAACCATAGCTGACACAAGACAGGTGGGCTGAATCTTTCTTTCTCCTTGAAAGATCCATGTGTTGCTTTTATCAGCAAACACAGCCAACTTGGACTCACAATCCAAGACAACTCGATACCTTTCTAAGGTATCCATCCCGAGGATTATATCAAATCCTTGCATATCAAGTGGTATAAGGTCCGCTTGAATGTGATGATCAGAAAAGAAGAGGATGCAGGGAGAGCATACCTCCTGTAAAATAGCAGGCCCACTCAACGGAGTTTCCAACAACAAACTATCTGTCCTATGACTGACTGTCATATTGTAGTTGCAAATCACTCTTCGAGTGATAAAAGAGTGTGTAGCACCCGGGTCAATCAGAACAGATACTACATAGGATTTAGACATCTCATAATATAAAAGTTCCATCTGACCTGCCACTACTCGTGGATCGACCACTGCCTCTGGTGGGTTCATAGCATAGAACCTCGTTGTAGCCTGGTGTTGAGGTGGTGCTGATGATCCAGCTTGAGATGCTTGTCCACATCCTCGAGCTGCTCCTTGAGATTGCCTTCTCTGTGATCCCTGTTGACCCTGTCTCGGAGGTTGTGTCACACTGACAGGCTTAGATTGGCAGTCCTTCATCAAATGTCCCACCTTACCACAGTTGTAGCAGCTTTTCCCCAGTTGTTGTGGTCTTGGTGATCCAGTAACTGACATTGATGCAGAGCTATGGGTCTCCTGAGGTGATTGACCTCGTCCTCTACCTCTACTTGGAGACCACTGAGTCTGAGAACTAGATCTAGGTGGTGGAAGGTTAGGTGCAGAGGATCTAGGCTTCTTAAAGTCTCTAGATGAAGAACCCTGGAATTGCGGATATCTCTTTTGGGTTTGCCTTTTCTCAACCACAGATCTCTCTATCCTTCGGACTGACTCAACAAAGGTAGCGAACCTCTCCTGGTTTTCTAGAGCAGACACGGGAGTAGTCATGTCAGCATTCAAACCCCTTTCGAATCTCCTGATCCTTTCTTCTTCTGTGGCAGCCATATGCAGACAAAACCATAGTAACTCCATGAACTTAGTTTCATACTCGCTAATGTTCATCATGCCCTGACTTAATCTCTCGAATTGAGAGATCTTCTCATCCAGGAAGGTCTTTGGAAAATATCTAAGGATAAATTCCCGACGAAAGTCTTCCCACGAGATCTCTATTTCAGGTCTCTTCTTCTCTTCCATGGTCCACCAGTGACCAGCACTTCCTTTGAGAAGATAGACAGCATGTCTAACCTTCTCAGCTTCAGGGATGTTCAAGATTCTGAAGGCTTTCTCCAACTCGGTTAACCACAGATCGGCATCTGCGGGGTCAGCTGTCCCAAAGTATTCGGTAGCTCCGACACGACGAAGTCGCTCGAACGTCTTACTGATACCTTGTCCTTCAGGCTGGACAGGTGCCCTAGATGCAGGCAGAGGCATCCTGTCGGTGATGTGTGTCATGGCAGTCATAAACTGCCCGAACATAGTTTGAACAGCTGGGTTGTCCATATCGGCTGGGTCAAACTGTGGTGGCTCCCTGGGTGGCTCAGGTACAGGTTGTTCTATTTCTAGGACCCTTGCACCTTCCCGATGTGCAGCAGCACTACTCTCCGCCACGTACTCCTCATGTGGCTCAGACATCCTTATATATCTTCTTCTCCTGAGGAGCAGAAGATTCTATTAGATAAGGAAGAAACACTAAGGATAGACTCGACATCCTAAGTCCTGTGTCTCTGTAGACTCAGCGAACCTAGAGCTCTGATACCACTTAATTGTGGGCTCCGATCCCCAAAACCACAATATAAATACGATTTAAACTTAGCGGAAGCAATCGATTAACAGCGGAAGACAAGAATCACGGGAAATTAAAACTTTTTGAGATAAGAGCTTGAAACCTTAAAACTTCTTTCATAGAAAAAAAGATTAAACTGTTTACATCTCTGATAATTACTTCTTGAGTGATTATATACATCATGATACAAAATCTCAAGAGATAAAACCAAAATCTCAGACCAGCAACTCCTAGGACCTGCGAGTACAGAGACGGCATAGGACTGACTTTCTAACAACTATCTCAGCAGTCAGTATCTCCACCTGAGATTCACTGCTGCTCCTGGTGCTGCTGCTGGGATTGGTCACCTGTGGGCTGGTTCCTCTGTCTTCGACGACCACCTAAAAAGTTGAAGTCTACGGGGTGAGACAATGTACAAATTGTCCCAGTGAGAGTTATAACTCTCAACTAGAAGCTTTATATAGCAAGTCAAAGAACAATATAAGCAATTTAAAGTAATCAACAGCAGAGAGGTATTAAGCAGAATATCAACATTAAGATAAGGCGAAGAACATATCTACTATGCAGTGTAACACCATTCAAGAATCTCATAGCTTAAACAAAGCAATTATACTACGCGGCTGATTATGTTTTACAAACATCATTATGCCCTGTGGAGATGAGGTATACCCCTCATACTCCAACCGATCACTAGTAAGTTGCATCGGTATCATACATAGGTCATTAAAAGAGCCGGATTCTTATGACCTCATCCTCCTCAGTCAGTAAGAGGATTGCTTGCAGGACATCTTGTGTCTCTGCTGTTATAGCTTACCAGGGTAATCTGGTCCTTCGCTATTTTTGAGTTACAGTGGCATTCTGTACTCTCTTCGTCATCGGAAGATTTCTTATTTATCTCTCACCGATGCGGTGTTTGTGTTTTCTTTGGGAGATTCGTGGTACATCTCTTAGTTTGGATTTGTAGTGAAGGGTTGATGGATTATTCATCTACATCAATCCCTACACTAGGATGTAAGGATTTATGCATCCATTTCCCCCACATACTCAAAAGTATGTGCTCCAGGAGTTCCCTTGGGAAAACCTGTTTCACCATCATTTGGTCTCTGACAATGATGGATCTATGATCAGGGCTCTACATGGTATGATTATACTTGATTAGTTAGGTACATTTCAGTATTCTTTTAACATCATACATGTTCTCAAACATTTAATCACTAGCATGGCAGCTATGAAAATAGAATACTAAATGTAACAAGTCTAACTCACATCAATTATCATTTCTTAATCATCTCATCACAAGTCATCTGTTAAGCATGACCTTGATGATATTCATGGCCCTCATAGCCCATCAATCTCATAAGATGCCACTAACAAGGCATCAGGATATTTCACTATTTCATAAAGCTAAAGCATGCTTTCAATGAATATAGTATCATAATCCTTACCTGGATATGATCATCATTATATAGAAACATGCATGGTTAGTTAAACTGATAACAGTAAACAATTCATTTCAATGAAGTTGTATCTTCCTACTCTTTTAAGAGTTAGGTTCCCTGATTTTCATCAATTAGGGTTCATTATTCACATTACATGTCATCACCCTAGAATTAGGGTTTACTATTCACCTCATGGTGAATTGAACTCATAACATCATCATGTATGAGAAACATCATCATTTAAACCCTCAGATAAGATTAAGATTCATCAATTATCATAATTAGGGTTTCCATGATCTCACATAGGTGGATCATACCCTAAACATGCACATTCATGTGTATTGAAGGTACTTTTCTTGAATTTCCACCATAAAAGGGTACTTTCTCTCTCCTATGATACTTTCTCTCTCCTCTTACTAGTAGATGGTGATTACACCACTCTATATCAGGTTGGGTTAAGTCCTCATTGACTAGCATGAGCCAAAACATCACTATCATGTGATTAGGGTTTAATTAGAACAAGGTATTACTCAACAGAATCCCTCAAGGGTATTTTGGTAAATTACACCATTGATCACCATCATGGGTCAATTCATTAGTCACTTAGTCCCTTAATGTCCTAGGTTACCATTAGGGTTTAGATCAGATCACCATTGAACCAATTTCACCTTCAATTGATCAAGTACAAACAACCTTGAAAACCTTCAAACGGTTTCAACCTTCAACCTCCAAACAGTTTGAAACCGTTTGGATGTGTTGAATGTTTGCTATGTTTGACTCCAAGACCGCATGACCTCAAGGTAGTTTTCCCAAACCATTTGGGTATGTTGACCATTTGGAAAGGTTCAATTCCAAACCGTTTGAGCTTATGCGGTTTAAAACTGTTTGATGAAAATGACTTGAGATCGATTGGTCCAAACGACCTTGAGATCGTTTGAGCCCAAATGGTCTTGAGACCGTTTGGCCCCAAATGGTCTTGAGACCATTTGGCCTCAAACGGTCTTGAGACCTTTTGGTCCAAATGGGCTCAAACTGTTTGGACCTCCAACATGGTTCAAAAGTTCCAATCGATTATGAATATCTCTATTGAAGCCTTCAATTGGCCAAATCCATGTTAACCGCTTATAAATTGAGTTAATTAAGATGAGCCTCAATCAATTGGACACCAAATTGACTCTCAATTGAAAGCCAATTAGGGTCAAGTCCAATTCAATTAGGGTTTCAATCGGATAATCATCAATGTTCAACAAGGTGAATCAAATCAAGGTTGAACCTATCAATTGACCTCCAATTGGACTCAAACTTGGCCCAAACGGTCTTGAGGTCATTTGGATGACCTCCAAACGGTCTTGGGTTGTCACCAAACGGTCTTGAGACCGTTTGGATGAATCCCCAAATGGTCTTGAGACCTTTTGGGTCCTTCAACCCAAAATCTCAACAAAATCTATACTTGAAATCAGCAATTTCAGCCCGATTAGGTTTAGGGTGTTGAAGTGCCTTCAACTCTCAATTGGTTAAGAATTAGATTATGAATCTTTGTAGGAATGAAATTCAATATGTTACCAACAGACCCTCAAACGTTCGTCCCTTGGTCAACTCTATCAAATGGTCTTGAGACCGGTTTGATCCAAACGGTCTTACAAGATCGTTTGAGATCAAACGGTTTGAAACCGTTTGACCTTAAACGGTTTGCAACCGTTTGGACCAAAAGGGTCCAAGGTCGGTTGATAAAGCTACCTAGGAATTCATGCCCATCATATTCAACCTCTGTTCAGGTCTGTTACTCCACCGTTTTGCTTGCAAAAGTGCAAGGAAGAAGGGAGGTAGAAGAAGAAGTACTAAAGCATAAATTGCAAGAACAAAAACATGTATATAAAGCAAGGAGTTTAGAATTATAAAACCCACCTTAGAACGTTGTTCCTAGAGCTCCAATCTTCCAAGCTTCAAGCCTATAATGGTGTCTTGAGCTCCACAACTTGGTCAGAGGTGATTCTCCAAGGAAAAGATGGGGATGGTCGGCTAGAACAAGAAACCTAAGTTAGTTAACCATAGAACCAACCTTTTAAGAAGAATTCCACCATGAATTCGAGCTTGAGGATGGTTTCCCCCTCACCTTAGCACTAGTTGGTCGTTCTCCTGAGCTCCAGAGCTCTGCCTTAGCCATTTGAGAAAGATGAGAAATGAAAAGGAGAAGAGATACGTTTGGTTGGTTTGCAAGGACAAGAGCTTATATACTTTAGGCTATTTTACACCATAAGGACCTCTAGAACATGGATTTCTCATCCAAGTCCCTCCTTGTTCAAGGGCACGTACAAGACCATCAAAACTTATGCAAATCTCATCTAAACTCAAGATCTAAGGGTAAGGAAAGCCACTTTCAACTAGGGTACATTCATGAAAGGTCTCCATACCCATACTAAGTGAATTTTATGCACAAAGATTATTTTTCTTATCTGATTACTCATTTATGTGTCTCTTTCATCATTTCTACTCTAAATGATGTCAAGAGTCATTAAAGATGTTATGGAAGGTGTATTTTTATAACATGCACCCCACAATTTGGGTAAATTGCACTTTACTCCAAATTAGGGTTTTTAAGCACAAGGATCATTCCTCAAGCTGCATCTTGATGCCCAAGCTTGGAAAATCCATCATACCTCATCATATTCACTCATATGATGTCTCATCATCAAAGGAACATCTTAACCTGTGAACATTGCAAGTTAAACCCATTAACTGGGTAATTTGCACATAGGTCCCTGCATTACAAAACAATGCTACAACTTTGTTTAAAAAGGAGCAAAAATTGAAAGTTTATGTTCCTGAGGAACTTAATTACATGCCAGGGAGTATTCACAAGTATATAATTACATGTTTAAGCAAAACATCTAGGGTTAGGTTATAGCCCAGGTCAGGGATGTTACACTTTTCCTCCCTCATCAAGTTGTCTATTAGTCTAATTGATGCTAATTTCATAATTGGTGAGTTGTGATATTCCAATTTGGTCACAACAATGATCGATTTCTCAATGTGTGACATTAGTCTACACATTGAACTAAGTATTATTCCTTAACATGTCACCATCTTGCAATGTAAATTGAACTTCATCACTATGAGGTTTTGACTTCCTAGTATATATCATGTCGTAGAGATCTCAATTTTGAATCCAATGATGCAAAAATTGCCTCAATCGAACCATCCTAGCTCAAGTTATGACCTTTCAAATATTGGGTGAAACTATTTGTTCCATTAATTGAATTTATGTGCACTTAACCCTAATTGGGCCAAATGTGGGTGTGCTGCCCAGTTAGAATGGGTGCCCCCTCTCTTAGGTGTATGTTATATTGGACCTTTTGGGACTGTTAGATCTCCTTGGGACCATGATGGACCATCCATCCAGTGGATGCTTTTGTCTTCTACCTCCGTACAGAGTTCGGTGGGGGTGGCGTTGCTGCCACCTACCACCACCTTTGTGCCACCCAATCGGTGCTCATTCTTGGCCCTTTTGCCCAAATAAAAGCATGAAAACCTTCATCCAGACTCCCTCTCAGATACGCCACTCTTATCCCCCTCTCTCTCGCACCTTATGGCCTGTCGTCCTTGACCCCTAGCCCTAGGCAGCCATCGCCATGAACCTTGATTGGGAAGTTGCTCCTTGGCACCTCGACAACTAGAAAGGCCAGAAATGACCATGACAAATCCTGTGGTGGCAGGATGACCCATTTTCATGTGTATCCAACCTCTGCTACCCCACTTTGCTATGCCTCCAGTGAACTTCTGGTGGTGAATCACATGATGTGTGTAGGAGTAGGCCTGCGTGGGGAAGAAGGAACCCCAATTGTCGATCTTGGTGCGGATGGCCAAATCCCACATCCACCTCTTTTCTCCCTTCCCCTCTCTGGCAGGTCTGGTAACAAGCCTTGGACCAGGCTAGCCATTGGCCTCCATCCACATGGGCACAAATCGACGTGGGTGGGAGCAATGACGAGAGTTGTCCGGGAGAGGTATAGGATTAGAGCGGGTCCTAGCAACGCAGCCACCAGTGGGCGCGAGCGGGTTGGCCTAGCCGAGCATGGTGGTGGGTGTCTCAGTATCAGCATGCCTCAAAACCTTGGATCCTTGATCTAAGGGTTCAGATAGATGGATAAATGACATGGTAACGGCCCAATGTCTTCTCTAAGTTCTTGAAGCTAGATTTTGTGAAAATCATAACTTTGTTAACCCTTTGGCCAAACAATGTGAATCTATATACCATTTTTATCCTATCGAAAAGATCTACAACATGAACATGGTTCCATAATCTGTATATGCTCTTAATACCCTTGTTTTGCCTAAAATGTGATCTTTGACTACTTTGACTATGTTTAATGCATGACTATGATTAAAGCATGAACCCTTGATGCATCTCTACCCTTCTAACTATGAAATCAACAAATTATTTCCTCTTTGAGTCTAATGACAACCATAATCACCTTTCTTGCACTCTTTGTGACTCTTTTGCATATAAGTGACATGCATAGGACTTTAATGATGTGTCATGCCCTTTTATGCTTGTAATGCCCAGGCCCCTTGCCCGAGACTCTAGTAGAGTTTCATGAATGACGACTGGCCCCACAAACAACCACTATCCTTAATTGCACTTTTTTTCTCACTGACACACAAGCCAGTATCAACTTCCTGACTGGTCACCCATCCTAGTACTACTCCAAGTTGAGTACACTTAACTATGGAGTTCTTTAGTGATGGGCTCCCTGAAAAGAGGTGCAACTTGGTGATATGGGTAGTCCAATCATTCCCTTTAAGATCATCTTATCCAAGGACTCAAATCCTAGGACATTACAATTCTAGTCTCACATCTTAATGTGACTATTTCTATTTAACTTTGATATCAGTAAGTTATATTACCCATCATGACTCTAAATATCACCTCCAATCCCCTTTCTTCTAAGGTGGTTACATATTACTCTAAATATGCATGAAGGTGACACCATGTGATGATGCATGGTTATACTTTAACCAAATGATGACTACGACCCCATTTTGCATATCAAAGAATTTAGATCATTAATAACAGTAATCATGTGATGCATGTTTACTTTAATGCTATGACCAACTCCTTGCTCCGTGTTGATGTTTGACATCCTAAGTCCACTAGTGATGACATAGTGTGACACTCATGGCTCGTTTGTCTAGTTCACACCCCAAATGTGATGTGGATCTTAATCTCTCCTCTTTCCTCTTCTAAGTTAGAGATGTTCTATGCATTACGATCCCCATGATATGGATGTCCCATATATCCTATATGTTTGGATCTTATGACCTATGTCTTATTTGTTGGCTTTTGGAATGCATGTGGACAATGTGGAATCTTATGGTGCCCAGACTTGAGGACATCCACCTAATCTTGAATATGATCCTTTTGATCTAAACTATTATTTATGCTTGTCTCTCATATCTTGATGACCCTTGGCCCTTCTTTCCCTATTATAAGTCTTTTGACATAGTTTGTACATAATTGACATGAATCTCGTAATGATCATAGAAAATGAATGGAACGTCAAAATGACATGAAACTTGAACCACACCCTTATGATGGACCCTAAATTAATAAGAGGTCATCAGATGCACTAATAAGCAACTTGGAACCTAACTTGGCCAAAAACCTAAAATGAGGCTAGTTAGTGATGAGAATCTGATACATGTATGTAATCTTGTCCTTAATCAGGTGCTGCTTGTGGCTAGACGGTCAAGGATAAGTAAGTTAAGAATCTTTGAATCACGTGCAGGATTTAAATAAGTATATGACTATGGCTTTCTTGCTTGAAATGTGATACATATGTATGCTTGTTTACTTTCTCAAATATTATCATGTAGTATTCTAGTATTGTACTCTATGTTTGTCTCGTATCATTGTTTTGTAACTTTCAAACATAATATAGAAACTCAATTTTACAAACCTCATTCACCTGCCTAAAGTTTTAGGGTAAGGATATGAGGATGGGCGTCCTACTTGAGTTATCAAGATAGGGTGGATCTTTGTTAAAAGGGTTAGCTAATCTTGAGCACGCTCATAGACTCTTCCATTGAGAAGTTGTCCATAAAAGGCCTTACAAATACATGATATTGATGAATGCACGAAATGATGGTATAATTGGAGTGAAATGACATAAAACATGGGCTCTCATTTTGCTAAATACATAACTTGTTATTCTTGCTCATTTACTTCTGCAAATCTATTCAAATTATGCAAATTTTATGTATATGTATCTTTTATCCCTGTACTCAGCACCTTGTGTGCTTGACCCACCTTGTTTCACATATTTTATAGGTTTAGAGATGGTTAGAAGTTGGTGGGATTGGTGATCTATGTTAGGTGTACTTGTTCTTGGTAAAATGGCAATGCTTGTTAAAACTTTTAAGTACATATCTTGTAGGGATGCACATAAAAGGAATAAGGAAGATCATAGTAACTCTTTGTATTGTAATCTACATGAGCCTTTTTTAAGTATACATTTTTAAACACATCCTCAAAATATGTGAAATTAGAGGTTTGACTCTAAAAATCAATTATAGTTCATAAATATAAAGATTAGGTCCACCCTTGCCACTTCAAGAGTCAGGGTGAAGAAAAAAAATCTAGCAATCCCACATTCCTTAAAATGATCAACTTTTTTCACCAACGGATAATACTATACAATATTCTTCAATTAATATATTTTTAATATACAATTGATTTGTATTTAGCAGATTCTCTACATGAGGGAGCCTAACCAACCAAACATTATAACATACACAATAATATAAGAGTGAAGGAAATAATAGTGACCCACATACTCCATTAACAATTGGATGTGAGCTTAATAGATGGCTTAGCTAGTGAATTATGATGATGGTTATAGTGCAGGTTGTGGGTTCAAACCCATGCCATTAAAAGAGGGGTTATATAACAACAACAACTATTGGGATGGCAATGTAAAATCCTTCTTAATATAAAAGGTATATGAAAAACACTTGAATGGGGATGATCGTTAGTTGGCTAGAAATCCCTACACCTCATCTCGTCCAAAATGGGGGCACATTCATCATTCATTCTCCTTTTTTATAGTTCAAGTAGTGTCTTGAAGCCGTCTTATTCTCCATTTTTCTTCTTATCCTAACAAAAGTGTCGCCGCCACTAGGTGGTTTGGGCACCTACTCTTTGAGCTTCCTTGGTGCAAACTAGTAGGTCTTCCACCTTCATGATTGGCCAAGGCATGCAGCTGGCTACCTAACACACCTTGTGGAATTCTGGAGCCTCCTAAACACCACAACTCTAATGACCTTCACCTAGGCCTCTATCACAGTTGGACAAAGGTTGCATGTAGAAAGGGTGCATTAGGCAGTGGTGACTGAAAGTCACAAATGGATGGTGGACACCTTTGGTGATGAGTGGAAATTGGGGGCTACAAAGCCGTATCTAGCATCAAGCGGGGTCACGTGGCACAGGCCCACTACCTGTGGGCCTAAGGGAGCCCGAGAAGGTAGATGGTGTCGCGCCTAGTGGCGATAGAAGATAGAGTAAATCTTGGAAAAAAAATGATATATAATCAATTATTTGGCCTTTTGAGACACACAATATATGGTTTAGATTAAAAAATGACCCATGTCCATTAAAAATGGTTTCACATCCTAAATCTACTTGTTGTTCCCCGAGTATTGCTAAATGAGGTACTTTTATGCTTATTCACTAATCTCCATGCCCTATTTTGCTTTCCTTGATTGATTAATAATCAAATACTCTATCATATTATAGATCAGTAGCTTAAAACACTTTTAATTTATTGATGTTTTGGATCATCTATATGTGACTAATGATTACCTTGACCTAAAAGATGACTCTTTTAGGTACATGCATGATGTCTCTTATTTAAGATGGAATATTTATCCTATTTTTCTAGCATATTATTACCCACTTTGAAGTCAGTAAACTTTATGATGATATGTGATTGATCTACTCAGATATTATGCCTTTTAGCCATGAATAAGTCCTATAATCTAATGACTAGACTTTGTACATGAATTGGCCCTGAAGTGTGATCTCTGAGTGCTTATAGGATTTGACATTTTAATCTTTATGTTAAAGTGGATCCTTTGTGTGCAAACCTCTAAGTTGACCTTCAAATTAGTGCTTATAATGACTTGTAACACAAAATTCCAAGTAAAACACTCATATGCCCTTCGAATATGTGTGTCATACCTATGACACATAATGTGATGTGAATGCATAGATTGATTACCAGACTCTAATCTTGCAAGTATCATGATCTAGTGTTATAGGTGTTATATAGGACTTCAAATTAGTAGATTGATCAAACATGTACCTCTTATTCCCCAATCAATCTACTTATTGCTCTTCTTGATCATATGAATTGGAAATGTGACATTATTGCATAAACATTTATGTGTTATGACTAGTTATGATCTAGCATGATTAAACCTTGATGATAATATAAATACCATTTTTTCCTATCCCCAAAATAGATTTTAACTTACTCATATGATTTCTCTAGTGTGGATGTTCATCCTATACCTAAGACACCTTTGTGATATTTGTACTATGTTGATGAAATTCGTACATGTTGATATCTTGGAACTTAGCTTGTATAATGTAGAACCTATGTTTGGGAGAACATCCACATGATATTAAGAAAGTTTATAATATCCACATCTTTCTTATCTAAGACTCCATGTTATACCATTTTACATTTTAGGTACCCCTTTGAGTTGGCCCTTTTCTAGAATCTTACTCATGAACCATTACTTACTACTCACAAGGTACACTTAGTCACTTGATCCTACTATGATATTGGTTCGTTTGTATGTATGAACTTATAAATGCTTGTCTACTTAGTTACTTGTTCAAGATATTGTTCTTTTGATACTAATTTCATGTTTGGTTATACTATGCTAACAAATATTAAACATAATACAGTGAAAACCATTATATAAGATTGTGTATCTGCTTGAATTCTCAGGGTAAGGGCACAAGACAAGTTGAAATAGTGCTAGATCATTTATTTTGGTATTAAGGCCCCTCACATAGGAATGGGGTGACATTTAGCATTTTAGCCTCGAATTCCATTCACACACCCTTCCTTTAGAAGTTGTTCAAAGGCCTAATGTTGATATATTGGATAATGTAACCTAAAACATGATTTATATATAAGAATTTCATTTAAAGTCCTCTCTCCTTATTTATTATTCTATCTTATTATAATATTTTTACCTAAGAAACTTTTATATCACTCCTAGATCGTTCTTACATGCCCTTTAATAGCATGCTTAATGCACTCGCATTGATAACTATTGTTATTGAATCTTTTTAGATACTAAATGAAGATCCACTACACTCAAGACAACTAGTTATGAAATGAAACATCAAAGATGAATCCTCTAGTATAAAAATATATACATGTTTGTATCTGCATAATGTATCTTGTTATCTCTTTTAGTTATGTTATTGACTTTTCATATATATTTCTTACATGAAACTGTGTGCCATTATAAGGACAGATGTACTATTATCTCGCCTTTGGCATCTAGCCATTAGGAGTGAGGATTTGGATAATAAATGGATCCATGACAAATGGTATTAGAGCCATAAACATAATCCTCTATGTATGTTTAAGGCGTAACACACCATGTGAACCTAGGGAAAACCAAAATACATAATAGTGACACAAATGCAATAGGTATGGTGCTACATGTGAAGGTTCTCACTAGTAATCACCTCCTATCTTCCTAGTTGTGGAGGCTGAGGTTCCTCTACACACCTACCTACCCAAAGTGCATCCAAAATTGGATTAGGCCTCTTCCCTTAAATTCTAGAGAGTCTTCTAGCATCTCACCTCCTCATTAAGGATTACTTGAGACACCAAGTAGATGATTATTAGTTAGTCTTCTCATATCCTCATGTGATTCTTCTATCATGACCATTAATCACATAATTACTCAATTATGGCTAGTGTATGCATGGGGAAACTAAAATTGATTTGAGAAATGAAAGTTGATTAAGTTGATAATTCCATGATCTAATCTTTATTTGAAAACCTTATTTTGCTTAATGAAAGTACTCTCGGTAGAATTGTACTCACGTGTAGTGTCTCAAATCATGAAAACTCAATGTTACCAAATCTAACACGTGTGCTTTCTGTGTTTCAGGTAAATCACCTAAAGTCCTAGATGTGGTGAAATAAGGTGGAAAAATTGGTTTACACGTATATGAGATCCCTACTGATTAAAACTATGTTACCCTATTTTTTACCAAACCTCATATATGATTATGCAAATCTCTCACTATTGATATGTATCATTTCCCATACTTAGATATGACTATGTCTTTGGACCCCTATCATGATGGGAAAACTCATTATAAGAGGAAAATTACCTATTGGCTACTATGCCTCTTAATAAGGCTCAATTTTGAATGGTATAAATCATATTATTTTTTTGACCATACCGTATAATGCTCTAACTCTTGGAGGGTGTCTTTTGACTTCTCTACTTCTAGATATACTCCATTTCCTAAATCTATGAAAACAAGGGAACAATATTATAACCCCATTTTTAGTAAATCTTGAAACATGGTTCCCTATGATAACATTGACCTTTGATCTCAAGACATTATGAAATACAATTCAACAATTGGTACTCGTACTATTTTTCTATGATATGTATTTCATGTATGAGCATTAATGTGATAGATTATGGTGGTAGTTCTTGTACCCCTAACCTAGTTCACATCCCTATTATGACTGTCTCTAAATTTTCAGCTTGATGATTATTTTGAGTCTTAGAAAGGTAACTCCCATTGAAACAATTTTAAACTCTTGACCTAAGTCTCCAAAAGGTCATGTCTATGATGGTATTGATACCCAATCTTTAATATCTATTTTATAATGATCTTAAAATAAGATGTTGACTATATCTTGTGGTTAAATTACCTAGAAAGACCTAGGACTAAATCATTATTTAACCTTGATAACTAAAATTTGTGATTGGAATCACAAAATGTTGCTCGATTGTTGAATATGGATGAATGATTACCCCAGAGGTATAAATAAGAAAGTAAATTGTAGCTTGGAAATGTTTGGACCTATGACTTTTACATCCAAACTTTGACTCTTGATATTTATTTTTGAAATCTTGAGTCATGGTTATTGATCTTGAAATTGATTTGACTTCTATGAACACCCTATTTGGATCTTGAGATCACCCTCCATAGATTGAAGAATTTCATGTCCCTAATTATTAGATGATTTTGAATGATGATTATGTTGATTTAATCAATTTATGACTTAGGGATAAGTCTCATGTGGACTGGGGTGGGACCTTCCATTGATTTCACCCACAAAACCACAACATTGAAATATGGTGTTTGTCTAGAGTTGAATATGAAGTCTCAATCATGGATGTATATCCCCACCTAAGACAATGTAAAATCTAGAATCCTAAATCCTTAGAATGAAAGTCATGATTTACTCTGATTTAAAGAGCTCAATTTGATTGACCTAATTGGTTATCCCTCCAAATCTTTAACACAACTGATGATTTAATCAATAATATTATCCATGTATCTACTCCTTGACCTTGATACTTGCTTTTTTTATTCTGATATACTATTGATATTGAAAGAACACCTAGAAAATTTTGAAATGATATTCCCAATCTTGACCTAAGGATTGTTTTCATTTTGGGCATACAATTTCATTTAAGGTAGGGACGATGTGATAATGTAGACCTTTATCTCTCTTAATACATTTGCTATCTACTTTGTATATGCAATAATTTCTCACTCATGCCATCAATTTCATGATTTGAGTTCTTTTGATATTTTTTGAGTTTATCTTGTGTCCACATGGAAAGTGGTGACACTCAAATTGATATCAAACCAAGGTTTCACCTAGATTATATGTTACTTTTTTCATCCCTATTTTGATGTCATCTATGTGTCTATATCTCTACCCCAACCATGTACTCATTGTGTAGATGGTAACTCTCACGTTTTTGATGCACTAAATTTATCTCAATTCCAATCTAATATGAGAGAGATATGCCCATTTCAAAAATTTCTTGGTTTTAACTTAGCTTTTTGCTCGTGTAATCGAATTGATACAATTTTGAGACTCATAGGGGGTGCAGCCCAATTTCCCCCTCCCATCCCTTTAGTGATACAGTTATCACTTTTTGTACCAACCACAGGCCCCTTTTTGCAATCCTTGGAAGTAGATCATCGAATCCTAAAACCACAGCTTCAAGCCACCATCCAATGGTCCCCTAACCTTCTTCCTCCTTTCCCCAGCTTCTACAGAACCATAGTGTATAATGAACTGGTTGGATCAAAATCCCTAATCCTCACTTTCCAAGTTGGAATGCATCTTCTCTTTTTCAACCCTTCTGATCTCATTCTCCTCTATTTCCAGTCCATGTCATGACTTGAATCCCTCCTATTCTCCATTTTTCTTCTTTCCCTAACAGAAATGTCGCTGCCACTAGGTGGTTTACACACCTTCTATCTGAGCCTCTTTAAAACCAACATATAGGCCCCCACCTTCTTGAGGGACAAATAAGTGTGGCCAGATACCTCACGCATCTTGTAGAGGTATAGAGCTTCCCCAAAACCTTTGACGAACTTCACCCAGTCCTCCACCACAATTGGATGAAGGTCGTGCACGGAAAGGGTGAAGTGGGTGGCAGTTACTACAGGTTGTGAACCGTTGGTGGATGCCCTTGGCGATGAGCTATGAGCAATGGATGGCTAGCTTGATCCAATGCCCAGTGAGGTCACGTGAGGTAGGATCACTACCCATGGGTCAAAGAGAGGCCGATAAGGTAGATGGTGCCCTTCCCGTTTGCATTCTCAACCCTTAGATCTAGGGTAAGCCATGCAATAATGACATCTAATCCATTATTTGGCCTTATGGGATATATGATATATAATTTTTTATCTCGAGAATGATCCCTATCCCTAAAAAATGGTCTCACATCCTACATTTACTACTCATTCTATTAATATTTCTAAAAGTGGTACTTTTATGCTTATTCAATGATCGTCATGCCCTTTTTGGTTCTATTGATATATGAATAATCAAATAATCTATTAGCTTATTGATTAGTAACTATAATTGTTGAATGCATATTCATCTATTTTCATCACATCTTTTAGATCATTTCTTAGGGACATAGTGTTGTTATTTCCTACTTTTAGGATTTAGTTGATTTAATATTGCATTTGTGTCCTAAATAAGAGTTCTAATCAATAATGATGATTGTGTTGTTATTTCCTACTTTAAGGATTTAAGTAAGCCCTTCTCCCATGACAAAGAATTAAGATGATGAAAATGAGGCGGTCATTGCCCGGACAACAACTCAGCCAGAAAATTCCATGCCTTCATCAGATGTTCTCGTATATAAGCCATGAGTGCCATACCAAGATCGATTGAATCAGACTTTATTGGATTACAGGTTCAATAAATTTAAGGAAACCATGAAAAAGTTGTATGTCAATATTCCATTACTTGATGCAATGGCTAAAATGCCTCATTGGACTAAATTCTTCAAGCTCTTATTTGATTTCAAATACAAAACTAAAGAATTTGAAATGGTATAATTAGAAAGAAAATCATCAGATACCATTCAGAATAAGTTGTCTCATAGACACAAGGACCCAAGTTCTAGTGGAATTTCATGCTCTATAAGTGATTCTATCATCCAAACAGGTCTAGTTGATTTTGGAGCCAGCATCTCTATTAATCGATGAGCCTATGCAGGAGACTTGGCCTTACCAATGCATGTCTCATGAAATGACTATACATCTCATTGATTCCTCCACGACTAAGAAATTTGGTATCATTGAGGATATACCAGTAAATTTTTGGGAGTCTTACCATCATTGTGATTTTGTAGTGTTGGACATCAAGGAAGAGTGTTGTTTCCCTCTTATTGTTGGAAGTCCATTCCTTAACACTTCTAATGCCTTCATTGTTGTCAAAGTAGGACTTATGACCTTACGTGTGGGAATCCCATCTCTTGATTTCCATGTGCTTGGAGGCTCCATGAAGTACTCTAGAAAAGAATAAGTATAGTTCCTTGATTGTGTTGATCAAGTTACTCTGATGCAACAACAACATTTCCCCTCAGAAGCCCCACCAATGATAGATTGTGGGATATTCATAGAGGACGAACAAGGTGCAACTAAGATTGGGAGTGTACATGTCTACTCTATGCCAAAAGAAAAAATCACTAGCCATATAAGAGACACCCCTTCCTCCTATGGCCACCAAGTGCCCAAGATCCATCTCATCAGCAAACACATGTCTACATGCAAGTTCCATACACACTCTGGATAGTTCCCACTCACTATCCCCCCTTGTCTCAAATCTATGAGGACTACCATGTACCTCATAAATTTACAAAACCATATGTCAATCAGAAATATTCAATTGAGAACATAGATTATGAACTCTCCCAATATCTACCCCCCGATCCAACCCCCAATGATGCTAGTAATGGATATGTTGAGATGACCATGCATCCACCAATGAACCTCACTCCTACACCGCCTAAGTATTATAATGTTGATGATTTCTAGGTCCCTTATGAACACCCATCACCATACATCAAATAAAGAGAACCAACCTGGTACATCTCAAACTATTTCCCTTCATATTCAAACTTTGTGGTAAGTTACAACAAGCAAGAATCCAATCAAACATACATGAGTTGATGAAAGGGAAGCAATCAAGAGAATATAGCATCCCCACTTCATGATCCTAAGGGCAAGAATACGCCAAGCCCTCTACCTTATACTGGTCACCTTGGACTTATACTGACAACTTGCCACCCTCGCTCTGCCTTGCTTAGCACCTCTACCACCTCAGCCACCACCACTAGCAGACCACGACGGGTAGTGGCCATCCTAATAGATTTCTTCCCTCCATCTTGGATTTATTATTTGCTCAGGATGATAAAAATTCTAAGTTTGTGATGGAGGTGGGTGGAATGTATCTGTTACACCCATTCGATGTTCCTTTGTTTCAACCTTTTCTCAATTTTCATGTAGTTTAGCTTTAATTTTCATTTTATTTTCTATTTCCTTTCATATTCTAAGGTCTTTATCTAGTCGTTTGGTTGTTTCTTGTATGCATGTTTTATGAATGAACCCCTTGAATGAAGTGGATTCTCTTGTAGTAAATTCATAAATTGTCATTGGTAGAAGTCACCATGTCACCTAGGACCTTAAGTAGCACTACTCCTTGGAAAATATGGCAAGCCTTAGGAATGATAGGAATCAAATGCAATGTGTCTTTACTTGAATTTTGTAGTAGGTTGTGAAATACCTTGGTTGTTGCATGTTGTAGAGAGAATTAAACTAATGTTATGATACTCACAATGTGTTGAGTTCAAAATATGAAATGCACAAGTTCAACCTCTTCTACATTTCTTCCATCATCTTCTTACCCCTCCATTTGCCAAAAATTTCAAAAAGCCAAAAATAGTGCCAAACTCTAAGTTCGGGGTGGGACATCATTTTCCCTCTACTACATTTTCCATATCCCTCCTATGTAATAAGGGTGTTCCACCAATAAATAAAAGATGCCAATGTGCAACACAAAAAGAAGTGCAATGAATGTAACTACAACAAAAATAAAACGATCTCAAGTTGAATAGAGGAGTGATCATATTCTTTTATACCTCCATTTACTCTAATTTTCTTTTAGGAAAATCTAAATACCCTCAATACACTCAATCAACAAAACTTATTCTTATGCAAAACTCATAAGAATAGGTAGGTGTACCAAAAATAGAAGGGATATGACACCTATTTGTTTACAAATATTGACATTGAGACAAGTCTTAAAGCAACTTTGAGAAGAGAATCTGGAAAATTGCATTTTTTTTATTTCATGAAATCAAGTTCAATTGGCAATGAAAAGTGTTAAGGATGCAAGTAGTGATATGCAAGAGAGGAGGACAGGTTGTTAGTATTATTTGGTGAATGTTTGTGATTCTATGTTGCTCAAGGACCTGGAACGTTCAAATTTGGGGTGATTTGATGAATGCATATTCAATTGTTTTTATCGCATACTTTAGGGAATTTCTTAGGGACATAGTGTCATAATTTCATAGATTTACGATTTAATTACTTTAGTTATGATTTTTTTTCTCCTCAATTAAAGTTTTAGTTAGGTTTTCTCATTTAATGTAGGAAAATAGCTCAAGTGTATCCATTCATTGTATGGATCAAGATACCCCCAAAACTCTAGGAATTAAAAGATCAAGAAGACGTGTATGCATATATCAACCTCCTAAAATTCCAACTTATTGAATGACATATCTAGTCTGGCAATTCAAAAGAAAGAACTTGACAAGACCCATAAATTGAATCGAGCAGCTAGCTACCTAGATGACTAACTCATCATGAAAAAGAGAGGACTTTTATTATACCCCTTGAATGATTGGACCCCCAACCAATCGATTGACCTGCATATGAAGCAGAGCACTGGCTTGCCTTTGTTGACCGTTTGGACGCCCAACCGATCTACTGGAGAGGTGGACCCAGTTTTTACAGTCACCTCATTGATGCATTTTTAGTGTTTTGTGGTCGCATTCCTTCCCTACAAAGGGAGGGGTTGGCCAAACACAAGGGGTATCATACCCTATCATTTACTATCCTCCCTTGGGTGCACAGAGCAAGGAAAAGAGAGAAGGATATGTCATCTTCCTCACTGAGACGGAAAGATTACTACTACACTCTAGCAACATGGACCCTTCTATTCCTATATGTACCTTGTGTTTATTCAGACTATGAGTGAGTAGATTTTTTTATTGGGCGTGGGGTGTAGCCCCATAGCCCGTATCTTTTATAATCAATATCATCTCTCAAAATTTTGTTTATTAGATCTATTTCTTTTAATCTAAACACCTTTTCTATGGTTCAATCAATTATATTCATGTTGTATAATCTTGGGTGAAGAGATCACGGATCCTAAGATTAGCATGATGAATGAACATATAAAATTCTGGATGATATCTTAGTTAGAGTTATATGATTTGATCAATCTTATTTATTGTTAGTTATAATCCTTGTTGATGAGACCTTCTATCCTAAGATTAGAACACGTAGAACTCTTGATGATATCTTTTATGGAGTTCTACTAGACGACTGGATAATGAACCATAAACACTGAGATCCCAGGTTTGTGAGGAGTTTGATCCTTGTCGTATTTGTGTTTCATAACGATGCAAATACATTTGGTCCTAATCTAACATATTTAGTTCAAGGAGTTGAATCGATTAGAAATACTAACCCCAAACCCCTAGTATTCTTTATTAATTGAGTTAAATATTCTATTTAATGAGTTTCGCTTCTGCAATCTTCACTTCAAGTTTTTAGTTATAATGTCTCTCAACAACTGAATTTAAATATTATTCTTCATAATAGGTTCAAAACAATTCTTAGTCAAGTTGTCCCATTGGTTTGACCCTTTTCTATACATGTTCTCTTGTGGGTGAGTTATTTGTTGTTGTTAAGGTAAAACTTTAGGGATTTTCTTCCTTAGTAAATTTGTGTTTTGCAAACAACTCACATCATTAATCCACTCTGGGCCATATTGATGCTTCATATCATCTTTATGTCACTATAATGATTACCTTGAAGTCAATGATGACTCTCTTATGTACATGCATGATATAGTGAAACAAGAAGGTAACTTTGGCCTATTTTTCTATCATATTGTTACCCACTTTGAAATCAGTAGATTTTATGTGGTTATGTGGCATGATCTACTTGATCTTATGCCTTTTTTCAATGAATAAGTCATACAATCTAAGTACTTAACTTTGTACACTAATTGGCCCTGAAGTGTGGTATTTGAGTCCTCATAGCATTTGATATGTAATCTTTATCTAAAGTGGATCATTAATGTTCAAACGTCTAAATTGACCTGTGAAATCAGTACTGGCAATGAATTGTGTCAAAAATGCCATATAGCACACTCATACATTCATTGACACTTGTGACATACATATGACATGAAGTGTGATGTAAAAACATAGGTTTATTATTAGACTAATATTGCAAGTATCATGCACTAGTGTTGCCTATGTTATCTTCAAACTTCAAATTAGTAATTGATAATACTTATACTTCTAAGTACCAAATCAATATACTTCTCTTATAGATCATATGACTTTTTTTAAGTTGGAAGACGCATTAGTCCCCCCTCCCTCAAATAGATCCCAGATCCTTGATAACCCAAGGGATTGTAAATACAATGCACAGTAGGGAATTCGAACATAGGTCCCTCGAGAGGACAGGCCAAGCCAAACCACTTGTGCTACATTGGCTAGGTTACTAATCATATGACTTGGGAATGTGACACTATTGCATGAAATTGATCTATTATGACTAGTTATGATCTTACATGATTAAATCTTGATGATAATATAAATATAATGTTTTCGCTATTCCCAAATCAAAGTTTTGCTTAATTTTATAACTTATCTAATCTGGATTTTTTAATCTAGACCTGAGATACCTTTATGATATTCGTACTATGTAAAATAAATGCATCCATGTTGATATGTTGGAACTATACCTGACTAATGTAGAACCTTGGTCTAGGAGAACATCCACATGATATGAAGGATATTTATATTTTCTAAATCTTGTTGATCTAAGACCCTGTGTATATATTTTTACATATTTGGTCGCCCTTTGAGTTGGGCCTTCTCTAGAATCTTACTCATGGATCATAACTTGGTCACTACTCACAAGGTATGTGTAACATACTAAATTCTAGACTTTTTTCCTTTTAGGTCCTCTTTTCCATCTTTTCGTTCTATTTCTATCCTCTTTGGCCTTTCTATTTAATTTGTGGACAATATGATGGTTTAATGAACATTTGTTCACCTTTTATTCCAATATTTGGGTTTATGCACAAATACCTCAGTTGAAGCTTAGTAATGGGTCAAATATACAAAATATCCACTTAAATGATAAAAAGAATAAATAAATTCGTTCTAGAACTTTCTAGTACTTTTTAGAATATGAAAAAGAAAGAAAATCCCGAAATATAAATAAAGGAGGTGATAAATGCAATAATTGGGGATAATATGGAATATTTTGGATAAAAGAAGATAATGAGGAATATATTGTTCCAAAAATCCTAAATAGAAACCCAAGAAGATAATTTGGATAATAAATATATAAATTTCTTTTTCTTTACTTAAAAGATACTTAATGGCCAAGTATCATCTAATTTGGATAATAAATAAATATATATAAGCCTTTATTACAAGACAATGGAAAATAAGCCAATAAGGTGAAATAAAATACCTAATATCCTCAAATTGGAAACCTAACTCCAAATTCGTAATCTATATATCAAAATTAGTCTATGTGTGAATTTTTATTTAATTTGGCCAATGTTTAATATTTTATTTTATTCCGGAGATAGAAAATGACTTAAAGACCAAAAATATTAAATATATGTTGAAAAATTAATTAATGCCAAAATAGTGTTCCACACGTTTATTATTGCTTATAAGCCAATTTTTATATTTTTAGGAAGTTTCTAGATGCCTCTAATAAATTAAAAGGCTAAATAAGTGATAAAATTTAAATGAATTAAATAAAATAATAAAATTCTTCAAAAAAATATAATAATGACAAACTCGTGTTCTACATGTTAAAATAGACCTTTGGATGAATTTTGAATTAATTTAGAAAATATTTTATGAGACAATAAATTAAGGAGAGAGAAAGTATACAAAACTTCCAACTCATTATTTAAAATAATAACCAACTTCAATAAATGAAAATAATGACAAATTCGTATTCACCATATTTAATATTAGTTATGGGTGAAGTTTTATAATTTTTGGATAATCGTAGAGTCATAAATAAATGAGGAAAGAGAAAATGTGTTTTGAATTTTTTAACACATTAAAGATTCTCAAAATGCAAAAATAATTTCATATTTGGATTCTACACGTCAAAATCAGTCATGGTGCAAATTTTAGTTATTTTTGGAGGTCGTTTGCACCCTCAAATAAGGAAAGATAAAAGTTGAATAATTTAAATAGGACTTTATTCGATTTTGTTTGGGAATGTAATTGAATTAGCTCTTTATTTCTCGCCGTTAGATCCAGATCGGACGTTAGGCGCATCATCTTCAATCTTGCATCATTTATGGAAACATGCTTCTTACGTGCAATTTTCTAATACGGATTTCTCCCTCTACAATCCATCTTTTTCCGAAATTTCTTCGTCCACGAATCGCTCTCTTGATTCCGCACCTAGTGATCCTAAACTTGCGCTGTTTTATCAAGAAATCGGGAAACGCCCAATTCTTGAACAGCAAGTCTTCGCGGCCACCTCCCTATTCCTTGACTCACACACCCACACCTATAAATAACCCCACTATTGGCTTCATGGGATCCTTTGTAACTCAACTCAACTCCTAATTTCAGTTTTCATCCCTGTTTTGAACCCTGACGAGCGGCCGAAGGTGTGCAGCTTGTGGCGCCCCTCTCTCTCACATCTCTTCGTCTCCGAAAAAATAAAAGGTACCTTTAGATCCAACTTTTTCTTATCTTTCATTTGAGTATCTAAGCGTCGAGTTTCGTGCTCGGTTGCGAAAACGCCCAAAATCCTTGCAATGAGCAGCTTACGGTTGTCGGCCATGTCGGGTTGAGTGAAGGGGGAAGACAACCCATGTCAGTTTACATTTATACCCCTGCACTCTCCTCTCTTCTCTTTCTGTGCTTGTGCAGGGGCACTATAGTCTTTTTATTTATTTATTTTTTCAAACGAAGTGCCTACGTGGCAATTTCTAATTGGTTCGTCTTAGAAAATTCGTATCTTCTGATTCGTTGGTCAAAAAATATAAGTAAGATATGTTTTGAAATTGGGAGAACGAGATCTATCTAACAAAATACTTTTGTGGTTTGATTCTGATATTTTCTAATATGTGTTTTTAAGGATGAATTAAATTACTTAAAAATATGGAAAATAACCTAAAAAGTCAGTATTTCAAAAATATACAAAACTATATGTTATTTTGATCAGAAAATCCTAACTAAGATAGTAGTGAGGTTTTCAGAGTCTAATTCGATCGTTTGTGGAAAAGTCGATGGTTTTAAGGTTTTAATCCTTTAATGAATATACATATATCTAATATATAAATATGATGATCATATTAGGGAAAGTGGATCTGATCTCGTGTAAAAGTTATGAAAAGTGATTCTAGAATTCTAAAGAATAAGATATGTGCTTAATATACTTTAGTTGGGAATTATTTATTCCTTAACCTATGCTTTCCATGATGAGGCTTATTTGCACCTTATATTCTATTCTCTTGAATCTATTGCTATACTTGCCTCATAATCAGTTTGGAATATTATTCTTGGGTCTTGGTACCCCACTGCCATGTTCTACATATGAGATTCTATTACTTGCCATAGTTTCTAGCATGTTGATTTTATTAGACTAATTAACTAGAGTAGTGGTACTTGTATGTACAACCACCCATAGTTGGGGATTGTATTATTTCTCCCCTGGGGAATGTGTTACTCTCCCCCACACATGAAATATGTGTAGGTCACTGGGAATGCATTACTCTCCCCTCATCCTTTGGTTGAAGGTCTGATAGGTGCCTCAACCCTACTTAGTTAAGATAGTCAATATTAATCATACATGCAATCCTTTTGTGATATGTTGTCTATGGCAAGCATCTATTGAAATATTCTTTTATATATATGGCCTCATTCTCTTGATGTCTCATCTTTTGATGAATCCCTAGCCTAATTTACTTGTTATATCTATCTTGTCACCTTTAGTATAGTTTAGTGACACATACTTTTATTTTCCTTCCCTTTTTGCTGGGTGCCTTCCCAACCACCCAGATGCGGAGCAAGGTGTTGGATATGGAATGAAGATCATAGCTTGGGCATGGACTTGGCTGATGGATGTGTTGCTTGGAGACCAAAGTGGAGTAGTCTAGTTTCCCTCTACTTAGATCCTCATTTTGTATAAAGCATGTACACAAATATTGGGGAAATTTTTATGTACACTTTATTTGAAATTGAATATAGTCAAAATTTTATCTTCCGCTGCTATCCAAATTGAGTTTTGTTTATCATTGTTATTAGTAGAGAGGTGGATTGATTTCACCTTTTTACAGTATGGTTAAACTCTTAACCCTATTATGATATTGACTTATTTGTATGTATGAACTTATGAATTCTTGGATACATAGTTACTTGTTTGAGCTATTGTTCCTGTGAGTACTACTTTCATAATTTATTAGACTATGTTGGCAAACCTTGAACTTCTGATAGAGAAATCCATTATATAACCTTGTGTACCTGCCTGAATTCTCAAGGTATGGTCACAAGACATGTTGAATAGGATTAGCTCGTTCATTTTGGTCTTGAGGTCCCTCGTGTAGATACAAGCTGACATTAAGCCTTTCAGCCTCAAATACCCATCACAAACCCTTGTTTTGTAAGTTTTAAAAAGTCCTAATGATCATATAATTGATAATGAAACTCAACACATGTTTTATATAAAAGGATTTCATTTGTAGTCTTCTCACCTTGTTACTTCTTCTTGCTTATTATAAGTCTTCTAGCCAAGCAACTTTTATATAACTCTTAAATTGTGCTTACATACCTTTTCATATGATACTCAATTCACTCAAATTGATATATTTTGTAATTGTATTATTTTAGAGGTTCACAAAGATCCATTACACTCAGGAAAACTAACTTTGAAATGATACACCAATGGGTAATCCTTTAATATACAAATGTTATATGTATATATCTGCATAATCGATCTTGTTATCTCTTCTGGTTATTTTATTGTATTGACATATATTTTGTTTTGTGAAGCTATGTGTCATTCTAGGGATGGACACCTAGGTCCTCCCACCTTTGGTTGTTTATCCCCAGTAGTGATAGTGATAAATGGATAATTGACATGGTTGGGAATCTATTACCATGTGTATGCCTTTCTAATACAAGGAACCAATAATATTTGTAGAATTATTTAGGTATAAAAGGTGGGCTTTGGAGGCACTAGGACACCTCAAGATGTATCCACAAGGTCTCCCTCTGTGGTTGATGACAACAAGTTCAAAGTATAGTGGGTGTAGTTCCATGTAGCATATTGAGCCACCCAGAGGTTGGCAGGGTCATAGTGGTGGTTTTTCCCACTCGTTACTCCCTTTTCGCTATCTATTATATGTATTACCCAAAAAGGTAGTTACTAATTTTAGTAAGTGAGAAATTTGTTAGGGGAGGAGGTATATTTCTCTCAACTCTCCACCAAACTATTCAAAATATGGGTTGTTGAAGGTATCTGATACTGGAAGAGATAAAGGTTCACTATGTTTCTTCTCCCTTTACTTCAGATGTGTGGCACTAGGTGACATGGTCTCATAGGTACCAGTTTCTTTGTTGGAAATGGAGGTAGAATATAAGGGCATGGACCATGAGAAGCACCTATTATATCATTTGGGTTGTGCCATAATGATATTCCATGGCTTCTATACAAAAAGTATATTTTAAATAATAATGGATCTATGAAACATGTGAAAATCGGAGTTTTGACTTTAAATCATCAAAATATTAACCATTTGATCAATATTCAAACATTGATATATCTCAAGTGGCACGTCTAAAATCCATGAAATTTTAATGTTGTCATTCTTGTTAGTTTGTAACATACCGAAACCTAGAACTTAATCTTATTCTAAGGTTAAGAGGTTAGAAACCTTAATCTTTGGGATTAGCCAAACAAGGATAAAAGATATACCCATTGGTGGATAATTAAACCTTAATATGTTAATGCATAAATAAATCATCCTAACATATAGACATATAAACAAAGATGACATGATACTTTCATATTAATCATAAGATCAATGAAGGGCACATAAGATATGTCACATGAGGTAATAATGTGCTTAAAAGGACAAGGTGTCCATAATTGAGAACAATGATATATAATTCCACAAAATATGAAATAAATAAAGTTATATGAGATAATGATAGAATAGATTTGTTCTAGATCTTTCCTTATCCTTTTAGAACAAGGAAGAGATAAAAAGATAAAAAAAATAACTCTTTAAGCAAGGTAATGCGATATTGAATTGTTTAATAAGATAAATAATGGAAATAATATATAATGGGATAAAATTATTAAAGGAGGAAATAATTGTATAAGTATAACCTAAGATTCATTTTCTTTGGATATGATTTGGCTTGGAGTCTAAGTTTCCCCAATCTAGGGTAATAATGATCACATCTAATTTATTTAGAAAAGAAAAGGTGTTTTTCCTTTAAAATATGAAATTAAATACTTAATGAACACAAAAGAGGAAAATAATCTTACATTCGTAATCTACACTCTAAAATATGCCTTTGGGTGAATTTTCACTCAATTTGGAGAAAGTTTGATTAAAAGGTGAAATTAGGAGAGAGAAAGTGTGTAGAACCTTCAAAATATTAAATAAATGACCAAATAACTCGAACATGTAAAATTGATGGAAAATTTGTATCCAAGACACTTAATGTGACTTGTGGGTGAAGTTTCATCAAATTTGGATAATCTTATAACCATTAATGAATGAGGAAAGAGAAAATAAGACTTGATTTATTTAACAAATTAAAAGTTTCCAAAAGGCAAAACTAATTGCATATTCTAATTCCTCATGTCCAAAATAGATTGGGTGCCAAATTTCATTAATTTTGGAGTTTGTTTGCACCATAAAATGAGGAGAGAGAAAAGGTTAAATAATAATGTATGTCACTTTAATCCGATTAAGATCTGGAATGAAATCTATGTGTCACGCACCCCTTAGATGCGCGGATGGTTTCCAGCCATTGGATCAAGGATCTGACAACCCAGAAGTCATCACTAACCTTGCACCTAAATAGGAAGATGTCGCCTACATATTTTGGTTTTCAAACTCGAATTTCTCCTTCCACAATTGATCAAACTTCGAGATTTCTTTGCTGGTGTGTTCCTCTTTAGATTCTACTTAACCTGAGCCCCAACATATGATCTAGTTTTCCTTTTTGGTGATTTTCCCAATTTGCTTCCCGAGCTTCTCGAAGCTCCCTATCCATCAAACCCTAAAGCACAACCCCATCTATAAATAGTAGTACATCTTGCATCCTTAGCTCTTTTGTAGTCGTTTGCTTGCTTCAATTTTCTCATAGCCTTCTCGCACATCCACCGCAGTTGTGTTATTTGATCCGTTCTTACGGTGGAGGGTTCTCTCTCTCTCTTCACCATCTTTGACCGAATTGACCCTTTCGGTGAGTTTCTAGTCCCTCACTCTTCGTCTCCATGGCTTTAGTTCATCGTTTGGTCTCGTATGTCAGTTTTACCCAATTTTCAGTCGAGCTTCTCTTCTCAGTTCAGTGGCTATGGGGCCTGAGCAGGGGAAAGAGATGACCCCAGTGATCTTCCTTTCTTTCCCCTCGCCTCACATTGCTTTCTTCTTTTTTACTTAGGGGCAAAAATGTCATTTTGCCCTTATTTTATTTGTGTTGAGTTCTGTTGAGGTGTTTGAGTGGTCGGTCAAGTTGGCCAGCCCTAATTGAGCCAAATCATATGCGCGGCCCACTCTCTCTCTCTTTTTATCTCTCAATGATTAACACTGATGTGGAAATTTCTAGTTGGTCAGTTTTGGAAAATTCATAACTAATTATCTACTAATCCAAAAATTATAAATAAATAGTCATCAGATTCTAAAAAATAAGAGCTATCTTATGGTGTTGGTTTTTTCACCTAAATCCAATGTTGAAAATATGTGATTTTAATGGATTAATCTATATAAGTAATAACTTGCAAAATTCATAACTAAATATCTAAAAGTCAGACAGATATAATAAAATATGTTTTGAACTCAGAAAAAAAGATAATCTAAAACATGACATGGTTTTGATAACCTAATTCACTAATATTAAAAAGGCAATTTTTAGGGTTTTGAATAAGCAATGTAATTCTAACCCTAATGTCACATACATGATAATAGGTGCTTTGGAAACCTATATTTGGATCTAGAAGTGACCTTTTGCGGTTAGACTCTATGGAGAGGTATTATTGCATCCCACATTATTTCTATATTGAGCATTTTCTAATTCATCCCTGTTATTGTATGTTTACATCTCCTATTCTTCTTTATTGAGCAATAATCTGTCTTTGTCATTCTCTTGGTCCTATGGACATTAACCTACACCATGTCTTGTTCTTTTGAAAAATATGCTTCATGTGAAGTACCTTTTATTTGTTATTGATCTTTGGACATTCTTTTAGTCTTTTCTTATGCTTTGTTTATGATATGGTGATATGTGATTTTTATCCCACTTTATTGGCGATTGCATAGATTGTCATTTATGTGGTGACAAACCTTGGTATTTTGACTATACTTTTTACTTGCCTCTCTATTAAGCATGTCGTGTGACTTAGTAGCCCTGGAGTAATATATCTACATTGGTTTTTGGGTTATGTGCCCTTATTTATTTTTGGGATGGAGGTTTTGTGCCCCATACCCGGGTTTCAAATTTATGAGGTTTGGCCCACATTTATATATATTGGGATTTTGGTTATGTGTCAATCTCTATCAGGTTTCAAGTTTATGAGGCTTGGACTCCTTTGTTATTTATGTTGTTCTAGTGCTATGTATATCTCACCTACATGCAGGTTGTTATGGGTTTTGTGCCCAAAAAGATTATATGGGCTTATGTTTCACCACTTTTATTATTGTTTTAATGGCAAGTATCCCCTTTGTCATAATAATATTCTTTTATGCCTGATGGGGTAGTCCATTTGTTTTTCATGGGAAACCTTTTATACTTGATGTCCCTCTTTCCTAATATATATTGCTCAATTCCTTTTTAGCATGCACATACCAGCCTTTTGTTGATATTCTCTTTTTCTTTGCCTTATGTGGGGTACGGTTCCAACCCCAGGTGTTGGACTAGGAGAAGGCAATCAAGGTGGACCTGGACCACAACAAGTTTAGCTGATACCTTATGGGAGACTCGCTTGAAGTTGTTAGGTGATCCTCAGCTTGTCGTATATGTACTTAGTTTTTTTTCCTTTATGTCACCATTCATGGTTAAAGATTAGTATGATAACAAGCTTTGTAATGGTTAGATACATCTTTTAATTCCGCTGCTACTTTGTGTTATGATACAATCATGTTGGATAAATTGGTTTCATCCCTTCAAAGAAAAAAAATTGTTGGTGTGTTGTTTGGGATGTTGCCTTTTTATTTTAGTATGGAGTGGTTCCCCTCTGGGATCCCACTCCTTACATAGTTTCTCTTTCCCTCATCTAAGTTTGATCCATAGATAATGCTACTATATCACTTATAAATATTTGGCAATCAAATGTTTGGCCTCACACTTACTCAACTCAGTTAACAAAAGCTATTAATCATAATTAAGTTAGTTGTTATCATAATCATCAATGTATATCGTCACGCTTTTCAAGAAAAAAGATCCAAAATGAGTAAACGGTTCCTCTATTGGGTTCATCCAACTAAAGAACATTTATCATCTATATATTATATCATGAATAAAAAACCTAAACTGGGATTCATCATATTGACCCTATCTTAAGAGGAATTTCGTCCATGAAAGTCAACTAGTCTCGTAGTTGAGCTGATATTACAAAGGTCAACTTCATATAGGTCATCACATCTAGGTTCCAGGACTGTATTAGTTATGGATGTACCCTAAGTTGTTATATATGGATTTTAAGCATTTAGGGTTTATATCATATCTAGTTACTTATGCATGTATCATTGTCAATGACAATTATGGTCTACATCATACTTATATCTCACTAGTATAGGCATGTGCTTTGCACGTGAATATTTATAAACACTAGAAAAATATACATTTCAATATTCTATAAAGGTTTAAAATCGTGTATGTAATATAATGAATTAGAGAATATACATTGGTAATATACACTATCTTTGGTGTACTATAAAAAAATGAGGAGGGTAAGGGAGGGGAAGGGAAGGGAAGGGACATTTTTCTATTTATTTGATAAGAATGGAGATGGAAAGGAAAGAAGAGCATTTTTTAAATAAATTTACAATAAAATATGTTGCCAATAATATGAAAATTAGGATGCATCATTTTTATCAGTTGTGTGTCATCTAGGAACTTCTCTTGATTAAAATATTTACAATATAAAATATAAGTGTTGTATAAACTACATTACACATTTATTTTCTAAATTATAGGATACAATGTTATTATTTACTCTATGTTTCTATATGACTTACAATATTTCTTCAAGAGTATTTGAGTTTTCTCCATATTTTAATTATCACAAAGTTTTTATTTATTTATATTTTTCACATCTTTCTATATTTCCTTAAAAAGTATGGACCATACATTTTAGGTCTATTAAAATACCCTACAATTGTATTTATATACTTATAATTTTCATTCTTGTTTCCTACACAATCATGTTCTTATTTTCTATTATATTTGTGGATTTTCCTCTATCATTTCATTCACCTCCATATTTTCCCTACTTTTTTATCTTTCCTTCTAAGTTTGCAATTAAGCTTCATTTCTACTTTCCCCTTCCTCTTGTCACTTCTCCAATTTAGCGAGCAGGAATGTGAAATAAAATACACATGAATCTTTCCCCTCCACTCCCTTTTCTTCCTCGTCAATTTTTCTATCCATTAGGTTGAACCTTTCCCCTTCTCCGCCCTTCTCCACCATTCTCCTATCACATATGGTCTAAAAGAAAAACATGCCAACTCAATAACATTTCTTAAAGTAAGTCCAATTACAAGCTATATTTAGTCATTAATATCCAAAATTGTAATTAAGTCTTAAAAATATCTTTTGTGAAAAACCTAATAATTTGGTCATAATAAAATCGATGCCACACCAAATAATCGTTCTAACTTTGGGTAGAAAACAGTCATAAAGAATTGAATTTGGGTTAGTTTTTATCCTTATTCAAGTAAGACCCACTAACTCAAAGCATGTTTTGTTTGTATTAAGTCACAATGAGTTTTTCCTGGTCTTGTGATTTACACCTACAGCTTCAAAATGATCATATACACAATTTCAAAAGGTGAAAATTGTATTCCCTTACATGCCACCACTTGTTGGTGCATCCATCATGCCCCAATTTATTTGAGTCTGGCGTATCAATATATTATATGAATAAATAATACTAATTGAATTCTATGATAAGATTAACAAATATCAAACGAGATAACTATGTATCATTGGGCTAATCAAAATGAAAAAATATATTAAAACAATAGGTGTCATGTTTTTATACAAGCATAGTGTTACTTTGCAATGCCGTATGTAATCATAGAAACATAAACTATTATGGGATTAAGAGAGACATTCTCTCCCCCTCTCCTATTCCTGTGACAGAGGTCGAACATCCTGGAGGGTGGTAAACCAAGACGGCAAATAGTAAATTTATGCTATCATTTTTTTGTATTGTGACCTTGCCACTCATAAATCCTAAAGTTGATATATTGTGCTCTAGAATATTAACTAGAGGTGTATAGTAATGTGAGATAAATATATTCGTATATAACAAAAACGTTCACATATTGTATTTTTTCTAAAACCTCATGACTTTTTTATAGTTCCATTTTGCGTCGTTTGGGAAAGCGACCAATTCTACCGCTTGCCACTGCGTCATTTTGACGCGATGACGATTGCCTATTTTTGGACACTGGTTGGCTGGAGTTATACGGGAAATAGTATTTTCAGAGCGGCTAGTTCAACTAGCGTTAGGTACAGTAGCTTTTGGGGTGGAAATGCCCTACCCGAAACTGCCCACTTTTGCTGATCTCTTTTGTTGAACAAAGCATTTGAGTATAGTCAAATGTAAATTACTTTTCCAAGTATGATATAGAATTGATTTTTAATTTAAAAGGTGCACACAAAAATCTTTTTGAAGATTAAAGTGAAAGGGTTTTCCCTTTTTATTGAGAACTAATATAGAATTAATGCAATCAATTAAACTTTAAGCAGTTTACATAGTTATGTAAAATGGGAAGTAGAGGTCTTATCTGTTAGCTAATGACCTTTTCCTTTAATGGGCCAAAGTAGGTCATCAAGGTTTTTTTCTAAAAAGATTGAGTATTTGCTGGCAATAATTGCAGTTAAGGTTTTCACGGTATCCCCTAACAAATAGATCTGGGTTTGAATCTCAATTTCCGTCTTGATTTACCACTCTCCAGGGCGTTTGGCCTCCGCCACGGGTGTGGGAGAGGGGTGGGGGACAAATATTTCTCTCTTAATACCATAAGGTTTAGTCGAGTGTAACAGATAAACCATTTTTGTAAAGTTGTTGTATAAATCATACTTTTCAACCAATACATTTAGTAGAAATGTATAAACCCATAAAATTCCAAATCTAGAGAAAGAAAAGCACAATTCTTCTTGTCATTTGGTTGTCATGTCAGTCCCCTATAACAACACACTAACCTATGAATAAATCAATTACTTTTGATACATTGCATTCAAACATAGTAAGATGAGAGGTTCACATTGTCAATAAATATGGGAAACTATTACAATGGAGAAAGATATGAAAATACATGTCTCTTAATATTAATTAAATAAAATAATAGAAAATATGAACTGACAAATGTCGTGTTCAACAATGCATAGTATCATTACATAATAAATCAAAATTGCTACAACTTTTATCAATTTGGATGTTCCCTTGACTGCCCATTACAAATATGAATACATGTTGACCTGTAACCCATGATAAAGTTCTTGATTAATTCAAAACTTTCCTCTCCTTAATCTTTTTGTTTCCATTATAGGGAGATATCTTATAAATAAATAAAAGAGAAAATTCTCATGTGTGATCATGGATAAGAAAATCAAGAAATCAATCGACAACCAAATAGTTCTATTCAATCATGATAAACATCTTGATTCATGGATTGTATTCATGGACTATATTAATCACATATACACAGATGCTATAGGTTGAACATGGAAATGTGGTATATTAGTGTGTCATAGGATAGAACATCTCTGCGTGCAAATGAAATGAATATACACTAAGAAGTAATGTCACACTACACCCCCTCTGATGGGACATATTCCATTATTTTCATAGTCTGAATATGTCCCCTAAAGCTTTAACATCTTCAGTTTGATCAATGTATTTCCTAATATTCTCTTCCATGTGTGCTCAACATTCAAATATACATGTAAATTATAAAAGGTATTTTAGTGGATCCACTACGTGTCATTCTTGGTGAAAATGTAAAGAAAATTATCATCATGTTCGATTCCTTGAACGTTGTTGTCAACACACGAATGTTGATAGGGCTTTTGGGAACATAAGCTAATAGTGTTGAGTATCACAACAATATTATAGAAGAATTTTCATAATCAACATCAACATGGTTTATACCTTTTATAAATACCATACAAAAATTCTCTAGCTATTCACATTTTTTAGATGTCATTTATCAAAGTACTCTAATAAATGTATAACCTTTGTTGATAATATAATGAATGTATATATGCAATTCCCTACAATCTAATTATTTTTTTATTCTCTATACATCCTTGTGTTTTCTTGGTTTAACTTACTACATCCCAAATGAGATTTAAATTGGGTAACCCCATTCAATTGGATGATGTGGCATGCCAAACTTGACCCCTAAGGAGACAATTTACATCAATTTTTATACAAATTATTTTTTACCAAGAGAAATGTAGATCCAAAAACATAAGTGTATTTTATATGCACGTACTTATATCCTCTAACACAAAGTTCATACCTTTGTAAGAAAACTTCTCTACATGATTTTGGAAACACATATGTCATAAAATATGATTAGCATATATGTAGATAAATTTTGGATGTTCAACATCTTTTTAGTTATATTCATATTGGATGAACTAATATTTATTAGTCTGACCAAGAACGGGAGAACAAACTTATATAGTGTATGCCCTTAGATTTGACTTGTGGTTCATATGAAGAATTTGGGTTCAAGCCAAAATCTTGACTAAACACTCGTTGGTTATCAAACAATAAGTCAGGAGTAGACATGTCAAAAGTATGGGTTTGAGTTAAGTTTGATTCTTATAATTTCACATATAACTTTCACATATGTGGTTTTAAAAGATGCATGTTTAAATATATGACCATAATTTGCACCCAATCCAAATTCAACAGGCTATAGGTCATAGATGAACTCATTTGTCCCATAGAATATCCAATATGAACTTAACATGTCATGGCTCATGTATCTACATGTAGATGCCCCATTATTACAATAAAAGACATTTTGTATATTTTATGAGCCAAATCAGAAATGACAATCTGTACTTCTTCTATTAAATATAAAGTAGCAGGCTAACACGTAGATATTTTCACTTAAGGTAGAGCATAATAAGTAGGGCATAACTACTAATGTAAAAAGTAACACAAAATATCACATATTTTATCCTATCTAAAGTAAAACCAAATGATAACAACTAATGTTTGTTAATGGTGAGGTAAATTACTATCAAATAAGACATCACAAGTATTGTAAACGTACGAGTGTTCTTATGTTAAAAACATAGTTGGAAAACACTTTTTTTCCATGAGATGGATCACACATGGATGTCAACAAGTCGACTACGAGACTCCAAGAAGAGCAGTGCATGAAACCTGAATCAATATAAGTGCCTGACCAAATCCCCAACCCAAACCTAGATTATTTTTTGTTGATGACTAATAATTATGATGGATGAGAAAATTTAACATGTTATGTTTCAGAGTGTTCCAACCATGAGACATTCACCTTTACATTTTTACAAGTTATGCTTCCACACCCCACCTTAGTTTCTTGTTTCTACCCACCTACTTATCATGGTCGTTGTTGTTAGTGGATGTTCCACCTACAATCTAGTTGAATCCATTCACGTGTTCTCTACGTGTTAATAACAACTTTTGTTGCAACTCATTCCTGTGACTACCTGTGGCAGTAGACGATAAGGTTTTTTATTGATAAAGGTATAGATGGAGGCTAAGGAGTTAAAAACAAAGGATGGATACTACTACAGATCTTGTCAAAGTCGAAGGCAAAATCCCTGACCAATGTATGTGAATCCTTGACCAATAAGGCTTGGTCAGAGCCAATCCCTGACCAACGTACCCTCGCCAAAAGCTTAGTGACCAATAGTGGTTGGCTAGGACCTATCCCTGACCAATAGGGGAGAAATCCCTGGGCAACCATTACAGGAATAAAAAAGAATCTCTTGGGACAATTCTTTGTATCCAAGGTACATCTATGATAATTGTATTTCATATATATATATATATATATATATATATATATATATATATATATATATATATATATATATATATAACAAAGAAATACTACGCATGCAAACTTATATGTTGTTATTACATGACAACAATATTAGTAAAGAGGTGACAACATTTCATTCAATTATCAAATATATTGTTTACATCTGAATAACATGACTGGAGCATCATGTTGGTCATCGAAACAATGATACTTATCCTCTAAAACCGTTCTGCCGTAACTCATATACATTGTAAGACATATCATATTGTTTAACAACTTGTATTCTGACATCTAAACTAGTTTCCTTCATGCATCTTTTCTAGCGTTACATTCATTATTTCCACCATTGAACTTTTACTTGCGTCTGTCTCTGATCTTTCAACTTTGTGGGGTACTGAAACATCCTACAATATAAAATAATTAGTACTCAATTCTTATAATGTACATTTTACAAGTTAATAGAAAAGACAAAAGTCAACCAAAAGTAAAAAGTACTAATAATTAATTTTGCACCAAAGCCTACTGCACAAACTATGCTCTAGTATAAGATGTTAAAAATCACAAGTCTTTTATTGTAGTTGTTCTAACTCGTATGTAAAATCTCTCAATGTATTCCAGCTTTCAAACCATGAAATAAGCAGGTTTTGTATCGCTGCAAACAAGCATCATGTATGAATATAAATAATCTTAAATACCGAAGCAGACATTATAATTCATCTTAAACACCAAAGCACACAATTTTTTTTTCAATTTGCATGACACATGCACATAAATAAGGAAAATTATCAGAACCTTCATTAGTTAGTATAGCAAAACAGAGAAATAAATGCCTCTTCAGATGATTCGAGCCTTAGCTCTGCCATAGATGAGTACAACAAGAAATAGCCATGCTCCATGAGATGATCAATAGAACACATCTCCTCATAGACTCATGAAATATGATGAGATGTGTAGAAGGATGGTTTTACGTTTAAGTTCGTGAAGTTTTCAGTAGTTTTCTAAATTGAAAGTATTTAATCTGAAAAAAGAGTGCATTTATAAGCATATGTTTTGAGAAATGTATAGTTTCTTGGCTTAATGAGGAAGAAATTTAATGGGATTCATCAGGAGGGTATAGTATTAGGACTTGTGAAAGTCCTGCATGATTGATTCAACAAAACTGGGATATGTTCTATCCTTACTGATCAGAAGGCACCACTCCAGATGCTAAAATGAAGTACGAAACTGCCACTGCCCCTTACCTACTTAAGTAAGCACGGTATCATGATATGAATCTGGACTGATTACGGTTAGAGAATGATACTGCGCCAGAGTTACCAGACAATAAACCGAGTAACATAGAAAAACAATAAAAACGGGAAACAGCAGAAACGAGTCTAGCTTGCATCCGATCAGGGCATAACAGGAAAAATCGCAAGCCCTCTCCCGCCAAACCAGAAAGAGGGGATTTTGTTCAGCGAATCCAATTCGAAAACCGTTGTTGGGCAAAACACCCACAATCTCAGGCATATCAATAGTAGTAGCGTAGCAGTACTTACACCGCCAAAGACGGCATCTAGGTAAGAGACGTTTATCTCCAGTGAGACGCCGATGTTGTGCCCCATTGTTGCAAAGACAGCAGAACTGACGAGGTCGATGAGGGACGCAGTGGCTCCGCCGTGCATGAAATTCCCTGAATTCTGCCAAACGTGTCATCAGCTCCAGTTCTCAGAAATCAGAAGAGAAAAATATACGGACAACACAAAGAAATTGACTTGAAAGAAGATTATGGGCTTGGCTTACGAGGAGGCGGCGGGGGACGGTCATGGAGCATAGGAGGCGGCCGGGCTCGACGGCGTCGATTTTGAGACCCTTGATAACGAAGAGGTCATAGAATTTGGTGGGGAGCGCGTCCAGTGTCACCGGAGAGACCACCTCATTCGCCGCCTTCTCCAGCGAGTCCCTGACGGCCTTCAGGTCCGCGTCATATGTCATGCTTCCGCCTCAGCAAGTTCGCCTCCCCACGCACCCTTGGCAGGTGGGCCGTGTCCGGTGGCAGCGTGCTGTTAGAGGAAGACTGGAGGAGGGTATCTGACGGCGGGGGATATGAGGTGCGTAAGTTTTTCTAGGATAAAAGGAATTAGGGCATCGGGTGAGGATATGAAGCGTCAAGTTACAGGAAAGCATGTGGTCAAGGATTAGTATTCAAAGGCCAAGGACATACTTTGGGTAATAAAGCTAAATTAGTCAGGGTTTATATCCCTGACTACATGTCCTTGATCTTTATGGGTTAAAATGTGTGATAGGAAGATGATCAAACTATGTAACAATAGTAAGATGAGGGAGCACAAGTGTGTGTGTGGACTTTTCTTATATATTTTCTAGATTATATTTCACTATGAACAGGAGAGGTCCAATCTTAGCAACAAACCATATAAGAGAGCGTCTATCTATTGTTCCAAACCTTTACTTGGGTGTTCGAGTTGGATGTTGAACTTGTGGCATGGAACTAACAAACAGACAGTTGAACCTACGAACAAGTGCATTGCAAGTGTAGGTTTTTCTATGTGGCGGTTGTAAATGTTGAAACCTATGATAGTAGTTGATGTTAGACAATTCAAAAAGAAGAAAATATCCCATAGATGACAAATTTGACGATGATTGTTGAAACCGGAAAATGAAGTCAATGACTTTTCTCGTACTCGTTATTGATAGGATCCAAAATAGACCCCAAAAAATGATTTAAGTATTGAATCATGCAGATACAAACTGTAGAGCTGACCTGAGAGAGCACCGATCACACCGTCGTTAAGGCCGCACAAAATTCTATATTATAATTAACATCTGAAATGGACATCAATGAGAGATTCAAAGAAGAAGACTCATTTCTCGCACCTGTGATCGAAGTATTTCCCTGTGTTCAATCATTGATAAGGCACCGCTACTTGCCTCATCTTTATCCTTGAGAAAAGTTGTAGTCTCCATATACCCATGCAGGTTAGATGGCCTCAAACCCCAGTTGATTAATTATAAGGTAGCCGGCGAAAGATTACATCTGCAAACTCTTAGCCTGAATCTCCATGTATCATTTGATCGTTATATTGCTCGGCCTATTCATCCATGAGCAACCATTTATAATTAGTCAAATCTATGATTCTTCTAGAAACGTCACTGTAATGTTTGCCAAGGACCAACATAAATCTAATTGTTGTGCTACAGATGTGTTAACTTCACATGGCCTAACAATCTCCACGACAGGAATATATGGATCATCTACTCCTCGGCGAGTGCCTGCAAACTCCAAACCCTCAACCACACGTATATACGACATCCTTTAACCTACAATTAACATATTTCTTCTGCATTTGACATTAGATACAGAAAGAACGAGAATAGATGGAATTAAATCCAGGGTACTTGCCACCCCGGCCGACTGCAAGATAAAGACCTCCTCGATCGGCACAACAACCATCTTGCGAACTGCCGCATGCAGGGTTCTTGTTGGTGGGTAGTGCTACGAGGGGATAGATTTGTCAATTTCATTGCCGGCCTCCAGCCACCAGCAACTGCAATGTTGTAGACTTGTTGGTCAAAGATCAAGGCAGATGGACGGAGTATGTTGGATATATGGCCAACGCTCAGGTACAAGCAGTGGATCTTCAACCTCAAATGAAAGTAGTGCTACGGAAAAGACTTAGTAAATCTCTTGGGGGTCAAAGCACAGCCATGCACTTCCAGTGACTCTACGTTCCTTCACACCGATAAATCATGGCTGACTGTGTTATCGGAAAATTCTGATAATTAAAGCTACTGGGAGGACTCCATCATGAAACTTTATGGATGATAACATCGTTAAAACACCAAGGAACGTGATCTTCGTTATCGTTTTGATTAAACAACATCGACAATTGCTTCAATGAATTCAGCCAATTGAAGGAAGAATGGTAACCAGAAATGATTCATCTTCCGGAAATTATAGGGAGGAGCACAAGTATAAACTGCACATTGTTGTTGTCAATCCCTTGCTTTTTAAGCACCTCAGCCGCAAATAAGACGGCGTGCCATACCGTGTGTGCAACAACCTATCTTGCCAGTTTGCCACTGCCACTTAGGCAAGTCGGAGAGCTTGAGATTCTTTCTTAGTCAAGCAATAAGTAACCGGTTTGAGATCCATGTGCGACGCCCGTCGCGAGTGATAGAAGTGAAGAGCAGAGACAACCTTCATGATGAACGAGATCCATGTTCCCAGCCAATTTTTTCGTAATGACGACAAGTAGCAAAACAAAAGTCCTTGTCATCTACAGAGTCGTGTGGGTGGAAGTTTTTCATCCCTTGTTTGCATGTTGATAAGTAACAATACAAGAGTCCAGGAATTTAACGAAATAAGAGTCCAGCTGTTTCAAGCAATGTGAATGACGGAAACGAGTCTTGGTGCTTAGATTGATAGAATAGTAGATTATAGAAGGTAAATGCATTCATTGTTTCACACTATGGTCTTACACAATTATGTGAGTTGTCATCAAACTCCCAAAATTTGTCTGTTCATATATAAATCGAGGTTTTTTGTGTACATTATGATCACGCAATCTTTTATCTAAAATTTTCATCCATATCAAAGTTAAACGTTTAAAAAATTAAATCATACAAATATGATCCGAACCACATACTTTAGGTCAAGCTCATTTGAGTGATTTATCACACATATATCAAAATTTTGGCTCGAGTGAAATACATCCAGATATCATACACTATCTGAGTAAAAGAATATTATCAACTTTTGGGTTTCATAATCATTTCACTCATATCTAAGAATGATTTTCACATTCTTATGATACTTAAGCTAAGACATATCTATGTCAAAGCATGACATTATATCCACAAAATTTTGCCCATATTGAAATCTTTTATCCAACTCTCAAAGTGGTAAATTCACTAGCTTCCTTCAGATCAAACCAGTTAACCAAGCATGAGCCTCTCATAGACACTCACATACCATGTACTTCCTCTAGGTTTTTAGGACATCTCTCTCACCAAGTGGAATTTCATAAATATATTCAACGACCACTTCTCTCTAGTGTTAGATTCTATAATAGAAAGTGTTGGGTACAATATTTTCAAAGGAACCATACACTAGGTGACTCAACTCATATATCCATAAATTTTGTAGTTAGGGACTTATTATCACATATTTCATCAATCACTTAGCTCAAGTTTCACAAGTTTTCAAGGTTGTGTCCTCTGGACTTCTCCCAAATCAAGTTCAGCCTCTTTGGAATTTTCCCTATTGAATATCCCATTTTAGAAATCCTCCTTCATATACATGTTGAGGCACATATTGCTCCTAAACCATATGATACATATCATATCTCAATATAAACCTACTTACATGCATGCATGCATGCATTACTACTATCCGCATATATTACAATTAAAAAAATCTTATTTATCATATATGGTGCTTGACTAGCTAGGATTGCAAGGCAAAAACTCATCTAACATCTTCAAAAAAAATCCACAAATTTCTAAACTTAGATAATCATATTTCAAACTCATATTTTCATCAATCAAGCTCAATTCTACTAAGTAACAAACTAGTCCAACTTTTATCATTGCTCTAGACGATCTACATTTGACACTATCATCTAAGCATTCTCACACAGACTGATGATACATCTCTTTCTCTTAGGTCACATGGAGACAGAATGTCTTTTTTGTGTTGTACATATACCTGACATCGAGTTTCTCCAACATTTCACCATGCAATGGAAAACCACCTTTGTTTATGGAAGAATATACCTCTTCATGTTTAAGATCAGTAATGTGATTACGGGTGAAAACCCTAAGTAAATAAGATAAGATTAGAATTAAGAATAATTAATTAGGCCCTACTCATGAACCTTTTTATGGAAGGTTGGTGTCTCATAAGCCCCCTTTGTTTTATTGGGTTCAAGCCCAATCATGTTCACTTTCAGTGTGTTTAAATGACTATTCACTTTTAATGTGTTCAGTATGTTTATGTTCATGCTCACTTTCCGTGTGTTCAGATGACTCACTTTTAGTGTGTTTGGTATGTTTATGTCCCTATTCACTTTCAGTGTGTTCAAATGATTGTTCACTTTTAGTGTGTTCGGTATGTTTATGTTTATGTTCATGTTCACTTTCAGTGTGTTCAGATGACTGTTCACTTTCAGTGTGTTCGATATGTTTATGTTCATGTTCACTTTTAGTGTGTTCATATGATTGTTCACTTTCAGTGTGTTCGGTATTTTTATGCTCCTATTCACTTTTAGTATGTTCAGAAGATTGTTCACTTTCAGTATGTTCATTATGTTTATGTTCATTGAGTAGGTGCCCTAATAAGAAAGCTCAATCAAGTTCATAATGCATCTTGAAGTCATGACTAATGTTTAAGTATGTTCATAATGCATCTTGAAGTCGTTAATAATGCTTAAGTATGTTCATAATGCATCTTGAAGTCATGATTGATGTATATGCAAGTTCATATCAGTTTAAAGCTTATTTAAGTTATGTTCATATTCTTACTGAAACCTAACCACTTACAATCGATTTGTTGAATGCATGGTTAGGGGGTGATGCCTGCAGGTAGGAGCAAGTTTAAAGGATAAATCTATCTGATGTGCAAGGACTAACTCAAGAATTTATGTACAAGTTCAAGACCTAGTGGGGCGCCATCTATGTGATCCAGGGAGGTTAACTAGTTCACTAGTTTTATCATGTATCATACTCTTGTTGTAAGTTTAATGAAAAGAATATGTACGAGAATCAATGTATCTATATTTTGTGCAAAGTTATTTTTATTATTGCAATGAATGTTATATGCTATTTGTGATATTCCCTGAGCATAATCTTGATGATCCATGCTTTTAATGTTGTTTTATAGATTATACTTGGGGGCTGCTACAAAATCTTTATAATGGCATGATAAGTCTTGTATTGTAGAGACAATGAGTTATTCCTACATCCTGAAGTAGAGAAACAAAATGAGTTTTCTTGTAAAAGTCACCGAATATTTGAGAAGGTATCAAAATCATGGTTGAAAGTTTGGTAGATCAGTATATGGTAATTTTGTAAAGTATCATGTGGGTGAGACACATACCCTTAATCCTAATATTTTTGTTGATTAATCTACATATGATCACATAAATTGGCATGGTTGTTATATATACTAGTTATTTATGAATCAATGCATGTAGATACGGATAGACCCATGTATGTGATACCATTTAGCAATACTATTTATTCATAATTATTTATATTACCTAGGCTTATTATTAGTAGATATTACTACTAATCCTACCCTAGACAACTTAAGAAGCCTTGTGTTAGACTACAATTTGTTGTTACAAATGTTTAGGTGGTCAAATAAACCTTAATATATGGATGTGAGTCACTAACACTAGGACTAAATTCTGACTCTTACTTCTATATGAAAATATCAGTGTTTCCCTATCAAAATTATATGTTTTTAAAATATGAAAGGTCGAGTGGTTTTCATACACTTTTATAATAGAATCATTTCTATTTTGAATCTTTAAAACAATACCAAAAATATGCATTTACAAGCTAACCTGAAAATTAGGTTTTAATTGTTATAAAATTGATTTCTTAAAAGATATAAAGGCATGGAATGAAACATTATACTTGCACTTGGATCACTTTCTCAGATATAGATGACATCTATCATTTGATGCTTATAGGGTCTGAGGTAGTTTTCTCCCTCCTGAGATGATCATATGATAGAAACCTTCCTCATCAACTTTTGAGGTGACTATCATTTTTTGGGCTAGTTTATTTTTGTGCTAAGAAGTTCATGGGAAATGAAATTTTGTAATGTAGGGAATTATTTATGAACATTGAATATAAATAATTTTGGTTTGAAATTTACTCTTTAGTATAAATTTTATTGTTTGATACTACAAAATTATGTGTTTTAGTTTTAAACTAGTCCTTAACACAAAGACTATAATATTTTTTGGTATCCACACATTATTTACTAACACTTTATGAGGTTTTTATAGTATGTGGGATTAAATCTATGTTTTTTTATTACTTTTCATGTAGATAAACCAAAGGCTATATCTCCACATAGATAGTCGTTTCCTTAAGTGCGCTCACATTAGTATATATGTTCCTCTTTATCTTTAGGTCCTAGAAAGCTCAAGGGATTTCTCCATCCCTAAGTTGCACAAAAATGATATAGTCGATAGAGTATGTGACAAAGGAAAATACTAATAGAACAATATTTTGATCATCATGGATAAGAAAATGGAGTATCCAAAACATAAGTTTAAGAAATCTTGAGAGTATTCTACAATACATTCTTACCATTAAGGTCATGTACTAGATGATTCATTACCTTTGTATACATCTTTGTAACTCTTATACCATAACATTACTTCATTAAAAACATGCATATTGAGATGCTCCTCTTAAATCTCAACACTTGCATTTCACATACTATTATTACATTAAGGCTCTCTCCTTCGACAAAATTTCATAAAGACTTTCATTTCATATCATTTAGAAGCATCCTAAGAAACATATGTTGATTAACTCAAATAGTCTCCTGACAAAGTCATCTTATTTAGTATTGAGATTCTCTAGATTATGATCATCTTATTAACCTCTTTTTGTTTTAATACCAAGAGTCTGAAGTAGAGGACCATGTTCTTATCACATTGACGCTCCACATAAGAAGCACCCAATACTCATGCATAGGTATAATTAATGTAATGAATTCACTTTCCACATCCCCCAATTAAGGAAATTCCTTCAAGTTGAGAGTATTACCTATATTCTCAAGGATTCATATTTAGAAAATAATAAAAAATAGAAACTAATTTCATTAATTCACATATATTGATTACAAAATGCTTACATGAAATTCCATTACCAGAACTATACATAGAGAAGAAGCATCTATCTAAATCCTCCTTACTTAGATTAATGTCTTCACATGGTTTCATCTTCATCTTCATGTCCCTTATCATGTATATCATCATATACCTAAAATGTCGTGAAACAAAACACAGTCAGTATGACAAGTCATATTGGTATGTGGGGGAAACAAAATCTCACAGATAATGTTAACAACATAATTCAACAATTAATGTTTAACAAACCAAATTTAACATTTTCACCATGACTACCCAATCTAGTTTTCTCCACCCTCTGTCATGACCCCTCAGGGCCTCATACTGCAGTATTCACTATCTTCCCCTATCCATGTGGATGACTTCATCATGTCTCCCCCTGTCCAGGCGGGTGACTTCATCATATATCCCCCTATCTAGGTGGGTGACTTGTCATGTACCCCATATTTAGGTTGGTACCAAAATATGTCTTCCCCTATCCAGACGGATGGCCATTCCATAGATCCAGAGGTGGCCTAGATTCGGGCTAGTCATGTTCATATATAATGTGATAATCATAGTCACTTTAAAGTTTGCATAAAATGAAATAAATAGGAAAGCATATATCTTCAAACCATGTGAAGAAATCTCCGAGAAACCATGTGAAACTACAACAATTATATTTAGATGTAGCCACATACCTTTACCATGTAGATTATTCAATCATACTTCAAGCATATTGTTCAATCATGCAAGAAAATCAAGCAGTCATCATATAATCTACATTATATAAATTCTAAAGTGTCACCATCACATTAAACACATTATATCCTACTCAGTTCCAATCTAGGGTTTGGATAAGGAATAAAGGTATTAACCCTATTTCCATCACATATTTAACATTAGGTGAACCCTAGTTACTAGATCCATCTTATCCTTTCATTAAAATCACTTAGATCAAATATGTTCATTAGCAACATAGCAAGTTAGGATCTTTACCCATAATTATCCATTGTGTGGTTATTCACATAAAAACCCCTAACTACTCATCTTTACTCTCATCATCATCTTGATTTATCATTTTATTCAAAAAATATCAAATATTATCACGAAATAAAGGCTTGTTAAGATTTCTAACATTTTCATACCCAAAATTAGGGTTTTCATGTGCCAATCACCACTTTATCATATATTACCCTATTTTTAGAACAAGAAGCCTTAGATTTTCTTTGTATTCCTCTCATTTTTATGATTATTTTGATATATAATTTCCCTATATTTGGACATTCCTATCACTTTCTACAAATTAAACAAGAAAAGCACATATACCTTCAATTGGGTGATGTGGCAGCCCCTCATTGGTCAGCCAGCCTCCAACATGTTGCCTAGTTGGATAAGTTATTTGATTCATGCTGGGCCAAGCTTGGACTGGCCGGTCCAAGGCTTTTTCTCCTCTCGCCCAGTCGGGTCAGACATGTTCCTCCTCGATCTTGTTCTCATGTGAGGGGAAACCCTACATGATTCTAGGCACCACCGACGAGAGGGCGATCTGCCTCTCTACTGTCATCACGTCGTGTCCATCCTCCTAAGTCAATGCTTCATGGTCCCTTCTTCCTTAGCCATGGCCTTCCTTGCACCTCCACTCACACACGATCATCCCTCTTCGCATGGACACAATCAGATTATCATTGTTGTAGCGTTCTGGGTGTAGACCTCCCTACATCTGAGGGCACCGTCTCAAGGCTTGCCCTCGCTACTACAGGTGGTTCTCTCCTTGGAGCCTAGCCTCCTACTGGTTGAGGGTGAAGACTCCCTCTTCATAATTGAGTTACCCACACACACTCGGTAGGAAGATAGCATCTCCTATTCTGTCTGTCGAGAAACATCCTTTGTATGTACAACCCTCCTCCTTCTCCTTCTCGCAAAGCTCATCGTTGCTACCATGAAGAGACCAACCATCATGATGCCTCTCATCTCTGAGCTCAAAAGGAATAGGCAAAGGTTCCCTTGCTTCCTCCTCCCATGCCGAGCATGGCAAGGCTCCACATCAGGGCTAAGACGGTTGGGGCAATAAATAGCATGGTTGAGAGTGAGGGTCCTCCGGAGAGATCGTCGCAAACATCAAGCAGGTCATCTCGGTGAAGAGATCTCACCCTAGATGGCTTCTACGCTAGCCGGAACTTGAAGCAACATCCAGAAGTACGTGAACTGCCTTCTCATGGTCTGGTGTTACCTAGGGTATGCCCTTCTTAAGGGTTATGATGTCGGCAAACATCATGGCATCATGCCACTAAGGGACAACCCTCACCTACCAAGGGGAAACACGAAGAGGGGTGTAGGTTCAATTGTCTATGCTTGTACCTCGTATATATATACACCTACATATTTTCATATGCTCCTTTTTTGTTTCCTTTTCTCTCTCTTTCTTGGTGAAAAAGGATGATATCATATATGGCAAGTTATTCTGACATTTCCATCGATTATGTGAGTACAAAAAAGACACCCTTTTATTTGACAACTAATATTATGAAAAGGGCATGTTTCTAGGAATGAATCTCTTTATTTTCTTCTTTGGGATAGATACGATTTTGGTATAATAATTACCATGACTTTCTTTCTATCTAAAAGATATCATTTTTATTCAACAAACCAACCAACTAGGAAAGGATATCTTCCTTTTATTATTCTCCTTCTCTCTCCCAATTATTCATGGAAAAGTGTATTTAGTTGTTTTCATTTATTAGTTTCTCAATGAAATTCATATATCCATTATTTGACTAACATACACAAATCCATAAACAAAAGCATATAATTTTATGGTGTATCTTGGATAATAAATTCTAGAGTATTCTTTTATCTTCTTTTTTTTCAAATATCCCTTTGAATTTATTGTGTTAAATCATTAATGGTTTTCCCCCACCTATATTCACATTGTGGGGTTTTATTGGAATATCTTTTTATATCCAAAAACTTGATTTTTCCCAACATTATTTTAAAACAAACCATTATCTCATGAATTATCCTTTTCCTCAAAATTTCTAGTTTTCTCTTCCTTTCCTATATTATATTCAAGTTTACAAAGGTTAAGTCGCGATAATGTTATTTGGTGCCTCAACATTGTGTGGCCAATAATGGCTAAAATACCATGTATCTTATTTCTCTTTGGAAACATGAAAAAAAGTCATTATTATTCATTCATGTACAAATTCCTTATTTCACTTGTGCCACAAGAACCCTTTCCACAAAAGTAATTATTATTCCACCAATAATACCATTAGGGAAAATTATCAATTCATGGCTTGTATTTGTATAGTTCTATTATTGGATTACATATTTCATTTTTATCAAAATTGAGGATACTACATTCACCCCTCCTTAAAAGGAATTTTGTCCCCAAAATCCACACCTAGTAATCTTAAGGTGAATGATAACTCATCATAATTTCACAACTTGGGGTTAACAACGCTACTTAGATATCCTTAACAACTTTTACTAACATGAAAATTCCACACCTCACGACTGAGTGGCACTTGAATTCAATTTGAGGTGTATCCACATCCTTAGTATCATCTCTTGGTGTTTAAATTTTTATTTGTGATTACTTTTTTACCTATATTTCCAACTTAGTTGTAATACCCCAATTTATAAACATGCACAACACTAAGTGGAAGCATAAATCTTATTGGGAATGTCACAAAATGATAATCATTGCATAAAAATAAAGTTTAATTAAACCAACACATGATACATTGCATAGCTTCTGATTTCTCAAACTCATAACATAAAACTCACACTCTAGACTAACACATGTCTCATAAACATAAAGGAAAACTACTCTATGAATAGTTGGCACCCCACCAGATATGATCTCTGATATCCTTGAGCTCCTTCTTCATTTGGCCCATAGGTAGCTTTATACTTGACGTTGCTCCTTTCCTGGGGTCATTGCACCCCCAGCTATGCATAAAACAATTTGTAAGTGGAATTGAATAGATTATAAAACTAAAATAACATATAATTTGAAAAGTAAATATTTAACATCATGAAAATAAACTTTCTATTTTATCATTGTCTTTTATCTGACTTATATAAAAATCCTTAATTGTTGCATCAAAGTGCCTCTTCTCTTTGCACCGAAGTGCCTCTTAAATTGCACTTAGTGCTTTGTATGCTAGGAAAGCCCATGATTTGTACTGAAGTACTATGTATGCTAGGAAATCCCATGATTTGTACCAAAGTACATTGTTTGCTAGGAAAGCCTATGATGAGGATCTTATATAAGGGTCATTCATTATCTTTACACTTTACTCTTTAATACTCTTTACTCTTACTCTTAAACATGAATATGATGTGATATGATAATTCTTAAACATAAATAGTAAAATATATTTCATTTATCCTTTAATTTTTAACTTGAATCAATAAAATTATAGCATGCATAATACATTCACATAATAACATGTACATTGTACATAATAGCATAGAAACATACAATAATAATGTTAAAAGTGCATGGACCACTTATAGAGATTGGAGCAACTCCTAATAGTCTCTTGATGTTTAGGGAACCCTAATTACCCTTGCATTGCCTCAAAATTGAGGGCATAAAAAGCCTCCTGGGATGTTTTGGAGATAAACAAGAAGCTTTGATAGGTTTTCCATTATCTTAGGCCTTGAGCCGAACTCAGGAACATGGGAAGTAAATCCCAATTGGTGGTAGAGTTTAGAGATTATGTCACAAGGATTCCAAGGGAAATAAGATTTCTATTAGATTGTGGTTGACGTTGTAGCTTTACAAGGTCTTGGTTTTAAGGGGAAGGTCTCGATGACTTGGATCTCTTATTGGGGTGGAAACATGGGAGAAATGTAGTAGTCCCCTCGATTGGGGATTCCAGGGCTTGAATCCCTACCGAATCAGGGATGCCCATGCTCATAATAGTGAGGCAAAGCTCTTGGGGAGTTCAGTTTGTACTTGGATTCATTAGAGGGAGAGGTTCACGTGGAGGAAACTCGGGGTTGAGTTCTTAGAAAAACTAGTCGTCAGGTGAAGTGGATAACTCCTGGTCACAGAGACATTGGGTCAAACAGTCTGACCCAGACAGGACTCTTTCACAAAGAGAGTGTGTGTCATAGAAATCATTAGGAAAGCGAACATTAATATCAAATAATTTCTAATATAGGATTACAACTATATTTCTTTCTTTCCTAACCCAATTGAGGTAGTTAAGGTTCTTCATGAGAGACCAAATTTTTCATGCTACCAAGATTTAGTGTGAAGAATCCAAATTTCCACTTGGTTTCAAATTTTGAGGGTCACATTTATCTATGTTTTCCATTTTCGGTTAAATCTATACTTAATCATCTAGAATTATCTAAAACTACTAGGGGATCGTATTTTAAGGAAAGTCATTTAATATCATGTTAGACTCACATAAATTTTTATAAATCCATAAAATGAACTCTGGCTAGGTCAATTCCACTCTAAACCTTGATGTGTGACATATTTACAAATTTTGGCTAGGTTTGATGTAACTGATTTAAAACTAATTGAGTTAAAAAGGTTGCTTATGCTTTAATGAAAATATTAGGATTTCCAATTTAGTATTCATTCTTAAGTTTTAATTTTGAGTATGCTATTCTAGTATTCATTTATATCCACATCAAGGGTGAGGTAACAACTCAAACCCTAGGCCATATCATTAGAATTTTTTTTAGATATTCATTCTCATATCTCAACTTTAAGCATAACTTGTGTCTACCCAATCTCTCTCCCTCATAATGAGATGGAATAAGAATTTGACTGCAGTCCAAATACAAAGTCCATCCCATTCCAAGAGTAGAGATGGTGTATCCACTATCTTAAAATTTCACATTTTAGGTTTATACATGACTCTAAACCATGCATACCTTTTAATTCCAAAACTTTCTTATATTTCATAAAGTCAACTATATATTTCTTTTTTGCTCTTGTGTTTGTATGCAACTCCTTCCATTATTACATGACTTCTTGTATCTTTTACATTTTCACCTCAGATGTTATGAGCCTTAGCCACTTCCTTGAGGTCTCTAGGGGTATAGGTACTTTTTGGAGTGATCACTTCCTTATGCATCTAGGAAGTGCCCCTCACATTTACCCATTTGCCACATGGACATCATGAAGGTAGTTAATATCCTGAGACATGGGCCTTGGGCAAACATCAATGTTACCTCCTGACCATATGGTCTTGTGCATTCAAGGAACAATCAACTCCTAATCCCATCGGTCTATGTACCTTTAATACTCCCTACTTGACCCTAGGATTGACTTCGGGCTTTATCCTTCCCTAAGAGTTCATTTATAACACATTATTTTCATATGTAATTCTTTAAATTAGATTCTTCCATCTCTTATAATGCTCATTATTCACTTTATGTCCCCTCATTGGACTCATGGCAACATTTCATGGCAACATTTTTTCCAGACTCAGTCTCATACGGTTATCCACTTCTATAGTGACTTCTTCTCATATCCCTCAGAGATGGCATACTTAGGTTCAAAGAATCATACTCAATATATGTGCTTTAATCTTTTATATTAGATGACATTCACGGTTACCTTAATCTTTAAATTTATTTAGTCAACTTACCTTTCTAGGGAAGGTCCTAACCTAGGGTGCCTTCATAGCTCATAAGAGGAAGTTAGGCTTCTCTATCCACATCCTGGCCCCATGGTCCAAGGTTTTGCCTCCCCCATAGGTCATCTTCCCACTCTTGGTTTGACCCACCCCAGGTTGGCACACTAGCCCTAAAGGTTTCATATTTTCATCTTTATGCATTGTTTATTATTATAACTTCTCAACCCTTATTTTCTCAATCTTTGGGATACCCTTTCATGGGGTTTGTCCATGTAGTGGATTGGGGCCACTTCCCCCTTCAGGGGCTTGGTGCCTATGTCGGTCTTCCCTTCCAATGTCTTGACCATTATTGACCTTCCCCTTCAAGGGTGTGATCATAGTCATCTGAATGACTTTCTTTCCATAACCAAACTTCCAGAGATAGCATGAGGGGTTCGAACAAGTTATATTCATATTTCCATTTTCATGTATGATGATTGGTTACTCATGTATATACTTATGCATTTTCTTTCTAAATTCTCAACTTAATCTCTATGGGACACTCCCTCTTTGGAGTATTCATGTGGGTAACCATCTCTCTAGGGTAAGTCCCTACAATGGACATCATACATAAGCCTTGGCCCAATCACCTATCACTATAGTGGCAATCATACATAGGCCTTTGCCTGAGGTGAATATGCTTTCTAGGCTAGATCATCGACCACCATAGTGACCATACATAGACCCTCTTGACCCGAGGTGATTAGATAGGCCTGATCATACATCCATCAGAGTTAGTTGAGCAAGTTATATTATATTACATGTTCTTCATAAGTTTCTTAAAACTTTTCTTATTAATGTCTTGTTCCACATACACACATGCATGTGAGACTGAGTCACTTAACTTGTTTATATTCATATTCTTTCATATGCACCCTTCATGCATGGGTTACTAGAAACATTTATATTCTTTAGAAATATTGTAACGCCCGAGCCCATTGCCCTAGGCTCTAGTAGAGTTTCAGGAATGACGAATGACCCCACCGACCACCACTAGCCTTAACTGCGCACTTTTTCCTCACTCATGCGCAAGCCAGGGTCAGCTTCTCAATTGATCACCCATCCTAGTACTACTCCAAGATGATCGCACTTAACTATAGATATTTAGTGATGGGGCCCCTAAAAAGGAGGTGCACCTTGGTGATATGGGTAGTCCAGTAAATCCTTTTAAGATCATTCTATCTGAGGCCTCAAATCTTGGGACGTTACAATCTCCCCCACTTAAGCTCTTGACTTCCTTATCAAGGCTCAACTATACAGCCTCATAATCTCTTCCCCATTTTAGTGTAGACCCAGAATGACCCATGGACATCCAACTCCCGTCCACGGCTGCCAGCATAAGGGCAGATCCATCTCGTCAATAGCCCTTTCCAACTTGCCTGGACCGCACGGCTTCAGACTGGCATGCCACATGCCCATGTGGGCCCCACCTACTAGAGGGGAATTGGCTCTGATACCATTTGTAATGTTCGGGCCCACTTTCCTAGGCTCTAGTAGAGTTTCACGAATGACGACCGGTCTCACAGACCACCACTAGCCTTAACTATGTACTTTTTCCTCACTCATGTGCAAGCTGGGGTCAACTTCCCGACTGGTCACCCATTCTAGTACTACTCCAAGCTGACCATGCTTAACTATGGAGTTATTTAGTGTTGGGCCCCTAAAAAGGAGGTGCACCTTGGTGATATGGGTAGTCCAATCATTCCTTTTAAGATCATTCTATCTGAGGCCTCAAATCATGGGACGTTACATTTATATTCTCTCTTTCCTCTTATATGGGTAGGGTATTAGATCACCATAATATTCATATTTCTCATGGTTAGGGTTTTAGGGTTACTATTAGGGACTATACCTAACCTCTTAGGGATTCCATGTCCCTTGACCCACTAGGGTTCTTCTAAACCAACACTAGTCCCATCTAGGGTTATCCTCATAGGGAAAACCCGTACAACATTTATTTTATATTATCTCCACATCACATGTACATTATTATTTCCATGTACATTAATTGGTGAAGGATGCCTTAATCCTACATCTTCTCAAAAACTCTAACATTAGATGAAGAGTTAACTATTCATTTAGGATTTATTAATCAAGAGGATGAGAAATGGATGAATCAAGATGAGAAGTAAACCTAAAGGTATTTTATTTCAGGCAAAATCTTTCAAATTTGGCCAAGCAGGATGCATGGGTCTGAGAGTCCTCATAAGTCAACTAGTGGTGCAGAGGAAAATATTGCCAGCCCCCGGTCGTGGTCCCTTATAGACACCTCATTCTTTAGAAAATGCCCTAATAATTCCCTCATATTTCTACAGATTACTTGAAATTATAAACCATTAAATATTATTTGACAAAATTTGGGGCTCTGATACCAAATGTATTGACCTCACTTTCCACGTCCCCGAATTAAGGAAAGACCTTCAAGTTGAGAGCATTACCTATATTCCCAAGGATCTAGATTTAGAAAATAATAAATAATAGAAAACAATTTCATTAATCACAGATATAGTTAACAAAATGCTTACATGAAATTCCATTACCAGAACTATACATAGAGAAGAAGCGTCTATCTAAATCCTCCTTACTTGGATTAATCTCTTCACATGGTTTCATCTTCATCTTCATGTCCCTTATCATGTATATCATCATATACCTAAAATTCCATGAAACAAAACACGGTCAGTATGACAAGTCATACTGGTATGTGGGGGAAACAAAATCTAATAGATAATGTTAATGACGTAATACAACAACTAATGTTTAACAAATCAAATTTAACATTTTCACCATGACCACCCAATCTAGGTTTCTCCACCCTCTGTCATTGCCCCTCATGGCCTCATACTACAGTATTCACCATCTTCCCTTATCCAGGCAGATGACTTCATCATGTCTCCCCTTATCCAGGCCGGTGACTTCGTCATGTTTCCCCCTATCCAGGCAGGTGACTTCTGATGTACCCTCTATTCAGGATGGTACCAAAATATGCCTTCCCCTATCTAAGCAGATGGCCATTTCATAGATCCAGAGCTGGCCTAGAGTCAGGCTAGTCATGTTCATATATAATGTGATAAGCATGGTCACTTTAAAATTTGCATGGAATGAAATTAATAGGAAAGCATATATCTTCAAATCATGTGACGAAATCTCTGAGAAACCACATGAAATTGCAATGATTATTCTTATACATAGTCACATACCTTTAACATGTAGATTATTCAATCATACTTCAAGCATATTGTCCAATCAAGAAAGAAAATCAAGCAGCCATCATATAATCTGCATTATATAAATTCTGAAGTGTCACCATCACATTAAATACATTATATCCTACTCAGTAATAATCTAGGGTTTAGTTTTTGGATAAGGAATACATTTCCATCGCATATTTAGCAATATGTGAACCCTAGTTACTAGATCCATCTTATCCTTTCACTAATATCACTCAGATCAAATATGTTCATTAACAACATAGAAAGTTAGGATCTTTACCCATAATTATCAATATGCATGGTTATTCACATAAGAACCCCTAAATACTCATCTTTACTTTCATCGTCATCTTGATTTATCATTTTATTCAAAAATATCAAATATTATGACAAAATTCAGGCTTGTTGAGATTTCCAACATTTTAATACCCAAAACCAAGGTTTCCATGCACTAATCATCACTTTATCATATATTACCCTATTTTTAGAACAATAATCCTAATTATATCTCACTTATATTTTCTTTGTAGTCCTATCATTTTTTTTATCATTTTGATATATAATTTCCCTATATTTGGACATTCCTAGCACTTGCTACAAATTAAACAAGAAAAGCACATATACCTTCAATTAGGTGATGTTGCGGCCTCTCATTGGTCAGCCAGCCTCCAACATGTTGCCTCACTGGATAAGTTAGTTGGTTCACGGTGGGCTGAGCTTGGACCGTCCAGTCCAAGGCTTTTTCTCCTCTCGCCCAACCGGGTCAGACATGTTCCTCCTCGGTCTTGTTCTCGCACGAGGGGCAACCCTACGTGGTTCTAGGCATCACTGATGGGAGGGTGATCCACCTCTCTACTGTCCTCATGCCACGTCCATCCTCCAGAGTCTCTGCTTCATGGTCCCTTCTTCCTCATCCACAACCTTCCTTATGCCACCGCTCACGCATGATTGTCCCTCTTCATGTGGACTCAACAAGATCGTCATTGTTGCAGCGTTCTGGGTGCTTACTTCCCTGCATCCGAGGGCACTATCTCAAGGCTTCCCCTCATTGTTGTAGGTGGCGCTCTCCTTGGAGCCCAGCCTCCTACTAGCTGAGGGTGCAGACCTCCTCTTCATCACCGAGTTACCCACACACACTCGGGAGGAAGATAGCATCTCCTATTCTATCCGTCGAGAAACACCCTTCGTATGTACCACCCTCCTCCTTCTCCTCCTCGCAAATCTCATCGATGTTTCCATAGAGAGATCAAAAAGAACAGGCAAAGGTTCCCTTACTTCTGCCTCCCCTGCCAAGCATGGAAAGGCTCCACATCGGGGCTAAGACAGTTGGTGCAATAAATATCATGGTTGAGAGTGGGGGTCCTTAGGACAAATCATCAATGACATCAAGCAGGTCATCTCGATGAAGAGATCTCACCCTGGGTGACTTCTACATTGGACAGCACTTGAAGCAACATCCAGAAGGACGTGAACTACCTTCTCAGGGTCCAGTATTACCCAGGGTATGCCCTTCTCGAGGGTTATGATGTCGGAAAACATCATGGAATCATGCCACTGAGGGACAACCCTCACCTATCAAGGGGAAACATGAAGAGGGGTGTAGGTTCAATTGGCTATGCATGTACCTTGTATGTATACATCTACATATTCTCATATGCTCCTTTTTCGTTTCCTTTTCTCTCTCTTTCTATGTGTACAAGTATGATATCATACATGGCAAGTTATTATGACATTTCCATCGATTCTATGAGTACAAAAAGACACCCTTTTATTTGACAACTAATATTATGAAAAGGGCATGTTTCTAGGAATGAATCTCCTTATTTTTCTTCTTTGGGGTAGATACGATTTTGGTATAACAATTACCATGACTTTCTTTCTATCCAAAATATATCATTTTTATTTGACAAACCAACCAACTAGGAAAGGATATCTTCCTAGGAAATAAATAGTAAAGCATATATCTTCAAACCATGTGAAGAAATCTCCGAGAAACCATGTGAAACTACAACAATTATATTTAGATGTAGCCACATACCTTTACCATGTAGATTATTCAATCATACTTCAAGCATATTGTTCAATCATGCAAGAAAATCAAGCAGTCATCATATAATCTACATTATATAAATTCTAAAGTGTCACCATCACATTAAACACATTATATCCTACTCAGTTCCAATCTAGGGTTTGGATAAGGAATAAAGGTATTAACCCTATTTCCATCACATATTTAACATTAGGTGAACCCTAGTTACTAGATCCATCTTATCCTTTCATTAAAATCACTTAGATCAAATATGTTCATTAGCAACATAGCAAGTTAGGATCTTTACCCATAATTATCCATTGTGTGGTTATTCACATAAAAACCCCTAACTACTCATCTTTACTCTCATCATCATCTTGATTTATCATTTTATTCAAAAAATATCAAATATTATCACGAAATAAAGGCTTGTTAAGATTTCTAACATTTTCATACCCAAAATTAGGGTTTTCATGTGCCAATCACCACTTTATCATATATTACCCTATTTTTAGAACAAGAAGCCTTAGATTTTCTTTGTATTCCTCTCATTTTTATGATTATTTTGATATATAATTTCCCTATATTTGGACATTCCTATCACTTTCTACAAATTAAACAAGAAAAGCACATATACCTTCAATTGGGTGATGTGGCAGCCCCTCATTGGTCAGCCAGCCTCCAACATGTTGCCTAGTTGGATAAGTTATTTGATTCATGCTGGGCCAAGCTTGGACTGGCCGGTCCAAGGCTTTTTCTCCTCTCGCCCAGTCGGGTCAGACATGTTCCTCCTCGATCTTGTTCTCATGTGAGGGGAAACCCTACATGATTCTAGGCACCACCGACGAGAGGGCGATCTGCCTCTCTACTGTCCTCACGTCGTGTCCATCCTCCTAAGTCAACGCTTCATGGTCCCTTCTTCCTTAGCCATGGCCTTCCTTGCACCGCCACTCACACACGATCGTCCTTCTTCGCATGGACACAATCAGATTATCATTGTTGTAGCGTTCTGGGTGTAGACCTCCCTACATTTGAGGGCACCGTCTCAAGGCTTGCCCTCGCTACTACAGGTGGTTCTCTCCTTGGAGCCTAGCCTCCTACTGGTTGAGGGTGAAGACTCCCTCTTCATAATTGAGTTACCCACACACACCCGGTAGGAAGATAGCATCTCCTATTCTGTCTGTCGAGAAACATCCTTTGTCTGTACAACCCTCCTCCTTCTCCTTCTCGCAAAGCTCATCGTTGCTACCATGAAGAGACCAACCATCATGATGCCTCTCATCTCTGAGCTCAAAAGGAATAGGCAAAGGTTCCCTTGCTTCCTCCTCCCATGCCGAGCATGGCAAGGCTCCACATCAGGGCTAAGACGGTTGGGGCAATAAATAGCATGGTTGAGAGTGAGGGTCCTCCGGAGAGATCGTCGCAAACATCAAGCAGGTCATCTCGGTGAAGAGATCTCACCCTAGATGGCTTCTACGCTAGCCGGAACTTGAAGCAACATCCAGAAGTACGTGAACTGCCTTCTCATGGTCTGGTGTTACCTAGGGTATGCCCTTCTTAAGGGTTATGATGTCGGCAAACATCATGGCATCATGCCACTAAGGGACAACCCTCACCTACCAAGGGGAAACACGAAGAGGGGTGTAGGTTCAATTGTCTATGCTTGTACCTCGTATATATATACACCTACATATTTTCATATGCTCCTTTTTTGTTTCCTTTTCTCTCTCTTTCATGGTGAAAAAGGATGATATCATATATGGCAAGTTATTCTGACATTTCCATCGATTATGTGAGTACAAAAAAGACACCCTTTTATTTGACAACTAATATTATGAAAAGGGCATGTTTCTAGGAATGAATCTCTTTATTTTCTTCTTTGGGATAGATACGATTTTGGTATAATAATTACCATGACTTTCTTTCTATCTAAAAGATATCATTTTTATTCAACAAACCAACCAACTAGGAAAGGATATCTTCCTTTTATTATTCTCCTTCTCTCTCCCAATTATTCATGGAAAAGTGTATTTATTTGTCAACATTTAACAGTTTCTCAATGAAATTCATGTATCCATTATTTGATTAACACACACACATCCATAACAAAAGCATATAATTTTATGGTGTATCTTGGATAATAAATTCTCGAGTATTCTTTTGTCTTCTTCTTTTATAAAATATCCCTTTGAATTCATTTTTTTAAATCATTAATGGTTTTCCCCCACCTATATTCACATTGTGGGGTTTTATTGGAATATCTTTTTATATCCAAAAACTTGCTCTTTCCCAACATTATTTTAAAACAAACCATTATCTCATGAATTATCCTTTTCCTCAAAATTTCTAGAATTCTCTTCCTTTCCTATATTATATTCAAGTTTAGAAAGGTTAAGTTGCAATAATGTTATTTGGTGCCTCAACATTGTATTGCCAATAATGGCTAAAATATCATGTATCTTATTTCTCTATGGAAATTTGACAAAAATCCATTATTATTAATTCATGTACAAATTCCTTATTTCACTTGTGCTACAAGAACCCTTGCCACAAAAGTAATTATTATTTCACCAATAATACCATTGGGAAATATTATCAATTCATTTTTTGTATTTGTATAATTCTATTTTTGGCTTACATATTTCAATTTTATCAAAATTGAGGATATTACAATTAACATAAAGGCATTCCCCTTGTTCATCTTTCATATTAATAGTATACTATTATTCACATCTTGGAGATCCTAACCCAATCAAGATTTAATATTCTTATTAATCCAACATCCCCTCAAGACTATTGTAGGTAGAAAAACTCTCAATAAGAATATCAAATAATGTTAACCACAAAATCATATTACTTCTTGGAGTCATAGATTGTTACTATATTATTTATGACATAATTACGTGAGATCGTATTTTAATGTGTGTATTTCATTATACATCACAAGTTGTTGATATAATCATTATATTAAGTCATGTTGTTCATAAACATTGCCTTCACGTAAAGTCATCTTCACCAACCTTGAAGCAGTCTTCACTTGAAGTAACTTCAAGCTCCCCCTTGAAGTAGCCTTCCTCCTTGAAGTAGATTCCCTTTGAGACCTTCTATAAGTAGTTCAAAGTCCTCCTTCTCCACCTGAGAAGATTTCACCCTCTCTACTCTACAGCCTCCAACCTAGGAGTAGCAAGGAGAGTACAATACAATAAGAAAGAACAAGATAGGAAAAAAAATTACAATTACCACTTAAGCACGAGGCTTGAATCCTATATCAAGCATTTTAATCTCATAACCAATGTATATGAAAGTGGTAGTATAGTGGGTAGGAGATTCTAGCCTATAGGACACGAAATTCCAGTAATGCAAATGATTTGCAAGTGATGAAGTTGCTCAATTGCTCACAAGGATTGATTCTCATTTGCAAGTATGTGTGTACTCAAGTGAGGTTATGTGTCCTAAGGCATATCCTATTTATAGGAATGGCCTACTAGTGCTTAGGGACGTTCTAGACACTTTCTAGGGGGTTCTTAGTGCTTAACTAACCGTTAGGTATCCACTAATTGCATTAGCAAGGGCTAGTTGATTACTTCTGAAAAGTGCAGACAGACACCTTCTCGATTGAGAAGTTTGTCGACTGAGTGTTTTTCAGTCGAGGTAATTGTCGACCGAGGGTGAGTCTGGAACAACGTTCAACTCAACTCCCAACTACTTTTTCCACTAACTCTAATGGTTATATAACCAAGTCTAACGGCTATAGAACCTGCTCGAGATACTGTCTCGGTCGAAGTAAAGTTTGACCGAGCCTTTCTCTGTGATTGCTTTTAGCAGGTTATGCAAAGATGTTCGCTCTTTAGACTTGGGAGTTTCTTAGTCGAGAAAATGTTTGACCGAGAGTATCTCGGTCGAGAAGTTTGTCGATCGAGACCAACTCTGTTTCAAAACTTTAACTCATATGCTAAGTGTAAGAAATGAATGTGTGCAATTATGATGCTCACTTAGGGATGACCTATCTAAGTGTTGTGTGTGGTTAGGGAAGATCTAAACACTTGATTTACATGATATCTAAGTACTTTTACATTATATACTTATATAAGTTTACATGAAAATAAAGCAATTTAAGCATGTAGATCTTCCAAAACTTTGTCATCCACCTTGTTCCCGAAATACTCAAGTAGCACATTAGATCCACAAGAATGAAATGTTTTTTATTTTCAAAACAAAGGGATTTTGATGATGTCCATTTATCCAACAATCTCCCCCTTTTTGAAGATGACAAACATTTCTAAATATATAACTCAAATAAGATTGAATATTATTGAGTTGGGTTTCATACCTGAAATTTACCTTGTGTATACCTTCTCTTGTTTATGGAATGTGTGCTTATTATTCCCAAAGAGGTGTGGAACATAAATCCAACTCTTTTAGGGACTATAGCAACATTTGATGTGAAGCCAAGAGAGTATGTATGAAACTCATTAATTGAGTATTTAATATGTATATTATTTCTCCCCCTTTGTCATTTCAAAAAGATAATCGTCAAAATATTTGTTAAGACTCCCCCTTAATTGGTTCTCCCCTTTCAAAAACATAATCGTTAAAACATGCTAAAAGATGTCCATTTACAGCCAAAATATAAGGATTGGAGAAACCAACCGATTTTAAGAAGCACAAATGTCAAAGAAAACATATTCTAAGGGTGTGATAAGTAATTTCTTCCTTATGTTATTAAATTGATCTAATGGAAGTGGTTTTGTGAAAATATCAGCCAATTGATCTTCCCTATCAACATGATGAAGGGATATATGTTTTTTTAGAAATACGTTCCCTTAGAAAATGATGACAGATTTCAATATGTTTGGCACGGCTGTGTAAGATAGGATTATGTACCAAGTTTATAGTGCTTGTATTGTCACAAAAGATAGGCGTAGATGAAAATATAAAACCATAATCATTTAAAACTTGTTGCATATAGAGCACTTGAGCACAACAAGGCATGGCTGCCATATATTCAGCTTCAGTGGTAGAAAGGGCAACCGTGTTTTGTTTCTTGCTAAACCATGATACTAAGGCTCTTCCTAATAAGACACAACTTCTGCTTGTACTTTTATGATCAAGTCGACAACCAGCGTAATCGGCATCGGTATAAGCTTTCAAATCCAAAGATTGTCTTTTAGGATACCATATACCATAGTTTGCGGTGCCGGCTAAGTATCTTAGAATCCTTTTGACAGCTTAAAAATGAGTTTGCATGGGTTTTGATAGAAATCTAGCACAAAGTCCAACGGAAAACATGATATCCGGTCTAGAAGCGGTTAAGTAGAGAAAGCTACCAATCATGGCCCTATATAAGAAATCATCAATGGGTTCCCCATTTTCATCCTTGTCAATTTTAGTAGAGGTAGCCATTGGAGTGGTAGCATGTTTGCAATGTTCCATCCTGAAATGTTTTAAAAGTTCATTTGTATACTTCTCTTGGCTTATAAAAATCCCAGCGGGCGTTTGCTTTATTTGAAAACCAAGAAAGAAAGTCAATTCTCCCATGAGACTCATTTCAAATTCCTTTTGCATAATATCACTAAATTGTTTACATAAAGATTCATTTGATGCACCAAAGATAATATCATCAACATAAATTTGAACAACTAGAAAGTCAGATTCATATGTCTTGAAAAATAAAGTAGAATCTGAATTTCTAATTGAAAAATTGTTATCAAAAAGGTAATTTTTGAGCCTTTCATACAAAGGTGCTTGTTTTAAACCATAAAATGCTTTCTTAAGTTTGTAAACATGATCATCTTTACCAGGAATTTCAAAACTAGGTGGTTGGGCAACATATACTTCCTCTCGTATTATTCCATTTAGAAATGCACTTTTTACATCCATTTGGAATAGTTTGATGTTTTTGTGGGCAGCTATAGCTAGTAGCATTCTAATGGCTTCAAGTCTTGCTACCGGTGCATAAGTTTCATCAAAGTCTATTCCTTCTTGTTGATTATACCCTTGTGCTACCAACCTATCTTTACTTCTTACTACTTCCCCAGCTTCATTTAACTTATTTCTAAAAACCCACTTAGTTCCAATAATGGTTTTATCTTGAGGTTTAGGAACTAAGTCTCATACATCATTCTTAGTGAATTGGTTTAATTGTTCTTTCATTGCCATTATCCAATAATCATCTTTTAGAGCTTCAGTCACCTTCTTAGGTTCAATTATAGATACAAATGCCATATTTGCAACATCTCTAAAAGATGATCGGGTTTTTACTTTATCCTTAGGATTTCCAATGATCATTTCTTGAGGATGATCCTTAATGAGTCTAGGGATGGGGTGTTGTGTCTCAATTTGTTGATCATTTTCAGCATTGTGATCATCTTTAGTTGATATGGTTAGATCTTCAAGTTGATGAGTAATATCAACTATGTTATCACTTTGTTTTTGTTCCTCATGAAAAGTAATGTGAATGGATTCTTCAAATTTTCTAGAGATGGTATTGTAAACTCTAAATGCTTTGATAGAGGTTGAATATCCTAAGAAAAAGGCTTTTTTGATTTAGAGTCAAACTTTTCTCTATGTTCTTTTGTGTTTAAGATATAGCAAGTTGAGCCAAAAGTATGAAAATAATCAACCATTGGTTTCTTATCATAAATGAGTTCATATGGTGTTTTCTTCAAATAAGAGTGTACAGTTACTCTATTTAGCACATAGCAAGTTGTGTTTACTGCTTCAGCCCAAAAAATTTTAGATGTATTATGTTCAAGCATCGTAGTCCCATCCATTTCTTGTAAGGACCTATTCTTTCTTTCAACTATGCCATTTTGTTGTCGAGTATGTGGAGCTGAAAAATTGTGAGTGTAGCCTTGAGATGTGCAGAATTCTTCAAATATATGATTCTCAAATTCTCCACCATGATCACTTCTAATTGTGCATATTTTACTTTGTAATTGATTTTCAATCTTTGAGCAAAATTGTATGAATACTTGAATGGTATCATCTTTATTTGCAAGGAAATGAACCCATGTATATCTACTGTAATCATCAACAATAACAAAGCAATATCTTTTTCCACCAATAGATTGTGTCCTCATAGGTCCAAATAAATCCATATGAATAAGTTTTAGTGGTCTACTGGTGCTAAGCATGTTTTTGGGTTTAAAGGAAGTTTTAGTTTGTTTACCCAAAGTACATGGTTCACAATTTTTAGATTGATCAAAAGATAGCTTAGGCAAATCACGAACAAGATCATATTTAACTAGCTTTTTTATAACATGTGAACTAGCATGACCTAATTTTCTATGCCATAATTGGAGAGACTTATCTTTTACAAGTAAACATTTTCCAACTACATATTGCATAGAGTTAGGTCTAAGAATATATAGATTTCCAATTCTTTTTCCTTCATACACAACATTTGTAGTGTTTTCTATTAGTAACTTGCAGCAATTTTTATTGAATAAAACATCATATCTAGTATCACATAGTTGACTAACACTTATTAAATTATGGTGCAGACCATCAACAAGCAAAACATTTTTTATTTCAAGGTTTGTACCAATATTACCTATTCCAACAATTTTACGTTTTCCATTGTCTCCAAAAGTGATTGTTCCACTTTTCTTTTCTTTAAAAGTTTGAAAAGCATTCTTATTGTCGGTCATGTGTTTGGAGCATCCACTATCAACTACCCAATCCTGCAACAAAATATGGATTTTGGTACCCATGTGATGGTCCATTATGGTTAGGTACATTTAATAATAAATTGAACATGATTACATAATTTAAGCTTCTCAGAACCTTATTCTGTCGACAAATACTTCGACTGATCTTGTCTCGGTCAAAATTTTCTTGACCGGGATTGTTACTGTTTTAATTGCAGATTTCAGTTTTGGTACAGGAATTCCTTCGGTCGACTAATGTCTCGACCAAGAGGTGTCTCGGTCAAACTGTTTGTCGACCGAGATTGTTTCTGTTTGTTTTCAGCAATCTGTTTATGTCAGTTTAGGCTTAAATCATTGTAATATGCTAAGGTACCATTCTATTTAGTTGAGATGAGACATTAATATATTCAAATGAAGTGTTAGGTCAAATCTCAACTTGATCATATTAAATTTGCTAAGTTTGGGGTCTTGGAACCCATACTAACTCAACATCCTTTTTCTTGTAAGAACATGACAAGGAATAATGTCCAAGATGTAAGCAATAATGACAACAAATAGAATCAGTTTCATTTTTCTTTCTAGGATTTTGAGTTGTGTTCTTGGGTACAAACATGATCTTGGTCTTGGGTGCTTGAGTTCTCCTAGGTTTGGGTTGATAAGAGTTTTATTTTGGAACATATTCTAAACCTCTTCTTCCACTATAACCAGAAGAGTTCTTTAGGATCTTATCAAGAATACCATTATTTCTCAAGCTACTAACTTCTTTTTGTAACTTAGCAATCTCATCCATTTTCTTTTTGATATCTAACTTTGCTTGATCTAGATTAGATGATAGAGCATCTCTTTCCCTAAAAATAGCATCATAATCTATATGATTACATAGGATAGGTTGAGTCTAAAAATTATGTAGTTTTGTAAGCAAATCAACCTTTTCTTGAGAAAGTAGATCATGATTTGTTTTTAAAGTAAGCAACTTCATATTGCAATCATTTAAAGATGATTTCAAGGTCAAGTTTTCAAAAGCAATATTGTCCTTTTCAAAAGAAAGATTATTTAATTTAGCATATAGATCCTCATTAGTTCTAGTAACCTTCTTTAGTTTCTTTTTGCAATCAACATATTTGTCATGAGTATCTTGAAGACTAACAATTAAATCTTCTTTTGGCAAATCAAGAAGGCTTACCACTTGAGAATCATCACTATCATCTTCTTTGGCCATGAGACACTCCACATTGTCTTCTCCACTCTCACTATCACTTGACTCATCCCATGCAGCTTTATATGCTTTTTCTCCCTTCTTCTTGGATGAGCTTTTCTTCCCTTTCTTTGATTTAGGACATTCATTTTTGAGATGTCCCTTCTTTCCACATTCAAAACACCTAGGAGAGGAAGAACCAATAACTTTGTTAGATTTAAATCTTCTATATTTCTTACCATTTACAATTAGAGCTTCTTCTCCTTCATCTCCATCACTTGTCACATCACTTTCTTGAGTGATGACCTTTGTAGCCTTAAAAGACATGTCCTTCTTTCTTCCTTGTTTAAGTTCACACTCTCATCTTTCTTCCTCCTCTAAGGTTTCCTCATGTGCTTCTAAGTTGACAATGAGTTGTTCCATCCTTAGTCGAGTGAGGTCATTGGCTTCTTCAATTGTGGTCACCTTGGGCTTGTACTTAGGAGGAAGAGACCTAAGAATTTTTGACACTTGATCTTCTTCACTAATGGTTTTACCTAATGCATTCAAACCATTAACAATAGAAGAGAACTTTACATACATTTCACTAATAGACTCATTTGGTTCCATACGAAACTGTTCAAACTTTTGTTTAAGCATGCCAATTTTGGAATTTTTAACTTGAACAGTTCCTTCATAGGTAATAGAGAGTCTATTCCATATCTCATATGTAGTTTCACAATTTGAAATTCTATTGAACTCACCTACAGAAATTGAGCAATAAATAATACTTACAGCTTTTGCATTTAATTGAGATGATCTCACCGTGTTTGCATCCCATGTAGCATAGTCAGTTTGAGGAAGATCATATGCATTTGAGACCATTCTCCAAAGATCCCAACTAATTCCTTGAAAGTATAATTGCATCCTCCTCTTCTAATAGGTGTAGTTGGTGAAATGGTGGAGGCTGAGCTATGAGTGTTCCTTCCAAGTTGAGGTTGTTGAGTACCCCATCACCCATTTTCTTCAAGACTTTGTTAAAGTTCCTTGAAGCCTACTTTGATACCAATTAAAAAACCACTAGAGGGGGGTGAATAGGGTTTTATAATAATTTTTAAAATAATTCAACCAACAAACAACCACAAGGATGTAGAACAAGGAGACAAGGGTTTAGAGTGGTTCCACCCTTAGCAAAAACTAAGGGAGTCAGTCCACTACACAATTGTTTCCAATTGGGATTTGAAAGTATTTGAATTTTTATTACCTTCTCAAGGATGTTACATAAAATTACAAATACCTTCCCAAACCCTTTGGATAGCCTTCACCCAAAGTCATCTTCACCAACCTTAAAGCAGTCTTCACTTGAAGTAACTTCAAGCTCCCCCTTGAAGTAGCCTTCCTCCTTGAAGTAGCTTCCCGTTGAGACCTTCTAGAAGTAGTCCAAAGTCCTCCTTCTCCACCTGAGATGATTTCACCCTCTCCACTCCGAAGCCTCCAACCTAGGAGTAGCAAGGAGAGTACAATACAATAAGAAAGAACAAGACAGGAAAAAGGAAATTACAATTACCACTTAAGCACAAGGCTTGAATCCTATATCAAGCATTTTGATCTCCTAACCAATGTGTATGAAAGTGGTAGTATAGTGGGTAGGAGATTCTAGCCTATAGGACATGAAATGCCAGCAATGGAAATGATTTGCAAGTGATGAAGTTGCTCAATTTCTCACAAGGATTGATTCTCAATTGCAAGTTTGTGTGTATTCAAGTGAGTTTAGGTGTCCTAAGGCATGTCCTATTTATAGGAATGGCCTACTAGTGCTTAGGGACATTCTAGACACTTTCTCTGTGATTTCTTTTAGCAGGTTATGCAAAGATGTTCGTTCTTTAGACTTGGGAGTTTCTCGGTCGAGAAAATGTTTGACCGAGAGTATCTCGGTCGAGAAGTTTGTCGACCGAGACCAACTCTATTTCAAAACTTTAACTCATATACTAAGTGTAAGAAATGAATGTGCAATTGTGATGCTCACTTAGGGATGACATGTCTAAGTGTTGTGTGTGGATAGGGAAGATCTAAACGCTTGATTTACATGATATCTAAGCACTTTTACATTATATATTTGTACAAGTTTACATGAAAATAAAGCAATTTAAGCATGTAGATCTTCCAAAACTTTGTCATCCACCTTGTTCCTGAAATACTCAAGTAGAACGTTAGATCTACAAGAATGAAATGTTTGTTATTTTCAAAACAAAGGGATTTTGATGATGTTCATTTAGCCAACACTTTATAGGTTTTGGATACATCAAAATTGAGTTCTTCATTACACCTAGGTTTCCATCTAATGGATATCAACCATGATTTTTTACTTTTTCATTGTATATCTTTATTTAAATTATCGTATTAACCATTCTTACTCACTATCGACCTTATTATTAGGGAATAAAATATAATACATGTTCTAAGGATGGTCAATAATACCTATTTGAGTACATTTAGCACATATCTATGGGTATTGAATTCCACACACACACAAATATATATATATATATATATATATACGTGCATATACACACACATATATATGCAATATACATGCATACATACATACATACATACATACATACATCCGATAAGGAGTGGCTCAAGTGGTCAAGCACAGTGTCCCCCAAACAAAGGGACTAGGGTTTGAATCCCAGTTGCCACCTTGATTTACCACCCTCCTAGGTGTCCAGCCTCTGCCACGGGCGTGGGAGAGGGGGGGAGAAATTTTTCTCTCTAAATCCCATACATACATACATACAACCATCATGCGTGCATCTCCTCTCTGTAAGGAGAAGCCAGCTGCTACATATGGGTCAGGTCAGGCAAAGACCGGTACTATAGGGGAAGCATCCACCTCCAAGGAACCAGATGTGCAAAGTATGGGTAGCTCAGTCTCTAGGGTTGAGAGAACACCTCCTGCTGATTCAGCTAGTACAGATGTAGAAAGGTCTGTGGATCAGAAGGAAGAAGGAGAGTTCACCCCTCCATCTAAAAGGAAGGGAGCAAGGAAGCCCGATATACCTAAGACGCATGGGGTGGGATCCATTCTGGATACATCCAATGTGTTCGAGACCCTAAGTGACTCAGACAAGGAAGAGACAAAGCTTGACTAGAGAAATAAAGGGGATAGCAAGAAGACAACCAAAGTGCCTCCTAGGTGTACTAGAGCCCAAAAGAAGAATTAATATGTCCATGTTATTATGGTATATTAAAGGAGGTTGTGACAGGAATAAGAAGAAGGAGATTTGTGAGTGGATTGCTGCTAGTGGGCACTAATTGGTTGCATTGGTTGAAACCAAAATAAAGGTGAAAAATAAAAAGAGCATTAGATACCTCTTTCCACAGGGATGGGAACAAATTTCTAATGTAGAATGAAATGAGCTTGCAAGGGTCTGTGTAGCTTGGAAGCTAAGCGCATGGTAGGTGTCAGTAATAAATATTTTTGACCAGCAGGTTACAGTTGATTGCAGGAACAATGGGGGGATGCACATGTGGATGATAGTTGTGTACATTCATAATGATGCCAAGGCTTAGACTGGATTTATGGAAAAAAAATTGGTCTCTCTGTCCAAACAGGTAACTCTACCGTGGTTAGTGATTCGGGACTTTGATATTGTTCATCTGCAGGCTTAAAAGAGGGGGAAAAGATTGGCACTGAATGTGGAAATAGATGCTTTCAACCAGGCTATTGACAAAGCTGGTCTCTATGAACTACCAATGGTGGGCGGTGACATTTTCACATGGAATAATGAGAGGGGACCAGATGATAGAATAGTGAGCAAACTAGATAGAGCTTTAGTGAATGAGGAATGGTTGTGAGTTCTTCCTAATGTGTAGGTGAAGGTTGGAGGTTTTGAGTTAAGTGATCATGTGCCTATCTTGGTTGTGATTATAGAAAAGAAGCAAAAAAGAAAATTGTTTAGATTCTTAAACTATTGGGCTGATTAGAAAGGTTTTGATGATGTCATAAAGGAAGGTTGGAACACACAGGTGACATGGAACCCAATGTATGTATTTGCAAAAAAGTTGGCAAGTACCAAGATTTCTTTGAAGAAGTGGGCCAAGGCGGAAGCTAGCACCCCTAGCTTGATCAAAGAAACAAAAGGGAGTGTAAGGAGGTCCGAGAAAATTTGGCAGGTGACCATCTTAATCATGTTTTGATGGTGAAGGACATAGAGTTGAATAAGATGCTTGAAGACCTGAAAAAAGCAGAGGAAAATTTCTACTAGCAAAGGAGCAAAGAGAGGTGGATGGAAGACGGGGAAAGGAACACTAAACTCTACCCCACTGCTGTTAAAAGAAGGGAGGTGAGCAATATTATTTCTAAATTGATTGATGTTGAAGGGAGAGTGATCAACAAACAGGAGGATCTAGAAGAATAGGCCATAAACTTCTATATGTCATTATACCATAAAAGGTTTGAGAATGACATAGAGGAGGAGGAGCTGGAGTGGAGGTTCAAGCTTACAAGTACACATAATAATATTCTCACAAGAAGAACCAATGAACATGATTTCAAAGAAGTAGTATGGAGCATTGGCAGCAACAAGTCTCCCGGGTCATATGGATTTAATGCTTTCTTTTACAAGAATACATGGGATATCATCAAGGATGACTTGATTGCATATGTTAGCTAGTTTTTTAAAGGAGGACATATGGTGAGACAGGTTAATTATTCTTTTTTAGTTCTCATCTCAAAAAAGAAGGTTATCTCCTCTCTTGCTGATCTCAGACCTATTGCATGTTGCTCAGTACAGTATAAAATAATAGTTAAAATCCTAGCAGCAAGATTGAAGATGGTCCTTCCTTATCTTATCTCTAAAAATCAAGGAGCCTTTGTGATGGGGAGAAGTATTAGTGACTGCATTTTACTGACCGGGGAGTTTCTGCTGGACTACAATATATGTCATGAGAGGGAGTAGAAAAGCCTTCCTAAAACTGAACATTTCTAAATCCTATGACAGTTTGAGGTGGGAGAAACTATGGTGGATTATGGAACAAATGAGTTTCAGTGAACAATATATTAGCTTTATGAAGTAGTTTGTGGGAACTACTAGATTTTCCATCCTGGTTAATGGCACATCTACAAGTATGTTTAGGGGAGGCAATGGGCTGCACCAAGGAGACCCCTTATCACCTCTCCTATTTGTGATTGTCATGGGGTGTTTCACACAAAATATGCAACAAATCGAGATGAAGAAGGAGATCAAGCATTACACAGTTCATGGCGTGAAGGTAATGAGCCATCTAATCTTTGCAGATGATGTGTTAGTTTTTATAGAAGCTAAGCAGTACTCTCTAGAAAACCTTAAAAATATGCTTGAAATGTTTGGAGAGCAAACTGGGATGTGCATGAACGCTAGCAAAATACATATATTCCTATCTAAAAATTGTTCTCAGACGAAAGACAGGTAATTGAATGCAATGGGTGTAGAAAGAGGAAGCTTCCCAACAAAATACCTTGGGTTTCCCCTAGTCAGGGGTAATCTATAGGTCAAGGACTTTACTAATCATATAGATAGGATGGAGGAAATGATTAACAGATGGCCTACACAAAAGACATCTATGGGGGGACGTGTTACACTAATAAAGGCTTCCATGGAAGGACTTCTTATTTTCTGGGTGTAATAAGGGGAGGTTCCCAGAACTATCCTAGACATAATGGAGATGAAGATGGATATGGGCTAGTGAATATCATCCTATAAAATATGCAAGAGTGGCGCTCCCCAGATATGAAGGTGGGCTGAATTTAAAAGCAACCAGAGACATAGCAAAATGGGGAACTATGTGAAGAATCATCACCTATCAGGAAGGAACCTCTACTTGGGGGAAATGGATGAGGGAGAGATATCCAAAAGGATTGGACTATAAGTTGAAGATAATGGAAGGGTACTCACATAGAATCAATGTCATGACAGAGACTCGGCGACATGTTAGACATTTGTTTGAGATATAGGACATGGGGATATGGAGACTCAAAAATACAAAGACATGTTTATGGGAGGTGACACGCTCAAGGAATGCATAGGATAAATATGGAGAGCAGATCCAGACAGGTATGTATGTGCCTAAATGGAGTATGTGTGTATACAAAATTTAGCATAGTGTCCTGGACACTCTTGATAGAATATAAGGGTGGAATTATGATGTTTCCACATTGTGCTTGTTGTGAAAAGATGCTGAAGAATCTCATAATCATCTGGTGGGTGAATGTAAGTTCACAAGAGACATATGGAATAAGTTGTGCAAGGAATTTAAGGTATTAATTCAGCTAGTGGGAGATCCAAAAAGGATGTTGATAAAATGTGGAAATTATGATAGAAAGAAGCTCTTATTTGCTACTCTATGTTACCATGTATGGCAGGAAAGTAATGCCAAAAAACATTGAGGTGTTGTTGCAATGTCTATTGTAGTAAAAATTTGTAAATGTGTTAGACATAAGTTGCACAGTAGTTAGTTGAGTGAGTTGTAACTCGGATTCCCTGATGTATGGCGTTGGGCCTACATGTTACTCTTGACCTCCTATATTCTTAGGAGGAAGTCAGAATATATTTACATGATTCTGATATATACATAGATACATACATGCATGCATACATACAAACATACAACCCACAAGGAGTGGTTCAAGCGGTCAAGCACGACGTCCCCTAGACAAGGGACCTGGATTTGAATCTCAACATGCACCTTGGTTTACCACCATCTCAAGCGTTCATATATACATATATTATTTGTGAGAGAGGAGAATTCCTCTCTGAATTCCACCCATATATACATACATTATTTGTGAACTTATACACGTAATTCAGATGTATGTATGTTTGTATGTAAATATTTGTTTACAGACATACATACTCTTTTGCCCAGGTTCTTAGTGCACATTTTAGATGTGTGAGCTCCTGTACAAACCTATAAACTATATTCTAATTTATGTATGTTTGTGTGTATGTAAATCCATGATACATAAAAACATACATACATACATACATATGAATCTCGTTTACAAGTTTGGAAAGAAACTCACACATATGAAACATGCACTAAAAAATTAGGGAAAAGAGTATGTCAACATCCCTTAGTTGTTGACAGATACCAAGAAGGGCTATCTTGGAGTAAAGAAAAATCTCTCAATCAGACACCTTAACACTGAATTGACCATGAAGGATAAAAACCAAAAGGAATGTTGAATGAACTAAATAATGTTGAAGATTCATGTTCCAATGAAGTACACAAAAATGGATTGAAGAAGGTGGTTGTACTACAAAGTGTCATCACATTTCTATTTAGAGGAGGGAGACCCATAAATCATCTTTGAGCATATGAATGAAAAATGGAAGGGGGTCAATAAAGAGGAGTTGGAGGAACTTGTCAACATGCTCTATAGTAAACTATATAATAGGAAGGTGATGCAAGAATTGAGACCTGAGGATCTTGATTGAACGTATGAGCTCATTGATAAACATAATAATATCCTATATAAGGTTATTAATGAATAATAAGTGAAGGAAGTTCTATGGAGAATTAGGTCTAACTAATATCTAGGTCCATATGGGTTCACACTTAAATAAGGATGATTGGGACACTATTAAGGATGACCTATGTGAAAGTATCAGATGGTTCATGGAGGGGCCAACATGGTGCTATGGGTAAATCATGCCTTTTTTGTCTCAATTCTAAATAAGAAGATGGTTTCTTCACCTGTGTACTTTTGACTAATTTCTTTTGGATCGGTAAAGTATAAAATCATGTCCAAGATACTTGTAGTGAGATTGACAATGTTCCTACCTTATATTATATCAGAATACCAAGGGGCTTCCATTGCAGGGAGAAGCATAAGTGATTGTGCACTACTTGTAGGAGACTTATTACTTGATTCCAACGTAAAAAAGGGGTTTAAGAAGGTTTGTCCCAAGTTAGAAATATCAAAGGCATATGAGAGCACATATTAGGACAAAATATGGTGGATCATGAAGCAAATTAGATATTTGGAAAAGTGGACTGACTTGATCAAAAAATGTGTGGTTAGGACGAGCTACTTAGTCTTAGTGAATGGAACCTCAATTAGAATATTTCAAGGTAGCAATGGTTTGAGACAAGGTCATCCCATGTCACCATTACTATTCACAATCGTAACAGAATACTTTACTTAGAGAATGAGGAGGCTAGACAACATGAAAGAGATACCAACTCACATAGAGCATGTATTTGTAGATGATGTGCTTGCATTTGTAAAAGCCAAACCTGAGCAACTCAAAAACCTTAGAGATATTATGGAATATTTAGGGGGGGGGCATGATTGCACATGAATGAAAAGAAACCTCACTATTTGTATCTATAATTTGTAGGGTGGAGGAAGAGGATATCTCAGCAACTATGGGATTTTATTTAGAGAGATACCCACAAAGTACATGGGTTTTCTAATAGAAGAAAGAAGCCTCATGGTGTCTGAATTCATTGAATGCACAGATAGTCGTGAAGAAATGATAGAGAAATGACCCATCAGTAAAGCATCTGTAATAAGAAGAGCTATAATTTTTTTATTGGAAGTTGAAGGAATCCTCATCTTTTTGCTCCAACTAGGGAACATTCCATAAGAAGTTATTGATAGAATAGAAATGATGATATCAAATTTACTTTAGGCAGGAAGGAACCATCCTACAAGATATGGACGACATGCACTGTATAAAGAAGAAGGCTAGCTATACCTCTAGGCATGGCTCAAATTGCAAGGTGGGAAACAATGTAAATAATAATCAGATTACAATGTTTAGACAATGTCTGGTCAAGATAGATGACGAACTAATATCCTAAGAAGATGGAATTCATCCCTAATACAAGAGAGGGATATTCTTGGGAAATAAAAAGATGTCGAGTCTCTTGAAACAAGTCAAGAGAAATTTCCAATTCAACCAAAATTTGTGGAAGCTATGAGACTTAAACGTTAATCCATAAGATTTAGTCAGAGTAAGAGGGATTTCACTGATATTTACAAATTCATATGGATTGAGAAAGAAATGAAAAAGTGGAGCTTTTTCCTCCACATGATTGCTCAAAATTCATTTCCTACTCTAGATAGAGAAAATAGATGGTACGAAGGAACAAATGAAACATGCCTACTCTCTTTAATCCAGACAGAATCCCATGTGCACCCTTTGTGAAATGTTTTTGTATGGGGGAAATATGGAGAAAGATGAATGATTAATTGGAGATGGAACCAAGTAGGGTATTGGAGCCAAGAGAGATGATCAATAACTATGGTTGTTGTAGTAGACAAAAGAAGAAGAAAATCCTCCCTATGTATGCGGCTCTATGCTTCTACATATAGAAGGAAAGAAATGCAAGGAAACAAGATAGGACTTGCAAAATAGAGAGGATTGTTAAGAAATTTTGTAAAACAAATAAAATATAGACTAAGTGTTTAAGAGTCATATTTGTATTGAGTCATACAACAATAGTGTTGGATACATGTGTATATGAACCCTCTTTTGAAGGGTTAGGAATAATATTTATCATACATTGTGGAGACAGATAGTGGAATTGGTGAATTATGATAGCCCCCAAAGAAATGACTCAGATTTGAACCACATATACAAGCATTTGTTGATTTACCATCCCTCTTAAGAGTTTGGTCTCTACCACAGGATATCAAGAGGGGTGAAAAAATCTCTCTCTCTCTCTCTCTCTGAACCCATGCATACATGCTCGCAAAGGATAGCTGGGATGGGGAATTCAGGTGTTCCCCAATGAAGGAACCTAGGTTTGAACCACTAGACAAGTATTTCTCAATTTAATACCCCTCAAGTAATTGGACTGCGCTACATGTTATGTAGAGGGGAAAGATACTTTTATCTCAGAATACATACAAAATGTGTGCATACGTAAATCATTAGACATAGCTATAATCTCCATAACATCTAGATTTATTGTATGATTCATCTCCTCCTTGACTAAAGTGCCCAAGCACCCCAAAATAATCCTTGAGATAAGTGCAAGTGTCAAAAGTTGAAGCTTCATCATCTAGATGCTAATGAAATGTCACGCCATTGATGAAAACAACTACATGAAATCCCTTTGTATTGCTTTATCCATTCATCAAGTGCTCACGTATGACCATTGATGGTCAATAGGACAAGAACATGGGTTACTAGATGGGCTAAGTTCAAAATTGGGAACACCAAGAAAGGATGTTAACATGATTCAAAACCATTGTAGTCCTCTCTTTGGGGCTTCTATGAAGAAAAAACTTTAGAAAAATATCAAAAGCTAAGATTCTAGATTATAAATTATTCAATGGAGCACAAAAAGTGTTGATCTAGGATGGGAAGACTTGGATAACATTTATTTAAAATAAATGATTGTACTACCCACATCAACATCACCCACCTCCTTCTCAAGTAACCCTTCAATATCTTTCCATACTGAAGTGTACTTGTCTAAAAGTAGTATTAGGATGAATGACCTATCATAGTATAACATGGGTTGTGCATGAGTGGGGACATCATGTGCAACCAAGGATAGTGTTGGTTTGTGGGGAGAAATCATTCATTGAAATATACTAGAGAGCGGGATTGTAGACCTAGTGTTACGAATGGCATCAGAGCCAGTCCCCTTCAGTAGGTGGGCCCCACATTGACATGTGGCACTATAGTCTTGAGGTGTGTGGTTCAGGCACGAGGAAAGGACTATCCACTAATCTGAGGTAGAGACAACTTTACAGTAGTAGCTTTGAATGGGAACTAGGTGTGCATGGGCCATTCTATATGTACACTAAAATGGGGAAGAGATGATGAGGCCATTCAGTTAAGCTTTGATGAGGACATCAATAATTTAAGTGGTGAGATTATATCATACTAAGATTTTAGGCCTCATAATATAATATTCAAATGAATGATTGGACTACACAATAGATACTTCACAGTTAACCATGCTCGACCTCAAGTAGTGTTCGTACGGGTGACATATAAGGAAGTTAGAATCGAGTTGTGTGTGAGTGAAGACAAAATGTGCATCCAAAGCTAGTATTAGTTTGTGGTAATCATTGTCATTCCTAAAAGTCTATTTGAGCCTTGAGCTACAAACCTTAGTTTTACAATCCAAGACTTGAAGAAAAAAGTCTATTAGATTTTTTAGAAATTGGAGAAACAAGAGGCTTCAACGATGATTGTAGAGAGAAATTTCCATCTTTGTGGTACTGGAAGCACTGGAGATGGATCACCACGAATTGCAATGATAGCAAGATAGGCCACATTAGGGACAAGATTGGGTCAAACACTTGAAAAAGGAAGAATATATGCATGAAGAGGGATACTTGGAGACCATTTTCACCATGCAAATTAGCTAGGCATAGCCTTTGTAGAACACATCAAACTTTGTTGTTTGTAGAAGATGGTAGAGTTGAAGAAGAATTTTAGGAAGCTAGAGAGAAATATGTGGTATTGATCATGAATGGTTAGTATGAGGATCAATTCTACCACTAATTTTATAGATGATACAATAGAGAGAGAATCAAAAGGATCCCCCTTTCCGATGGTAACTAAAGTAGGTTTGAGAATTTCTAATAGGAAATGAACTTTGGCTGAAGTATTTCTATTTTAACTATAGAATAATATCCTAATCTCATGGGGTAGGATTCCATCATCGATATTCGATACTGGCTGGAGAGATAGAGAGGGAGGGTGCAATTTCGGAGTTCATATGAATGTCTCACACAATCATAATTCTAGGTTAGGTATTATGGTGTTAGACGATCAAACGACTAACAAGCATCAACGACACTATCATCTAGTACCCAAACTTCCTCTTAAGACAAAGTATATGATAGAAGGATAAGGCATGTGTAGGTTTATAGTCTGCATTAATTTTGATAATGATTTTTTTATTAATTTAGGAATGTGTGTATTATTGTTGCTAGACTGGTATATTGAAAGAACACCCTTAGTGTGAAACTTCTACATCTATCATTGCTCACATCCAAAGGTAAATGTACCGAAAATCCTCCAACATTGTTAACCAAATATGAGCCCGTTGAACAAAGACGCTTATAGAAAAGAAGACTGATAACCACTACTGGGAGTCAGATGTGTGGAACGTAGTGCGTACCCCATCGATCAGTTGTGAATCATGAGTAAAAGAATGATCGAGAAAAAAAGTTATGGGAAAAGGAAATTTTTTATATATATAAATTGTTATGCAAGTTGGTTTGTTTTTTCCCCTACTATAAAAAATATGATATTACAATAAAAAAGATTCTTCAAGAAAGTTAACTATAAACTAACTTCTTAATCATGATATTGTCAAATATGTTTCCCCCTACCATTGTTCACCCAAAAAATTACTTTCTCATCAAAAAAAATATTTTCTTCTAAATATTATTTTTTAATCTACTCTCCTCTATGTAAAAATCGTACGCCAACTTTTTGTGACCTTTGTAAGTGAGTCATTCGTAACTGAAGTTATTTTTATCTTGTTAAAATAACCACTCTCCAAGGATATATATTCATTTCAATTATTATTATTTTTTCAAAAAATTATTTTTTCTTCATAGATGATATTCCCTCCACGTAAAGAACGTCTCTTTAAATATATTGTGATTTTGTTTCCTTCTAATTTCTATTTTTTGCTCAAAAAATTGATTTCTACATAAACTATTATTTTCATCCAACTAAATAATTATGCTCTAAAAATTATTTTATCTTCAAGAACTAATGTAACACTATAGAATTAGTTAATTCTTATAGAATAATTATATATATAAACTTTTTCCCTACGAAACAAATTTTCTCGCCTAATCATTCCTAACAACCAAATAGTGAAGTCTTCTTATATAAACTTGTGCAATGAACTGAATGTGTGTGGCTAACTTTTCCACTCATAAATATATTATAGTGATATCAAAAATAGGTTCCTCTCTGTGAATACTCACCACAAGTTTTTTTCTCCAGGAGAAAAAATTTCATTTTTATGCTAAAATGATTTTTTTTATTTGTCTATATTGTAAATAAATAGAATTGTACTTGTATAACATTTTTTATAAAAAAAGATCCATCTTCTTGTCTCCATATCTATGTAATAAATATTTTTTAAGTATTTCTCCATTCATGTATCTTTTTCCATGCAAGTGTTTCTAAATAATAAATTAATGATTTTTTTCTTTTTATTTTCCATCCCTTCCCCTTCCCTATCTATTTTCTACCAGGCATCAAACAAGCATTGGGTGGCACAATGAAGTGCTTGGGCAGATTGGACAACATTGCATCTATTGTATCATAATAGATAAATAGATGTGCTAGAGAAGAGAGAAGGGGGATGACATAAATTAAAATGTTATTAAGGAGGGATGGAAGTCGTGGAAAGAGAGAGAATGAGAAAATAAGAGGGAGGGTGGAGGTAAGTACTGTGAAGAGAGATAAAGGAAAAAAATAAGACGTAGTAGGAAAGTAGTGGCAATAAATAAAATAGAAAATTCGAAGTCAGGAAGGAAGAAAGTAGTAATAAGAGAGAGAAATAGAAATATAGAAGGAGGATGGAATAGTAGGAAGAGAGAGAAAAATAAAAATAAGAAAGAGGAGAGAAGTAGTGGGGAGAGAGCAAAAAGGAAAAATCATTGGAAGGGAGGAAGGAAGTAATGGGAAGAGAGAGAAATATAGGGAGAGAGAAGGAAGATAATTGGGAGAGAGAGAGAGAGAATGACAAATAGGATGGGTGAAGGAGGGAAGTAGTAGGGAGACAAAAGAAAAGAAAGGAACAGTGAGGGACTTAGTTTGAAAAGAGAGAAAGGTTTGAGGGAGGCAGGGATGAAAGAGAGAATGGATGAGGGGAGTAGGGATGAGAGAGGTGATGCAAGAGAAGAATTTAAGATAACTCATTAATAGATAATAGAAAATAGATTTCAAAGAATTTACAATTTAGTTCATACTATCATCTAGGCTTGATCCTAAAACCTCTCCACAACAGACCAAGGATCTAACAACCTCAGTGGAGTGGCGTAGTCTAGAAAATGATTCAAGGGGGCACCACATATATTAAGAGTAAGAAGGTGATCTATTGGTAGGTCTCTAAGCAAGATTTTCTTGTATTTAATCCCTTTCTTTACATAAAATATGTAGTTTCGGAATTAGAAATAGGGCACATGCCCACCCTACTGTACATGTGGGTCCACCACTATATTGTGCACTCTTGATGATGAGAAATACATTATAACATGCATGAAACACAAAGAAAATATTTTAAAAAAATACCAAGATATTATAAATAAATAACATACTATTTAACACAACACAAATCCATTATTGGACGTCATAGCAGAGGTGACTTATCACCACGTGTCTAATCTAGATGTTTACTTGTTAGGTAGGTTTCATGTGGCCCAACCCAAATAAATCATGTGAAACAAAAGTGTAATGATGAATATACACATTTCTTTAAGCACAACATAACAAGATTACATAAAAAATAAGATAGAGGAGGGAGTAGTGGGAAGAGAGAGAGATATATAAAATACTCAAAGACAAAGAGGAGGAAGGTAGGAATGAGGAAGAAAGAAAATAAAAATAAGAGGGAAAAGGGAAGGAGGAGGGATTTAGGAATGAAAGAGAAAGGAATGAGGGACGTGGAATGAGAGAAAGAGAGGAGGGAAGTATGGATATGAGAGAGAAAGTAAGAGCGAGGAGGTTGAGAAAATCCATTAATGTATAATGAAAAACACATTATAACATACATGAAATACAAAGTTAACAATGTAATGCAAGCCAAGGTAGGAACAATTTTTGAATTCTATTGGGGATGAATTTCAAACCTAATGTGAAGAAACGCTTGCTGACCATGTTATGGTATTTCATGCTATTATAGGGGCGCAGGGGGGGAGGATTTGACACCGCGTGTTTAGTACGAGATTTATTACATAGGGACGGTCCAAAATGGCCCTACCTGAATGGGGATGCTTGGAATTTAAAAATTTAACAATATACTATAAATTAGTAAAGCAACTTTACTTAATAAAGCTAATACAAATAATGTGTATAGAAATAATCAAAGAGGAAATATATACAAAAAATAATAATATGATATAGAGTATGTATACGTGATTACATAATATTGTGAGTACATAGCAAACGAACACTCGAAAAACACATTGGGATATTGAACTACATGTCATATATGTTAAAAAAACACATTCCTCTGATTGATACTATAAATGAAGAAACTTTATTAAATGAAATAACACAAATAATATGTATAAGAATAATATAAGAGGATATATATATACACAAATAACAAACACTAATATGATGCATATTATGTATAAGTGATAACAACAATATTGTGAGTACGTAGCAAAAAAACTCAAAAAACATATTAGAATATAAACTACATATTATATATGTTAAAAAAGAACATTTTTCTTATTGGTATAATTGAATTAAACTTTAAATTATATAAATATATAAATTACAATAACACGTTGTTACATTTTAGTTTTACTAAATATGTGAACAAAAGTAGCATTAAGCGGAATTTTGTATTTTAATTTAGTAGTATTGTGTTATTGTTAGTAATTGATGTGTTATTTCTAATGTGGTATATTATTTCTCCTTGGCATTATCCTCTACTTCTACCCAATGCTTTTCTCTTTAGTTCTCTTCTCTCCTATTTTATATCTCCCAAAAAAGAGGAAGATGGGCTAGTTTTTCCCTTCCTCCCTCCTTCTCTTTCTCTACCCCACTCTTTGTGTGCTTGATACCCTACCCCACCACATCCCTCCCTCCTTTTTTTCTTTTCTTTCTCCTCGCTCTCAATTTTCACCCCTCACCTAAGTGTGTGTGGGTATGCAAAGTGGGGTCCAAATAGCAATGCTCTAGAAAAATTATGAAGTAATATACAATATAAAAGTAAACATTGAAGGAAAGATCGTCCATTAATGGGTGATGATTTGGGTGTGTCATTTGCCGTCAAAAAAAAAAATTGGGTGTGTCATTGACTTGACAAGGGAGCCGGTGAAAAAGAATTAGTTTAGGAAATAGAAAGAATTAGTTTAGGGAATAGAAAGAAACAGATACTGTGGATTTTCTTGCCCCTTTTTTAGGGTGTGCTTCTTTGTTTCCCCTACTTGTTATGATTATAAACTTGTCCTTGAGAGATTTTAGAGATACGCTGCGCAAAATAAAGATGAACTAGGCATTGACGTGAAAAAGGCCCTAGAGGATCGTCGCTACTTGCACCCTGGCCACTATCGTGTGAAGGCTGCCAGCAGAAGAAGCGTGCTGTCACCGGTTTCCCGGCAATGGAGGTGATCGACGTGGTTTACTTTATCTGCATGCTAAGCTCTTAGCGGCGCGTTATTACTCTCGCCTTCTCTTCCATCAACATCTTTTGAACATATCAAGTACTAAATTATGTTGCTTTCTTGTTCAATCGCGCTCCAGCCAAACATGCCGCACTCGGAGGAGCAGCTCCTCTTCACCATCCTCCAGTTGGAGCAGGCCCGTCTGGCGGCGGAGGAGACGATCCGGGACCTCACCAAGCGACTGCAGACCACCACCAGCGAGCGCGACGCCGCGCTTGGGCGGCTCGCCATTATCTTTGCCACTGTCGCGCCTTATGCCACCCCACCGTCAACCAGCAGCGTCACGACCAACAACAGCCATCAGCTGCAGGCGTCCCCGCTCCCATCTTCCTACCTCGCCTCCCCAGTCCCGTTCGGCAGCAACGCCAGCCGCCTTACCGCCGGCTCCAACAGTCCACAACTCTCGACTCCTTCCCCCACCGTACCCTTCCTCAAGCGCTCCTTCTCCCTGTCCCCACAGGAACTCCTCTCCTGCACCCGCACCCCGGCGGCGCAGTGCCACAACTCCGTCGCCGGAAACGACTACGCTGACACCGTCATCGACCAGCTGGCGTCCCGGAGGCCCCTCCCGAAGAAGGGGAAGCTCTCCGAGGCAATGTCCCAAACCGCGCCGCTTCTCAGTTCACTCCTTAACGGCGTCGAATCCCCCAAACGGCGCAATAACCCGTCGCTAGTTCAACCGCTGCGCGCCATCCCGCCGGCGGCAGGGAACCCAAGCGACATGAAGAGTGGACTATCGCGTAGCAAGAAGCAGCGAACCCAAGATAGTGCTAGTCCGTCGTCGTCTGCAGTTCAAACACCTTGGGCCATCTCCCCAAGTTCCCTCTCCTTTCTAACAAACACCGAAAGCAAACTGCAGCTTAGTGCAGAGGCGACCCAGCAAACTAAGCTTGAAGACCAACAGCGATGATTAGTTCTTATGTTATCATTACTATAGCGTCAATTTTTCCTTCCAACCTTTGAGAGGTAGGGCTCTCCCAGAAAGGAAAGTTATGAGTAGGGTTCCAATTTTTGTAACGGTGCATGGCTAATTCTCTTGATTGTAATGCGACTCACTATAACTAGTAATGTTGGTTCTTTCTTAATTATAAGATAAGGGTTCAAATTTGTTGTCCGAGCAAGTTGTCTTAATGTGTTCCTGTCAATTTCAACCATACACACACCACGTTATTATTTTTTTGAGGTGAATTTTTGGGTGAATGTGTGGTAAGTATTTTCTGGGACACAACCATAACAGCAAGTCCGATATACCAGATTTGGAGGCATAAGATAGCCGAGTTATAATTTTCACATTAGTTCCTTAATTATACTTCCAAAAGCTGGTTTGCTTCAGTCCAGTTTCTGTGACTTGTTGGATCAACCGATCAAGAATATGAGTTGTCATCATCTTCAGACCATTGATCGTTCAAGTATGCCGGTGGTTCCGATTTTTATTGTGAAATGCACTATATTGTGCAGCTTTTGAATCAAATCTGTAAGACTTCTGTAGTCGGTGATCTTGTTATTGGATATCATCAAATTCATAGATATTTTATTCTTTCACTTTCCTATTGTCAATATTTATCTTCCAGTGCAAATATAGGATTACGCATATTTCAAAGGTTATCCCTTTATAAACTATTAACACTTATTTCTGGGAAGTAAATGCATGTTCCTGTTGTTACATGTGGAAGTTTGTTAAACATTTGATGCAAAGATTGCACTTCCATTTTTAAATGTTGAAATCCGATGTCTACATTCTAACTACGGGACGATTGGTTTGAAAACAGAATTATTTGACCTATGTATCAGATTCCTATCTTCCTCATTTCAATCAATACGTCATCCACATTTGTCTCTCATTTTACTGCAACCTCTACTTTAGTTGCCCCAATCTCCAACGAATACTCCTTAATCACTTCGTTGATATTCTCTCGTTCCTCCTTATTTGATTGAACGCTTATAATTTGGAAGTTTATCAGATAATTATAAATTCCAAAGTACAACATAAAAAAACATATACCGACATATTTTTAATTCTTAACACGAAGACTCTCCGAAAATTATACACAATAAGGTGACTCATGCTGATTCTGTGTTTGAAATACTAGTTTTGCCATCCAGAAAAGCGTGGCTGTGCAATTTATTAAGTCTCGACGCAATGTCAGCTTGCTCTTAGAAGTGCTACATACGATAATAGAAAGAAATTGAAAAAATAGCTTTAAACAATAAAGATAAAATATTATATGCGTGCAGACAGGCTCAGTCCTATATAAGGAAACACATTAATTGAATGTTTGTTTTTTGTGGTTATTTTATTTTTTGGTAATTTGAAAGTCTTGTCATGTTTCAAGGAAGATGGTTACCACCGTCCTCATGCACACGCCTATGGAATATGAGATTCCAATCTTTAATCAATTAATTTATGTCCATATTGGTCTTTCGATTAGTTTATTAACCACTCGATTCGTTTTTCTATTCTCGGGTAAACTCCCGATCACTAAAAAGTAACTTTCCCCCTTCCTTTCTTGATTGAACGCTCATAAGACTTCTAGTATGACAATAAATAATCAACTAATTAGAATTATCAGAAGTTGAACTATTTTATCGTGTGACTAGTGTCCATCAGAATTTCTTGGTACGAACTTTAAAACGCAGCACAGTGAATCGAACGATATATATAATTGACGCAGATCAAAAAGGCAATTGATCTAAAATAAAATAAAAAAACATGTGAGGAAATATAGACGTGTAAGAATACAGCAATGCTTTTGGATCAATGTTCTAAGGAGCCATGACTCATACCGTGATTGAACCGGTTTCGTTTGATTTGTGCTGGACCGGAGTGGGTGAGCTCGTAAGACCGTAAATGACTTCAGCAATACTTTATTGAAGTATAAACCAAAAATATATGGATAGGTCACTTTGGTTATAATGTTAATACTAGTTCGACTGGTCATGAATTTACATATATGACATGGAGTATTCTTACATTCAAATTTATCGAGAAACATATGTCAATAATTATATACTTATACATATAGAGATATTGTAATGTATGTGAATGTGTCAATATAATTTCTTTTTATGGTAGCGTGGAATCCCTTTTAGGAAGGGCCGTATTTGACCCTCACTAACATAATAAACTACAACTGGGACCATACATGTGGTGGTAGGTCACCCTTGCAACACTATTCAGTGATGGATTGATGTCGCAAGATAGGTCTAAATTTAATCTTGAAATAATCAATATATCATATACAAATTTATTTATATAGATATTTTATACTTGTATCCATATAGATGGTATGAATGTATTTATATTTTCATCTTTAAGTAAATATAATTTTAGATTTCAAATATCAATATGTGTTTTGGGGGATATACAAAGATAATTTCATAACTAATGTGAACATTATGATGTAGATGAGGTAGAGCTTTAAAATCCCATACACAATATTGGTTGCCTTCCTAGAGTGCTAGGGTTTATATTTTCAATCAGGTGGTGCCACTTCATTAATCTTTAAGCATTTCAAAAAGCATCACAACATCAAAACATTAATTTGCCTTGTCAGGGCCAATTTTGACCATTGGCTTCAACTGTTAACCATTCACTGTAATCTCTTTACTCCCTTCTTTCTCCTGAATGATGACCATACATATTAATCACAAATTGTATCAAAATGAAACGTACTTGATTGTTCTTTCACATGCGTTGGTATGTGTATATTTACTAGTTATATTATGAAAGAACTATTTTTTTAGTAAGTCAGGAGGCTCTTTTATTCATCCCGCCCTTCTCTTGCAGGTAGAGAAAATGGATTACATAGTTGTCCAACTGGAAACTGAAACTTGGTGGGTAACCCACCATTACATCCGAGAAGGGGTAGAGGGTGACCCACAGGGTCGAGAGGGGTGTCTGTATAAAGACGAACATCCGAGTAGGTTTTTAGGTGGTGTTTTTCTAGCGCATCAACAGGGCTGATATCTTCTCTAGGGACTTTTAGGATCTTCACTTTTTCGTAGCAGTCCAGACGCTCCTTGATAAAATCAGTCCAGGCATGCCAGTTTGGGTACTTTCCAGAAAAATCTTCGATCGCTTCCACAACGTTTTGGCAGTCTGTGAGAATAATGAGGGGCTTACTATAGTCGTTGTTGGGATTCAGAAGTGCCAACGCAATAGCCCTTATCTCAGCGGCCGTCGTAGAGCTCACCACAGTCATCTCAGCTCTTCCAAAGCGCCATCGACCATTGCCATCCAGATGAATTGTTGCTAGTGCAGCGTTACTATCTTTAACAGCAGCATCGACCATGATAATCGTCCCATCTGTCGGTATATCGATATTAGTGAGAGGTGTAGACATAGCAGCCATTTCCAACCTGTTCTTTATCTTTCTCCCTTCTTTAATGAGGTGCTGGAGGTGGTTGATGTCTCTAAGCTGCCGTATTTGCATGGTGATTTTGTTTTCAAACACCCATGAATTCCGAGCTTTCCAGATGGTCCAACAGATAAAGCCAAACAAAGCTTGATTAGCTTGTGATCCTTTCAACTCTCTCGCCAGCCAGGTGTGAGCAACCACATCATGGTTGGTAAGAGCATGTATATTATACTGACTGTCTTGCCAGATCTCCATAGCGTAAGGACAAAAAAGAAGGGCGTGCATGGTAGTTTCTACCTCCATCTCGCAGCGGGGGCACATTTCATTATCAGTGAGAGTTCTTTGTTTCCTCCGGGCATTGGTCATAATAGCACCGTGTGTGGTTAACCACAGGAAAACCTGTATTTTACTCGGGAGCATGAGGGTCCATATCATATGCCGAAGATCGTCATAAGAATCATTATCATCATCACGAATGTATCTGTATGTTGAGCTCGTGTTATAGTTTCCTGTATCATCATGCTTCCAGCTCCAAATGTCCTTCCCTTTGGAATGGTGCGGTTCAGGTAACTTGAAGATCTTTTCTACAATGTCCCGCTGTAGATAACTAGTGAGGAAACCAGTGTTCCATTTCCCGTCCAGGTCAGTTAGACTAGAGACCCGGAGGTCAGTAATGTCTTCTTCAATCGTCTGTATTGTATGATCTTCCAGTCGCTCGATATTTGGCACCCATGGGTCATGCCATGCCCAAGACGATTCACCATCATTAATAGTTTTATTGCACTGACTTTTAATAAAGGATAATCCCCTATGTAGCTGGCGCCAGAGGGGGTGGCATTTGTACACTTCATCTCAGTATACCCTTTGTATTTCTTCTGTAAGATCTCTTTCCATAGCTCGGTTGTATTGTTGATATATTTCCAGGACTGCTTCCACATATGTGCTTTATTCCACTCAGCCATAGACCGTATGCCCAATCCTCCCTCCTGCATACTGGCACATACCTTCTTCCAGGAGATCAGGGACAATGGCATTTCCTTTTGCCCACCTCCCCAGATGAAACCACGTATAGTCTTGTCCAACTTAGCACACACATTGCTAGGGACTTTTGCAGTTTGCATGACGTAAGTTGGAAGCGTCGTAAGGACAGTCTTGGCAAGACAGATACGACCAGCAAGAGATAAGGTTCTGGCAGCCCAGCCGTTTATTCTAGATTCCACATTAGCAGCAAGAAAAGAATATGTGTCTCTGGATATCTTCTTATGGAGGACGGGGACTCCTAAATATTTTCCTAGGTCCACGGTCTCTAGTATTTTACTGATAGCACAAATCGCGTCCCTAGTGTGTCGAGTGACGGATTTGGAGACGAAAATCCTTGACTTGTCAATCGAGATTTTTTGTCCAGACGCATCCTCAAACAGGTTGAAACAGTCAGTAATGATTTTAATTTGGTCAACCGAAGCTTTTGCAAAAATGACAATGTCATCCGCAAAGGATACATGAGAAATTTCAGGTCCTTGTTGTGAGACTTTAATTGGTTTCCAGATTTTTCCTTCCACCCGCTGGTTGATGAGCTGAGTGAGACGTTCCATGTACAGAATGAACAAATAGGGGGATAAAGGGTCCCCTTGTCTTATTCTACGGGTTGCTTTGAAAGGTGGTAACGCTTCCCCATTGAAGATGATATTTGAGTTCCCTGCATTCAGCGAGTTCAGAATATATTGCTTGATATTCGGAGGCCAAGTCATATTATTAAGAGTATCTTCAATGAAATCTCAGGACATATGATCGTAGGCTTTGGACAGATCGACTTTTATAGCAACTGCAAAGCACATGATTTCCTTCTCATATTATGAATGACTTCCTGTACAATAATAATATTATCAGAAATGCTTCTGCCCGGTATAAAACTCATTTGAACATGGGAAATCCACTGTGGGATATATTTTTTCACCCGCTCAACAACCACCTTGGACGCTAACTTCATGCAAGTGTTATTCAGAGTGATCGGTCATAACTGGTTACAATTCAGAGGATGTTTAGTCTTGGGTATGAGGACGATATTAGAGTCTCCCATCGAATTAACAAAAGGATCACCATTAAGCATACTTCTGATGGATTTAAGGATAGAGTAGCAGATTGTCTTCCAATTTTTTTTAAAGAAAAACATGTCAGTACCGTCTGGCCCGGCAGCTTTGAAGGGGGCTGACTTTTTTACAATTTTTCAGATTTCATATTCGGTGGGTGAAGCCCCAACCCCACGCATCTGCTGAAAAGTCAAATTCTTGAACTTTGCAGGTACCTTTGCCATGTCCAACTGATCTTGTCTAGTGTTCGCAGTGAAGAGCCCTTGAAAATGGTTAGCCACGAGGCATTTCAGTTCTGGTTGAGTAGATACCCAATTACCCTCCTCATCTTGGAGGGTAGTCAGTTTATTAGATCTTCTTCTATTGCTGACAAAAGTGTGATAGAACTTGGTATTGTTATCCCCATCTCGAAGCCAATCAATATGACTGTGTTGCTTCCAATCGTGATCCTCTTTGGTTAGAATGGTCTCCAGCTCGAGTTCCTTCTGATTGCACAGCCTATCTTTAGCAGTGTTGTAGCAATCTTCTAACTCTCTCTGTAGAATGCCAATGGTCTGGAACAATTTATCTTTTTCTTTATTTTGCGTCTTCTGACATGAAATATCCCATTTCAGAATGGGTTGTTTTATCTGTTCCAGCGCTACCGGTAAATCCGAAGAGTGATCCCACAGCGTTTCCAGAAGATCGGGAAATTCAGTGTGGGCTTGCCAGGAGGCTTTTGATTTGAAATGGCGCTTGTGATTTACAGTCCGACCATGAATGACAGCAATAGGGTTATGATCTGAGCCAACTCTTGGAAGAGTGACACAGCTGAAGTTCAGATACAGCTGCACCTATTCTGAGTTCGCCAGTGCTCTATCCAGGCGCTCATGGAGCAGGTTCTTTCTATACGTGAACTTGAAGCTCGAGCAGCCTATATCAGTGAGTCCTGCCTGCAGTAAAGCATTGTTAAAACGCATTGCTTCAGGTATGTTGAACCTTTTACCGCCTATTTTCTCTGACAGATTCAGCATACAGTTAAAGTCTCCCATCGTGATCCAAGGCTTCTTGATTGTTTTACTTAGCTAAAGGAGGTGGTCCCAAAGAATAGGCCTCGCACTCGGGTTGGGTGATGCATAGATGAAAGTATAATAGACTTCTTCGTTGATACAACAATGGATATAATACTTGTGACTTTGAATGATCCTAATATTACATTGTGCTTCATTCCAAAGAACCCAGATTCCACCAGAAAAGTTGCGTGCCTCCACGCGATGTGAGCTTGAGAAACCTAGTTTCTTAATAACCTCTTGGGCTTGTTCCCCTGCTATGCGGGGTTCAGAAATAGAGACAACTTGGATCTTATGCTGAATTATAAGATTTTTTAAAGCAAGCCGAGAAACCTTCTTACTAGCTCCCCTGATATTCCAAGCTAGAGTATTGATCATAAAGATAGAGGTTAGATAATTTGGGACCCTACCGTCTCCTATTGATTGTCGCCTCCTCGTCTAGATTTGCTTCTGGTAGTGCAGTTTTGAGGTTTCTGAGAAATGCTTTCACCCGGTGATCCTTTCTTTTCTTTTGCCTTTCTTCCGGAACCAACACCATCTATTATTCCCGAACTGGGTTTGCTTCCCTCTGTTCTGGCTGGTACCGTCACTGTCGGTGATTCTCGCTGATCTATGGGAGTCGGTCTGCCAGGTATCACCTGATCACCCACAGGCGTGACAATAGTGTGAGCCGCACTGTTTTCCGTCATCGTCGTATTTGCCCCCCTATTTGGAGCGTCGACTTCAGTAACCTCCTCAGGTAGTTCCTCGCTAGCCATCGGTGGTTCTGTGCTAGTCGAAACATCAACGTCTTCATTGCGGCGTTGTTTCTTTTTCCACACCTTCGGTCCCCTGGGATCCTCTTGGGTTGGATGATACGATGGTTCTTGTTCCTCCCCCACCCGACGCTTGTAATTCTCTTCAGGTTCTTCCTCTTCCAATGAATGGAACTTGTTGGTTTGCTTCTCAGGAGTAGGGTTCTTCTTATTAGCCTCTCTGTTCTTCTGTGGTCTTCGAGTGCGGATATTTTTCCCGTAGTAAACCTGCCACTTTTCTTCTTCCTCCACCCACCGCACACCTGCGTCATCCGTCGTAGGCTCTAGATTTGGTGATTTTTGCGTGCTACTAGGTCCATTGCACTCTTCCTGAACATGTCCCGGTTTACCACATTTCAGACATAGGTTGGGTAGGGATTCGTATTCAATCTTGTACTCCCTTCCATTGATGATGATGGTCGGGTGCACTGACTTTGTAGTGTCGATTTCCACAGCAAGACGAGCGAATCGGCTTCGCGTGCGTTTGAGTGAGTGCTCATCAGCACGGACCAGAGATCACATAGCCTGCCCTATGCGATCAAACATCTCCTTGTTGTCATAATGTATCGGCAGGCTGATGACTCTAATCCAGGTGACAATCCTGTCCGGTAACCCCTTGCAGGGTTCGAAATAGCTGTTCCATGTCCATACCATTAAGCAGCTTCCAAAAAGAGACCATGGTCCTTTAGTCAGGACATCCTCCTGGTCCGTGCGGCTGTAGAATTGAACTACATAAAACTACTCTGTCAATTCGTATAGTTCAAACATGCCTGAAGGTTTCCACAGAAGTTTCAATCTTTCTGCCATAGTTAGGAAACCAACGTGCCTGTCGATAACCTTGACTATCACGGCATGCTTAAAGGGTTTACTCATAATCTCCTCTGCTTCCGGGGCCACGTAGATCTCCGGGATGCCTTTATCATAGATTAACTCGATATCTTCAGGGTTGATCAGTTCTTCTGGCTCATCGTCGATGTAGACCGGGCTTGAACTGCCACCTCCAGAGGTCCCTGTAATGATCTGCTTGAAGGATTTGGTCTGTGACGCCCTGTGTCCCTCCGACAGAAATGGATTGCCATCGTCGCCGTGGGCTGCCTCCTGGTCCTATTATTGTACGTCGGTATCCATCATAGCCATGTCTCTGTCATTCTCTCCCTGGGATGTGCCGCACATGCCCTTGTACGTTAGGTTTAAGCCCACGTGTGGGATCTTGATCTGCGTCGCAGATCGTGGCGCCTTTCCTCTTGAACCTTTTTCTTTGTCATGGCTACGAGAACCTCTGTCGCCATCTAGGGTTTCACTCGTTCCCCTCTGGTCGCCTGAGTCGCTGCCGCTCCCCCCCGGAACCCCCATGTCCTCATAGAGATGAAAGAACTATTTGTCTTACAAATTATAGTCATGTCATTTTTATTTTCTTAAAAAATTAACTAAGTGTAAAAAGAAAATTCAAACTCCTTACATTCTCATGAACTCTTGTCCTCCCTTTTTCTCTCTTTTTATATAATTTTTGTCTTGTTAATTTCTCACACACCTTAGGGATGTGCCCACTACTTTTTTGATCATTTATATGTCCCCACTACACAAAAAACTCCCATTACGTTTTATTTCAATTTTCTCTATATATATTTCTCTCTTTGCAAATTTGTCTTATTATTGTCACTTCTCTTGCTTCTTCCATAATTATAACAAAACTAATACCATCATCCATTCCTTTAGTGCTCAAAAACTCTCCCATTCATTTAAATTTCACAAATTCTATTAAAATCATGTCATGGTCTCTCTTTTTTTCCTTGTGGCTTTCCCTATTCTATCCATCGTTATGCTTCCCTTCACAATCTCGCCCATTCTTTTTGTCCGCCTCCTCCCATCCCAAGTGCTACACCCCTTAACTTCCTCACTTCAACCTTCACTCGAAATTCCTCTAAGGGACATAGAAAAATTGACTAAGGAAACAACAGAATGAAGCACTCAAGAAGCAACAGTTTCTAAAGACTCTATTTCTCTATTGCACTCTCAACATATTGTACAAAACTCATAAGGACTTGCACAACTCAAAATCAGTTCAATTCTCTAAATGGATTTGATATTGACTCATTTGGACAAGTTTTTCTTTATACAAGCATTGCACGGGGTAGTTACAAGCATATAGGGATAGAGGGATGCGAGCCAATTCTAACTGTACCTGGGGTGCCCTCTAACTCCCAAGAAATCGCTCTCTAATGATTCTTAAACATAGTGGAAGTTATTAGAGCGGTTGCTGACGATTACGGCCTTCCTTCGTCGAAGGGGTCCGTGCAGTCCCACATGTTCCCATATTACTCCCCTACATTTACTTTCGTTGCGGCGAGTGTGTGTCGCTTCCCTTAGTAGTTGCATTGTTGATCTTCTTTGGCAATTGGTGTGTCTGGTCCACGTCCCTTGGTGGGATCATGGCCTTGTTGGAGTTGGTTTGCTGAGGTACGGAGTCTGAGCGGCAGTTACAATCTACCCTGCATCACCTTGCTCTTAACTGCCTTGCCCCCACATTCCCAGCATCGTGGAAATCCACCAGTCATGCAGCAGTCTCCCTTCGATGGCGCCTCGGTCATCTGACTTTGACTTGCTCATGGGTCAATGTTCGAGCTAGATCTGAGCTAGCTTGTAATCAGCCATTTGTAAAATCCCCTACTTGAGTTGGCCTAAGGTTGGTCAAGCTGTAGGCGAGTTAACCATGCTAGAGTTGAGCTAAGCCCAACTCACTCCCTTCATATTGAGATATTTTGAGCTAGATGCATCTCCCTTCGAGCTAGGCTGAGCTTCCTTAGAGCTGGCCTTAGCTCCTTTTAACATGCTTTCGGACTTAGGAGCTTGGAGGGGTCACAAGCCCTCCCCCACCAAATAGTGTCACAGTCCCTGGAAGTAGGGTCTTCACATAGCCTTTAGGATATGTTCATATTCCATAGAGTAGTGTCAAGCTCCCAAGAAGCTCCACTCGCAATGTGTCCACCCATTTAATGAGGACATAACACCTTTGATTCTTGTGATGCCCTCCTTCGACTTTATGGTCCAGAATTCTTTCTACCTTGCATGCATGATGAATTTTGACTGTCTGAGGGGGCCTTTGATAAATTAGGTGTTCCACATTCAAACTATCTTCGAGATAGTCCTTGAGTTTTTACACATGAAACACTAGTTGAAGTTTGAGGCAACTGGGTAGATCTAGACAGTAGGCTAGCTGTTTGACTCGTCAGAGAATTGTGAAGGGGTTTTCATAGTGGGGCACAAGGCCTTTGTGTGCCACCTTTCTGTTGATATTCTTACACATCTGAGGTGTTAGTCGTAGTCACACCTTATTGCGAATGTCATATTATCGATCTCGGAGGTGTTTATCCTCCTTTTTCTTCATCCGTCAGTAAGCCTATAGTGTTATCACGACATTCCTCAATGTAGTCATGTCTGGGCTTCACAAAGTGAGACATTGAAGGGGAACAACCTTCCTAGATTGAGCCTTTGGCTAACTCTGTTGGCATTAGGGGTACCACTTCAAAAGGACTTAGCTCTATTGTCAAAGTAGTTTGGTTATTGCAGAAAAACTCGGTGATATCAAGTAAATCTGCCCAATTCTCCTGATTGGCTAGCTCATAGTGACACAAGTAGTCCTCCAACATGTCATTGATGCGTTCCATTTGGCCATCATTTTGAGGGTGATTTGTTATTCTTGTAGTTGTTTCTTCTTTTCTTCTACCCCTGAGTCAGACTCTTGTCTTGGGGCCAACAGTAGGGACATTAGTAGCTTTTGTACTACGAGAATCAGTGCACAAGTCCTTCTATGTGATGATCAAGATAACTAAGGTGTTCAAGCCAATAAGATATATTGACACCAACGATTTCAAGAAGATGGGAATCCATGATAGGGTAATGGATTTCCTCATAGGAGCGAACATGCACCGCATTGGCTCCACAAAAACTATCTCTCTAACAGAACTCATGACCGAGTTCATATCTTCTATTGAAGTAGTAGTCATTGACGACAGGGAGAGGAAAGAAGATGGAGGAGACTTCAAGTTGCAAGTAAGAATAGGCGAGAAAGATCACTATGTCACAGAGGCAATCTTGAATGAGATCTTCACCGATAACGATGAAGAAGAAAAGGCCTGCTCAGCAGCATAGGGGAACAAGACAACCATTGGGTATAGCAGCCACAAGATGTGAGAACAACTATCGGTAGAACCTGCTCACAGCCCAAATAACTCAAAGGCAACACAAATCTCCTCATGCTCATCAGAGTAATTCAGAAAAAGATCAGAGACATGGGTTGTCCAAAGGAGACTTGTTCCTAATATGGTCAATGTTAAACAAGAGACCAGTCAACATAGGAAGGCTCCTGATAAAGAAGTTGGCAACCACTACAGGGCAGGACGCTAAGAAGATGAAAGATATTTGTGTAGGAGGGCAAATAACTCAAATTGCCTCCTACTTCCTACCGCACAAATAGTTGAGAAGATACAAGGAGACTGAGGGGTACACGAAGTTAGATATCAAGTACCTCATAACCGTTGGCATTATAGTACAAAAGAAGAATAAGCTCTTCTACAAGTAGTCGTATTCAAAGTTGCTACTCGTCCTCCCAGAGATGGTGCACTATGACGCCCACAAACTATGCCCACCTGGAGAAGAAATAGACAAAATGTACTCTAGCACTATCAGAAGGGGTGCACATGTCGAGCCATCAACCGAGGTAGCGCCAAAATTCAAACAAGTGTTGGAAGAAAAGTAGCACAAGCTAGAAAAGAGAAAGAAGTTTGCAACCCGACCACGTCAAGTAAAGATGACAGAACCTCGACCCTCTAGGAGAAAGGAAATTTCTGATCCCCTACCCCTGGAAGGAGAACCCAAGGACTATGATGAAGGGTTCTTCAATGCACCTCCTTCTCCCCCTACTGCCACTGAAACTACTAGGGCCTACAAAAAACCTGAAACCATCAAGGAAGTCGAGCAAGCCCAACACCCCTCTGTCATCCAATCAAAACTACCTAAAGCATCGCAAGAAAAGAAAGCCAACCCCGATGCACATGAAGAATCTATGATGGGATCACCCAAAAGACGATCGGCAAAGACCCCTGAGCTAGTAGAAGAAACAACGTCGACAGACGAACAACAACAAACATTGACATTTGGTGATGTCCTAGGGCATTGATTCGACGCGATGTGGGCACAGGTCCAAAGTTGTTTTGCAACCAATTCTCATATAAATACCTACCTAGATGCACTAACTACACAGGTACAAAGCTTGAACGCAAGAATGACAACTCTCCCTAACCTCATGAAGGAAGTCTTCGATAGTCAAGCGGTGATGATGGCAACCATCAAAGTAATGACTGATGAGATGACTGGTCTATAGAAAGAGAGAGAAATAATACGAGCTGAAAAGGACCAGATGCGCAAAGGCTATGAAGAGGCAATGCAAGATATACAAAAAATTGCATACGCATGGAGGAAGAAGTAAAGAGATGGAGACTGAATGCCAGGAGCTAGAAGGTTGGTAAAAACGAAAGAGGGAGAGGTGTATGGCAAGCCCCTTGCTTTCTAAAGCTTCCTCAAGCCCCTCAAATCCTAATGAGTGATGATGACAATGATGACATCGGCGGAGCAGGTACACCATCAGCACCTGGAGACAAAAGCACAAACACAAAACCCACCCAGTAGGAGGAGGCCACCGTAAAAGAGGAGCCACCTCAAGCTGAAGATCAGAAGGGTGTCGATGGGATAAAAATAAATACTTTGGCATAGAAGATCAACCTAAACTCCACACCCTCACAAAGAGATCCCAAGAAGTTGTAAATGTAACTAAGTATATACACCTTGTCGCCACTGTCAGGCTTCAAGAGATGGTCGAAGCGGCTACTATTGAACCACACCACCCCGATGAAGAAAGTAGCAAAAAGATGATGAGTTTCATTGATGACTTCACACTACAACATTGTATACAGGAGTTGGGCATGTCCATGGACATCGACGAGCGCTACTTTGAATTTGGAGAGCACAACGAGTGTTGTGATGACATGTTTGATGGCAAGATGGACACCACTTTAGCAGCACTAAATGAGGCAGTACTTAAATAGTCATCAAAGGCAAATCTTCTTAAGAATGTATCAGAAAATCACCACTACCAACACAATGCAAGTAGGGCCACAGGTGAAAAAAAATTCTTGACAAGTTGGCCCCGACCCCTACTACCCCACCTTCTCCTATCAAAGCAGCAGGGGAAGGAACATCAGAGGATGATGAATACAGGCTCACTTCATTCTTTGTCAATGAACCAGCCAAAGAGTGATGGGAAACTACTGAACATAAAGAGTTGGGTGCTCATCCACCTCTCCCATGTAAGATGACAGGCATGGACATGGCCTCACTTTCCCGTATAACATACAGGGATGTCCATGTCCTACCAGACATGCTAGATGACAACCTTCTATGCACAGACATCTTGTATCATAACAAATGATGGTCTCTAACTAGGGAACACTCCAGAGGGGTCTTTCTAAAGCGAGCACAAGTTCACAATAAATTATTTAAAGTGCTCTATGATACACTTCTAGAAGAGTCCCTACACGTTGACAAGGTGCAACCATTGTTCAATGGCACCCTCACCTGGTATGGTAGCTATTCAATCAATGTTATAATTCTAGCAATATCAAAGAGCTGCAACAAGCTGTGAACAGGGCAGATAGCCGATTTGTTACCCTACCTATAAGGACATTCAAGCAGTGCGCCCTAATTGTGGTGAATCTGTATGAGCTCCACACCACAATATGCAACTATTGTGCTACTGAATTGGATAGAACGTCCATGGTCTACAAAAATAAGGAAGCCAGGGACATCCTGAAGGTACCACTACATATGCAACGTGTAATCTAGAAAGTAGGAGATCGACAGCAAGGCATCTGGAAACAATTTTCTATCTATAAGAAGGTACCTCAGGAAGAGGCAAGGAACATGAGATTGTGCTTTCATCGTACTAAGAATGATGGAAGCCATCAACAAAGACATTCCACTTAAAGACCTCTGCAATGAAGATCTGCATAGCCTACGCGATGTCTATACTATGGAAGTGGTCTACGATTGCCGCTTCTTCTACAATCTGGTGATGCCCTCAGATGTGATACCATGTAGGCTTCACATCGGAATTCCCCTGCCTAAAAAGAAGACTTGGCGAGAAAAGCTGAAGAACATGTGGATTGATCCTAAAGAACCAACCAGGGCAGCCACTTGGAAAGAATGGTGGACGTCAGACACTAAGCTTATCGACTCCACTAAGAAAAAAGAACAAAAACCTCAGGCTACAGATGAGAAAGAGGCCTCCCTTGCAGTTGAGAAGGAATAAGAAGAACATGTTGTTAACAAGCCTGAAGAGGGAGAAATCAATGAAGACGATATGCCCGAAATAAAGCTAGATGGGCCAGCAGGAGACATAGTACCTACCTTCCAGGACTTTGATAGATGGGGTTGCGATAGCCTGTCATTGGAGTCCCTACAGCTGATAATGAATTGCCTAAAGGATGGTGATATTGTAGGGGAAGTAATATTCGATAGGGATGGCATGTGTGCTAAAGGATGACCTCCACGATACTTTGAAAATAGGAGGCTATCTCTCGGTGAACACTATGTTTGCTTACCGATCATTACTGGGAGACAACATGACAAATGTACACATGGCATATTTCCTACTTGTCGACGACATTTTGAAAGACAAAAAGTTGGGTGAAAAAGAACGCTTACAACAATGTCTGATGACCTCTCTCCCAGACTATATATTCCTGCCCATTCTTCATGATAACCGTTGGACTCTTCTAGCAGTCAATATTATAGCAAAGATTTGGTTCTATATAATAGCTCAGATTTAGCCTTTGCACTGAACAAGCGCACCAATATGACTATTGTGAAGACAACTACAGAAGAAAACGTAGTTATGTGCGTCGAAGCAATCGTCGAGATGATAAAAAACCTAGGTAAGGGATTCAAGCACACACAGAGCAAAGACTTTAGAAAAATGCAATTCTATCATAGAAGCCCACAACAAGTGCCATTATCCAATGACTTTGGATTTTAATTCCTAGCTTAGATGACAGCCCTCGTCGTGATGAATATGAAGGTTGAAAGCATGTAGCATGAACAATACCACACACTCCGTGGAATATATGCCAACATGCTTCTACAATCAAAATGGGAAATCACTGAAAATCAACAACAATAAAGTAAGCTCGTTTATATCTACAACTCCATTTTTAACACTCCGAGATGAAGTGAATGATAAGTTTGGGGGGGAGTTATAAATGGGCGTGACAGGTACAGTTTTCTCACTTAAGTTTAAATCTCACTTGTACATATTCTTACTTTTACCCTCTGTAAGTATAGGAAATTTTGAATAATTTTAAACAAACTCTTACTATAGTTCCCTATTCTAAACTTTTCCCTTTGTGATTCAGCTTCCCCTTTTCTTAGCCTCATTTGTCCCCATGTTCCCTTTTAGCATAATCATTTCTATAATGAACCAAATGAGCTAATTATTCATGTAAAAAGAGAAGGACACAACAATATGATTTTACTCCATTCTTACAAAAAAATGTTGTGTAAAGGCAGAAGAACACCCCTGAGTCTCTAAAACCCCTGGAGATAAGGAGGACTTTACCGGCCATACTCCCGATCAATCTTCCTAGCCCAAAAGTTTTGGCTAGAAAGTCTACACCTCCCACAAGAAGGAAACAACTACCCCTTCCAATTTTAATTATCCCCGCTTTGGGATGAAAAGAGGCTTGGCCGCCCAAAAATCCTACCAAACCCTTTCCCAAGCCTGATATCATAATGAAAAGCCAAAAAAAATCATGAGAATTGTGCCTAAAAGATGTCGAAGGATTCCACATGGATGGTGTATTGTTGCACTCATGAGTGCAGATATGTCGTGACCGAAAGTGGAATCTCGAAGCTGAGTTGTACCTACCAGCATTCCAAGGCAACCTTCACACAACCACCTGACAATACATCTGGGCCCATTTGGGCAATATTGTCTTTACGACGACCAATGGTTGAGGGATATTGAAGGGTGCAGGAAAACACTGAAAGCCTAGCCTTCCCAAACACATTAGCTTAGGCATGACCAAAATAAAGGTAGGGTGTGAAAGCTACCACTTGTTGGAATTGTTTACAAGTATGGCCAGAAACTTAAGGTTGTGAAGGAGAGCCCTTTCCTACAAAAGGCAGTGACTTGGGTGCAAGGTCAAGCAACTCTGGAAACAAAAAGGGGGAAATGGAAGTACAGGAAGTGAACCAAGCCTAACACAAAGGTTTTTTCTATAAGGATGGAATAATTTGGTAATGGTGCGCTAATAATAAGAGAATTCATATATAGCTCATCATTCAGTAATTTGATTCTATCTGTTGTCCTGAGGATAGTTAGACTCTAAGTTTATGGGAGTTGATAATATCTCATTTTTGTGAACTTTTTGCATGTGATTTATTCCTATTTTAGCATCCCTATTATGGATTTTTTTGTCTATTTTAATATCCTCAAAAAATATTTGGACCTGACTTAATGCCCTTTCCCAAATCCATTATATTAGTGATGTGTCGTGACTACAATATCATCTCTACCATAATGGTCCAAAGATTTCTCGCCAGGGATAGAGTCCAGGGTCGACAAAGCCTAGTCACGACTGTGACACTAGTCGCAACTAAGATGACCCATCGTGAGCGCGGTGCAGGATGGCAAAGGTGTCATGATCGGGATGAGGCCACGGCCTGGACAGAAGAAGAAACCGCGACATGCATCGCGACCAAGGATGTGTCACAACTAAGGATGTGTCGCGATAGCGACACCTGTTTTGACCTCTGCTAAAGTCGCAATCGTGACGATACCCCCTCACCGCGACCAAGACACTTGCTACAGAAGGTCCTGACCACAACAGTGGTCCCAATCGAGACACACACCGTGACAATGACAAAATGTTAAGTCAGTGGGTTGCACCTATAAATAGGCCCCTGAACCCTCACACCAGGGCATCAAATCATCAAGGGCAACAAAGTGATGTCCAACTTTAGAGCTATCCTCATTCATCTCCATTGGTCTTGGATCTCCAAAGATGAAAGTTGGAGGAGAGAGAAGATCTACCACCCTCTTCGAGAGAGGAGCTACCATCTTCCATGTTCGTACCAGATCTAGATATGAAGAAGTATCGTTGGTGTATCACCTCCTTCTTTCTTTAGATCTACTATCTTATCCCACGTTGTTTTTCCCCTCTTTGCTATTCTTGATGTATCTACGCATTTGTAACATCGTTATGTTGCCTGTTAATATGTGTGGCTAAACACCTTGCTTGGGTCAGGAGTAGCCACTAAAGCTCTCCTGACATGTATAAACTTGCATCCTTTTGAATATATATACACATACATCCTTAGCAATGGTTATCTCCATACTCTTGTTCTTAAATGCTTCACCTGCATGCTTAGCTACCATCTTGTGATGTTTGATTGTTGGTGCCTCAAAAGAGTAGTACTAACCTTATCTAAGTGTTATGGAGTAGTATGAATGCATGAAAATGTAGGAATGCTAAAGCTAATGGTCATATGATTTGCTTTGGGATTGTTTGTATCTTATAATCTAGATCTATCCTAAGCTTGAGAGAGGAGGGAATAGACATATATGATGATTGCTTGTAATCTTGCTAAGGGTATACAAAAGGGTGTAAGTATTGTGTGTCGGTGAGAAGTCTTAGCAGTGAAACCCGATCCAAGTTCCCATCCATATCTTGGTTATATCTTTCTTGTTTGATTTTGTTCTCTTATTTTGTTTTCTTTGCTTGCATTTATTGCTTTGATTGGAGTAGCATCGTTCCTTAGGGAACACCATCTTGATCTACCTTTTTGTTTGGTGTATCTGAGTCTGAGGCTCCATGTTTTTAGCACATACCAACCTTGTCCCTGTGGTTTGACCCCGACCTACGACATTGGACCCCATATAATAGTTGTATGGGCCTGAATGTTGGGTTATAAATCTAAGAGTCTGACTACTCTAGGTCTGCCTCGCTTTAGACGTGCGATTAGGCTGGTCACCAGGGTTTTCAGCTATGTCAGAAATTTGTTGTACAACTGAATAACGAAGTTTGTCTATTTGAATCTCTTTGTTATGAATGAATATTTTATCTGAATGCATAGTAAATATATGTCAAATACTATATTAGATTTCATTTGATGGTATCATTGTTTTCTTGATTTATCATTAAAGAGGGTGAAATCTTAAATGAGTGGAAAGTTGGAAATTTGCGAATAGATATTGTGAAATCCATTTGAAGTGATTCTCTTTGACATCATAACATTTATTTATTCAATGTTATTCTTGATGCATGATATGTTAGTGAATGGTGTGGAAACCCTAATTCAAATCAATTCTAGGGTTTCATATATATGTTGATTGTATGTCAATTGTTGAAACTAGTCTTTTATCAGTGAAAGATTATGAAGTATAAAGTCCTTATGTGAGATGTGTGTTATGTGAATGAGGTGAATGAAACCTTAAGGATAGGGTATTCAGTAAAACAAGTGTTTTCAATTCATTGTTCTTCAGTGAGATAAGTGGTGTTACGCAGTTGCTCAGTTTACGATGCAGATTATTGGTAATTTATGAAAAAGATTGTTTATGAGGTTAAATTAAGAAATGTTAATGTGATGATTGAATGATGAATTTTAAGAGTGAATTAGACATTTAGATGACCTAAACACTGTAGAATCCTCATAGAAAGCCTGCACTATGAGGAGGAAACATAATTCCCGACAGGAGGTCTCATGTAGGTCAAGGTAAGTCAGAGTGCATCATTGTGGGTGCGGGGGTGTAGGCCAGTAAGGGCGGACTCCTTAAATGATTGGTATCCAACACCACCTGGGGATGCCAATGCTACCTGAGATATGAGTTGTGGTGTTCAATGGACATCTTTGGTAGGTCCACATGTGCACAACAAGTCTGAGGGCTTTGACTCACCACCTTAGTACCCAGGTTGAGAGGTGGAGTTTGAGATATCTGGCTGCTCCCATTATATGTCAAGAGGAAGACGTGTCAATGCCAACTGTAGACATGGTATTGAGAGACTTAGGATCCCAGGCATGCTTCTAGGTCTTGTACAGTGAGATCATAGCTTGTTTTGATTCTTTCACATGTCATGGTACACCTCATGTGGGTTCAGGGCATAATAACATGAATGAGAGGTTAATTAAGTGTGTGCAGTTATTCAATTATTCCTTGTATGTTTCTGAATTATTAGTTCTCTTTGTGATTAATCAAGAATGATCACATATTGATTCACTCTTGTAGAAATCTAGAGTATCCTGCCATATTTATGTTTATGAATGATTAGTCCCTTTAAAGCTTGTTGTTGTCCTAGTTGATATCAATTGCTCAACATTATATTTGTAATTATATAAGAAGTACTCATTCACTAAGCGAGTAGGCTCACCCCTCTACTCACAAATTTTTAGGGATAACATGTGGAACAAAGATGTCAATGCATCAGAGTAGATCTGCCATAGGAGTTCAGTATGAGATTAGTTAAGTTCAGTCAGTCCTTATCACTCTAGGTCCTTGTATAGGAGTGATAGAGTTGTAAATGATGATGTGCATCTTTGTCTCCTTAATAAGAGAGAATAGATCTGATTATCATGTCTTATGTACATGGAACTATGAGAAACAAAATGAATATTTAGTTATGTATCTTTATTGTTGGCATTAGATTAGAGTAATCAAGTCTTAATTTCCCTTGTAAAGTTTATTTATTTGATTGAATGTGAGGAAAAAAAGAGTGAAATCAAAGAAAAAGTTGGGAGTGAACTTTGTATTAAGTATAATCCTCAAACGTATGCCCTAATCTCATGATTAGTGGTAATCATGGCATGTAGGTGTAATAGTTTGGCACATGGATGCATGGTCTATAGCTTCCTATACCAACGAAGGTTCATGCACAAGGTTTTAAGGTTCATCCAAGAAGATAAATACTCAAGAACTAGCACCTAAGCTCAAACCCTAGGAAAAAATAGGACCTTTCTACTTAGAACCTCGTTTTAGAGCAAGATCTAGCACATGCAAGAAAGGAAAAGCAATAAACATGGAGAAAGTTATATATCTTGACTCTAGGATGAACATGAAGCTCCAAACTGGAAGGTATTTTGAGAAAAATGGGGAGAAACCTTAGCTTGAGCACTCACATGTCCAAGCTAGCTCCTTCTCCCAGAAAGGAAGCAAAACACTAGGTCAAGGAAGTAAGAAAGAGGTGTTCTTTAAGCTCTAACACAAGCTCGACCATGGAACACCATGGGCACGACCAAGAAGAAGAAAGGAGAAGGTAGGAAAGCAAAGAAAACGAAGGAAAGGAAGGATATCTTACATGCCAGGCCAAGAAACCAAGCAAGGAAGCACCAAAGGATCTCTACTATGGTAGATCTGAACCCTAGGTGCACATGCAAGGAGATTGGCCACCTTCTTATACCTTGGGTGCCTTCTTATAAACCTAGACAAGGAGGGAAGATCCATAGAAAGCAAGGAAGAAGAAAAGGAGTCCAAAGGGTTTGTTTGCATGGAAGAGGGAGGTTTACAAAACTATGGGTGAGAGAGAAGAGAAGGTTAAGGTGTCCCACTAGGTGTGCCATGTGTCCATGGCCTAAAGGGTCACGCCCATGCAAAGTAGAAGTTCCATCACTTGTGGGATTCTATAGGGACATCGGATCATGACTTCCCAAGGTGTCCATCAAGTTCCAAGGTGTGGTGACCATCATTTTTGGAACCCTAGGTCACAAGCATGAAAACCATCGATGGTAGCACCTTCCTAGGTGAATTACTGGACCAAGGAGCCTCGATAGGGAAAACCATAGACCCTCAAACCTCTAGGTACCACCATCGATTCCCCACTCACAAGGAGAAGCATCAAATCTCAACCATCGAGGAGGACCATCAAGTTCTGGCCTTCAAGGTAGCTCATCCATGAGAGCAAAACCCTAACTCACCCTAGATAGATGTCACCATCAAACCAAGGTCCATCTCGATGCCCCAAGGAACAAATAACTCAAACATGATAAGAAAACATGTGAGTAAAAACAATTGTGTGAAAAATTATAAGAAAAAATCATAGATATAGGTAAATTGCATAAAAGTCCAAAACAAGCATGAAATTGCATAACTTGCTCAAACATTGTCCAAACTGGACCAAACTTAAAACTTAAGCTTTTCACATATATCAAAGCACATATTAGGGTTAAATTAAGGTTTTAAGAATCCAATTAAGGTAAGAAATCATGTTCAACCAAAAATAAAGGTCATGGGTCTTACAACCATAAACCCCTAATAGGGGTTTCGCCCCTGAAATCCATGGCAACAAAGATGGGCACCTCCTATGTACCTCATCCAATAACATCCATGTGTTTACTTACATATCATGATCATGTCACAAGACTCTCATAGAATTCATGTTATTCCTCCTCAACTCTGGTATGTGTCATCTTGGTTCAACATAGAAACCTCCTCATAAGAAACATCCTCACCCAACTCCACCTTCATTACCCGTATCACTTGTCCTATACCATGATGACACTTCCTCATCATGGAACATAGAAACTGTTGTTCAACCTGTGCAACTCTGGTAGTAACTCTTATCTTGGAACTCTAGTTGTTTTCGTAAATTGTTTCCATTTATTACCAAATCATTGTGTCTTTCACTGTGGTCCATCACATCAACACATCGAAGATCACAATTATGTCTTGTCTGTAAAAGTTGATGAAGATGAGTTCCTGATTGACCATATATCGTGTTGGCACATATCCCAATGTGTCCTTCCCTTTGTTCTAGAAACACTAACACTAGAACACTTGTCAATTTCTCCTTCAACATCTAGAAAGAACGTTGACACCCATGCTAACATCTATCATTCCCTACAAGAAGGACATCATTCCTTGTCAACCTTGTTAGGGGTAAAGCAACAACGCTAACATTCTAAATGAACTTCTTGTAGTGTCATGCTAGTCTTAAGAAGCTTCAAATCTCTATCAGTGTCTGGGGTTGCTCCCTCACCTTATCTGAATTTACACCACATACTTAGCAGATATATCATAACCCCGAGAAGACACTTTTGTCAACCTCAAACTCTCTCTTGTTGAACTTGACACACACTTATTACTACTTCAACAATCCTAGGGCTTAGCAGAGATGTTCTCCATGTTGTTGGCCATCTCTAAAGTGCATTGAGATGTTATCCACAAAACCTGTCACAACTCATAAGGACATGACTTGAGCACTACATTCATTAAGTCCATAAATGTTGTTGATGCATTGGTTAGTCTAAATAGCTCAACTATGAACTCATAGTGAATGTTTCTTATATCATCCACTCTGATTATTATCTGATGATATCCTAATCTCAAGTTTATATGAAGGAACATTGTAGCACCTGTCGATGGATCCACAAACCATCTATCCTTGGCAGTGGTATTCTCCAGCTTTCGGTAGCCCATATACAACATCATGAAATTCTTCTTCTTCTTTCCAAAGGAGGATCTCAACATCAAGCTCTTTCCTTCTAGGGAAAGGAACACCGGGAAACTCATATGATAATCATTCTCCAAACTTACATACTACTCATACACCCCAGATACTAGGACTCATCACATTGGTATCCACTACATGTGCTAAGAAGAAACCACACTCTGGTCTCATCAGCTTCTCTGTCATCATAACCAACTCAAAATGTATAGGAGGAGTCTTCCAATCTCTTGGAAGGCTAAAAAATCATGCTTATCACAAAACATCATGATCTTGAAACCATAGTCCAAAGCAACCACGTGCCACACCAAGGTATCCTCCCCCAGGATTACAGTGAACCCACACGTACCAGGTGACATAAGATCCACTAGAAAGTTACACCTTGAAAAGAAAAAACACAAAAGTGAAACACACTTCCCACAACACAACACTATCTAGGGGTTCTAGAAAGGGGGTTACCTATTCTACCTTCATCATGCAGGTTACAACTTTTATATATCATTTTACCTTTTACACTTGGGTTCCTTACCATCAACATAGAAATTATTAAGATTATCGTACCTTATTGCTCTTTTCCTGTTAACGCTTTACCATTCTTGTGTATGTCCTATTGTGTTATCATGTGTTTTTGATCACTTATCGAGGGGTAGTTCATCATATATCACATTTTCTTCATTTCACATGGATCATCTCCCTTTAATCTCTTCCATGTGTCATGTTAATTTTACACTAACACCTTCTTACTCATGCAAATTGTTCTGAGGTTAGCTCAGGTTTCACTTTATTCCTCTATCACTGTTCTTATTCATCTTCTCATATCACACTTATCTCCGGAGTTCTCTTCTTCTTACATGGATTTTATACCTTGAATCATTTCATTAACACATATTTATCTCTCTTTTACTTCATTAACTTCTAGAGTTACAGCTTCAATAACTCCTCTTTAGTGTATTTGCATTTAGATTTAGGTTTCATGGTGTCGTATCTTTCTCTTTAGTTATCGAGCAACCAAGTTTTGATAGGTTATGATGTGATTTTCATCTTTCTTTAGAGTGATATTTAGATTTTTTTTCATTACTATTTCTTATTCATTATGTTGTTTAGGTTGTTTCAAATAGATTACCAGAGTAATCAGAAAGATAACAATCTAAGAGTTCCACACTTACATTTTCTTCAATAATTGAATACCTGGCCAGGGCATCCAAGTACTGAGATTAGGCAATATGCACCATGTTCACAGTCATGTTCTTTACTTTTTCAACATCCTACTCCTAAGTCCTAGTGTACCTGTAGACTCAGCAAACCTAAAGCTCTGATACCAACTTGTGAGAACCCATGACACTAAATGAGATTACTCAAAACTCAAAAAATTATCTTTCATTAACTAACCACATAACTGAAAAAGGGGATAACTAAAATTGATTAAACATTCCAAACTTATACATGATCATTTACATAAAAGCCCAACATCTTGATTATATTTGTATTATGCCAAGTATATTTTACAACTGCTCAGTGGCCTCAACTATGACATATACATACAGAAGAACATGATCCACATATACCACATGTACAAGCATCAAAATGCTACCAAACGCTCAAATCGATTGAAACATTGTACACAAACTTTCTTCCTAGGTCTCAGAGTACAGGGACGACTCTAGGACACACTAGACATCTAACAACCTTCTCCGAGGTCCATCACCATAGATCCTCCTTAGTGACACAGGTCTGCTACCGCTATTGTCGATCACCTAAAAAGATGTGGTGACCCACGAGGCATGACCCGTGTTCTAGAAAGAGATATAACTCTGAACAATGCTTATTAGTTACAACAAATTAAATAGTTAAACAAGTTAAGTGGATTAAGAAGATTAAGAATATTTAACATATGAAGTAGGTTTATACAATAGAATGGAAACGTCAGATATAAGACTTATTTTAAGGGCAGTTTAAACTAGAATTTTACAACAAATGGAAAGGTTACAATCATTCCTGAGGAATTTAGTGTAACCAACATTATGGACATAACCCATCCTTGTGAGCCTAAATAGCATCATTATTATAGATAATAATAATAACATGTCTAACATCATAAGTACATCTAACAACATGAGCACGACTAACAACATAAGCAGTCTAGCAACATAAGCAAAGCTAACATCTTAAGAAAGTATAGAAGCATAGCATATCTATCAATTTGAGTATATCTATCAGCATGAGTATCTAACATCATAAGAATGGCTACCTTCTATATTGCATTATACAACATCTATATATAAAGGGAGAAAACAAGGGTTATCATCCAAAGTGAAGAGTTGTGTATAACCCTGACAAATATACTATACTGCTAGATTGCATCTTTTATTAAGCCCTAAGGAGTTTGAAGTATACCACTCAAACTGCAACTTATTATTGCAAAGTGCTATTCACTTGTGTATAAGATCTAGGAGATTTGGCATCCTAAGATTTCCCACCCTCAGTCAATACAAGTGAAATGCATTGACATAATAATCAAGCTGCTTGGAGTGGCATATAGTCAAGCTGCTAACACCAGCCTGTCCTTGGTATAAAGGTTACAACGCTCAAAACCAAGGTATACAAAACCCTATCATCTGAGGTACAACTGTAGTTGTCCTCAACCACATCACATATACAAATTCTCAAACCAACACATGACCGCAACCATTCTCCATAACCTTGGGATCAGGATGTCAAGGATGTACACTCCATGCACCTTGCATACTCAACAGTATGCACTCTGAGTTTCCATTAGGAATACTTGTTTCCCCATGCATCAAGTTTTGACACTGAATGGTTCTACGACTCAAGTCACTACATGATTAGGGTTTCACTTGATTAGTTATGTTAATTGGGTGAATTAAGGTTGCATCAAACAAGTGGACATACAAACCCTAATTCATTTCTAGAAAACATATATGTATAACAACTCCATAAGATATAAAACGTATGAGATGTAATTCTTGATCACAATACTACATGGTACTATTTCATTGCCATTCATGAGACTATGATTGTCATCATACTATCTTAGGATAGAAATCCTTGTCATATCATGAGAAATATCACACCTCCATTAGGGATCAAACCATGTCCAAGGGCCATTAAGATCATTACACCATTCCATGTAAGAACATCATTCTCTTTTCATACCTTGTAACAAGACTCAAAAAACCATCACCATGTATGTGTCATATAAGTTTAGCACAACATTTCAATTAAGAGGTCTATGATATTCATATAGCACCATATTAGGGTTGCAACAACATTGAGAAACTATTCCATCATCATACAAATCACATGAGGGAGCTAAGTATGATTAACCATCATCATCTATTTGTATTGGGGTTAGGTGTAACAAGATAAGTTGGATTAGTGTTGCACATCAACTCATTATGGTGATTTACACTCATACGAGGGCAAATGCAAGACTATAAAGTTATGGGCATTGAACTATTGATTCTTCATCATTAAAACCAAATCATCAAACCATGGGCTTCAACTAAGACTAACAGAAGAAATGCAAGTAAAACCTTGAACTATGTGTCTAGTAAAACCATCGAGTTGTAATCTAGAAAGACCATCGACTTTGAAATTAGGGTAACCATTGTTTGTTGAACCATCAACATAGTCCAACCATTGGTTGATGAACCACCAAGTCAGGGAAACCACCATTGAGTTAGGGTAACCATTGGTTGATGAGCCATCGAGTCAGGGAAACCATTAGTTGATGAACCATCGAGTCAGGGAAACCATTGGTTGATGAACCATCGAGTCACAAAAACCATTGGTTGATGAACCTTTGAGTCAAGGGAACCATTGGCTGATGAACCATCAAGTCAGGGAAATCACTAGTTGATGAACCATCAAGTCAAGGAAACCATTGGTTGATGGACCATCAAGTCAGGGAAACCATTGGTTGATGAACCATCGAGTCACGGAAACCATTGGTTGATGAACCATTGAGTCATGGAAAGCATTAGTTGATGAACCTTGAGTCAGGGAAACCATTGATTGATGAACCATCGAGTCAGGGAAACCATTGGTTGATGAACCATTGAGTCAGGGAAACCATTGGTTGATAAACCATAGAGTCAGGGAAACCATTGGTTGATGAACCATCGAGTTAGGGAAACCATTGGTTGATGAACCATAAAGTCAGTGAGGCCATTGGTTGATGAACCATCAACCCAGTGAAGCCATTGGTTGATGAACTAGAAGGGCCATCAAGTTTGGTCAACATGTCGAGAAATAAGCTTCAAATACCAAGTAAAAACCATCAAATTTGGGAGGGGAGAAAAGCATCGAGATCACCACTTAAAGGGGTATTAAAACCATAATTTATTGAGAACAAAACATCCAAAAATAGAATCTAAGTCAAACCATCAGTTGGCACAAGAAAGGCAAGAAAAATAGCACCAAGAACAAAACCTTTGATTGCAAGGCAAGAAGGAAAAACAGCTCAAAAACCCTACGTCATGGCCATAGTTTGGTGAATAAAAACCATCATTTGTCACATGGATGCAAGGTATATAGCGGACTCTAAAAAGGAAGGTTCGTGAACATGGTTCTAGGGTTCATCGAAGAAGATAACTACTCAAGAACTAGCACCTAAGGTGAAATTCTAGGCAAAGATAGGATATTTCTAGTTAGAACCTCGTTTTAGAATAATATCTACCACATGAAAACAAGGAGTAAGAAATAAACGTGAAGAAAGTTACATAACTCACCTTCAGGATGAATATGAAGCTCCAAACAACAAGTATCTTGAGAAAAGGATGGAAAAACCCTAACTTTAGTATTCCACAACCAAGCTAGCTCCTTCTCCAAGCAAGGAAGCAAAACCCTAGGTCAAGGAAGAAAGAGGTGTTCTTTAAGATCTAGCACAAGATCCACCATGTAACACCATGGGCACGACCAATAGGAAGAAATGATAAGGTAGTAAAGCAAAGAAAATGAAGGAAAGGAAGGAGATCTCACATGCCTAGGCCAAGAAACTAAGCAAGGAAGCACCAAATGACCTCTAGTAGGGTAGATTTAAACCCTAGGTGGACATGCAAGGAGATCGACCACCTTCTTCTACCTTGGGCACATTATTATCCACCTATCCAAGGAGGTACGAGCTATAGACAACAAGGAAGAATAAAGGGAGTCCTAAGGGTTCGTTTGCATGGAAAGGGGGAGGTTTATAAAGCTATGGGTGAGAGAGAAGAGAAGGTTAAGGTGTCCTACTAGGTGTTCCATGTGTCCATGGCCTACAGGGTCACGTCCATGCAAATAAGAAGCTCCATAATTTGTGGGAGTCTAAAGGGCCATCAGATCATGACTTACCAGGGTGGCCATAGAGTTCCAAGGCATGATGACCATCAGTTTTGGAACCCTAGGTCATAAGGGTCAAAACCATCGGTTGTAGCACCTTCCTAGGTGAACCACCGACCCAAGGAGCCTCAAGAGGGGAAACCATAGACTCTCACACCTATAGGGACCACCATAGGTTCCCCACTTACAAGGAGAACCATAATATATCAAACATCTAGGAGGACCATTGAGTTCTGGCCTCAAAGGTAGCTCATCCATGAGAGAAAAACCCTAAATCAACCTAGATAGATGTCACCATCAAACCAAGGTGCATCTAGGCTCCCCAAGGCACAACTAACTCAATAATGATAATAAAACATGTGAGGAACAACAACCATGTAACAAATTAAAAGAAAAAACATAGATATGGGTAAATTAAAGAAAAGTCCAAAACAAGCACAACATTGCATAACTTCCTCAAATAATGTCTAAACTAGACCAAACTTGAAACTTAAGCTTGTCACATGATATCAGATCACATATTAGGGTTATATAAAGGTTTTAAGGATCCAATTAAGGTAGGAAAGCATGTTCAACCAAAAAGTAAGGTCAGGGGTCTTATAGATACCACTTACCACACCCCTTGACTTTTTTGAGGTGCATGTCGGTGAGGTTTGCCTTCCTCAATTCAAACTTCAATAAATTTTACTCTAAGGGACTTAGATAAATTGACTAAGTAAACAAAAAAATGAAGCACTTAATAAGAAGTAGTTGTTAGAGACTTTGTTTCTCTATTGCACTCTCAATGTGTTATATAAAACTCACAAGGACTCGCACAACTAGAGATTTGTCCAATTCTCTAACTGGATTTGACACTAACTCAGTTGACCAAGTGCATTGCTTTATACAAGCATTTGCATGGGGCAATTACAAACATAGAGGGATAGAGGGTCGCTAGCCGGTTCCAACGGTATCAAGGGTGCCCTCTAACTCTATAGGAATCGCTCTCGAATGATCCTTAAATAATGAGACAGTTATCAGAGCAGTTTCTAATGGTTATGGCATTCCTCCATCAAAAGGGTGCATGCACTCCCCCACGTTTCCAAATTGCGCCCCCATGTTTCCACATTGCGCCCCCACATTTTCTTCTATTTTGGCAAGTGTTCATCACTTCCCTTAGAAGTTGCACAACTGATCTCCTTAGCATTTGTCGTGTCCGGCTTGCGTCCCTTTGTCGGTTTGTGACCTTACTGGCATTGGTTCGCTGAGGTCCCAAGCCCGAGTTGTAGTTTCACTTCACTTTGCATCCCCTCGATCTCAACCTCCTTGCGCCCATGTTCCTAGCATCATGGCACTTCACCAACCGTGTGACAGTCTCCCATACTAGCGCCTCAGTTGTCTGACTTTGACTCGCTCGTGGGTCAATGTTCGAGCTAGATTGTGGGTCGGCTTTTTCTCAAGTACCCTACTTGAGCTGGCCCATGGCTGGTCGAGCTACATGCGAGCTGACCAAGCTAGAGTTGAACTAAGCTGAGCTCACTCCCTTTATATTGAGCTAATCTGAGTTGGATGCAGCTCCCTCCGAGCTAGGCCGAGCTACCTCTGAGCTAGACTTAGCTGCTTTTCGCATGCTTTCAAACTTATAAGCTTAAATGGGTCACACCAAGACACCATCCTATGTCCTCACATACTATTTCCTACCTTCTCTTTCTCTCCTTTTCATTCCTAGTTAAAACTAAAGACGTGTAAGGCCCCTAAACTTACTTAATGAGTTGAATAAGCTTAATTATCATAATGTAATTCTTATAACCCTAATATAAACTTTTTTATATGCTTTTAAATCATAATATAAGATTAAGATTCAAATTTGGTCCAATTTGGACACTGTTTGAACAATTTATGCAATTTTCTGCACATTTTGGACTTTTCTACAATTTACCCAATTGAGAGGTTTTCTTTGTAATTTAGCACTTGAATTATGTTCCTTGGATATTATATCATCATTCTTGAGCTTGTTGATCCATGGGGCACCTATTTAATCCTTGGTTTGAAGGTGTTTTCTCTAGGGGTATTTTAGGGTTTACCCCTTCATGGATGAGCTACCATTAGTAGCTATCAACTAATGAATTATTTGTTTTGCTTGGAAATTCAATAAACGAGGGACAAGCATGTCTCTATGGATGGTGGGGGAAATGATTGTGTGTGTGCTTGTATATTCTTAATAGTTTAAGGCCATGGACACTTGGAAAGATACTAGAACTTCAACCTTTTCTTTTTCTTTATCTTAAAGTTTCATATACTTATCCCTATGCACCAAAATGAGCCATTTGCTCTCCACCACTTCCCTCCTTCTATTAACCTTGTTCTCTCTCTTTGCTTCTATGAATATACTATCTAAGGAATAAGAAAGAGGGGATCTTCTTGGAAAATGAATCTAGGGTTGCAATTGGCTTCCTTTTAGGGTTTGAAAAACTTCTTTCTAGTGATCTTGACCTAAAAGAGTAAGAATCCCCTTCTTCCCTCCATTTATTTCTTTTTTATCCTTCCTCCTACCTTTATCCAGGTCGGAACCTTGCTGTTATATGGTAGAAATTGCTCTAAAGCTCTAAAATCCTACCTCTCTTGCTCCTTATGCTTAGGGTTTGCTCATTTGATGAAGAAAGGTGCTAGATGGACGAGTTCACAGCTTATACTTGAATTTTCTACCCTACCTACTCATGTTTTCTTATATTTGGGAGTTTATCTTCTAATTAGAGGCAAGTTTTATAACTTTCTCAGCATTTATTGCTTACCATAAGCTTTCTAGGTCATGTTCTTGCTTGAAAATGATGATCCATGCTCTAAAAAGCTATGCTTGACTTGGATTTTGATTTTTATAATGTTCCCTATTCTGATTTCAGTTCTATATGAACCTATGATCTTGTGTACATTATTCCTAAGGTAAAATATGACTTGTATCAGGTTGGTTTGACAACATATGGTGCTAAGCGCCTATCAACTAATGGTTAATTTTAGGGTTTTAAGTTGATTTCTTTTATAAACCCATGACCTGATGATGGTACCATTGCTACAACCCTATGGTGTTGTCTTCATGACAATTGATGGTGTTAACCAAGGGTTTCAACTGATTTTCACCCCTTAGGTCATGTTTTGTCCTAATTAGAAGCCTAGTGATTAACAACTAAGTACCCTAATGATGCTATCAATCAATGGTGATATTAGTTTGATATTTGATGTTGATTAATGAATATAGTGTTGATCTAACAACCTATGGTGACTTAATGGTCACTAATGATGGTGTATCAGGTCTCCAAAACCTATGGTGATTTAATCATATAGTTGTAGCATCTATTAATCCTTAGACCAATGGTTTCTTGGGTCACTTGATGCAATGGTCGGACTTATACTGTAATTGATGGTTTTAACACATGAACTTGACCCAATGGTCAAGATCTAATATTTATTCCTCCAATAAAGTGGAATGATGGCTAATGTAATATGTTGATCCTAATAATGTGATTTAGATGGTTTCCTTTATATGATCAACTTAAGGAGCTTACTTGTTGACAATGGATGGCTTGTTTTAAATGAACAGCCGATTGTGGGTTTTACCCTACTCTCAATGGAACTTTTAGTGTTTTTAATCAAGGGATGTCTAGGGTTAGATGGTGACTCTTTCTAGAGAACAAATCAAGGACTTCATAGGTGGTTTATCTAAGGTGTTTACTTATGTAAACAATCAATGGTCTTACCTTTTAAACATCTAATGGTTCTGGGTGACATTGTGGTATGGTGATATGGGTTGAATGATGATGGAACAAATGGAGGGTTACCCTTAATAAGGTAGTATTACCTATTCACTCATATGAATATAAGGGATGATAACCATATTGTGCTGATATGTAACCCTAATGAGGTATAGCTTGTTATACCTAGCTTTAATATAACTAAATGATGGTAATTGGGTATGAATAGTCCTTGAATGATTAATACAATCATGGAGTACTCTCTTATTGTTGTTGAAACCCTAGAATGCTATAGCCCCATGATTACACCTTAGTTTATGTGTGGGTTCATACTTGAGAATAGTATGGAATGTGATGTTGATGCTTCTCCTTATGCATCCATGATCCAACGGGGATGCCGTGAATTGGGGTTTGGGTATAAGTGTTGATTAGTAACATTAATATAATTTATCTTGTTGAACCCAACTCTAATCAAATAGATAAAGATGAGTATTCATGTTTAACATTCTTATATGATGGAATGATGGTGAAATAATCTCCTTAATATGATCATAACCTTAATATGTTAATTGGTGGTTATCATAGCCACATGGTTGATACTTTCTTATGCTAAACATGTGCATTATGAATACGATGAGGGTTAATCATATCTTGATTCCTTGCATGCTGACGTAATAAAGGAATGTTCTTAATGTTAACATAACCCTGTTATGGTTTTTTTATAAATATCTCCTAGCTTATTAATGCAATATTGTGCTGATCTGGTGTATTATATGTAAGTGATGTTGTTGAGCCTTGTTATAAGGCATGGAAAGATAATGATGATCTTGCAGGAAATAGTATGATGGTCTTAATGACCTTTGGGCATGGTTGAGTCCTGAATGAGGTGTAATCCTCTTATGCTGATAAGGGTTGACACCCTGTGATATTGTGAAAAGGATTTATATCATGTGATAGTGTGATGGTCTTAATAACCTTTGGGCATGGTTGAGCCTTGAATGATGTGTAATCCTCTTGTATTGATAAGGGTTGATACCATGTGATATTGTGAAAAGGATTTATATCTTGTGATAGTATGATGACTAGTGTGGTCTCATGAATGGCAAGTGAACAGTACCATGTGAAGATGAGATGAGAAATTATGTTTCACACGTTTTATATCTTTTGAAGTTGTGATATTTATATGCTTGCTAGAAGTGAATTAGGGTTTATATGTCCACTTGTTTGATGCAACCTTAATTCACCCAATTGACAATAACTAATCAAGTACAACACTAATCATGTAGTGCCATGTGCCATAGATCCATCTTCAGTGTCATAACTTACTGGATGGTGAAACGAGTATTCCTAAGAGAAACTCGGAGCGCATACTATTGAGTATGTGGGGATGGGAAGTTGAGGATATATCCTTGTCATCTACAATGCATGTTGTGGAGGTTGGCTATGGTCATGCCTCATACATCTGATGTGATTGAGGACAACTGCGGTTTTACCTTGGATTAGAGGGTTTTGTATACCCTGGATGCTGGCACTATGACCTGTACCAAGGTGGGCTAGTTACATGACTATATGTCGTTGCTTTGCAGTTTGACTATATATCACTGCTTTTTACTCATACTGACCGAGGGGAAGAGATCTTAGGATACCGACACTCCTAGATCTTGTTCGGATCTGAATAGCCCTTCATAGGCATAGGTTGGACTTTGGATTGTACGATTCAAATTCCCCAAGGCATAATAAAAGATGTAAGACAACCATGTAGCATATCTGTTTAGGGTTATACACAACACTTCATATTGGATGATAACCCTTGTTTGCTTTCTTTTCACTGAGATCATGTATAGTACAATAAGAGATAATAGACATGCTTATGATGTAGTTATGCTCATGTTGTAAACATACTTATGTTGTCAAACATACTGACACTGATGGTTAAGACGTTACTGCTAGCTATGTTTAATATTCCTAACCATGCCTATGTAATTAGAAATGCTTAAACTCCTAATCATGCCTTTGTAGTTCATTGTGTTATGATGTTAGTTCTACTTATGATATAGATCTATTCCCTTTATTTGAGATGTCAATATTGATAGCCATGTTATGTTACTAGACATATTCATGATGTCAGGGATGCTTATGCTACTAGATTGCTTGTACAGTTAGCAAGGAATATGATGGTAGTCAGATTAATGATAATGATTATTATTAGATGCAATTTGATGATATTTGAGTAGATATCTATCCAGAGAAATGGATTTATTTGTTATATATATATATGCATTGATGATCATATTTGTTGCTAAGATGATTTGCTTAATCTGTTTAGTATACTTGAACTGTTCAATTTGTTCACTTGATTATTAAATACTCCAACTGCTTAGTTATCTACTATTTAAAATGTTGTAATCAATAAGCGTTGTTGGAGGTTATATCTCTTGCTGGGACATGAGTCTCACCCTTGTGGTTCGCCACATCTTTTTAGATAATCGGAAGTGATGAAAACAAACATGTGGTAGCAAAGAGGAGCTATAGTAATGAATCTTTGAGAAAGTTGATTAGATGTCTAGTGTGTCCTAGTGTCGTCCATGTACTCTCAGGTCCGGGCAGGAAAAGTTTGTATATGGTGTTTCAAACGAATCAGACTTTTGTTAGCATGTTAATGCTTGTTTGTGTGGCATATACAAATATTGTTCTCCTGTATATATATGTTGTGGCTAAGGTGATAGAACAATTTGTATCAAATTCTTGGCATAGTATGGATAAAAGAAAGATGTTGGGCTCTTATGCAAATGTTTTTGAGTAGGTGCTGATGTTGAAATCAGTTTTAATTTATCCATATTTTTGGGTATATGATTAATTAGTGGTCAATTGTATTTTATGGATCTGGGTATCCTGATTCAGTGGAGGGAGCTCTCAATCTTCGCATCTGGGTGTCTCCTGTCATGGCCTTTGGCCACTTGAAGTTCGTGTGTTGCTGTGGGGCGCTCATGGCCGTCTTCGGTGGCTTCGACATGGCGGCAATCTCCTTATTCGGGGCTCTCTCCCTGGAACTGGCTAGCAGTCGTGCAGCTTTGCGAGCCTTCAGGCGTCAGCCAGCGTCCATGACAGGGGCACCGAGTCCACTCGGCAGCATCGGGATGGTTTTGGTCCCCACCAGTTCACTAGTCACGGGCTTGGTCTCTCCGACTTTTGGGTTTAGGAGGGAAGATTGAGATGAAGATGTTCCTCTTCGCCTTCTTCTTCTCTTCCTTGATGTTTCTCTACTGCTGCTAGCATCGACACTTTAGGTGTTCGATGTTTAGCTACTGAGAACAGTAGATCAGACTGCGTTGTGGCCACTCCACTGTTAATCCTGCTATGATGTTCTCTCCACAGGGACTCACTGGCGTCAGCTCCCATCGACGAAAAGCCTAAGTCTAAGACTGGAGAGATTGCAAGGATTGTTTTAACAATCTTGGTGATTATGTCTAGTTGATCTGGGGCTATGCAGGTCCATCGAAGGAGCCAAACTTTCCATGGACCCTTATTGGTTCAATTCCATATTAGCTGGCTGCTGTTCTTAGGGGTGAGCAAATCTCGGTCCAGACCGCAAAACCGGACCGGACCGCTCAATTCGGTCCGGTTCGGTCCGGTCCATTTCAACTTCGGTCCGGTCCGCGGTCCAATAAATTCGGTCTTCGGTCCGGTCCGGTCCGGTCTGGTCCAAAACCGGTCTGGTCCGGTCCGGACCGCAGACTAACTTTTATATAAAATTCATATATATATTTGAAGGTGTATTCTATAATAACTACAAATAAAGTGCATATATAAGTACTACTAGTATAAATGTTTGATACTAAAGTTATATAATTGTTAGAAGTGACTAAGATTATCAACTTTGTATAATTAAATAAGTTGTAAAACATCTAAAAAAGGCTGATTGCGGTCTAAACGGTCCGGTCCGGTCCGGTCCGCGGTCAAAACGGTCCGGTCCCGGTCCGGTCCGACCACCAAACGGTCCGATCAACGGTCCAAAAATTATTGATTTTCGGTCCTCGGTCCGGTCCGGTCCGGTCCGGTTTTGGACCGATGCTCACCCCTAGCTGTTCTGAAGCCAGTCAGTGAGTTATGAAGGATATGTTGGTTGATCTATGCCTCCTCTTTTCACACTTTTTAGGTGGGCTCAATGCTAGTGAAGAAAGGTTTCAGCGTGATGCCAACATTAGAATTCCTGATTGTTTGACTCCTTCAGTCGGGTTACTAGTCTGATATGAATATTGGATGTTTGTTTAATCCTATGCTGACTAGGAGATCTTTCTCCCTAAGTCCTGGACATCTGAAGACTCCTGTCGTGTGTAATGGGTCTGTGTTTCCGTCTAAACTTCACCCTGAAGGGGTTGTTCTGACTACAGTGCTTTGTGTCCTTTATTTGTGGGTGTACTTCATGCTGAACGCATGACTCTGTATAGGTTCAGCCCTTTTAGCCTGAGTGTTTGATGGTCATTAGTCGTCTTCCACATAGGTCAGGTTTTGTTTCTATTTGGTTCTTGATTGCTCATTTGTTGAGTATCAAGATTTATGTTTCCTCTTTATGGGGTGCTTACTGTACCTAAAGTTTTTGGTAATATAGCAACATGATTTTGACTGACCAAAAAATTGTATTTTATGTTTTGAGTAATCTCATTTAGTATAATGTGTTCTCACAACATGCTCATAGAGATAGAAGCGACATGACTAAAGTCATGCATCCACACATTAGAGGAGTTTGATTGATGCCAACTTCTGATTATGGACATCTAGAGAATTTTTCTATTTTTTCACATTCTTCGGTATGTAATACCTCGTCCTCTTTTCCCCAATGACACATGTATTTATATAGAAGCAGAACCCAAAACCAATACAAGTAGTATGCTTTTAGAGTCTATAAACATCATCAACTACACGTCTCTTAGTTCTTGTAGTCCCTTAGGTATGCATTTTCTCCAAATTCCTTGACTCTCATAAACTTTCAGCAGGAGACATTAACTTTCAACATGGGAAGTTGATACTAGGGTTGTCAATGGGGCGAGTATGGGGAGGATAAGGTCTTACCCTTACCCTTTCCCACCAAGTTTGGCAGGTAAGGTTTTGGGTAATTCCCCACTCTACCGATATCCTTACCCTCCTCCCCTTACCCTTACCCTCTTACCCATAGGGAAAATGGGGAGGACAAGGGTGAAGCGAGGAATTTATATGTCTTTCAATTTTTTTTGCTAATAGGAATAATAATAGCCTACCTAGTACATTTATACATTTAAGTAAAACATGAAGATGCTCCAAAATGGCTATTAACTATTTGGAATGATCATAAGTAATTTTCTACAATATTATACACATAGTTTGTGTTGTATTGAAAATATATTTTAAAGACAATGATTGTCACATACACAAATAGTAGTACTCCTCACATTGGTATACGGACAAATTTCCCCCAATAATAAAAAAGTCCCATACTAAAATGATATTAAATGACAACATGTCACAAAGATTTATTTAAGCGAACATACATAAAATGTACCTTCCAAAATGTTGTTGTGTACAAAAAAGTTAACCACAAATGAAGTAGATAACACAACCACAAATATGCATGAAATTTTACATTAATGGTTAAATTTTGTTTTATTCCCATGTTAAAGTTTTGTAGCATACCCGATCAAATAAGACCCAAAAATGTACAAAAAACCATACAAAAATTCTAAAATGTGCATAAACTATAAAATCTAGTTATTTTATACATATATGTGTGTCATACACTTCGAAAATGGTGTTGTATACACGACGCTACATAAGAAGTAGATAAGAATATTATATATTGTATTGTATTGTATAATGACCACATAATGTTGAATAATCCAATGATTTAAACAAAACAATGACTATACATGTAATATATTATACATAAATATTGGCAGGTAGCGGGTTAGAGGGTATGGGTAATGGCTTACCCTTACCCTTACCCACTAAGGTAGTGGGTTAGATGGTAGTGGGTAAAGGATAAAGGTAAGAGAATCCTTTACCCTTACCCTTCTCCTATATGGTATCAGTAAAGGGTAAACGGGTCTACCCTTACCCATTGACAACCCTAGTTGATACGGCTGTTGATTCTTTTGGCAAATGCTATCACTCCTTATAATACTTTTGCTTTATCTCCAGATCCCCTAGAAGGAAAGCATTACTATGGCAAATTTTCCTTTTTTGGAGTATACATTTTAGTATTTAAATCTCATCCAACAACCCCCATTCAATATTTTGGGATGAAATGTTTTTCATCCTTTGCCATTTATGTGATACATCACAAAGAAACTAGGTTTATGTAATGTAATAGTTCATGCATGTTTCAAAAAGATTTTATGTGTACATTATGTAAAATTATATTTTTGGAATTTGTGTAGTGATATTTGATTCACAAGTAACTTTTAGATCATGTTTGCTACGTGGTGAATCATAAAGAGAAAACTAGCGAGAGAATAAAGATACAATATACTTAGTGTAGTGATTTTTTTTCATGGAGACTTATGGAAAATTTTGATATGGTTTTTCTCCCATGAAAAAGTATGAGGGAATCATTAAAAAAATTATTTTAAAACTCTATTAGTTATTTGATTGAACAGACGGGAAACACACATGTGCTAACCTTACCAGAGTCTCTCCTCAAGTGTTCTTTCAAGTAACTTTAAAACTGGCCAGGAAGCTAGCAATGTTGTTGCACAAAAGGTACAAAATCACAGTGCAACTTGTATGGCAAATCTCCATCATTTTTTTGCCTTTTTCTTTCGATACCTTTGGAGTACTTGCTGATGCTGTGTCCTCTCTTTTAAGACACCTTCAACGCGTCACCAATAAGAACCTCATTCTACCATCTTCTTCTTCTTATAACTTTATTTTTAGATCTATAGGATTCACCATCCACTGACAACTCAATTTGTTGTCCTTACTTTTGTGAAGACATTTTTATAATTTTTTAAATTTTAAAGTATGCATGAGCATTTTCTTTTTTTAAAGACATACACAAAATACTTTTCTCAATATTTTACTTCTAAATATTAATTCTGAATCTTACCTCACTTCAAGTATTTTTTTCCTACTAATAATTAATCTTTTTGTTAAGTTAACTTTTCTCAATCGAAAAATATCCTCCATTAAAATTTCCCTTCTAAAATATACTACTTCAACTAATGTTTTCAAGAATCCATTTTCTCTATGGATCCCTTTCCTTCTAGGTAAAGAGTTCCCCTCCAGATTAATTTAGTTGTGATTATATTTTTTTACAGTGAAAGTTTCTTACCAAAAGTTTGATTTTCTAGACTGCAATTTTCATCCACAAATACCAAGTAGGGGTGTAAATGGGTAGGGTATGGTGCGGTTATGGTCATATCCATAACCTTAACAATTTAGCTAAGCGGGTATGGTTATGGGTATATACCCACTTTTTCAAAAGATATACCCGCACCATACCCATACCCACATAACCAATGGGTATTGGATGGGTAACTGGGTATATGGTTATGAATAGACTTGCTACAATAACACAATATAAACTTTGGGAAAACAAACACCGGACAAATTAGGCGATATCGATACTAGTATGACATCAAATACATTATATATCGTGTGCATATTACAATTGATAAGTATATAATATGTCATTGTATAATGGACAACCAAGAGTAACATGTTGATACAACTAAATCAAAATATAAAAAGAAATGGTGATTATTGGGTCTACTGGGGAATATTATAGAGTTTGTCTATAGTATTAATAGAATAATAAAGTCAACAACTGGTCTTAGACATCATGTTGGCTTGCTTGGAATATGGATCATTACATTCTAATATAAAGTTTTACTATTTTAAGATATGTATACTTACAAATTTTGAGTGCTAAAATATGCACCATTACATTCTAGTATAAATTTTGTATATAAAAATATATTTAAATGGGTATATGGGTATACAGGGTATGAGTACATACATAACCATAACCTTACCCAATAAGAGGGGGATACATGGGTATACGGGTAAGCGGTTATATGGTTATAAAAACTTATACTCATGACAGGTTTAGAGGGTATGGGTTTGAGAGTATGCGAGTATACCCATGTCCATTTACAACCCTAATACCAAGTGTATACCTGCCAAAACCTTTTCCTACGAAAAAGCTTTCCTACCAAATTAATTTCTGCCTAAGTAGTGACATGATTTTATATAAATATATATAATAAATCAAATCCGTGTAGTTACCTTTAACATTTTTTTGAGATACTAGAGATTTGATTTCTTCCAGGTCAATGCATGCACGTTTACAATGAATCAAATCTGTGTTGTATTCACAAAAAAAATCGACTTCTTTATGTCATTTTTTTTTTCATCCTAAATAAGTTTTCTTTTAAATTGAGTTCTATCTAAATTAATAGTTACATCTATTTTCTATAAATGTTTATAGTAAACTAAATCTATTACCATGAACCAAATCTATATTTTTATTAATTTAAAATGTGACGAGACAGTGTTTTCGTTGTTCATATCAGAAATATTAATAGACTTTTAAGTTTGACTACAATCTATTGAACTTATACTTGTATAGGATATTTTTTATAAAGAAAATCCTCTCTCCGTACCCACACCCATGTAACGGACTTCTTATCATCGTGGTGTTATGGATTTAGATATTATGTTTGATTAATTGATTTCCTTTTAAAATGTACGTTTGTGGTTTGTACATATAGTTCTTCGATGAATAATCATTAAATACTAAACAACTTATGGAAATTTGAGATAATTACCTAAAATTGATTATATGTATACAACTACGTCTTATGCCCTTATCACTTAGTATGTTTCCTGAAGGAACTCTTAACTATATGCATCATGCATGTCCAACATCTAACTAATTGATGGTTGAAAAATTAGTAAAATAATGTTCCTTGTTCTCTATGAACATAGTTGCATAACGTCAATCCCTATATAATCTTCTTCGTTACTGTTCCGATCTGCATGCGGATTGTCCCTTCCGTTGGCAATGGTTCTGTCTTCGGCTCGTAGCTGATGCCGATCATTCCTCTTGGGGAATTCTCGGTCCGCTGTTTGGGATTTGAAGACTACGCAACTGATCGTTCAGCCACCAGCCCAGCCCGCCTTTCCCTTCCCTGCGACACCCCTGTTCAACCACCCACATCCAGCAAACCCCACAAAAATTCGTCCTCCAGCCCCTTGCCTTTGGCCCCTTGCTTGCGCTCCCCTGCGCCTGACACCGCCCGACTCCAGCCAGCAAGCCATTGTCAACCCTGCCTAGTCACAACCCTTCCCCACTTCCTCTCCAGTCTCCAATGACCGACGGCGCCCAATTTCGCTTTGGCTCCCTATACACTCCAAATAATTCGATCCGCCAATTCCAGACCCATCTGCCCTTCCGCCGCCGCTCCACAGGCTGACCCCGCCGTTTCTTTTCCTTTTCACTACCGTCTCTCGCTCTGCTCTACCTATGACGGCCGGCTATAGCGTTGAAATTGCCAGGAGCAAGTCACTGGTGATGTAGAGCATCCATCTGTCCTAGACATCATAGGGAGTATGATGCGCGTGGCAATGCTCCAAAAGCAGGTACCTCAACTCGGACTTGCCTTTACTTCCTGTTTTCTCTAAAGTAGACATGGAGTGCATCGCATTTATTTTTAGTTTGGGTTCTAGGTAGCAATTATAGACTTTATAACCCTCTGTTGGTGTTCGTCCACGATGGTGTTGTCCTCTAGATAGGATGGTAATTGTCTCACAGTATTTAGCATGGGTACGTCCTTTGATATTATTTATAAATGAGGTTTTACAGATACACAATCGGATAGTCTTAGATCTGAACTAGCAGAACATGTATATGCAGTTATTTTTCTGATTGAATTTTCTAAACCGACCCTTCAATTTTGCTTAAGCACATAAGAATAGCCTTTTACCAACAGGCACATTTTATTCTCCGTGCTAACAAAACCAAAGATGTTTGCTTCATGTAAACTTGCTCATGTAGATCACCATTTTGGATGATATTTTTAAACATTTAACCTACAGAGTGACCGATCAAGTTAAATAGCTACAAAGGTCAGTACCCACATGTAAGTAAGTGCAACCATTGGAGAAAGGGTTCAAAATAATCCTCCCAATATGTTTGTGTAGCCCTTGACAACCAAGCGAACATCTATGAAAAATAATCCACTCTATACCTTTTAGTTGTCCCATTTGGATGACACTTGAAGGAGAGCTAGCAACATCACATAGGAATATGAATCGGTAGGGGCATCAAGAACCTCCCATATGCCTAAATAAGAGGATGCCTACATTTCCTCTTCCACGACCCAATGTTGTCTAAGACGAGAGAATGCATCCTTTGCATTTTAGGAGTAAATACAATATACAAAGCAAAGATGAAAATAAAAAATATGCCCTAGCTTACAAGAAATTAAAATTAATCTATAGGGTGCGAAGTTCAGTTCTCGTACCTTGTATAATGCAATAGCTATATTAAGATTATAGATGTGGGTCAAATTGATAGAGAATCCACAAGGAGAGGGACTAAAGATGCACGAGGAGGCCGTTTGGGACTATGGGCAACTAGTAATTCAAGTACCGAAGTGAAAACCAAGATTAGAAAAATATTAGATGTCTTCCAAGAGAAACAACATCGACATAATGAAATGAACTTTTTCAAGGGGTAAAAGAATTGTAGGATTTGTGATACACACTCCCTAAAAGAAATCCTCAAATGAACATGATTAACAAATATAAAAGACTCCACTAATGGTCCAATTTCTTTATGTAATGACACCTTATACATTTTTGTACTCACATGTCTATTTTGTGTACAAAATAATAATCAACCTTGATGTGTTGGTGCGCTCATGAAACACATGGTTGCTGGCTATATGAATAGTGATCATCATATTTGAGGGTGGTTGGAGAGGAAGCAGGAAGGCTTGAGTTCATATCATCCATTGAATCACACAATAGTCATGAGCCATGGCTTGATATTTTGCTTCAATCATGCATCAAACATTATTGATTTAAAGTGATTATGAAAATTTCAGGGTCATAAGGTCATAGTGAGGCACAAAGTTCGTGAGTTTAGCACAAAATATCATATTAAGTGACATTAGAGACACATTTCATAAAATAGGGTCATTTAAAGAGCCAATCACGATTGACTTCGGCTCATATATCACAAGATAGCATATGTTACTGATTAAGGTCATTACAAACAAGCGGGGTCATGAAATGGTCATGGTTGAGCATAGAAATCGTCGAATATAAGAAAAAGATATCAATTCGATGTCATTTTCAACATAGCAGAAGGTACGAGTGGAATTAACTTCTAAAACTAGGTCCATTGGATAGATCTTTTTTCGTACATCAATATTCATATATAACACGTCACATTTTGACTTACGAATGATTTAATACGAATTTTCTAAGATTAGGAGAGGGGGAGAGAGATATATATACCCTAGGTGGGCCACGTGGCGCGCCTTGATTGGGCGGCCGACATGGGTCCACACGAGGCAACCTGTGTGGGACCGTGGTCCACCCTTGACCGCTCAAACATGAGGAGGGGTCGACCTGCGACACACGACACGCCGCTATTGGCCCCCCAGTCAGGTTGACTCAGAAAGAGAGGGCGGTATTAGAGGGCTTGACTGTAGGGTCATGATCCTAGGGCTGAGGGTTCGTCTCTCCCACAGAGACAACCCCGTGCCTTGGAAACACGCCGCGGCGGTGTGGTTGCTGCGTTGAGCAGGTCGTTGGGGCTTCAGGCCACCACGTCACCCTTGGAGAAGCCGCGCGAGGCTGACATAGGACCGCGAAGTCATTGTCACTGCCGATTGGGCTCAACATGGACTAGGGGAAAAACCCTGAAGGATGAGATCTCCGGCTGCACCGACGAGTATGAGGACGAAGACGAAGAAATAGGGGTTGTTATGATGCATGAAGGAAAGGGGAAAGAGTGTGGAAGCAAAGGGGGAGTCCTTGCAGAGCAAAAGGGGTTAAAAAGAGTGTGAGAAGGACCAGATGGCATTACACACCGTGGCCTCGGCCATGGTTGGAGGGGTGACCCATACCCATCCTGGTGTCTAAAAGCCTATAAAACATAGGGGAATGGTCGGGAAGACCAAGCAGAGGAGATCTGTGGTGAAGAAAGTAAAAAACGAGGACAAGGAGGTGGGTTAAACTGGTGCCGAAGGCTTGGTCAATGCTACTAGCTGTTGACCCCGTCGCGAGCTGGGGGATGCCTCCCCAATCACTCGATTGGCAACATGATCGGGTGATCGAGGGTCGCTCCCAGCTATTGCGCGGGTCGCGGTCCCTCTGGGCGCGCCGCTGGGCTGGCCCAACTAGAAGGAGAAAGGCCGAGGCCCAACAAAGGAAAAAAGAGTGAAAAAAGACTAAAAATCAAAGCAACTTGTTTTAACCATAACTTTCACCTCGAAAGTTTGATTTAGGTGAAATCTTTGCCATCGGATCACAAATTTCATCCTCTATCTAATGGACAAAGATTGAGATCAAGATTAGCATGTTTGTATGGTCTCAAAAATTCAAAACTTCCTAAATGTATATAAAGTCACTCAACATTATACAATCGATTTTGAAATCACAAAGCATCAATTGTATCTCATCAATTGAGCAATCCAAAATTCTCATTGATTATGAGGGAGGTCATTGAATCAAATTGAGTATATTACGAGTCAAAATGTGCATAGTTGGAGGAGAGAGAAAATCCAAGTTACATCCTCCACACCTTAAAACAAATTTTGTCCCCGAAAATAAAGCAAATCTTCAAGAGACATTGGGACTTTATATTCCATTTCGTATCCATCATAATACTCAACATATAGAATCATCATCCTTCGATTATCGACATTATTCAAAATCAAGAACCAAACATCAAAATCCAAGTATCGCCACAAAGATCATTAGAAGATCCCAAATTTGGAGAGGTCATCATTTAAGTTAAACGAATAGGGCTCTTTGATTCAAGAGTGGAGCATGACTTTCACTCCCAACATTTAGGGTTAGCTTCTACATTGGCCCTAGGTGGGGGGCTATACATCCTTAATTGAGATTTCGTATTTCAACAATTCGAAACAACCATCATATTTCAGTATCATGGTGTCGTATCAAAATCAATGGAAGGTCCCACCCTAGTTTACATGAGAGCTTATCCCTAATTCATAAATGAGAGGTTAACATAATCATCATTTGTATGTTCAAGAGTGGGAACATGAAAGTCATCAATCATATATCGAGGGCGATCTCAAGATCCAAATAGGGTGATCATAGGAGTTGAATCAATATCGAGATGAATTATCACTAGTTAAGATTTTGCAGATCAATATCGAGAGTCATGAATTTGGACAACATAAGGCATAGGTCCAAAATTTTGAAGCTAGAGCATAAGATTTCTAACTAGACCATAGGTGTGATCATTCATCCATATGCAAAATCGAGCAACATTTTGGGATATCAATATCGATTTCATATCATGGTATTCAAGGCTGATGAATGATCTATACCTAGGTCTTTCTAGGAACTTAACCACAAATTATAATCAACATCATTATATTTCAAGATCATCATCAAATCGAGTATTGATATCATCATCAAATTTGACCTATTAGAGACTTAGGTTGAGAGATCAGAATCTTATGAAAGGGGTTACCTTTCCAAACTTTAAATAACCAACAAGATTAAAATTTAGATGCAATCATAATAGGGATGTGACCTAGGTTAGGGGAGTTATGAAACAAACTACCACCCTAAGCTAGCACATTTGTCCTCATTAGTCATGAAGTATCAAGTCTATCCAATTAGGAAGAGCATCAGTTATCGATTTGTATTTCACAAGGTCATGAGATCAAAGATCATTAATCATCATAGAAAAACCATGTATCTAGATTCTACGTATACGAGGTCATAATATTGCTCCCTTCCCTTCATAATTAAGAGTGATGAGGTATATTTGAAAATAGAGAAGTCATGATAGGTTCTTTCAATATTCAAGGTCATAATATTTTTCCCTTCCCTTCATAATTAAGAGTAAGAGGGTATACTTGAAAATAGAGAAGTCGTGATAGGTTCTTTCAACATTTTGAGCATTACAAGGTGTGACTGAGATCTCATACATGTCAAAACTATTTCAAAATCGAGTTTTACAAAGAGGCATTATAAGTCAATAAGGATTTTACCTCTTGTCTCAAAGTCTTTCATCATGATTTTGAGAGTCCAAAGGCATATTCATTACAAGGCATGATCATGATACATATCAAAATAGGGGAAAAGGTTTGCTCAATCTTATTTGAGGTTTGATCAACAATAGGAAAACATGGACTAATCAATAGGGACCTCGTCAACAATGAGGTATAAAACATGAGTTCTCCTTATTTCATCATATTAAGGATCATTATCATATACCTCAAACATAGGAAGCACATAAGTCATATTTTGGTAAAAGTAAGTTTACATGATCTGAGATGTTACATGTGAGTACTTAACTTTGAGAGTACTTTCATAATCATAATTGAGTTTTCAAATTAAGATAAGATCATGACATCATTATCATCTTAATCAAATTTTACCAATTCATTCGAGTTTTAATTTCTCCATACACAAGCTATCCATAATCAAGAGATTATGCGATTAATTGTCATGAGAGAGATCACATGAGGAGATGAGAAACTATGTAACCATCATCCAATAGGTGGCTTAAGGCAATCCTTAAATAAGAGATGAGATGCTAGAAGACTCTCTAAGCTTTTTTTTAGGGAAAAATCCAATCCAGTCTTGGATCCACTTCAGCCAGGTAGGTATATAAGAGAGACCTCAGCCTCCGCAGCTAGGTGGATAGGAGGTGCATCGACCCCCATGTAATGACCTACCTAGACACCTCCGCCTCACCATAATGGACTTAGGCTATCCCAAGGTTCATACGAATATTTGGGTTATTAAAGACGCATAGAGGATATGTGATTGCTCTGATACCATCTGTCAGGAACCGTTTATTATCCAAATTCTCACTCCTAATGGCTTGAAAGCCGAAGGCGAGAGGACTCCTGCGTCCATCCGTAGGACGAATCACACAACATATACATGAATAAAACCACAAACAACTCATGTAAGAGATAACATGATTAAAATAATGCTAAACTAATACCGAACAAGATCTTAGGTCCCATATATCAAATGTGTATTCCATTTGCATGTCATTATATATCATCATAGTAAGACCAAATTATCATAAGTGCGGAAACATTGATCGTCAATAGAGATTCATATAGTACTTGTTACCTAAAATCATAAAATGGGTACACATCAACACAATTGTGCTGAGTACGCTGTGCAAACACATAAAATCACAGGTTTATAAGAACATATATTGCTTGGCAAAAGCGTAATGTAATAACAAGAAAGGAAGCAACAACATTTAAAGACTTTCTTATTAACATGCAAGCATATTTTAAGTTCATTTCCATTACACCAACAATATCATAAGGCCTTTGACCAGCTTCTCAAAGGAAGGGGTCCGTGAAGGGTACTCAAGATTAGCTACCCTGTTTTGACGTGAGAGACTACAAGACTAAAAGTTGAGAGTTAATCCTATCCGCAAGGGACCTCAAGGACATTGCCAAAAGTTGACCCTTGTATAGACATGGTCTGCCCTATCTTGACAACTCACGTAGCACACCCAGCCTTGTGTCCTTACCCTGAGAATACATGCAGGTGCACAAGGTTGTATAATGGAAATCTATGGTTATGTATTCAAGTTTTGTTCAACATATGTAATCAAGACCAAACATAGTAGTCACTGGGGACATGTAGCTCAAACAAGTATATTATGCCAAGCATTTATACTACATACATACATGCAATTTTCAATAGCACTAGTCTGGCCAATAGAAGGATTAAGTGTACCTTGATACGAGCAAACTAGCATTAAGTATAAATTAGATCTTTGAAAAGAGTCCATCAAAGAGATCCTGACATTACAAGCAAGTGTGACTAGATTAACATCACAAGACTTAGGTCATCTTAAACATATTCAAGAAGGATGGATGTTTCACCTAATCTAAGTTCCATATTTCTCAATGATTGATTTTGACGTCTCCATTGTTCATGCAATACCCATCATCGAGCTACATACTACATCACATATCATTTGGAATTAGAGTGAAATATCCTTAGCAAGATCAAGAATTTCAAACATTAGGTTTCATAGATGTTAATAATGAAATCATAAGATTTGAATATGACTAATGTCTTAACCATCATATCGTCCATTTAAGTCATATGTATTCATTTTCATGCAAGATAGTCACTTTTAGAGTAAAAAAGAGATCGTCTTGATTTAGTGCCATAAACATAATAATGTTACTGATCTTGAAGCATCAAACAACACGGATTAGCATTAGGGTGATGTTCGTACAAGATTAGAAATCAATTTTAGCAACATGCTCATTAAGGTCACATTCATGTCATGTCTAGGTCACTTAGTCATAATAGAGAGCAAGAGTGTGCCACGTGATATTTCGTTTCACAAATCATCATAATGTTTGATTTAAAGGCCAATATATAGTTTTGATCATATTTGATCCACATTCACACACACAGTTTAAAGGATCATTATAAAAGGTCCATAATTGTCCCATTTAATGTTACATTTTTTATCATCAACTTAAGATAGAGTTCAAATATGGACAAATTCAATTCTTGGCTTATTCATGCATCAAACATTACTGATCTAAAGTGATAACGAAGATTTGAGGGTCATAAGATCATAGTGATGCACAAAGTTCATGAGTTTAGTATAGAATATCATATTAAGTGACAATAGAAACACATTTCATAAAATAAGGTCATTTAAAGGGCCAAGCATGATTATGTTCGACTCATATATCACAAGATAGCATATATTACTGATTAGGGTCATCATAAACAAGTGGGGTCATAAAATGGTCATGGTTGAGCATAGAAATCATCGGATGTAAGAAAAAGATATCAATTCGATGCTATTTTCAACATAGCAGGAGCTACAAGTGGAATCAAGTTCTGAAACTAGGTCCATCAAACATTACTGATCTAAAGTGATAGTGAAGATTAGAGGGTCATAAGATCATAGTGAGGCACAAAGTTCATGATTTTAGCACAAAATATCATATTAAGTGACAATAGAAACACATTTCATAAAATAGGGTCATTTTAAGGGCCAAACATGATTATGTTCGACTCATATCACAAGATAGCATGTGTTAATGATAGGGTCATCATAAACAAGTGGGGTCATAAAATGGTCATGGTTGAGCATAGAAATCATTGAACGTAAGAAAAATATATCAATTCGATGCCATTTTCAACATAGCAGGAGCTACAAGTGGAATTAGCTTCTGAAACTAGGTCCATTGTATAGATCTCGTTTCATAGATCAATTTTCATATATAATATGCCACATTTTGACTTAAGAATCATTTAAAACATTTTTTTAAGATTAGGCATATTTTTAGATTAAAAGAGGGGCATGCGGTGCGCCCTGATTGGGCGACCGATGCAAGTCCATGCGAGCCAGCTGATGCGGGACCATGGTCCGCCCTGATTGGGCGACCGACGCAAGTCCATGCGAGCCAGCTGGTGCGGGACCGCGGTCCGCCCTTGACCGGTCAAACGTGAGGAGGGGTCAGCCGATAATTACCCAACACGCCGCTATTTGCCCAAGTGGTCAGGTTAACCCGCTGACTGGCCTAGAGGGAGAGGGCGAGATTAGATGGCCCGATCGTAGGATCGTGATCCTAGGGCCGAGGGCTCGTCTTTCTCATGAAGACAACCTCGTGCCCAGGAAGCACGCCGCGGCGACGCGATTGTTGCATTGAGTAGGTCGTGGGAGCTTCAGACCACCCGGTCACCCTTAGAGAAGCCGCGCGAGGCCGGTGCAGGGATTGCGAAGTCACTGCCATCGACAATTGGGCTCAACATGGACTAGGGGAAAATCCCCCAAGGATGAGATCTCCGACAACGCCGACGAGCATGAGGAGGAAGACGAAGAAATACAGGGTGTTATGATGCACGAATGAAAGGGGAAATAGTGTGAAAGCAAAGCGGGAGTCCTCACAGAGCAGAATTAGTTAAAAAGAGAGTGTGAGGAGGACCAGATGGCGCCACCCGTTGTGGCCTCAACCATGGTTGGAGGGGTGACCCATATCCCTCCTGGTGCCTAAAATCCTATAAAAACATAGGAAAATGGTCTGGAAGACCAAGGGGAGGAGATTCGTGGGGAAGAAAATAAAAAATGAGGAGGTTGGTAGACTGGTGTGCCTAAGGCATGGCCAACACTACTAGCTATTGACCCGGTCAAGAGCTAGGGGACGACTCCCCAATCGCTCGATGGGCAACACGATCAGGTGACCGAGGGTCGCTATTAGTCGTTGCGTGGGTCGAGGCCCCTCTGGGCACACAGGTGGGCCGACCCAACTAGAAGGAGAAAGGCCGAGGCCCAATAAAGGAGAAAATGAGTGAAAAAAAGACTAGAAATCAAGCCAACTTGTTTAAACATTATTTTCACCTTAAAACTCTGATTTGGGTGAAATCTTCGCCATCAGATCACAAATTTCATCCTCTGCCTAATGGATAAAGATCGAGATCAAGATTAGCATGTTGAGTGGTCAAAATTCAGAACTTCCTCAATATATATAAAGTCACTAAACATTATACAGTCAATTTCAAAATTGCCAAACATCAATCGTATCTCATCGATTGAGCAATCCAAGACTCCAGTTGATTATGAGGGAGGTCATTGGATCAAATTGAGTATATTACGAGTCAAAATGTGCATAGTTGGAGGAAAGAGAAAATCCAGGTTGTTATAGAAAAACTCTTGGAATTAAGCATGCCAGAATTAGCTATCAAGTCTAGGACTTACTTCCACAAAGAGAAATAGATGCCACTTTATGCCACTTTTGAATCGAATAACCTTAATGCCCTAGAATTAGCAGAGTTGCCTTGGTCCTCCATGTTACATGTGACTTGAGGGAATTTTTCAACGTAGAGATTTGTGTAGTATCACTTACAAAATAATTATATCATCAACATAGAAGGTAGGATGATGATACCAAATGTTAATTTTGAAAAGAAAAGACTATGGTCACTAAAAGATCTGGAAAAGCCCAAAATAGCAAGAACCTCACTCAAACCATGCCCTCAATGATTACTTGAGTCTGTACAATGATCGTTTGGTGCAACAGATGTGGGAAGACTCCCCCTCAATAGTAAAACCCTAGGGTTGTTGCATATAGACCTCCTTTAGCCATACTTGTCAAGGCGGCTAGGCGGTGAGTCCCACCCAATGGCCGCCTAGGCTTTTCTAGGCGTTTTTATTATTTTTTACCTTTTAGTTACATATTTGTATATTTATACATTTGATACTACATGTTATTTTGTAACTATGTGTTCATTAAATTGTGTTATATGCCTGATTTGCATTGATAACTGTTTAGAGGATCAAGAGAAGGAGAATTAAGAGAAGAACAAAAAAAGTAGGAGGAAGGTAATTAGGAATTGTAGGTGAAAGAAAACAGGAAACAAGAAAAAGAAAATTGCAAATGACATGCAAGAAGTCAAAAGGAAAAACACAACAGCATGAGAGGAGATATGAAGGAGGAAGAAGTTAGAAATATAAAATTACAAACAGCAGTGGAGGAGGTGTGGAAGGAGGTCAGGAAATTTTAATGCATACATGCAAACAGCAGTAGCTGTTGCAGATGTAAGAGAAAGAAAAAGTCAGAGAAAGAAGAATATATGCAAATAGAACTTCTAAGTGCGACCCAAGTTTATCCTAATTTATCCTGTATTGACCTAAATGAAACCCAAGTGGCCAAATCTTCAGTAATTTCCCCAAATCAATTGTATTTCCCATAAATCAGACCTAATCTTCACAAACTTTGACCTGATTTGGCCTAAATTAGACCTAATTTTGCATGACATCTCCTAATCAGGCCTTACTTCCCCAAATTTATCCCATACAAACTTAAGTGAGATTCAATTTGGCTAAATCAGACCTAGTTTCCCCAAATCAGAAGTATTTCCCCCAAATCAGACCTATTTTCCCCAAATCAGACCTAATTTGCCAATAATTTGACCTGATTTTGCCTAAATCAAACCTATTTCAACTATAAAATGACTCACAATGATCTGATTTGACAAAATCCAGACTTAGTTCATGCTAATTTAGCCTTTAAATGGCTTAATTTTGGCTTAAAGGGCCTTAGACACCCACTTAATATACTTAATAGGCTGGGCGTCTAGTTTGAGGCGCCTTGCCTAGCGCCTAGGGCGCATAGGCACGCCAAGGTGGGCGCCTTGATAACTAAGCCTTTAGCTAACCATGGCGAAAATTATTTTTGATATCAAGCTGGAACATGGGACAATTCGTATGAGTTGCAAGAGATAACAATTCAGATTGAGGCAATACAAGGGATCGGTGAAAAAGTTCCAAAGAAGTCTACTTCAAATGTTTGGGTGAAGCCTTTGGCAACCAAACAAGCTTTGAGGCACTCAACAGACCCGCCAGAATTGAACATTGAGAAGATCCGGTGCATCAAGCAACATTCTTATTTGAAAGTGGCAAGACACCATCCCATGTTCCATTCTCATGAAAGTTGTCATTTCTTCAAGCATCACAACTTTCCAAATAGTGTGTCGAAGGGCCTCACGATAATTATTTGGGATCTGGATTTAGTCTAAATGCTGGGCAACATTTTTAGCATTGTGGGAAAGCTTAGAATGACAACATGTATGAGAAACGGGATGGTGAAGAGTGTAAGAACGTATACCTTTTTGGACTACTATAGGACGCGTTGAATCTCAGAATTGGACGTCTGTGTTGGGTCATGTAATTGGGGATTTATCTTTGGGTGCCGATGATGGACTTTGAAAAATTTAATATCTGTGGTGTTTTTGAGAGGACGAATAGAATGCGGTGGACGATCGGTGGGAGGAGACTTTACATGATATTATGAGCATAACTTCTGTAGAAATATGCGATTAGAATGTCGAAAGAATGTAATGGTGGCAATAGTGAATCTTGTTATAACTATTCTAGGAGTCGGCAACGAGATTGCTTATTATTGAATGATTAAACAAAGTACAGGGGGCTCTCTTTTATAAGACAAGAGAGAACACATGGTATAGAGATAACCCATGTGGGATAAAGAGTACACAATAGAAAAAGAGAAAAAGCATAAAGCAAAATACACTAAGTATAGAAAAGCAGTAAAGTGTATATACTAATACTTCCCCTCAAGCTGGAGCGTAGATGTCAATCATGCCCAGCTTGGATGTCATAGTAGCAAATCTCGTCTTTGGAAGAATCTTTGTGAAGATGTCAGCCACCTGATCAGAAGTATGGATGTAGGGAGTGGATATCTGGCCAGATAATACAGCTTCGCGAATAAAATGGCAGTCCACCTCAATGTGTTTAGTCCGCTCATGAAAAGTGGGATTACTGGCGATAAACGTAGCAACTTTGTTATCACAATACATCGGAATAGGAGAGGAGTCAGAAATACCAAAATCCTTCAGTAGGCTTCGAATCCAGAAAAGCTCACAAGTAGTTTGCGCCATGGCGCGATATTCAGCTTCAGCACTTGAGCGAGCAACCACAGTCTATTTCTTGCTTCGCCAAGTAACAGGGTTTCCTCCCACAAATGTACAATAGCCAGAAGTGGAGCGTCAGTCGAGCTTGCTCCCAGCATAGTCAGAATCAGAATAACCAAGGAGTTTACAGTGACCATGTTTCTTATATAGCAAACCTTTCCCAGGAGAGCTCTTCAAATATTTAAGAATGTGGAAAACAACGTCCCAGTGACATTGCCGGAGTTTATCCAGGTATCTACTAACAAGCCCGACAGCAGAAGTAATATCAGCTCGTGTGACGGTCAAATAAATAAGCTTACCAACCATGCGTCGGTACTGATGATGGTCAGGATAGGCAGGAGAATTCTCATCATCCCAGTCAGTATTTGGATCCAGAGGTGTGCTAGCAAGCTTAGCACCTAGAAGTCCAGTTTCAGAAAGCAGATCCAGAACATATTTGCGTTGAGACAAACAAAGACCAGAAGAGGACCGAGAAACTTCAATCCCAAGAAAGTACCGCAGAGAGCCAAGATCTTTGGTAACAAAGTGTTTCTCCAGATAGCAATTGGTAGCCTGAATGCCTGTAGGATCACTCCTGAGAGAATGATATCATCAACATATACAATAAGGATAACAATGCCAGCAGTAGTATTTTTGACAAAAATAGAGTGATAAGACTGGGAGCGTCTAAAAGAGAATTTCTAAAGAATAGTACTCAGTTTATCAAACCAAGCACGGGGACTATGTTTTAAACTCTAGAATATGAGGCTAATTGTCTTATTATTGATATATTAAAACAGAGTACAGTGGTTCTCTTTTATAAGACAAGAGAAAGACACATGGTTTAGATATAACCAATATGGGATAAAACAAGACAAGGAAAAGAGAGAAAAAGACTAAGTAAAAACACAGGAAAGTCTATATACTAATACTCCCCCTCAAGCTGGAGCATAGATGTCAATCATGCCCAGCTTGGATGTCATATCAGTGAAGCGCTTCTTCGGAAGAATCTTTGTGAAGATATCAGCAATCTGCTCATCAGTATGAATGTAAGGGGTAGAAATCTGACCAGATAGAACCGCCTCACGAACAAAATGACAGTCCACTTCAATATGCTTCGTGCGCTCATGGAAGGTAGGGTTGCTAGCAATGAAAGTGGCTGCTTTATTGTCGCAATACATAGGAATAGCAGATGAATCAGAAAATCCAAAGTCCTTCAGCAGGCTCCGAATCCAGAATAGTTCACAAGTAGTATGTGCCATGGCACGATATTCAGCTTCAGCACTACAGCGAGCAACTACAGACTGCTTCTTGCTTCGCCAAGTGACAAGGTTACCTCCCACGAAGGTACAATAGCCAGAAGTAGACCGACGGTCAACCTTGCTGCCAGCATAATCAGAATCAGAATAGCCAAGGAGTTTGCAATGCCCATTTTTTTTGTAAAGTAGACCTTTTCCAGGAGAACTTTTCAAATATTTCAGAATATGACAGACAGCATCCCAATGGCATTGTCGAGGCTTATCGAGGTAGCGACTAACCAATCCAACTGCAGCAGTGATATCAGCCCGAGTAACAGTAAGATATATGAGTTTCCCAACCATACGTCGATACTGCTGATTGTCAGGGTAAGCAGGAGACTCCTCATCATCCCAGTTGATGTTGGGATCCATAGGTGTGCCATCAGGTTTCGCACCCAAAAGACCAGATTCAGATAAGAGATCCAGGACATACTTCCGTTGAGATAAGCAGAGACCAGAAGAAGACCGGGACACTTCTATCCCAAGAAAATACCGAAGTGAGCCAAGATCCTTGGTAACAAAGTGTTTCTCCAGATAGCGCTTTGTAGACTGAATACCAACAGAATCGCTTCCAGAGAGAATAATATCATCAACATAAACAATAAGAATAACAATACCCGCAGAAGTATTTTTCACAAAAACAGAGTGATCAGATTGAGAACGTCTGAAGGAAAATTGCTGAAGAATATTGCTGAGCTTGTCAAACCACGCTCTAGGGCTCTGTTTCAAGCCATAGATAGCCTTTTTTAGCCTGCAGACTTTGGAATCCTCCCCCTGACACACAAAACCGGGAGGTTGAGACATGTATACCTCTTCATGAAGATCACCATACAGGAAAGCATTCTTGACATCAAGTTGATACAGAGGCCAGTCAGAATTGACAGCAACAGAAATCAGAATCCGGACAGAGTTCAGACGCGCTACTGGAGAGAAAGTTTCAAAGTAGTCAACTCCATAGGTCTGGGTATACCCCTTTGCCACAAGTCGCGCCTTAAGTCGTTCGACAGTACCGTCGGGATGGTATTTGACAGTGAACACCCATCGGCATCCAACTGGAGAGCAATCAGCAGGTGGCTCAACTAGGGTCCAGGTATGACGGTCAGTAAGAGCCTTCATCTCTTCTTCCATAGCCTGACGCCACGCAGGATGGCAAAGAGCCTGAGCAGCATTCTTAGGTACAGATATCGCAGACAGAGCCGCAGTGAAGTTAGCAAAATTAGTACTCAAATTAACAGTAGAGCAGAAATTTCCAATTGGATGCATAGTGCAGGTACGGGTCCCTTTCCTCAGACTAATAGGAATATCAAGATCAGAAAATACCTGCGAGGATGGTTGATCTGGCACCGAGGAAGAGGACGATGGAGGGGCCATGGAGGGAGCTGTCGGCTTCGGTCTTCTTTGATAAACTTTCAGAGGTGGCTTTTCAATCAGATCCTCAGAAATAGTAGGTACATCATCCACCACAGGCAAAGGTGTATCAGCAAGTAAATCGGAAGTGAGCGCAGAACCACCCGTGGAGTAGAAAGACATATGCTCAAAAAACACCACATCCGCAGAGACAAACCACTTTTTAGAAACAGGATCATAGCACCTATATCCTTTCTGAGTGCGAGAATATCCCAAAAAAACACACTTAGTTGCTCGAGGATCCAATTTAGTGAGGCCAGGCCGAAGATTTTTAACAAAACAGGTGCTCCCAAAAATGCGAGGCGGGACAGAGAAAAGAGATGCATCGGGAAACAGAATCTGAAAAGGAATCTGATTGCCGAGCACAGATGAAGGCATGCGGTTAATTAGATAGCAGGCAGTGGCTATCGCCTCGGGCCAAAAAGCTTGGGGAACATGATAGTGAAAGAGAAGGGTACGAGCAACCTCGAGAAGATGACGATTTTTGCGCTCAGCAACCCCGTTTTGTTGTGGGGTGTAAGCACAAGAGGTTTGATGGATTGTGCCCTGGCGACGACAGAAAGAACTAACAGATGTTTGCATGAATTCCAAAGCATTATCAGTACGAAGAATTTTGATAGGCTTAGCAAATTGAGTGCGTATCTCAGTAAAAAAGTCAGTAATTTTTTCCAGAATAGTGGATCTATCTTTAAGTAAAAACAGCCAGGTAGTTCTAGAAAAATCATCAATGAAGCTCAGAAAATATCTAAAACCGGAAGTACTTGTGACAGAGCAAGGACCCCAAACATCAGCATGTATAATATCAAAAGGTGCTTTAGAGCTGATACAAATTTTTTTTGAAAAAGTAGCACGAGTTTGCTTTCCAAGCTGACAAGTTTCGCAATGAAAATCAGAACTAACTATATTTGGTAACACGACTTTTAATTTTCCAATAGAAGGGTGTCCCAATCTATAGTGCCACTGGATGTCGGTCACCGATGATGTCAGATATGCAGCTGTCTTTGGCTCGTCCAGGTAGTAGAGTCCATCCGGTCCCTCATGGCCCGAACCAATCGTCATCCTCGTGCGCAGATCCTGAAATAAAACACCATCCGGATCAAATGTAATAGAGCAACGAAGGCTCTTCACAGTTTTACTCACAGAAAGAAGATTAATAGGAAACTTCGGGACATAAAGTGTAGAGCGCAGAGGCAGACGACCAGTAGGACAAATATCACCAATGCCAGTAACAGGTGATTTAGAACCATCAGCTAAGGTAACAGGAGGTATAAAAGAAGTCTGCTGCAGTTTAGAAAATAAAGCAGGATTGCCAGATATATGAGAAGTCGCACCAGAGTCAATAACCCAGGAATTTTTACCAGCCGTAGTCAGAAGAGCAGCACTGCCAGTATGTGAAGCCTCAGTAGAAGACGCCAGACGAGCCTGTAGAAGTTTTTCAAACTCAGAGCGGATCCAGTCAGCCGTCGGTGGAGCAGGTTCATCAGTTGTCACTTTGTTGGCCCACTCAGGTTTGCCATATTTGATCCAGCACTTATCTTCATTATGGTTGGTACGTTTGCAGTGAGTGCAATAGCGGGACTCAGCTTGATCGGATCCAGTTCCACGACCAGGAGCAGAGAACCGTCCTCCGCGACCACGACCTCTACCACGGCCACGACCACGGAAGGAATCACCAGAGCGGACAGCAAGAGCAGCACCGTCAGAGGTGTCAGGCACAGGTTGAGACACAGAGGGTAGACGCTGAACCCGTTTGAGAACATCACGGAGAGTAGGCAAAGGGTCGCTGGAGAGAATCTGGTCCACAACACCGGCGAAGGACGCAGGTAGGCCGGCGAGGAATTGAACTAACATAAGTTCATTCCGTTGGCGGTGCACTTCTTCAATATCAGCAGTCAGAGGGTGATATACCCGGAACTCATCCCAGAGAGCACAGCAGGAGTTGTAGTAGTCCTCAACAGAGTCGGTGGCCGAATACTCCTGTTTAGCAAGCTGTTTGAATATCTCGAAGACCTTCTTCGGATTCTGCTGGTGAGAGTAAACATGGGAAAGCTGGTCCCACATGTCTTTGGCAGTCTGAAGTCGAAGCAAGGACTGGCTGATTTTTGCTTCAACACTATTCACCATCCAGGTCATGACCCCATAGTCCTCTTTGGACCATAGATCATAGGCTTGCTTGGTTTTCTCATCAGCGTCTGCAGCAGGAAGATCAGGGCCCTTGGTAGTCAGGTGAGAGTAGCGTCCTTGGGATTTGACATATAACTCGAAGGAGGCAGCCCATAGATGATAGTTGGAGTGATCCAACTTCACCGTAGTGACACAGAGAGTGCGCGGCGGGAGATCGGAAGTCGCCATCGCAGCAGTAGTAGAAGAAGAGAAGCAGCACGGGCACAGATCCAGACAGTAGTCAGCAGCAGTAGTAGACAGCAGTAGAAGTCCAACAGAAAAAGACTAAGTAAAAACACAGGAAAATCTATATACTAATATAAACCATAAATCGCCTTCCTCAGCCTGCAACCTTTAGAGGGCTCCCCCTGAAGCACAAATCCCGGGGGTTGTTCCATGTAGACCTCATGTAGATCCCCATACAGAAAAGCATTCTTCACATCAAGTTGATACAAGGGCCAAATCAGAATTAATAGAAACAGAAATAAGAATCCGTACAGAGTTCAAGCGAGCCACAGGAGAGAAAGTCTCAAAATAACCGACCCCGTAAGTTTGTGGATAGCCTTTAGCAACGAGTCTCGCCTTTAGTCGTTCAACCGTGCCATCCGGTTGATATTTGACAGTAAACACCCAACGACAACCAACGGGGGAACAATCTGCAGGAGGATCAACTAGCTGCCATGTGTTGCGTTCAGTAAGAGCCTGCATTTCAGCTTCCATAGCTTGACGCCAAGCAGGATGTTTAAGAGCCTGAGAATCATTTTTAGGAATAGATATAGCAGAAAGAGCAGTAGTAAAGTTAGCAAAATTAGTCCCCAGATGATCAGTAGTACAGAAATTTCCAATAGGATGTTTAGTGCAAGTTCTAGTTCCTTTCCTCAACTTGATAGGAACATCAAGATCAGAGAATACCTGCGGTGGTGTTTGATCTGGCACGGAGGATGAAGACGTTGGAGGGGCCATAGAGGGAGTTGCCATCTTTTGTCTTCTTTGATATACTTTTAGAGGCGGCTTTTCAATAGGAGAAGTAGTATCAACAATATCAGTAATATCAGCGGTATCATCCATGACAGGTAAAGGTGTATCCAGTAATAAATCCGATGTAAGAGTCGACCCGGCAGAAGAGTAAAAGGGCATGTGCTCAAAGAAAACAACATCAGCAGATACAAACCATTTCTTTGACACAGGATCATAGCAATGATACCCTTTCTGAGTGCGTGAGTACCCTAGGAAGACACACTTCGTCGCTCTGGGATCAAGTTTGGTGAGACCGGGACGAAGGTTTTTGACAAAGCAGGTGCTCCTAAAGATACGAGGAGGCACAGTAAAAAGGGGCGCATCCGGAAACAGAATCTGATATGGAACTTGATTCCCAAGCATAGAAGAGGGCATTCGATTAATTAGGTAACAAGTAGTAGAGATAGCCTCATGCCAAAAACAGTGGGGAACATGATAATGAAAAAGTAAAGTGCGGGCAACTTCAAGAAGATGGCGATTTTTGCGTTCAACGACTCCATTTTGTTGTGGTGTGTAAGCATAGGAAGTTTGGTGTATGGTGCCTTGTTTTCGAAAAAAGTTGCTCACAGAGGCTTGCACAAATTCTAAGGCATTATCAGTGCAAATTTTTTTAATGGGTTTAGCAAACTGGGTCCGAATCTCGGCAAAGAAAGCCGTGATACTGTCAAGAATGGTAGACCTGTCTTTAAGCAAAAACAACCAGGTGGTTCTAGAAAAATCATCAATAAAACTCAAGAAATATCTAAATTCAGAAGTACTCGGCACAGAACAGGGTCCCCAAACATCAGCATGAATAATGTCAAATGGCTGTTCAGAACTAATACATGACTTTTTGAAAAAGATGCTCGGGTCTGTTTGCCCAGTTGGCAAGTCTCACAATGAAAAACAAAGTCTAATACATCAGGTAATAATTGTTTCAGCTTTGCTGCAGAAGGATGTCCTAAGCGATAGTGCCACTGGATGCCTGTCACAGAAGATGTCAAGTATGCTGCGGTCTTCGGAACGTCCAGGTAGTAAAGCCCGTCTGGTCCCTCATGGCCTGAACCAATCGTCGTCCTCGTGCGCAAATCTTGAAAAATAGCACCATCCGGGTCGAACGTAATCGAGCAACGAAGGCTCTTCACAGTTTTATTTACAGATAGCAGATTAATAGGAAACTTAGGAACATAAAGTGTAGACCGCAAAGGCAGACAACCAATAGTACAACTATCACCAATCCTAGTAACAGGTGTCTTAGAGCCATCAACCAGTGTAACAGGAGGCCATCTACTTATTTGCTCTGATACCATTTTGTAACACCCCTTTTAAGCATTCATGTAGCAACGGAAGCAACACCCACATTTTCTATAATATGGGTACTCCAGCTCAAGGGATGTCACAATCATAATAATCATTGCAAATTTAGTAAACAATCACCATGCATTGATATTGAAATTGGTTCATACATTGGTTACAAATGGTTTCTTGAATTGAAGCTAACTAGCATATACATGATTTAAACATTATTAGTACATGAAGTTATCTATAATATCAGGATCTTCTATTGTAGATGGCACCACACCATATGTGTCATTTGGAAACCTTGATCTATTCCTTCATTTGATCTTCATATGATTTATCCTTGGAGTTGTTTTGTACCTGTGGGCATCACGCCCCCAGCCATGCATGCAATAAAAACTACATTAGAGTAAGCGACATTGAGCATTATTATAACAACATAATAACTTGGCAATAAGGGAAAACATGAAACTTAATTAAACAGTAGAATTAGATTCACATAACCTAATCTTGGTGGTTGGTTGAAGTATACTTGATACTTATGCGTCAATGGTTCTCATAAGGCCCATAGGCTTAACATTATCATTGTTGAGGATAAGGTAATCCAACCCACTACATGATTTATCAATATCTTGGAGGTAAGTAACTTTACTTGGATTTCATATGAACATGACACAAATTCTTGAAATAACATTGAAGCATAACATTAAACTAAAAACTTTAGGGAAGCTTTCATGTAGTAACAATTTAACTTGAAACACATAACCATGCATATAATCCATTCTTGATCATCATGATAATTATAAGGCGATATAAACCAATACTTAATACTCAAAGTGCATAAACCCACTTACCTATCTCTTAGATGAGATCTTAATTGTTCTTCTTAGATTGATGTAACCCTAATCATGCTTGTGGGATTAAGAAGCCCTGGTTGTCCTGTTCAACCCAATGACATTCATTAATAATAATATTCATCTTAGATCCTAGGGTTTCATGGTTCTTTAAAACCCTATTTACGCTAAGTCCAATACTTCATAAAAACCAAAACCAAAAATGCCCTGAAACCTAATCCAACTTCTAGATCTCGAAAAACTGAGCAAAATTCATATATGGGTCGTTGTCATCTGACATCTGTAGCATTTTCTACGAATTTGTAAAGATCAGATATATTCTGACCAATCAGAGGTGAGGAAAATCGATCAAAGCTAATTTAGTAAATCTAGGAGTCGATTTATAACAGGCTATCAATTTACTATTTTGCCCTTGCATTATCATTCTGAGCCAGGAGGCGTGACAGGGCATATGAGTAAAATACTCCTTAGCATACTCGCAACTATATTGATATATAAGTTTCTAAATACCCGTAATACCCCTAGACCTGCGATACATCGATTGAAATCATGGGGGCAAGACAGTAATTGACTCGTGGGGTTTCTTCTTTGTTGGCCATGGCGTATCGAGAAGCTCTCCTGGAGCATTAGAGTTCCGATCGAACGTGGAGATCAGGAAAAGATTGTAACTGGGAAACAGTGGTAACACCTTCTATAGGCTCTTCCGAGCTTAGAGTGCCCAAACATACTTGGTGAGGTGGTCGGAGGCCAAAGAATGGCAAGCCGCCATAGCCAGAGTAGGGGACCCAACTTGAAAATGGGTTCCGATCAAACAACGATAGAACATAATGAATGAGGGTGGGAAAAGCTTCGGCCTAATCCACTGAAGGTGCGAGAAGCAAAAATCATGAAGAATCCATTACCGGAGTGGCCTGGTAGTGACCATCTGACCTAGGCGGAGACTGCATTCCGACAGTCTGAAATTGGGTTCGTGGGCTGAGCATATAGGGACATCGCGACACTAAAAGACATGTTCTATAGGTAGATAAGTGTATGAAGGTGCTTACTAGAGGCGGAATTCAACTGAGGAGGTCAGAGCTCTGTGCTCGAGCTCGCCGGCGCCGCCAGAGTAGATCGAGTCCACAGTGGTTCCTCGACTGGTCTCGTCTAAAATTGATGGTGGAGGAAGCTCGCTGTTAGCCCTAGGTTGCTTCTGCTGTGGCTAGACCTCGATGCGATTTGTTTTCGTGGTGAAAGGGGGGTGGCGGCGTCGAATGGAGAGGAGACCTCGTTTTTGGCATTTTCACGATAGGGGTCAAGTTAGGGCTTGCTGGACTTGCGGTGATCTCCCGAGTTCGTTGGCATTGAGATAATGGCAAGTTGTTGAGGAGGGAGAGAGTTATCGTCGAGAAGGGAATCTGGTCCCTTTTCCCTCTCTCCGCACGGAGTCTGCGGGAGGTAGGAGACGAAGCCCCTCCCGCCAGATCCTCATCCGATGGCCCAGAAAGGAGTCGGGTTATCTTAAGTTGTGCGTGACACATATAGATCCGGTTCTTAGGAAAAATCATAGTATAATCACAGGGATTATCAAGTTGATTAATCAAGGAAAAGTCATTATCTTCCATTTCTTCCTAATGGCATTTGAGGCATCTAGGATTATCCAAATCTAACCAAATTTGGTAAGGAAGCTAATTCGACCATGAGGAATTCAAATATCCAATTAGATTTTGGATAAGAGTTAGGGAAACATGTGTTTTACATCATTAACTACTTAGGGTAATTAACACACTAATAATCATTGAAAAGGAATATTAATACCAAAATCCGAGGGAAGCTCTATTATTCTATTATCTATTCATATAACAATTAGTGGGATACATTATACATGTATGTGGGTCTAAACTACCATTCAATCCCAACTAGTCACCATTGCATAATTAGGGTTATGTTTTTGTGCATTATACATGACATTAATATGACTAAGTATTGATGTAAATGATTCAATTCAAGGTCCACTTAATATCTTTGGCTCATTTTGGAATACGAATTAAGCATGGTCTTGACTTAAGTCAACATATGAAAAATGGATTCTTTCAACTTAGGGTTTCATCTTTAGTAAGGGTAAGAAATTTTGAGACTAAATTTTGAGGGTCGTTACATGTATGCGATGGCGTGAACTTTTTGAGTATTTTGGATACCTAATTAGATAGATGGATCCATGTGTTTGAGTTATATTGAGAATTTCAAGTGTTTTGGTCAAGTTTGAGTGTTGATTGATGGTGGTATCATGATTAAGATACCTAAGTTCATGACTTTTTGGAGTATTTAATTAGATGATGAAATAGTTGATTTTTGTCACCAAATTTGAGTAGATTGTAGCTAGAGAGGTAGTAAAGTTATGGTTAAAATGTGGTGGCAATTGGAGGATCCTAGAGGAAGTTATTTAGAATTGAAGATGATGAAATAATGTATAGTTTGATGTTTAGATTACCAAAGTTCAGAGTATTAAGCCTAAGTCCTAATTTGCAACATTGTCCCACGCCCTTTTGGTTTTTAGATGGGGATACATGTCTAGATCCTAACCCTACATAGCTAATCTAGTGGCAGCAAGCTTGGGCTTGAGTGATCCACAGATAGGCTCAAGTGAAGAACTGACTCAGGCCTTTGGATTGGAGATCAAGGGTGTTCGTGTTCTCTCTAACCTTGCGGTTTTTTCCCTGACAGCATGCAACGACCACCATGTCGTGGTGCTCATGGATCGTGGGAAAAGGGGTAGTTTTGAGTGCCTAGAGACCTATATGCCTTGATGAGAGAAATAGATAGACCTCTTGCTCATGCCCATTGGGTGAGAGAACAAGAAGAACGAGCCCTCCAATGCCAGCGGCTCTCCACCACAGTGAGCAGGCCGAAGAGGAGGAGATGAAGAAGGGAACCATAGATAGAAGGCAGAGCAAAGTAAATAGAGAAGAGGAAAGGAAAGAGGGCAAGTAAAGGAGTTGAACTAGGGCATTTCCGACCCCCTTTATTGTGAGTTCCATGGCCGATGAAGCCATGTTTGGCTGGAAGAGAAATGGAGTTCAAGAATAGGTTGCGAGTGATTATCACCGGGAATGAGGGCTTCTGGGGAGTTCCTTGATGTGGTGTGAAGCTTTTGAGGGCTTCACTGTGGAGCCGAAGTGAGAGGGGTGTTTATCCCCTTCTGCTCTGCCATGGACGAGATGGCAAAAACACTCCCACCTAGATGGAGATCTGGAGCAGTAATCAAGGAGAAAAGTGGCTGTGGAGGTCTCTCCAAGGGGCCCGAAGCTGATGGTGGCTTTAGGTGCTGACGAGGGGCATCGTTGTGCCACCACTTCCACACCGGAGATCCGGAAGTGTAATAGAAGTATTGTGCAGTTTAGAAAATAAAGCAGGATCTCCAGAAATATGAGATGTCGCACCAGAATCAATCACCCATTAGTTTTTACCAGATTGTGTCAGGAGGGCGGTGCTACCATAAATAGAAGCTTCAACAGAGGAAGTAAGACGAGCCAGGAGTAGCTTTTCGATTTCAGACCGTATCCAGTCAGCAGAGGGCGGAGCAGAGGTAGTAGCAGTCTCAGTCTGATCTGTCGTGACCTGATTCGCCCAGACTGGCTTGCCATGCTTGATCCAACAACGATCTTCATTATGGTTTGTCCGCTTGCAGAAAGTGCAGTAACGAGGCTCAATAAAATCAACGCCAGAGTATGAGCCATGTCCAGGTGCAGTAGAACGTCCGCGTCTACGACCCCGACCACGACCGAATCTCCAGTACGAACAACGAGGGCTGCTGTATCAGAAGTATCAGAAAGGTGCCACGAAACTGATGGCAGACGTTGAACCCTTTTGAGAACATCCCGAAGGGTAGGCAGAGGATCACTGGATAGGATCTGATCCACAACTCCAGCGAAGGAAGATGGCAAACCAGCGAGGAACTGAACAAGCATAAGTTCGTTCCGTTGACGCTGAACTTCAGTGATGTCGGCAGAAAGCGGATGATACACCTGAAATTCATCCCAGAGAGCACATCAGGTGGTGTAGTAGTCCTCAATAGAATCAGTGACAGAAAATTCCTGTTTGGCAATTTGCTTGAAGATCTCAAAAACCTTCTTAGGATTTTGCTAATGAGAGTATACATGAGAGAGCTGCTCCCACATTTCCTTCGCAGTCTGGAGGCGAAGAAGTGACTGGCTGATCTTGGGCTTGACGCTGTTGACCATCCATGTCATAACGCCGTAGTCCTCCTTGGACCAAAGATCGTAGGCCTGCTTAGTCTTTTCATCAGCATCAGTAGCGGGGACCGCCGGTCCTTTGGTAGTTAGATGAGAATAGCGCCCTTGTGCTTTAACATATAGCTCGAAGGAAGCCGCCCAGAGGTGATAGTTGAAGTTATCCAACTTCACAGTAGTGACACACAAGTTCCGTGGAAGGTCAGGTGTCGCCATTGGAAGGGGCAGAAGCACGGGCGCAGAGAGTAGTAGAAGTCAGCAGCAGCAGAAAACAGCAAAAGTCCAATGCATGGACTAGTAGTAGCAGATAGAAGATCCACACATGGATCTTAGAAAACCCACGTAGGGCAGTAGATAGAGATAAAAAAACCTACGCCAACATGAAGGATCAGTCACTCCACCATGAGGCGCAGACAGAAAGAGAGAAACTCTGTTTACGCCGTCAACGTGCCAGAACTGGAAAACGCTGGGGCTGTCCGGAGATTTCGGAAATAGAAACGGAGCTAGACGGAGGGGCCTGTGATAGATTAGGCCACGAAAGCGGGTGTAGCTAGGAGATAGGAGGTTGGTGGAGAGATTGGAGGGGTGGACGACGGTACTGTAGCAACGATACTGTAGCGGCGGCAGAAAAAAAATAGAGGGGGGGGTGGCAACGGCTAGGGTTGGTGGAGAAGATGGCGGCTAGGATTGGGGTGAGAGAGGGATTAGGTTTAAGGTGGATCGACCTGCTTTGATACCATCTAGGAGTCGGCAACGAGATTGCTTATTATTGGATGATTAAACAGAGTACAGGGGGCTCTCTTTTATAAGACAAGAGAGTACACATGGTATAGAGATAACCCATGTGGGATAAAGAGTACACAATAGAAAAAGAGAAAAAGCATAAAGCAAAATACACTAAGTATAGAAAAGCAGTAAAGTGTATATACTAAGAACTATGTTCACAATATGGTTTTCAGAACTGAATCGAACCGACCGGTTCAATCGGTTGAATAGGGAACCAGTCAGTCTAACGGTTCGGTCCATCCCCAAACCCAAAAAGAGGCAAAACTAGGACAAATACCGGTGAACTGATCGGTTAAACCACTAAACCAGTGAATTGGTCTAGTATTTAATAACCGACCAATTGTTTGCAGGGGGCAATTTCCCTCCCCACGCTAACACGTGCCACCGGGGTGAAATAACCACGACACTCCCGACCCTCTCCCTCGGATCTCGCTCCCTCCCCTCGATAACCCCGTGTTGCTTGCTGCCCTAGAGAGGGAGAGTAAGACGAGATGGCGGCATGGAACTCCAGATCGCCTCTGCCGATGGTGAGCCACTTCAGACAATCCGCCGCCGATGCTGCCAAAACTATTGCTGAAAGCTCCTACTAAAGCCGCTACTTCGACCATCCATTTGTGTAGCTGCAGTCGCCATAGCTACGTCCCCCTACTGATGTAGGTACTACCAATTCCTCCTAATTTCTTTTTCTTATTCTTCTCTACTTCGTCTGATATCACTCTCTTCTTCTACTCTAGTTCTCTTTATTTGCTCCTCCCCTTTTTTGCCCCTTCCCTTTCTACGGCTCTTCCTCCTCTCCTTTTGCCCCTCTGTCGCCTTCTCTTACAATTGTTCTTTATTCCTCTTCTTCTAACGCCTCTTCTTCTTATTCTCTGTATGACTCCCTTCTTCTACTAACCCTCACCCTCGTTGCCTATTTTTGTTCTCCTTGTTCTCTTTATCTCTAATTTATTTACTATGATTTCGGTCTGTTCACACAACTTTTATTCCTGTTAATCCCATTGAAGACTTGATTTGAAGCTTTTTGATCATGGACATGCTGTGGTCATTTTAATCCTATTCTGATCGTCTCTACCTCTTCTATTAGGTAACACTCTCTGCTCTGTTTTTTTATCATTAATTTGATGGCCGGTCTATATACCCAACTCAGTATAAATTGGTTTCCATTTTTGTTTCACCGTATGTTGTATAGGATTAATATTTGTTATTACATTCTTAATTAGTTGTGATAGTTTTAGTATCACTTTGTTGAATGTGCTTGAATGTATTATTTCGTAACTATATCTTTGGGTAGTGATTGATATTGGTATGTGGAATGCACCAATGTATACATTTCCGAAATGTAGTCAAAGTAGTAAGTTTTTAGTTATTGTGTGAAATTATGCACTTATATGTGTCACATATGTATATTTACCATGATAGTCATATATTTCATATTAATTTTATGATTTATGACGTCGTGGTGACGTCACCGGTTGAACCGGTCCGACCATTAGTTAAACCAATGAACTGACAACCGGAAGCCTCACTTGTTCGCTCACCGGTTCGGTTCTGAAATTATCACATAGAGTACGTGGTATATACTAGGGAAAAAGGGTATTGTTAAAGATTCCATACAATGAGATCAAAATGTGCCCAAAAGTCATTATAGAACACCTAAGTGAATTGCAATGGGTTGTTCATGATGTTGAACATATATCAAAATCTCATGTCCAAGAAAATCCCTTTTTATTGTTTTTGAATGGGATGAGATGGTATTATTATGAATTCAAAATAGGCATGCTAATAATTTTGAAATATTTTTGTCATACCTCTACCATACCCTATCCCAAAACTTTTAAAGTGGTGTATCCAATATCTGTACATGTATTTGTATCCGTGCTTCATAGACACAAATAAACTCCATTGAATCGGGAAGATCAATATCAACAAACTTGTGTGGAGGCGAGGGAGAAGACGAGAAAGGCGTGATAAAAAAATGTTAGATTTATGTAACATAACATCTGCTGATACATAAATACATTGGTTGCTTGGATTGTAACATTTATAACCTCTTTCAAAGGTGGAATAACAAAGGAAAACCGTCTTGATTAAGAATGAATCAAGTTTTTTCACTGGATCAAAGTTATGAACGGAGGTAGTGCAACCAAATGTCTACAGAGGGAGATGAAAAATCTTGTCATCACGAAATACAAGGGAAAAAAATCTTGTTTTGGAAAATAGACCATGGTCTCAGTTGATAAGGTAGCAGGCTGTGAGGATGCCTTGACACCAGTAGAATTCATGTAATTGAGCTTGGAAGATAAAAACTTGGTGATGTCCAAAAAGTGACGATTCTTGCGCTCAACGACCCCATTCTGTTGTCGGGTGTGAGCATAAGATCTTTGATAGATTACCCCTTTATCGAGGCCAAATTGACGTTGTGGAACCGGAAATTAAATTCTGAATCATTGTCGTTTTGGAAAATTGTAGTGGATTTTTTAATTAGGGAACCACCCTTGGAAATTGGCCACTTAGTGCCCCCCTCAGACAGCATAAAACCTTCGGATCCCTAGCGCCCCAACCCCAATCTGGTCAAAGTGCACAGTTGGCTGGCTTACACGCAAGGAATTAAATGATTGATACCGACGCCGTTTCGACAGCTTGCGTATAGATATTTACAAGTATACCGACGAAAATATCGACAGATGCAATCCTGGCCATACCGACGCCAAAATGAACGAATTAAATCATGAAATTTTACAGGCGTGGTCTCAACACCTAGATGCAACGTTTTATGCAATAAAATTCTATATTGGGTATTGGGGGGGGGGTCAATCATGTGTGAGTTAAGGAATATGTCCTGTTTTTTGGAGATTTCGATGAAGGATATCGATGGAAAAATATTGGAATTAAGATTTGGAAATTTACTAGCACAATCCATAAACATAAACAGACACACTTATGCAATAATATCCAATTGACAACACATGAATAACATAGTAACTTACTAACTCATATCAGTTGTATGTCTAGTTACACACTGATTATCCATACAAGATTGAGTTGATATGGTTGACTTATTGCTCCCCTGGCATGTACATTATGTAAGGTTGGTGATATGAAGTTACGTGTTGCTCAGACACGTGTACAATTAAGATTTGGAATTTTACTAGCACAATCCATAAGCATAAACACACACACACTTATGCAATAATATCCAATTTACAACACATGAATAACATGGTAACTTACTAACTCATATCAATTGTATGTCGAGTTACACATTGATTATCCATACAAGATTGAGTTGATATGGTTGACATATTGCTCCCATGACATGTACATTATGTAAGTTTGTTGATATGAAGTTGCGTGTTGCTCAGACACGTCATGTACAATACTATATAAGTGTATAATACTCATTCGTATTATGTAATTAAACACGATATGTTTTAGAATTTTACAATACTATGCCTCCATATGCATCATATTAGATTCTGAAAGAAAATATACACAAGGGCTTTCTATTGCTCTTCTTCAATGTGTGACTTTGACAATTAACTTCATGACTGTCAAGGAAGTTAAGCACCATCACTATTGTGACACCTTTTCCCCGCTGTTGTTTGTACCACATGATCTTGATATGCGGTAGTGAGATTCTCCATGGATTATGCACAATAGAGGGATAAGTATAAAAGCCATTATTACCATGCCCATTATATGCATATCGTGGGGATGCGATAATATAAAAGTGTAGTTAATATCTCAACCATGTCCATGTTGTGCGATATATGTAGCAAGTGTCATATATCAACAAATATAAGACTAGAAAATTACAAAATCTATATTTTTTACAATATTTGTTTGTTGTGTTGCGAAGTAGTACATTTTCTTACTTTGTATGATAAAAATACTAGTAAGAAGAACATGTGTATACAAATTAGCTTACTACTAAAAATGATAGCAAATTATACTTATATTTTGTGAATTATTTAGGTATATAACTATGATTATAATGTAGATTATGAGAAAGTGTTGTGGATCTAAGAACACATACAATCAGGAAGACATAAAAAAAGCAGATGGTGAGATCTTTGCCAATTTAAGGCATTTTGGTATGAATTTACATTTTAATTGAGATATATGGTGTAAATGAGAGAAATGGTAGAAAACATAAAGGCATACCTTAGATTAGACTTATCTGAGCCCTAGTTGTCGAAATCCCTTTGCTTCAACATTTCCTCCTCTCAAACAACAGAAACTGACTCAAGCACACAAAAAATCGGTATTTCTGTCGGTATATCAGTACATTTCGTCGAAATTTGGCGGTATTTGGCGGTATTTGACGGTATTTGGCGATATTTGTCGATATTTGGTGGTATACCGATATTTGCAATCCCAGCGATAGGCTTGTGTGAACCGATGACCGATGCTGTCGATATCGGTATACCGGTCGATATATCGACGATATCATCGATATCTCTTTCATTGCTTACACGACATATATCATTTTGAGCAATAACTCTTACTGGAAGATAAACTTGGGACTCCTCAATGTGGTTATTTGAGCCTAACTACTCAAGCTCGTCCTTTTCGACTTAATGTAAATTATATAAATCATGTTGAAATTATTTTATAAAATGATTTGAAAATACTAAACGTCTAATAACAAGATTTCAACAAATATATCCAAGTCATTGTAGAGAAATCATTGATAAAGGTAACAAATAGCAAAAACCATTAAAGCTAATGGTTTAAAAAGGACCACAAGTGTGGATACAAATAAAAAATAGCTTTTGAACTATTAGTATATAGCTTTCCTGTGTTTTTTTACTTAGTCTATTTTTCTCTTTACTATGTTATTCTTGTGTTTAGTTTTTATCCCACATGGGTTATCTCTAAATCCTGTGGTCTTCTCCTGTCTTATAAAAGAGAACCCTGTACTCCTTTTTTTATCATCTCAATAATAGGATTATTAGCCACAACTTATAGATGGTATCAGAGCCTCCCGATCCTCCCTAACCCTGATCCTTTCCCATCAACCCCAGCCGCCACCCCCTTTCCCTTCTCCCAAGCCGCCGCCCCCCCTCCTACTGCCACCGACCAACACCTCCCTTGGTGCCGCCGCCACCACCACCAGCCCCTCCAGCCGCCGCCACCTCCTCCCCTACCTTTCTCCCTTGCCGCCCACCTCCTTCCCTCCCTTCTTCTCCACCGCAGCCCCCCCCCCCCCCCTTGGTGCTCTGCTCTGGTCTGATGGCGACTCCAGATCTCCCACACACTTTCTGTGTTACTACGGTGAAGTTGGACAGTTCCAACTATCACCTATGGGCTGCCTCCTTTGAGTTGTATGTCAAATCCCAAGGTCGCCACTCTCATCTGACTACAAAAGGCCCGACTCTTCCTGCCCCTGATGCCGACGAGAAGACGAAACAAGCCTATGATCTCTGGTCCAAAGAGGACTATGGGGTCATGACATGGATGGTCAACAACGCTGAAGCCAAGATCAGCCAGTCCCTGATCTGTCTTCAGACTGCCAAAGAAATGTGGGAGCAACTCTCCCATGTTTACTCGCACCAAAAAAATCCTAAGAAGGTCTTTGAGATCTTCAAGCAACAAAACTCTCCAATGGTGATGAACATAAGAAATTTTTGCCAGGAAATGAAATCCAATGGTGCTTCTAAAATAGAAGTCACATCGAAGGCTTTTTAAACTAGACAACATCGGCTTTATCCATTTGAGCCTCTCAAGGGAAGGGTGTCCGTAGCGCTGATGAAGTGGAAGTGAACATGTAAGAAGGGAAGATATGGAGCGTCATCACCAAAATAGTTAAAATCATCAGGTCCAGAACCTGATTAATCGTCTTCAGATGCTGAGAATCTTGTAACACAAAGCCATGACTAGCAAATATTGCTTTACATTTCAAAGCATTAACAAGTTTAGCAACAAACATTAAATTGAAAGGAGAATGAGGGATGTAATGCATAGATTGAAATCAAAGTTTAGATGCAAGATTCTCAGTACCCATTGTTGGAGCGTTTTATTTGATCTATCTGCAAGTGTGACAGTTGAATCAGGAATTTAGGATTCAAGTGGAAAGTAGGATTCTCATACCAATTATGTGATGTGTGGCCCCAAAGTCGACTACCCTGGAAAAATTGGAGGCTACCATTGAGTCCCCACATGACCTTGGTTGGAGGCCAGATGCGTTGAAGAGGTTGCGGCAAATTGCATAAGCATGGAGTCCTCGGACCTAGTCGGGTTTTGTGATGCCTGCAGAAGCCGCTATATTCTCTTGAAGAGATGGTGGCAGAGAAATTACTGCATTTTGGGGCACATGGCCTGCTCCTGCTCCACACCCGCGTCTGCATCTGTAGGGATAGCTGTAAAAACCCCATTCTCCTGTATCCCCATAAACGATGACTTAAGAGGCGAGCGTAGTTATCCAACATATCCAAGATCATATTCGCAATTTACAAAAAAAATCAACAATTCTATTTGAATAAATATGATGTTATATAAGATTGTGCTACGTGTGGAGTTACATAATTAGGAAAATTGAAGGACTAGAATTCAAAACCCAAATTTGCATGTACAAATGAATGAGAGTGAACTACGATTTAATCCTCCTTGTCTATCTTGCTTTTTCCTTATAGGTCGAGCCACAACTTCGTATCAACATTTTTAACCTAAAATGTTGACAAACAAAACGTGGGTAAGTATATAGCTATATTGTGTATGTGTGTGCAATCAAAAGTGTGCATATAATTGTAACAACATTTATTACAATGACTGTTGAAAATAATTACAAGTAATGAGCATCACCGTTCTAATATCTTGTATATTCAACCCTAACTCAGATTTCTTAGTGCATCAGTGCATGTTCCTTCAGGAAGGACTCCTGGATGTATTACTAGGTAAATCAGTGTATGTTTTCTCAGGGGCTCTGGATGTATTACTAATAGAGTTTCCTTGGGGGACTCTATTAAATTCTTGGTGCTTTGTCATGGATCAACTACAATTTGACACTGATTCCTAGTGAACTCCCAGAAATTTGGGAGTGTATATTTCTCTATAATAGCCTGTGAGAATTTGGCTGTTGAGTTTAATCATCATTTAGATATAATGATATACATAGGATCTTAGCAATTTGCAAAATTTTGAAGGAACAAAATACATTTGCAAGAAAGAGTAAAATTCTGGGAAAACTGCATGAAACCAATGTATGGGTAAAATAAATATCCCACGTACTTGATTTGGTGACAGATCACCTCACATAATAATTATACATGAAATTATATCTGCAAGAATGGTAATCACCCAATTATTACTACTAAAACTATTTTTGATTTTGGGCTAGTAATGGGCCTCAACAGTCTAAATTTTCATCAACAATAGGAATAATAGTCTAAATTGTAAGTTAAGATCTACAAGGGTCAAGTACATGTGCTAATGATTTAAACATATCTAAAGAATATTTACATGACAAGAGTTGACTAGGACATCAACTAATTATCTCGTCATCTAGCCACAAGTTTTATAAATATATCATTGACAATAAAATCTGTTATTATGTTCATCATGGCTAAGATCCAAAGCTATAATAATAATAGACATGTAGTAGAAGTGTTATAGTCTATTTTTCATCAAAATTGGGTGTCCAATTACATACATATCACTCTAGTCATTTAATTAATTTGTTAACAAATAGTCTCTAATTAACATCTTCAAACGCCAAATCCACCAATTTTGATAAGAAGCAGGTTTCGAGATCTTTTTGTTGATATATTGTATGCCTAAATCTGAGTTACTATTCATCAGATACTAAGAATTAAAGAAATTACCTTTAGGAACAAAGGGGTTCATACAAGTCGTCGTAGGTTTGGGAAAAGAGAGAAATATCATGATTGGCGGTGCCTAGGATCTTTCTCGTGCAAAAAGTGTCGGGGAAGCAATAGAGGGGGCTAACCTTTTTTACATTTGACATATCCGTGGGAAAGTTCCGTATTCCACCAAATACTAAAGACCATCAATCCTTATCTTAGACATCGAACCTCAACCATAGAAGGAGAGACTAAGAGCAATGGGGAGAAGGATTTGTTGATGGAGTTGCTGGAGAGGCAAATGAGGACAACCAACGTTGAAGATGAACAATCTTGATGGTCACGTATTATTAGGAAGGACGATTAGGAATAAGTCATGAAAAAGAACAATCTTGTGTGACAAAGTGAGTAGAGTTAATTAACATGTCCATTCATAACTGTCATAGTTTCTCTTTTATTTTCTTATATGGAATTATTGAACAGATTAGAAACAATGTTGCCATATTAGATTTGGTCCATAGTAACAAGTTCGGGATTCGGCAACTTTTCGGCTGGCTGGAAAAAATCGGAATTCGGAAAAAATCGAGAAAAGTTTTGAAAAGATCGATAAATTTCGGTCAAAGTTCGGTCAACTATTCGGAAATAATCGAGAATAAGTCGGCTATATAAGTATATACATATATATGTATGTGTATATATATAGATAAATGTATGTATGTACATACATATATGATGCATGTAACTGTTACGGCCACAAGACATACAATCTTAGTGAGTGAAAAAGCAGGAAATGAAGTAAAAAATAGTTCAGTATTAACATGAACTGTCCAGAGGAGTGGGGGGTTTGAGGTTTAGTGTGTATTAGGAATTTTTTGTACATGGTTTGGTAAAAAAAGAGAAGGCAACTTAAAAGAGAAAAATCGTGAAAAGTCATGAAGAATCGTAAAAAATCGTATAAATTGCGAAAAAGCGGGATTAATAGTGAAAAGTCGTAAAAAATCGGCGATTGGCGTATTAATCGTGATGAATATTCGGGAGCCTATAACATCGTGAAAAATCGCCGATTTTTCGTAAAATTCGGAGACTTTTGTTACTATGATTTGGTCAAACATTAGCGCTTACCATATACACTTTTCGATATACATAGAAAAATCTTGCAATCTTGTTTACCAAAAAGAATAAATCATATTTATTATTTGTCTTTGTGTCCATCCATATTCCTACAATTAACATGATATTTCCAAAAGAAAATTCAAAAATCTCATTCCAATGTTAATTAATTTGTTATCTGATGCACTCTTTATATATTTCTCATAAAATTAAATTAACTTCTTGTTAAGTTTGAATGTCGATGGAAACGAATGTCTTAATGGTCATGTTGACTTATTGTCACACCAATAAATAGTTATGATCAACAAATTATTCAACCACTTGCCATAGATAGTAATAAGACATTTTTTTTAACAATAATTTATTACAAACTAAAAGTCCAAAGCCAACAAAAACCTGACTAGAAAGGAAATTCTTTGTTTGATTGGATCTAGAAAGTAAAGACTTTGTAACAAAATTTTGTGTGGTCGTCCTAAGATTTCAGATTAAAAAGGTATATTATTAAAAATAATTCAATTAAGCTTTGACTAGTATGCATAGACGGACAATACGAAGTTCTGAAATCTATAATTTCCAAAGAAAAAATATTTTTTTAATCAAATAACATCCACATTGACTAAGTCTTCAAAAAGGCTTTCGTTTGCTAGTCAAATCAAAATTCTAATGTGGGAAGCAATTAAATTCTAATTAAATAAAAATTGTATTTTCTTTTAGATTTATAAGTCTTTAGAAGAATATAAAAATTCTATTTTTTGGGTTTTATTTCTTTCTCTTGCTAGATTAAAAGGTTGACAACAAAATGTATTCGTTAAGTGCCCCTTTCTCACCCTTTGAGTTACTCTTTTATTAAAACAAATAATGATCATCAAATCCATGTATCTCATTTTGTTTAAAATAATAATTTAATTATGACTTCACAGTTAACTATTGTAGAATGAATTAACAAACCACATATATGCCATATTGTGTGTCAAACATATTAGCAAAAGTCTGAAATTTTGAAAATTGACGATTTTTCGCGACTTATATGCTCTCGAATGTTTAGCACGATTAATACGTCCGTCACTATTTTTTGCTACTTTTCACGATTTTTCCTATCTTTTCACGATTTATCCAATTTTTTCACGATTCTTCATGACCTTTTTATGTTTTTTTTCACGAATTTTCTCTTTTAAGTTGCTTGCCCTTTTTTACCAAACTATGTACACAAAACTACTAATATACATTAAACCTCAAACCCCCCATCTCCTCATAGTCCAATAGTCCATTGACATTGTTCAACTATTCTTTAATTCTTTTCCCACTTTCTTCACTCGATAAAATTGTATGTCTACTGACCTTAATTGTTACATGTGTATCTATATGTATGTCTATATACATACATATGTATATATATGCATCTATATGTATATATATGCATATATATATATATATAGATAGCCGATTTATTCTTGATTATTTCCGAATAGTTGACTGAACTTTGACAAAAATATATCGTTTCTTTGACAAATTTTTTGATTTTTTTCTTCGGAATTTTGATTTCTTGTGGCAATCCTAAACAATTTCCGAATCCTGAATTTGTCATTATGGTGTCAAAATTGAGTATAGATTTTTAGAAATAATACAACCAAAAGAATCATATACGTTGATACTTACATATTTGACAGACACTTCTTGGATTATCATATGTTTGATAATTACATATTTAATAGATAGTTCTTGGATTATTATCCTAGGAACTTTAAGCCAAAACAATGTGCAACCAACATTATTTATCTAAAGGTATATTTTTATTTATGATTTACAATTAAAACTTAAAAAAGGTGGGAAATTCCAAGTTCTCACATCAAGATTTGGAATTTCACTCGTTTTGGAAGTTGCAATTGAAAAAAGATCTTTCTAATAAATGATGTTGGTTACAATTCTTTTTCCTTTTAAGTCCTTCGGACAATAATTGTAGAACTATCAGTTAAATGGTGTAAATATGAAATATATTTGATTATTTTGAATATATTATTTAATTGAGGATGTATAATCGAATTATGAACATGATATGATGTCATATGTGCTTTTGTGATCACATTCTCTATAATAGTTAATTGTGAAGTCATAATTAAATTATTGTTTTAAGCTTAATGAGAGGACTTACTTGGATTTGATTATCATTATTATATGCTAATGAAAAGGTAACTTAAAGGACAAATAAAGTGCACATAGTGTATTTTTTTTTGACAATTTTTAATCTAGCAAAAAGAGAGAAAGGAAACTTCAAAATTTTATAATATTTGAACTCTTGCAGAGACCCATAAAGAAAAATCTAAAAGAAAATACACATTTTTTTAAATTATGAGTTTTAATTGTTTGCCACATTCAAATTTTAGTTTGACAAGCAAATGACTGCCCTTTTGAAGTGGGCTTGATCAATGTGGATGTTACTTGGAAAAAAAGAATCCTTTAGATTTTTGGTTTCTTTTTAGTTACAATTTGGGAGTTACAGATTTTAGAAGTTTATATGTAATTGTTTGGTAAGATATGTTATTCATCAATGCTAAGACTAGTCGAAAGTTAATTGAATTACTTTTGATAATATATCTTTTTAGTCTAAAATTTTTAGATGACCATGTTAGATTTAGTTACATAGTTTAACTTTCTTGAACCAATCAAACAAAGCCTGTTCTCTCTAGTCAGGATTTTATTAACTTTAAATTTATGATTTATAATAAATAATTGTTGAAAATAAATGCCTTATTACCAATGTTTTAGAAAAAGTTAAGCGGTAAGCGTACACACAACACCTTGTAAATGGTTAAGCGGTAAGCAGGCAATTTTTGAAAAAACAGACAATTTCATATAAAATTACACATGTATGCATATATATACTATACTTTTTGGAACTTCTATACATATCTAAACACCCCACACAACTATGACACCCCTGACCTGGGTTATGAGGTAACCTTGGATGTTTTGCCTAAGTAAGATAATTAGAACCTTGTCTTAATCTTTTGAAAAGTAATTAAGACTTAAGGAGAGCTCAAGTTTCAAGTTTGAGCCTGTTTGAAGATTGTTTGTGCTTTATATGATAGTTTTGGTACAAATTGCAATTTACCCAAAATATGGGGTTGATGTGCAAATTACCATCTCTAGAGTGTCCCTTCTCTCTCTTAGCATCATCTAGAAGAGAGAGAAAGGAGGGGGTGCCTTGTTTGAGTCTTGGTTGAGTGATAACACTTTTGGTGGTGAAAGAACCAAAGAATGTTGAGTATCTTGAACCGTAGATAAGGTTGTGTCGAGTTATGAAGAGTATATGGGCGTGCCTATCGGTTTGGAAACCATAGAGGAGGTCCCATATCGGTTTAGCAACTTTTTGGATGTATTCATATCGGGCTAAGCACCTCAAGTAGGTGAAGCCTATCGGTTTAGATGTTCCTTGCAAAAGTTGTATCGGTTTGCACATAAGTGATATTGGGTTGTGATATCTTGTCAAGCAAGATACCCAATGGCCGATATCTCATCCTTGAATTATCCACACGAGTTTTGCATGTCGAGATAATCATGGATGCATGGAGTCACCATGCATGGACACGTGTCACCTAAGTGCATATGGTGATGACACCTCACATATACTCTCTCTCTTGAAACTCAACTATATTAGCCCCTCTTTTCACAAGCATGTATACCTTTTGACTCTTTTATCACCTCCTTCTTGGTGGACGACCCTAGGAGCTCAAGGAGCAAGAGGAAGGTCGAGCATCTTGTCTAAGGTGATGCCATGACCATCTTCAACCTTGGAGAATTATGTATCTTGGATCATAATTCTTTCTTTCTTTTATTCTTCACCAAGTTTCTAACTATGATACCTTCTTCTTGATGGAGGTGAAGCTATAGCCGAATCTTGGACCTTTGAATAAGTCATCTTCAACCTTGGGAATGTGGAGCTTTGAAGCTTGAAGCTCTAGTGGTGATTTTGAGGCGGGTTATATAACTTGAACTCAACTCTATTATTATTCACCTTCAATCATGCAATACTTGATGATTCCTTTTCAATTTCGACTTTCCTTGGTTGAATAATGGTTCTTTGAGATTTAATGGATATATGGGGCTGTTGTCCATGAACTAGAGTGTTAGTGGACAAATGGTTGAAGCTTGAAGATGATAGGATCTCTCATGCACACACCGATATTGGTTTGAGAAAACCCTAACCCGATACAAGGTTATATGAAGGGAAACCGATACATGTGGAGTCCTAACTCCTTATCGGTTTGTTACATGCAAAGGACCATTGTTCTTACATTTGTTTAGCCTGTCACCTAGGGCTAAGGATGAGGGCATGACGATATCTTGAAAGTGAGTGAAGTTATGAAGTCAATAGAGCTAACCCGATATGCCTTAACGCTAGCACCCGACACACCTAGGCCGACACACCATGTGAAGGTGTGGGCGACACACTGCTTGAAGTCATGGCCGACACACCAAGTATTGGTGAGGTCGATACCTTGATAGGAGAAAGAATATAAGGGTGTTGATGATGGCTAACCCGATACTATCAAAACCCTAGAGGCCGATATCACTCAGTGATAGCTAGGCCGACACACTAGATGATGGTATGGCCGATACCCTAGAGTATGCTATGGCCGACACACCAAGTAGTGGTGAGGCCGATACCTTGATAGGTGAAAATATATGAGGGTGTTGTTGATGGCTAACCCAATATGCATCAAAACCCTAGAGGCCGATATCACTTGGTGATAGCTAGGGCGACACAATAGATGATGCTATGGACAATACACTAGATGATAGTGAGGCCGATACCCTAGAGTATACTATGGCCAACACACAAAGTGATAGGGTGGCCGATACACACAAAGTGATAGGGTGGCCGACACACAAAGTGATAGGGTGGCCGTTACCCTAAAGTGAGGTCAAGATGTTATGTTTAAGTGAGGTGAAAATATTATTAAAGTGTTAAGAAGGTGATGCACCAAAATATGGTGAAGGTGATACACCAAGATATGATTCATGGCCTATATCACCCTAAGCACCTCTAAACCGATATCACGTCGATGTGCCATGGGCGACACAAGTGAGGGTGTCTTGGCCGACACAAGTGAGAGTGTCTAGGTCGACACAAGTGAATGTGTCTAGGCCGACACAAGTGAATGTGTCGAGACCGACACAAGGGTTAGTGTGTAGGCCGATACATGATGAATATAATCAATTGATACACTATGAAGTAATGAGATGGATACACTTTGATAAGTGTAGGCTGATAAACCCTAAAGTGGGTCAAGCCAATGCAATAAGTATGTTGAAATCAATATCCTAGTAAGGATGAGAGAGAAACTTATACTACTCACATGAGAAAGGTAATGCTTCATGTTGATAATCAATTGATGATAATTGATGAGAGTATTTAAGTATGTATGAATACTTATGGCAATAATGTAAGCTCCTAGATATGAGGAGTTATGGTTTAGGATTTGGTTATTGAATATAACCCTAGAAACCCTAATCAGCCGGAAAGGAGAAACCCTTGAAACCTTAATTGGTTGAAGAGAGAAACCCTATCCCTAACTACAAGAGGGAGTGCAACTCGAAATAGTATGATAATAGTAAATCAAAGGTTAGGATAATATAATGAAATCTTAACCATACAAATTTTATGATCATAGCCAAATGAGGGCTACAATGGTTATAATCTAATATAGCTTGAATATTCCTTATAAGGCATATGGAATACTTGTATCACATGAAGGATGTGAATATGTCTGATGACCTGGAAAAGGTATGTTGCCTAGAAGGTGATGTGGTACTCAATGGTGAGTTTAAGGGATTGATATAAATATCCCATGATGAAAATGATAGGGTAATACAAAGGTGTTACAACTATAAAGAATCTTAGGCAATATGATATACCTTTCATTTTATCATACTTGCAACTTGATTGAATGATTATCTGTGATACAATTGAATGTAGAGATAATAAGAAAAGCTCCTAGACATAAGGAGTTATAAATTAGGGTTTGGTTGTTAAACATGAACATGAAAACCCTAATCAGTTATAAGGGGAAAACCTTAACCTTAATTATGAGAGGGTTGCAATCTGAATGATTCTCTTTATGGCATGGTGATGATATTTACTTGATATTGCTTTTACCATGAAATCCTAACGATGCAGATATTATGGGATGATGAGCATAGCCATGTATGAGCTATGATGATTTAGCATGATACAAATTAAATAGACCTTGTGAGCCATGTAAAATACTTGTACAACAAGTATAACATATATATAGGTCTGATGACCTAGAGATGATTGTTGCCTGGTAAGAGGTGACACTGTTCAATGATGAACTGAGGGTTTGATACCCAAAACATGTGATCATGATAATGAAAATGTTGAAGGGATGAGATTCCCATTATTGTGTTCAAGGGATCGAGATCCCTGGATGGGTATAACAAGATGTGTTCCAATTGATACAAGATTCCTTGAAAAATATATTACACCTTTCTTTATAGCATTTATCTATAATTCATGCTTGTAACTTGATTGATGCTAAAAGATGTTGTAATGCACTTAACTTATCAAGTGAAACTAAAAATGTAGTTTGCCCTAGCCATAGATCCATTCAGTGTCAGAACTTGCTAAATGGTGAAACGAGTTGAACTCAGAGCGCATATTGTTGAATGTGCGAGGTGCAAGTTGAGGTATCTCCTTGTATCCTTAACTCACAGGATTGGCTGCGGGCCATACCCTGAACATTAGGATTGGCTTCGGGCCATACCCTAACAAGAGTGCGGTTGTAGGCTGTGACTCAATATACAATCAGGATTGGTTACGGACTAGGAAGCACGAATACAGATACGTATCGGATACGAGTACGGGTACGAGTACGAGGATTCGACAATTTTTGAAAATATAGGATACGAGTACGTCATGGATACGACAATTTTTTAATATTTATTTTAATATTTTTAAAAATTACCAAAATATTAATTTTAAAAATAGATGAAGACAATCAAATTTCATCAAAAAATCACAATATTTCTAAAGAAAATGGAAACCAATACCAAAATATCAAACAATGATTTAAAAAGGGGTCTTTCATTCATATTAATGTGAGACAGAAGTTACAAAAAGACATGATATTATCATATTCTAAACCTTTCACATTTCATGTATCATGTAATGTTGTGTTGTAAAGTGAGTTGTGTCATCTGTGATACCAAACTATCTTCTCTTATGTATGGCTAGCTACTATGAAGCACATATATAGATACAAAAATGGATACGGGTACGGGTATGGTACGAGGATACGCCAATTTTCGAAAATATAAGATACAGGTACAACATAGATACAACATTTTTTTTAATGTTTATTTTAAAATTTTAACAGAAAATACTAGTTTCATTCTCAAATCACAATACAATAGGGGGAGTCTAGAGTTGGAAGTCACATGGTTTTGGGATTTTGAGGGATCACACGAGTGGGGTGCTCTCTTGGCTGTTAAATGGGTTGGTTGTATCCTGGCTGCATTGAGGTCATATCCTGTTAATAAAAAAAGGAATACGACTTAAGAAGTATTTGGTATGTATTAGAGAGTATCTAGGGAGTATTAGTATCAGATATGTATTCATTACTAGTAGGACACCTATTTTGGAGTATTCGTGCTTCATAGGGGGAGACAGAAGGATGGGGATGCAATGATTATCTTCAAAGGAGATGAAATAGATATTGTCTAGATAGAAATCCAGAATAAATCACAATGGATTTAGTCACCAAAACAAGAGGCATTTAACCCAACAATACTAAATTGAAGCCTTTCATACAATATGGAGGACATCAACGTGCATAAAACTTGCACCTTAGTAGGGAAAGCATCCGCAAGTACCATGTAAAGGTGAATGAATTGGTTTGCAATAAAGAACAAACAAAAATCCAGATTACATATGGAAGTTCTTTAAAAAGTGAAATCCCAAAAAACAGAGGAGGTACAAACAATAAAGAGAAGAAAGATTGGCATTTAGCAAGAGGAATGGTGACTAAACTTGAACTACTTCAAGGAAGCAACTGTGATAGCCTTGCTACAAGCTACTACTTAGCAGAGAGGGTTGAGACATGAGCTGGTCTCAAATGCTAATCAAGCAATGTCATGCCAGATTTTTTTCTCTAGTTTTTACTGACTAGATACGGCCTGGATACAACATGGATGCGGATTAGGAGTATCTGATACATATCTAAGAATATCCACAGAGTATCGGTATTCGATACGTATCAGATACGGGTACCACGCTTGTTTTGGAGTATCTGTGCTTCATAGGTTACGGACCATACCCTAATACAATCAGGATTGATTACGGGTTATACCCTGATAAGGGAACAACTACGGGCTGTATCTCTCTAGCGATGAGCCTATATACCCAGGCTAGCTAATTGCAGTTTGACTCATAATGTCACTGCCAATAATCTCGTACTGAATGAGAAATGAGAGGTCGTGGAGTCTGACTCTTCCATGGACCTTGTATGGCACTGATGCTACCTAATTTAGGTTGGTTAGAGCATGAGCGGTATACCTCATCTCCTCAGGGCATAAGATTGATTGTTAAAAGATGTAATCATCTGTGTAGCGTATTTGCTTAAGGATCGAATACGGGAAACATTGAATGAGGCTGCAATTACTTCTGTATGCCATAGTCGATAAATGTTATACATGTTCTTCATATTTCTTTTAAAAGTGATTAGATGATATATTGCTTAGTCATAGATATCTGAACTACTTAAATGATGAGATTGCTCTACTCTGCATATAACAAGTAGCTATACCTGTATAATTCAATAAAGGTTTCTTCTGCTCTCTTTCATGAAGATTTATCTGTGATAATAATATTGTTGGCGGAGAGTTATATCTCCCGCTGGGACTTTTATCTCACCCCGTTGGTTGCACAACTTCTTAGGTGGACGTGCACGATGAGGTAGAGATCGTGTAGCAGAGAGCGGGTAGTAGCAGCAAGGACAACAATAGCAACTCATGTTGAGTGTGCTGTTATGTGTCTTGTAGAAATAGAGTCCTATGTGTCGTCCCTGTACTCTCAGGTCCTTGGGAGATAGTGCGTAAACAACTTTATAATCGATCTGAGATTTTGGCTAGAGCGCCTCAATGTTTAATGTTGCTTTTGTATATGTTTTGGTAAAACAACTGATTTCTCATATCCTTGCAATGTGATGGAACGATGTATGAATGAAGTAAACTATGTTGTATATATGGCTTTGGTTTTTTCTGTAAAGAGTTTCCTGGGCTGGTAGTGGATCTCTTGGTAAAAAGATTTTATTTTTTAGTGATTTCGGTAATCCACTGCTAATGGTTATTTCCACATAGTTTTGTGCGATGTTGTCGGTTTGATAGCGATCGTCACAATTTTTGGTATCAGAGCTATAGGTTCGCTGAGTCTCAGGGACATATGACTAAGGTTGTTGAGTCTGTTCTAGTGTCCTCCACTCCAGTATATCTTACGGTGACTTCTGCCTATGCAGAAGAAAGGGTAAAACATAAAGATGTCTGGAGAACATGATGAACATGTTGCTGAGAGCAATGTTGCTGTACCAGGAGAAGGTGCGAGGGATCAGGCAAGAGAAGAACGAGTGCCTGAGAATCCCCAACTTGATCCAGTCATGATAGAGAACCCTGCTTTTCATGCTCTCGTTGGGCAGGTTATGACAACAATGATGCATATAGTAGACTAGACACTAGCAATACAACCTAGGGCACCAGTCCTCAATACATAATTTTCGGGTTCTGGTAAGACCGTTGAACGGCTACGCCGTGTAGGAGCTAAAAGAGGATGAGGGCGACAACAGGCGACGACTAGACTCTATGCGTTGAGTCAACCTCAGACACCAAATAAACCGTAATAGGTAACATGTCAGATAGAACTTTTGCGTTATGACTTATCTCTCTTTATTCTGCCTGATAATCATAAGAAGGTTAGTCGTTGTTAAGTTTCCATTAGTTAGTCCTTTGGGGACATGAGGAAGAGATGAAGAGGACTAGAATTTATATTCTATCTAGTATTCTCTAAAATGTTTTGTGATTTCTTCTGTTTATGTAAAAGAGGAAGAGGTGTAAAAGAGACACCTGGAGAGAACCAGAGATACAAAGTCTTAGAACTTAAAAGAGATGTTTAAGATAAGAAACATGATTTAAAATAAAGTGCATACTACCTAATCTTAGTGCTTGAATACCCTGGCCAGGTATTCAATTACTGAAGAAAAAGGGAAGTATGGAACTCTTAAATTGCTATCCTTTATGATTACTCTGATCAAGTAGTCATTTTGAGGCAATCTAATGGGCATAATGAAATGAGAAATGTAACATAAAAGACATGAAAACTGCATCCCCATGGCCCTATATAGGATTGCCCGTTACCTGATTCTTACACCAATATATTCCTACCACATTCTAATTGTAATAAGGTGGAACCTGAGTTAATCTCAGACCAACCTATGAGTATAAGAAAGTATAAAGTGTAATTCTCATGATATGTGAAAGAGAACAAGGAAGATGATCCCTGCTCAATAAAGAATATGTAAAGAATAATGATCCTTTCCATGGTATAAAGATGAAAAATGTGGTAAAACAAGGAAATGTTCATGAACATGAAGAAGCAAAAATCAAAGGAGTAATGACATGTAATCATCTTTACAGTTCCTATGCCAATAGTAAGGAAACCGAGATGAATTCGGATTGAATGACACATGAGCGGTAAAAACTCGTATAATAACCAAAGAAAGTTGGTAATCTCCTTCTCCCTGATTAGCAATCCCTGGATGGCACTGTGGTGATAAGGGAAAATAGGTTTCCTTTATGTACTTCCTTTCCTGGGATGTGATGTTCAAGTGAGTCTCATATCACTTGATATGCATGGTTTTGAGGTGACCTTGAGAAGGATACTTGAAAAGTATCATTTGGGGCTTGGACTTTGGTTCTAAGATGGTGAAATCTGTGAATAATGATGTTTTGTGAATCCTCCAAGATGATAGGAAGATTCTTCTAACATGTTTGGAATCAATAGCGACAGTTGTAAAGCTGAATGAACATGAATGTGATGCGTTTTGGCATATGTGATGGATACCAAGGTAAGGAATCCTAGTATCCAAGAGGTGCCAGTGGTATGCAAGATCGAGAAAAAGTTTTATAATGAGAATTTGATGGTTAATACCCTTGAAATTGTGGTCTTACCTTTGCCCTTGGAAAAATATAATAACTTCTAAGTCTGTAAACCTTCTCTTATAATGTTACAAGTTGTGAAGGTGGCTTAAAAGTTAGGGTTGCCATCTGAGTTGTACAAAGTACATACAATGTTTCTATGTTGAGAAAGTATGACTTGACATAGTGTTAACTCTACAAGCCAGAAGTGGTAGAGTTAACCAAGGGTGTATCCTATGTGATAAATCTTGTGTTAATCTTGGATAAAGTTCCATGACATCACTGTGATATAGAAGATGTTTCATATAAGAATCTTGCTTAGTTATAAGTAAGTTTATTGTTTTGAGATTCCTTTGGTTGGCTTCATAAAAGTTTAATGAAGAGTTTTAAGAGGAAGTACCTTTCTCTTTTCTCTTGAGATTTCGGGGACGAAATCCTTATTTGGGACTGATGACTTGTAACACCCCTGACCTGGGTTATGAGGTAACCCTGGATGTTTTGCTTAAGTAAGATAATTAGAACCTTGTCTTAATCTTTTGAAAAGTAATTAAGACTTAAGGAGAGCTCAAGTTTCAAGTTTGAGCATGTTTGAAGATTGTTTGTGCTTTATATGATAGTTTTGGTACACATAGCAATTTACCCAAAATTGGGGTTGATGTGCAAATTACCATCTCTAGAGTGTCCTCTCTCTTAGCATCATCTAGAAGAGAGAGAAAGGAGGGGCGCCTTGTTTGAGTCTTGGTTGAGTGATAACACTCTTGTGGTGAAGAACCAAAGAATGTTGAGTATCTTGAACCCTAGATAAGGTTGTGTCGAGTTATGAAGAGTATATGGGAGTGCCTATCGGTTTGGAAACCATAGAGGAGGTACCATATCAGTTTAGTAACTTTTTGGAAGTATTCATATAGGGCTAAACACCTCAAGTAGGTGAAGCCTATCAGTTTAGATGTTCCTTGCAAAAGTTGTATCTGTTTGCACATAAGTGATATTGGGTTGTGATATCTTGTCAAGCAAGATACCCAAAGGCCGATATCTCATCCTTGAATTATCCACAAGAGTTTTGCACGTTGAGATAATCATGGATGCATGGAGTCACCATGCATGGACACGTCACCTAAGTGCATATGGTGATGACATCTCACATATACTCTCTCTCTTGAAACTCAACTATATAAGCCCCTCTTTTCATAAGCAAGTAAACCTTTCAACTCTTTTACCACCTCCTCCTTGGTGGACGACCCTAAGAGCTCAAGGAGCAAGAGGAAAGTCGAGTATCTTGTCTAAGGTGATGCCATGACCATCTTCAACCTTAGAGAATTATGTATCTCAGATCATAATTCTTTCTTTCTTTTCTTCTTCACCAAGTTTCTAACTATGATACCTTCTTCTTGATGGAGGTGAAGCTATAGCCGAATCTTGGACCTTTGAATAAGTCAATCTTCAACCTTGAGAACGTGGGGCTTTGGAGCTTGAAGCTCTAGTGGTGATTTTGAGGTGGATTATATAACTTGAACTCAACTCTATTATTATTCACCTTCAATCATGCAATACTTGATACTTCCTTTTCAATTTCGAATTTCCTTGGTGGAATAATGATTCAATGAGATTTCATGGATATATGGGGCTGTTGCCCATGAACTAGAGTGTTAGTGGACGAAGGGTTGAAGCTTGAAGATGATGGAATCTCTCATGGACAAATCGATATTGGTTTGAGAAAACCATAACCCGATACAAGGTTATATGAAGGGAAACCAATACATATGGAGTCCTAACTCCTTACCGATTTGTTACATGCAAAAGACCATCGTTCTTACAGTTGTTTAGCATGTCACCTAAGGCTAAGGATGAGGGCAAACCGATATCTTGAAAGTGAGTGAAGTTATGAAGTTAATAGGGCTAACTCGATATGCCTTAACCCTTGCAACCCGACACACCTCTAGCCCGACACAAGTGTGATGGCCGACACACCTAGGCCGACACACCATGCGAAGGTGTGGGCGACACACTCCTTGAAGTCTTGGTCGACACACCAAGTAGTGGTGAGGCCGATACCTTGATAGGAGAAAGAATATAAGGGTGTTGATGATGGCTAACCCGATACATCAAAACCCTAGAGGCCGATATCACTTGGTGATAGCTAGGCCGACACACTAGGTGATGGTATGGCTGATACCCTAGAGTATGCTATGGCTGACACACCAAGTAGTGGTGAGGCCGATACCTTGATAGGTGAAAGTATATAAGGGTGTTGTTGATGGCTAACCCGATATGTATCAAAACCCTAGAGGTCGATATCACTTGGTAATAGTTAGGGCAACACAATAGATGATGCTATTGCCGATACACTAGATGATAGTGAGGCTGATACCCTAGAGTATACTATGGCCGACACTCACACAAAGTGATAGGGTGGCCGACACGCAAAGTGATAGGGTGGTCGATACACAAAAATAAGGTCAAGATGTTATGTTTAAGTAAGGCAAAAATATTATGCTAAAGTGTTAAGAAGGTGATGTACCAAAGTATGGTGAAGGTGTACACCAAGATATGATTCATGACCGATATCACCCTAAGCACCTCTAAACCGATATCACTTTGATGTGCCATGGGCGACACAAGTGAGGGTGTCTTGGCCGACACAAGTGAGAGTGTTTAGGCCGACACAAGTGATAGTGTCTAGGCCGACACAAGTGAATGTGTTTAGGCCGACACAAGGGTTAGTGTGTAGGCCGATACACTTTGATGAGTGTAGGCCGATACACGATGAATATAATCAATTGATACACTATGAAGTAATGAGATGGATACACTTTGATAAGTGTAGGCTGATAAACCCTAAAGAGGGTCAAGCCAATGTAATAAGTATGTTGAAATTAATATCCTAGTAAGGATGAGAGAGAAATTTATACTACTTACATGAGAAAGGTAATAATACTACATGTTGATAATTAATTGATGGTAATTGATGAGAGTAATTATGTATGAATACTTATGGCAATAAAGTAAGCTCCTAGATATGAGGAGTTATGGTTTAGGGTTTGGTTATTGAATATAACCCTAGAAACCCTAATCAGTCGGAAAGGAGAAACTTTGGAAACCTTAATCGGTTGAAGAGAGAAACCTATCCCTAACTACAAGAGCGAGTGCAACTCGAAATAGTATGATAATAGTAAATCAAAGGTTTCAATAATATAATGAAATCTTAACCATACAAATATTATGATCATAGCCAAATGAGGGCTATACTGGTTATAATCTAATATAGCTTGAATATGCCTTATAAGGCATATGGAATACTTGTATCACAGGAAGGTTGTGAATAGGTCTGATGACCTGGCAAAGGCATGTTGCCTAGAAGGTGATGTGGTACTCAATGGTGAGTTTAAGGGATTTATATCCCATAATGAAAATGATAGGATAAGACAGAGGTGTTCCAACTATTAAAGAATCTTAAGCAATATGATATACCTTTCATTTTATCATACTTGCAACTTGATTGAATGATTATCTGTGATACAATTGAATGAAGAGATAATAAGATAAGCTCTTAGACATAATGAGTTATGAATTAGGGTTTGATTGTTAAACATGAACATGAAAACCCTAATCAGTTATAAGAGGAAAACCCTAACCTTAATTATGAGAGGGTTGCAATCTGAATGATTCTCTTTATGACTTGGTGATGATATTTACTTGATATTGCTTTTACCATGAAATCCTAACCATGCAGGTATTATGAGATGATGAGCATAGCTAGGTATGAGCTATGATGATTTAGCATGATACAGATTAAATAGGCCTTGTTAGCCATGTGAAATACTTGTACAACAAGTATAACATATATATAGGTCTGATGACCTAGAGATGATTGTTGGCTGGTAAGAGGTGACACTGTTCAATGATGAACTGAGGGTTTGATACCCAAAACATGTGATGATGATAATGAAAATGTTAAAGGGATGAGATTCCCAGTAATGTGTTCAAGGGATTGAGATCCAGGATGGGTGTAACAAGATGTGTTCCAATTGATAAAAGATTCCTTGAAAAATGTATTACACCTTTCTTTATAGCATATATTTATAATACATGCTTGTAACTTGATTGATGCTAAAAGATGTTTTAATGCACTTAACTTATCAAGTGAAACTAAAAATGTAGTTTGCCGTGGCCATAGATCCATTCAGTGTTAGAACTTGCTGAATGGTGAAACGAGTTGAACTCGGAGCGCATATTGTTGAATATGTGGGGTGCAAATTGAGGTATCTCCTTGTATCCTTAACTCACAGGATTGGCTGCGGGCCATACCCTGAACATTAGGATTGGCTTTGGGCCATACCCTAACAAAAGTGCGGTTGTAGGCCGTGACTCACTATACAATCATGATTGGTTACAGACCATACCCTGATACAATCAGGATTGACTACGAGTCATAATACCCTGATAAGGGAACGACTACGGGCTGTATCTCTCTAGCAATGAGCCTATATACCCAGGCTAGCTAATTGCGGTTTGACTCATAATGTCATTGGCAATAATCTTGTACTGACCGAGAAAGGGGCGGTCGTGGAGTCCGACTCTTCCATGGACCTTGTATGGCACTGATGCTACCTAATTTAGGTTGGTTGGAGCATGAGCGGTATACTTCATCTCCTCAGGACATGAGATTGATTGTTGAAAGATGTAATCAGCCGTGTAGCGTATTTGCTTAAGGATCGACTACGGAAACATTGAGTGAGACTGCAATTACTTCTGTATGTCGTAGTTGATAAATGTTATACATGTTCTTCATATTTCTTTTAAAAGTGATTAGATGATCTATTGCTCAGTCATAGATATCTGAACTACTTAAATGATGAGATTGCTCTACTCTGCATATAACTAGTAGTTATACCTGTTTAATTCAATAAAGTTTTCTTCTACTCTCTTTCATGAAGATTTATCTGTGATAATAATATTGTTGGCGGAGAGTTATATCTCCCGCTAGGACTTTTGTCTCTCCCCGTGGGTTCCACAACTTTTTATGTAGACGTGCACGAGGAGGTAGAGATCAATTGTAGTGAACGGGCAACAACAACAAGACAACAATAACAACTCAGGTTGAGCGTGCTGTTATGTGTCTTGTAGAAATAGAGTCCTATGTGTCGTCCCTGTACTCTCCGGTGCTTGAGAGATAGTGCGCAAACAATTTTATAATCGATCTGAGATTTTGGCTAGAACCCCTAGATGTTTAATGTTGCTTTTGTATATGTTTTGGTAAAACAACTGATATCTAATATCCTTGCGATGTGATGGAACGATGTATGAATGAAGTGAACCATGATGTACATATGACTTTGGTTCTTTCTGTTAAGAGTTTCCTGGTGGTGGATCTCTTGGTAAAAATGTTTTAATTTTTAGTGATTTTAGGTAATCCACTGCTAATGGTTATTTCCGCGTAGTTTTGTGCGGCGTCGCTGTCGGTTTGATAGCGGTCGTCACAACAACAATATTAAACACCCCAATACTTTGTAACACAACTATAAACGTTATATATAGCTAATATATTCAACAACATACTTGTCATGACACAGCTATAAACATTAAATATAGCTAATATATTGAACAAAAGACTTGTCACAGATAAAACATCCTATACAACTATAAAACAATAAGTATTTAGTATATAGATATGATACAATCACAATTTTACATCACATTACAACGACATATCATTAATACCTTACTACTAACTTATTGCCACATTTACATATCATCAATTAATCATACATTACAACAGTATTAATCAAAGTTTGCATTCTAAAATCAAAATTAGATAATAGCTACATGGAATTTACTTGGATACACGGCAATACCTATTACTATGGCTTGCATACAAAGTATGCATTTTAAATTAGAACATGTATTGTATATAAGTTAAATATATTACAATCAATAATAATTGGACTTTAAAATTTACTTAATGTTACAAGCTTGGAGTTAAATATAAAAAAGGTCTAAGCGGCTGATTAAGCAGGTGATTAAGCGGCCGTTTTTTGGGGGCCGTTTAATTGGTGCAGAGGGGGTAAATTAAACGGATGGTGGGTTCAACCGATTAAGAGGCCGCTCAGCCCGTTTTTCATTTCACTGCTTATTACTATTTTTTGACAAGTGTTTGAATGTTTTTTTTACCATAGCTATTTATTGGCGCGAATCAATCAACATGACCATTAAGGCAGTTTTTTCATCTACTTCCAAACTTAGCTAAGAGTTCAACTAGTTTTGAAAGAAAATGGGGTGAATATAAATAATGATAAGCTAAAATTGGGAAGAAATTTGTAGTTTTTCTTTTGTTAATATAGTGTTAATTGTAGGAATTTGGATGGACACAAATATAAGTAATATGTGTGGTTTATTCTTTTTGATAAATAAGGTTAGTAAAATTTTTCTCTATGTATATCCAAAAACGTATGTGGTAAGTAATAATGCTTGACTAAGTCTAATATCACAATAGTGTTTCTAATGTTTGTTGTAATTCATTGTAAGAAAATAAAGGAGCAAACTATGTCAATCATGAGTGGACCGTATTAATTAGCTCTCTAACCTTGTCCTACAGGATTTTTCTTTTTCATGCATTATTCCTAATCCTTGTTCCTATTAATATGTGATCAATAACATTGTTGGTTTTCAACATTGTCCATCCTCCTTTTGCCTCTCTAGCCACCTCATCAACAAATCTTTTCTCCCAACTTCCCTCGTCTCTCCTTCTGTCGATCCATGGTGCAAAAAGAGGTAGTCCTCTTCTATTCCTTCCCGACATTCGTTGCATGGGAAGGATCCTAAGCACCACTTATTATGATGTTTCTCTCCTTCCCCAATCATGTGATGATTTATATGAACCCTCTTTATTTGAAAAGGTAATTTCTTGGACTCTTAGTAATTATATCAATGGGAAGATCTTGAAACCTATTTATTAAAATAGTAGAACTGAGTGCCTATGATATCTATGCACCAGTTTGAGGGGGAGTAGTGTATAAGTCTGTCTATACTCTTGTATATTGGGATTAGCCTCACATTGTGTAAATGGGTATAGGAAGCCACACTTAGTCCTATATAAACAAGATAGCCTCTTGTTTGTAATACACACACCTATTCTCCACCTCTTTGGAACACATCACAAGTGTTGAGTCCTACTTGATTCCAAACATGTCATGGGCTATATTAAGTCAATACTACGCACGTCTAAAGGGGTAACTCAAACGAGGTCTTCATCACAAGTCTTCCTCGAGGGAGTGTATTTCTTAGGGCATCAGAATATCCCATGCTTATCATCCCCTTAACACAAAGTTACATCTGGTGCTATTGAGAATGAGCCCCAAGGCTCTAATCACTTTAGGTGAATTCTATCTTAGTTAGTTAACTTACTTTCTCTAGGTATAAGGCCTTTCATAACAACCTTCTTTATTCATGGTGGAAGACTAGGCATTTCTTTGGAGGTTGCTCCAGTGACCAAGTTCCATTCACCCTTTCCAGGGTCTTGGGCTTATCCTGCACTCAGATACAACAGTCATACTAACCTATATTCATACATCAAGTCTTCTATGGAAATCTAGGGTTCGTATCTTCACAAGGAGGAAAGCAATTGGATTCACTATCCCTTCTCTTTAACTCTTCCTCCTACCTTTCTTTCTCCTCTTCTTGCTTTTTTGGTCCCTCTTTTTTTCCCACTCTAAAGCTGCAATAGTTGCAAAATTGTTCCTTCAAATCCTCTTTTTCATGCTCCTCTACGCCTGCTTCTCCCTCATCTACCTCTCCTTTCCTCTTGTTCATCTTCTCATTCCTGCCCCTTTTTTATCTATTTGAATCTGACAACAGCCGTAACACTGCTCCCCATCCCCCTCTTATTTCATGTTGGTCCTCCATGTCTCCTACCTTTATTTGCCACTCCCTCTACTCTTCCTCTTGCTCTCCTCTAGGCAAAAGTAGCAAAGTACTATCCTCCCCACACCTGCTCTTTTTCTTGCTTCTCTAGATCTCCATCTCCACTCTTCTTCTCTTGCCCTTCAATGCATTCCCCTTCTGTTTCTTCCCCCTCAACCTCTAAAACACCTTTATTTCCCACTCTTCACCAACAACAACATATTTCCTCACCCCTCTCCTTCCTCTTGATATTATGTGTTGTTCACCATCATTCCACCAACAATATAAAACTATTGTCCCCAAAATTCTACTGGAGGAATTTTTTGTGTCCTTATAAATCGGAGGGAGTCAGATCAATATTAATCGAGCTGATCTCTCTTTGTAGGTGGTATACTAATTATTCAAATGACAATCCAATATTATTCATGGGTTTAACAAGAAAAATCAGCTTTAATAGAAGTTTAGTTCTCCGTCTACCTACTCGTTTACCTAAATGTGTTTGCAACATTTTTATCTAAGTTGCAAACAAAAATGATTGAACTAAAATATAACATTTTATAAATCATTTTTTTTACTTTATTTTAATTGTATGATACATGCTTAGCACGTGTTATCTGCTTGTACTTATAATATATCATAATTGCATTGCATTGCCTACTATTTGCTATTATGTGCATCAAATAATAATGCAATGCATGATTGGTTTTTGATTTTTTTAGTGCGGATGACATGTATTGGTGGTGTGGTTTATCAGACAATGTGGGTATTAGGAAGCAAACTACACCAAACAGTGTTGATTTTGTTTGGAAACATTGCACTATTGTTCCTAGGACCAGTAAAATGGTTGACTGTTGACTCAATATCAAAAACAAAGTATCAACCCAAGTAAAATATGTAGGGGATGTCCTACATATCCAATATGTGATGTTATAACACAAATAAGTACATACATTCATGTATATAGCTCATGCTTGCTGACAAGGAGTGGTTCACGCGGTCAAGCACGGTGTCCCCTAACAAAAGGACCCGGGTTCGAATCCCAGTTGCTGTCTTGATTTATCACCCTCCTGGGCATTCGGCCTCCGCCACGGGCGTGGGAGAGGGGGAGAGAATGCCTCTCTTAATCCCATATAGCTCATGCTTGCAAAATTACTTAACTGAATTCCTACATTTTGTCATCAAAATCCCTAGGAAACAATCCTCACATCCCACATCAAGGACCCCCTCACCTACCCCCATATAGTTTTATTGCATAAATTGATGCAGTGAGGTGTAGAGATCACGTTTGTAAAAGTTCACGTTGACGTCGAAATAAACATGGTTGCATTTATCAAAATTTCCATTGAGATTTCCATAATTTTCCGTTTCCACGCTGTTGAAACGACATTGAAACCGGATACCTCATTCCTTGTTCACGACATGCCTGTTTTCCAATTTTTCATTAGGCAAATTGTACATGACTCCTCATCACTTGTTTGAAATCCTAACTATACTTTTTGGCCACTTTCTTTGTAGGATATTGGCGCATATCAGTATGTGCTTCTTAAGTGTATTAGTTCTATGTAAAGTTGAATAATCAATTCTACAGTAGTTATACAATATTTTCAAAATTGATAGTCTTGTTTATAGTTTAGTAAAATGTAACCAAACACCATGATGAGGTTGTGATGGTTTCAATGTTGCGTTTATACTTTTGAGCTAACTATTTCTTGTGCAAATTTTGGAATTAGGTTTTGGATTACTTCCAATAGTATCTTCTAATGCTTCCATTTGCAAAGATTTATAACATATATTTAAGAAATCATGTTGACAAACATTATCATCAGAATAGTTTAAAATAGGTGCAATTTTGTTTAATTGAGGTGGACCCCAAGAATTGAGGTTTATATGATGATGGTGAGAGTCACCGTAGCATACTACTTAGTTCGTTCCTTATTTGTTATTAGAATTTGCTATTCGGTTGGTAGAATAATATTTGTCAGTTATTCAATGAAAATTGTTAACTTAATGATGATAAATTTTATCAAGCTGGTTTGTAATTCAATCCAATCACAATCACTCTCTGAGTCTCATATTGGTTTTAGTATTATTTTTGGGTGTAGTGACATCTAACATTAAGATCATGAACAAGAGTGTATTTATAAAAAGATTTCATATGAATTTAACGCGAAATAATGGGGCCAAATTGAAGTTCAAACAAGCATACATGACATTTTGTGTGATATACATACACACGCATCTTTTTCCCATTAGGTAACTACAAATTGCAAGATATCAATACATGTCCAACACTTTATTAGATTTCTTTTTTCAAAAATACGTCATGCATATCTTCTCTGCTAGGTTGAGATTCATTACTTTACCTCATTAGGATACATCTGAATCCCGAGTGTTGGTTGCAAATGGATGTTGGGATGAAACTGGAAGTTTACTGTCAAGAGTTTTTCTCCCATATTGTTAGCATACAATGTGTTCGTTAGATTTTGTTATCACATTGTGTTCAAGACATGTTCATTAAGTTACATTTTTTTTCTCAATGAGGCAAGACATAAACCTCAAGGCATTTAAGGCGTAAGCCTTGAAATATGTCCAAGACGTCCATAAATAAATAATATATATATACATAATATGTATGTTTGTGTCTATATATATAATCTAGGGCCGTTTAACTCATTTACTAGTAAATATATCACCAAGAGATGATGAAAGGAAATGTAAAAGGTGGAAGGGAGGGGACGGAGGCAATTTTTGCGGGAAGACAGTGACCTCCTCTGAATCAGTCCTCGGCACAGCATTACCATGAAGGCCATCTCGGTGGCGCTGCCCACAAGCTGGTCAGATATCGTATTGGAGAGAAGATATTTGACAAAGCTCCAGTTCGTTCAGCTGGAAATTGTCAATGGAGAGCTGAGATACAAAACAACAAAGACCATCAAGATTGCTAATTCCACGACAGGCTACATCGTAGGGCTCAAGCCACATTGGCCAGCCCTGGTAATGCACTTTGTATCTATCTGGATTTTTGAAGTCGTCATTTGAAATGATTCCTCGTAGTAAGTCTTATTTCATCATCAAATTTAAGGCGGAAGAAGATCTAAAACCTGTTCAAGAGGGAGGGCTGTGGTATGTAGGAGGAAACCGCCGATTCTGAAGAAGTGTGAAACAGGTGAATCCCAAGAGAAGGGGAAACTTCTCAACATACTGATTTGGGTGAAATTCCCAAACCTGCTACTGGAGTTTCGGGATGAAGAAATACTAGTGCTTGTTGGGAGCTACATCAGACACCCTTATGTACTGATATGGCTACTAAGATGATGCGGCGTCTTGATTAAGCTCGCATCCAAATTCTGATCTCTGCTATCTGAATTCCCCAAGCAAATCGTTCTGAGGAGCGATGAGGGTGATAAAGACATAATCAAGGCGGAATGGAAATGGTACCCTGGGATCTGTAGATAAGTGCGGCTATTTTGGACACACAACAGATATCAGTAAAGAGATTGTGACAAAGAAAGCTTGGGTGTAGGTTGATAAGGAGCTCAGACTGAAAGATATAGGATTCCTATATCTGTTTCCTTGGAATGCTCTATCCCTGCCTCTGAATGTAGAAGCTGCAGCAATCTTAATAAGGACTTGATAGATCCATCGTCAGCTCTATTTTATTCCTGACAACACTCTGGTCATTCGAAACTAAATTGCAAAAACACTACTATGTATACTCCCCGGCTTGTTGAGTCTGATGGTTTTCACGAAGTTAGAAGCAAGAGTAAAGAGCCTAAGAAGACAGCCAGGACTGTATGCAATTCTAAGAAGCCAGATATCATCAATCAACTTGTTGACAATAGGTTTGATAAACTGGTGAATCAAAATGATTGTGAAGTTATCTCTACTGACATTGGCAGGTCTCCAATCACCAAAGCACCAAATAGCTGAAAACATTGGACCTTTTCTTGAAATGTCCGTCGTCTTAATAGACCAGGACATCAGGACAAGGTGAAAGACATCATCTACGAAGCTGGTATGCCTTATAACTTTTTTATTAAAACAAAACATAGAAATAAGACAGTATAAGGTCATGAACAAGTGTTGGCCTAACCTTAATTAAGATTCTAATGGTAGCTGTCATCTTTTGGGGAGAATTATAGTTCTCTAGGATAGTAAATATGGTTAATGATCTTAATAAGATAGCACAAAGTGACCAGTTCACTTATTTTTCTGTGGAATTTATAAGTATATATATCTCTATTACCGAAATTTATGGGCATAATGATGAAAGAAAACGTACTTTCCTTTGGGAAGATCTGCAAAACCAAAATTCAGTTAATGATGAAGCCTGGCTTCTGGAGACTTCAATGCTATTAGATATACTCTGGAAAGAAAGGGCAGGGGCTTCTATGGTGTTAAAAGCCATGCATGATTTTAACAATTGGATTTCTAATTCTAAGTTGATTGAGCTGGATATGAAAGGAGCTCCTTACACCTGGGATAACATGCAGATGGGGGATAATCTCACACTCTCAAGAATGTACAAGTGTCTATATAATGCTGAGTTTCTTGTTCTTTCCAAAAATGTGTGGGGACATATTAAGAATACGATTCACAGTGATCATAGGCAGCTACACATTAGCTTTGATATCAATAACAAAAAAGGAAAGTTATTTTAAGTTCATTAACGCATGGACTGATCATGAAAATTTTATTCTTGTTATACAAAAAGCCTGGGGCTAGGTCAGTGGTAACCCCTCATACAGACTCTGTATGAAACTTAAAGAAGTAAAAAAGGAGCTAATACAATGCAATAAGGATACTATTGCTAATATTTGTGATAAAGCTAAAACTAAAGAGTTTGAAGCCATTGAAGCCCAAAGAATTGCTGATATGTACGCTGATAATAGGGATTTATTTTCTGACGCTATTCTGAAGAGAAATATTGCCAATTCTGCCATTGAAGCTGAGGAATTGTATGCTGAGCAAATTTCCAGGGTATACTACCTAAGGCATGGACATAAAAATACCTGGTTTTTCTATAAATCTATAAATCTATTAACGTGAGTGCAAGAAGCATGGGTACTGCTACAGACACGAATATGTATACTGTTGTATCAGAAAGTTTTACTTGATATTATATATAACAATATATTTATTCATAAAAATGCAAATTAAGATCATCTAATTTCATCCAAAGATATACAAATAAAGAAAATCGATCTTCTTGATCATGGCATTTTTCAATCTTACAACAACCTTGGGTATTTTGTTTAGGTGTTCTATGGTGACTTTTGAGCAAATTTTGATCCCATTGCATAACAAGTGCGTTCTTGTCCCAGTGAAAGATCTCAAATATTCTTTGTTAACATAGTTGTAACAACATTTCTTATTGCCGTCCTTTCATGCTTCTGATAATATAATCATCCAATTCTCTAGAGATGCATGATCATCACAGTCGATTCAGAGATATGTGTCCTTAAATCAGAGAGATAAAGTTTTAGAATACAGAGATAGATCAATTATTGTAAATTGGGGATACCATAAGGCAGTAATAAGCATATAGTTCAAGAAGTTGGATTATATGACATGAAAAAACCCTGAAAACCAGGTGACTAAAAGATCTGGGAATTTGGCAAGAGTGAGACTATAAGAGATATTTTAATATGACACGGAAACTGGATTTTGCATTATAATGAGTCTAAATCCAAACAACAAACACCCTAATCAATCGCTTTGATTTGATCAACAGTCTAGAAAGGCTTATTTTAATAAAACTGAGTTTATATAAAGTGCATCCTGTAGACTTATAATCAATTTGAATCTGATTTAATTGCAGTTTCAACTTCTAAGTTTAATTTAAGAGCCAAAGAGTTACAAAATAAAAATAAAATAACATTGACTAAAACAATAGATAAATTACTTTGGGATAGACTAATATTCTATTAGAATGTCAATTTGGGGTACACAAGGATCGACACTCAGCCCATATATGTTCATTCTTGTTATAGATGATTTGACAAAGAATGTTTAGAATGATATTCCATGGTGTGTGTTTGTTACAACCTCAATTTTACATATGTTTTCATAATTGAAATGTAATGTTTTTATGAATATGGACTTAATTGAAAAGGTTGTATGCTTTGCTTCAAAGAAGGGATTTCTTTGCAAATCTCCCTTTTGATAGGAATTTCGTGGTTCCTATTATTAGATTAATCCAATAATGGATATAAAAGAGAAGAAAAGTCCAAATATTAGAAAAAGATACAAGATAATGAATATTAAGCAAAATATTTATGAGAATTATATAGAAATCTCTCGAAGGTGGCATTAATGGCCACAATTGAGTAAATTTCGTTTATATGTGATTTCTAATGGAAGAAATAGGAAAAGAAGAAAAAGAAGTTAAAAGATAAAGAGAAATCCTTGAAAAGAAATCTTTTAATAAAGAAATAAGTAAGATAATGAGAAATAATGGATGTGGATGCATCTAGAAGGATAATAAGCATCCTTAAAAAGGAATTTCGAAATATTATAATTTTTTGGGGTCCAAGGAGTCCCAATGGAGAATAAGAAAGAGAAAATACAAATAATACAAAAGTCTTAATATGAGGATAATGTGTTATAGAATTAATGACTTTTGATATTATAAAAAAGAAATACTTTTGTTATAAGTAAAATTTCGTGGCCAATGGATTAAAAGCCAAGCACAAAGAAGATGAAAGAGATAATTTTCAAATTCCTAATAACTAAAGAATATAGATTATCAATGAGATAATTAAGAGAGAGAATACTTCTTAATTAAGGAAAATTGGTTTCCTATTGGGAAAGGGCTTCGTTTTCTTCGTGGGCAAGCATATTAGGGCATTGCTATCCTCCCCTACATAAGGGTAGACCCCTTGGCTCGAGTTCAAGAGGATCCCATGCAATCCTTTCTCTTCTCCTTATTTTCATGCAAATCCTATCCATGAAAGAGTGGAGCGATCTCTGGAGCAACAAGGGGCCGTGATGTGGTGCGATGGGGGCGTGATGCGTCGCCGACGACCTAGGGGAGCTTGGCCATTATCTCTTTGCTTTCGCCTTCGCTCCAGTCACCTGCAGCGTGCCAGCAAGGTCGGCCAACGTGGAAGCTGCCGTCAGCCCGACCCCAGCCATCACAGCCTCAACTTGGGGCCTCTACAGGAGCGGCGGAGGGCAGCGGAGGTGAAGGGGCCCCTCGTCGGTGCCCTTGGGGTCCAGGAAAGGGAGGGGGAGCCGCGCCAATCGCAACTGTAGCGGCAGCGTTAGGGCTGCGTAAGGTTGAAGACGGGCGGAGGCGCCATTGGACGCTTTTACCCCTCTGGCCTGTGAAGAACTGATAACTTACACGAGGGCAATATGGTTTTTTGGTTATGTTCGGCCGAAGCTACGTTTTGCATGGGAAAGGCTGTGGTGGCAGCCTGCCATTGATCCAAGTAAGTGATTTTTGCAAAATTCGTATCTAATTATTGGTAGCTTGGATTGATGCATGTAATATATGAAATTTGCTCAGAAAAATGCGAGGAATCCATTAAAAATAGTTTTAGAGCCTAATTACTCTTGCAATTCGAAAAGTAGTTGAAGTTATCAACTTTAATGCATTAAGAAACCCTAATCTATGATGATTAATGAATTGGGAAGGGTTATATGGATGTTTAAAGTTGATATTAACCTGTTGATTATAAAAAGGACACATTAGATCTAAAAGGATGATCTTTATGCATGGTTTGATTAATTTAAGGTTCCATGTACATGAATATGCTTTAATGGGCCTTGAAACCCTAACTTTGGTGATTATGACTCTTAATGGCTTTAATTGTTCAAATTCATGTATAAAGCTTAGATATGATGATTCTAAGCTATTTTGAGTATAAAAGATTCTAATTGTGGATAAATACCCTTAATTTGGTAATTAGGATTTTCTAGTGGATTAATGTGAAATTAGCGATAAATAGAGTTCATATGTGAATTAGACCCTAATGAAATGTGAGCCGTCAATTCGAAAGAAACCAAAGATGATAATTGGGCCTAATGATCTTGACATGACTTAAAAGGATAAAGATGGTAGTTTTGGTGTAAAAGAGATGTATTAGACTTAATTGACATTCAAGTACGCCTATGATGATAAAATTAGGGTTTGTGGACTAAAAGAGCATTAAACATGATAAAAGCATTATGGAGGCTAAAACCCTAATAAAACCCTAAAGTTGACCTAGAAATCCTAAGGTGGAATCCAAGTCTATCTTGAGAATGATTTGGATAAAACAATGACACTTGGATGTTATGCATTAATTTCAGGATATTGTTGATTACTTGTTTGATTGTTCTTGAATATCATTGCTTGGACATCAAGTTGCTCTGGACCAGGTATGTGGTTACGCTTATGGTTAATCGCTTTAGTTTCACGGCGATTCCCGGATGTTTTATCGGTTGCCTAAAAATAACTGCTTGGATGACTTTTATTTCATGCAACTATAAAGTGACTATGATTATCACCATAAATATGTATACCTAACTAGCTCAGATCCTAGTCCTCCTCTGTGGCTTTGCTAATGATGAAAAGGGTAACCTAGTACATGGTCTACCTGTTAGGTAGGACCATCAGGTTATCATGAGTTAGGAATTGGACTACCTATGTGTAGTGCCATGCGACTCTTTAGCATATCATGAGTTAGGAATTGGGCTACCTATGGGTAGTGCCATGCGACTCAGCAACCCTAGATATTGATCTACCTGTTAGGTAGGATCATGGGGGTTAGTTGGGATCTACCATATGAGAGGTAGTATCCATGTCCACTGCAGGGACAAGCGCAGAGGTTAGGGTATGTATGGATTGAGTAGTTATGTTTAAGATGTAAAGTTTGCTTGCTAAATCATAATTGCTTGCAATATGTTGTTACAAATAATTGCCTGATTATTGTTTCCTCACATACCGGCGTATTCATTTATGCTGACCGACGTTTTGTTTGTCGGCGTTTTAGGTACGAAATTGAAAAAGGACAAACAGTAAAGTGGCATATTGTGAAATTAAGAAATAAAGTGCAAGGAGGATTAGTTAGAATAGAGTCCATATGTGGATAGAAGTTAGATATCCAAGCTTTTGAAAAAGGTATGCAAAGTTTTTTTTTATTCCAGCTTTCAGTATAGTCATGGTAGAATTTAATAATTAATACTAATTATTTGTTGAACCTTTGATTTGGGAAATTGGGATAACGACTCTGACCTCTTGGTCTCCCTTAATTGGGGGTTACCGGGAGGCGGGGTCGTTACAGTGTTATTTGCTAATGATATTCTATAGGGCTGTAAACGGTGTGGGTACGGTGCGGGTATGACCATACTCGGAACCATACCCATTTAGTTTTGCGGGTATGGGTACGGGTCCAGACCCGCACCGTACCCAGATCCGCATCTAATGTGGGTATATGGTACGTGTCTAACGGTGATATGGTTCTGCACTCATTTCACTGTTAGACATTGCATTATATGTAAAACTATTACTACTTGTTCCTCAACAGTGGTATCTGAATTGTTATTTAAATTCTTATGGGGAGACACGTAGAAGACTGTTGGCATTGTTTATATACAATTGCCATCATAAATGAATCTAGCCCAATGTTCATCAGTAACATGATATTTTGTTTACTGCAAAACTAGTTGTCGTCTTGTTTGGACACAAGTCCACAATTGTTCAAACAGAAGAACCGTAATACTGGGACAAAGAACCATAGTACAGATCAGTGGTAGCTAGGAAAAGTTTGAAATATTTCAATATTATACGCTTTCTACATGAATGGTTTACAAGTTTCTGAAATAAGTAAAACCGAATGAACCTTTTACCCACTCCACTGCATTTGCACGATCCAACTTGAAATCGACCAGGCAATCCTGAATGTGATGAGCTTCAAATCAATAAGAAAATAAAAGTAAAAAACCTAAACTAGGAGAAGGTAACGGATATGCAGGAAGCTAGAAACAAAATAGAATAAAATAGTATGAGGACATAAAGGACCTTTATGATAGCAATATGCTGGAACGCCGACTGGAGTTGTGTGAGGAAGGAAAGCTCTGGGACACCGCCGCAGAAATTGTGGGAGGAAGCGAAACTAGGATGTATCCTCTGATGACATCCGACATTCTCGATTAGGAAGTCAATAAGTTGGTCCGGATGCTGCAATCAACAAGATCTGAACTTGTAGATTAGGCATCCAGCGGGATTGGGTTGCCTGGAAGCCACTGTTGCCGGAATTGGGGAGTGGGTAGGATTCCACGCCTTGACAATGCTTTGGTTGGGGCATCTTGGTTCGGTAGTGCCTGGAGGCGGCAGCGGTCCCTGGAGTCACCAGTGGTTGGAGTCAAACGAACTGAAGTTGATTGGCAGGATGGAGCTATAAGTGTCGATTAACAGCCGGTGCTAGGCGTTGAGGTGGTTGGCTGCAATGATGGTCACCTGGACATGAAGATATCAGCTGGGCGGGGAGCCGACGATGGGTTTCCAGGAGTTGGGAGTCACGGCGCAGCAGTCACGCACTGGAGAAACGAGTTGTGACTCGTTCGTGAAATGTTTCAGGCTTAGGTTTAGGTCATGATATTGGTTACTAGCCATTAGATTAGAACAAGGATTTCAAGCCATTGGATTCAAAAGGGGTATATATTTAGAATATATGTGTATATATAGGAATTACTATTTATGAATATAGTAATGCGGGTATACGGGTCCAATGGGTACGGGTATATATGTACCCATTAGTGGAACCGTATAAATACGGGTCCACGGGTATGTGGGTCTACGGGTTCGCGGGTACAAAAATTGGACCCATGATGGGTTTTAAAGGGTCTAGAATTGCAGGTATGCGGGTATACCCGGACCCATTTACAACCCTAGTATTCTGTTGATTGATGAAACTAAAGATGAATTGAATGATAAAGTTGAACTTTGGAAAAATGCACTGGAATGAAATGGATTGATGATTAGTAGGAGCAAAATTGAGTATATGCATTCTAATTTCAACCAATCTCGCAGTGTGAATGCTGGAGCCACGTTGGACAAAGTAGATAATACCAAAATGTAATGAATTTTGTTACTTGGGTTCTATTATCCAAATTAATGGGGATGTCCAAGATGACGTTTGTCACATGATCACTGCAGGATGGTTGAAATGGAGGAGTGCTACTGGAGTATTATGAGATCAAATGACCGAAGATCCCTCTCAGATTAAAAAGTACTTTGTATAGAACAAATATACGACCAACCATGCTCTAAAGGAGTATTATGTGATCAAAAGACCGAAGATCCCTCTCAGATTAAAATGTAATTTGTATAGAACAAATATACGACCAACCATGCTCTGCGGGAGTGAATGTTTGGCGGTGTAGAAACAATGTCTCAACAAGATGAATGTGGCTGAAATGCGTATGCTGAGAAGGATGTGTGGGAAGACAATTAAAGATCGTTTGAGAAACATGACTATATCGGGAATAAAATGGGAGTGATGAGCATTGAGGACAAGTTGCGTGAGGGTCGACTAAGATGGCCTTATGAACATGTGTAACGCAGACTGACTGATGTGCCTATACGAAACGATGCTAATGAGTCAAGCACAATTAGAGAAGAGGAAGGCCTAAAGTGACATGGGAAGAGATTATAAAGAGAAATTTTGGATCTTTACATCTTGATTAGAATATGACCCATGATAGAGCTGAATGGAAACGAAGGATCAATGTAGCTGACCCCAACATGGTTAGAATTGAGGCTTAAATGATGACGATGATGATGTCAACTTGATTTATAGAATAGTGTTGTTGTTTAGATGCATAAAAACCATACACATTGATTTTCTAGCACTCGAAACTTTCATATTTTATTTAAGAAATAATAAAATAAATATAGAACTAATAGTAACATTAGGTTTCCCTATAAAAAGTGAACAATAGACACATACCGATAGCAAGGAATGTGGTTTCGGCGAAATCACCGAAATTTCGCCCCAAAATACCGATTTCGGTAGCATCTGGTACCGAAACATGCGACTATACCGATTTCAATCGAAACTGGCAACAAGATTGCATTTATCGAAATTTCGATAAAAATTTCGACGGTTTCGATGAATTTCGCCAATTTCGAGGTTTTTTGTACACAAACTGAAAAATTTCGATGGAAATTTCGATGGAAGTTTCGATAATTGCAATCCTTTATGGTATTGTTGTTTTTTGAATAGGACTAAAGGGGGATTGGGGGTATTTCACCATTTATTACTCATGCATAGCATATACCTATAATATATCATAATTACATTGCATTCCCTAATATTTGCTACTCAAATTATCAAACACTAATACGATGCATGCTTTATGCTATATTTTATTTTCTTCAATGCGGACGACATGTATCCTAGTGGTGGTTTATTAGACAATGAGGGTCCTAGGAAGCCAAATACACCAATAAATAATGATTTTACTTGGAAACATTGCATTAATGTTCTTAGGGCCAATGAAATGGTTGTCTGTCGAGTCAATATCAACAACAAACTATCAACCCAAGTAAAATGTGTGGGGGACGCCCTACATATCGAATATGTGATGTTATAGCACAAATAAGTACATGCATGTATATAGCTCATAACTGCAAAATTACATAACTTAATTCCTACATTTTGTCATCGAAATCCTTCATCGAAATCCTCAATAAACAGGACAGTTCCCTTACCTCCCACATGAAGGACCCCTCCCTAACCTACCCCCACATAAAATTTTATTGCATAAAACGATGCATTTGGGTGTAGAGATCACACCTGTAAAATTTAATAAATTAATTCGTTCATTTTGGCGTCGAAACGGGCACAGTTGCATTTATCGAATTTTTTGTCGAAATTTCCATAAATTTCGGTTTCCATGCTGTCGAAACGGTATCGAAATCGGATACCTTATTCCTTGACCGATAGATTAAATAAGATTTATGTGTGCATTTCTATATATGTGTGTGGAGCTGTGTATGCACAGAGTATCCAGGAAACGAAATATCGACCTTTTACAAATGATTTTTTTTGCATATGTTTGGAGAAGCATCCAATATACACAATCGCAATATACTCTGACTTTTTGAATAGTCACGTTTTAAACACAATATTTTCCATAGACGTATGAAAGGACAGAACAATTTTCAATTCCCGATATTATGTTTTATTCATGAATTATTCATGTTTATGTTGCCCCCTCATTTTATACACTCTTTTACTGTATTATATTGATTAAGACTCTGACTTAGTTTGAGTATATATATGTGTATATGCGTATGTATGTCTGTAATAGATGTATATGTATATGTACGTAATAGTTATAGATATTTGTATGTAATATATATGCAATAGATGTATATATATGTACGTAATAGTTATAGATATTTTTATGCAATATATATGTACATATATATATGTATGTCATCATCATCATCATCAACTAAGCCTCAATCCCAACTATGTTGGGGTCGGCTACACGGATCCTTCTTTTCCATTCAGCTCTATCATGGGTCATATTCTGGTTGAGATGTAGAGATTCAAAATCTCTCTTTATAAGCTCTTCTCATGTTAATTTAGGCCTTCCTCTTCTATTAATTGTGATTGCCTCAATAGTATTGCTTCGTATAGGCGCATTAGTTGGTCTGCGTTGCACTAGTCCATACCATCTGAGTCGGCCCTCGCGCAACTTGTCCCCAATGCTCGCAACCCCCACTTTATTCCTTACATAGTCATTTCTCAAGCAATCTTTTCTTGTCTTCCCACACATCCAATTCAACATACGCATTTTTTTTTTGGATTATCGAGAGAACTGCCCCCGTAGAAGCGCCACTTTTGTGACCCCCCCAGCCAACGTAAACTCTCGGGCCCCGAGCGTCCCGCCCACCCGGGAATCGATTAAAGCGCACAGTTGCCCGGCCTGCGCGACAGGTACCATTTCGGAGGCGGCCGTTGGGTTTCGAACCCGTGTCCCTTCATGAGGGGACACCGTGCCGAACCACCTGAACCACTCCTCCCCGGCCACATTCACTCCCATAGACACGTTTCAGCCACATTCATCTTGTTGAGTCATTGTTTCTTCACCGCCCAACATTCACTCCCATAGAGCATGGCTGGCCGTATAGCCGTTTTATAAAACTTGCTTTTTAGTCTGAGAGGGATCTTCCGTTGCACTCCAGTTGCACCGATCACATAATACTCTAGTTGCACTCCTCCATTTCAACTATCCTGCAGTGATCTTATGACAAACGTCATTTTGGACATCCCCATATGTTTGAATGATAGAGCCCAAGTAACGGAATTTATCACATTTTGGTATATTTACTCTGTCCAACTTGGCTCCACCATTCACATTGCGAGAATGGCTGAAATTGCAATGCATATACTCAGTTTTGCTCCTACTAATCATCAATCCATTTGATTCCAGTGCCTTTCTCCAAAGTTCAACTTTATCATTCAAACCATCTTTAGTTTCGTTAATCAATACAATATCATCAGCAAATAACACACACCAAGGAACTTCATTTTGAACATTCTTTGTCAACTCATCCATAACAAGAACGAACAGAGATGAGCTGTGTGGATCCTTGGTGTACCCCAAGTGTGATGAGAAATATTGGTGTCTCTCCTCCAGGAGTCTTCACACTTGCAGTATAGCTATCATACATGTCTTTAATCAAGTCAATGTATTGGATTGACACACCCTTTTTCCTCAAAACCATCCACAACACTTCTCTGGGTACTCGATTTAAGCCTTTTCCAAATCGATAAAAACCATGTGAAGATCTCTTTTTCTTTCCCTATACTTCTAAAAAATAGCATCTGTTGTTGATCTACCATGCATGAAACCAAATTGGTTGTTTGATATTTGCGTTATAGATCTTAGCCTCTGCTCAATAATCCTCTCCCAAAGCTTCATTGTGTGACTCATCAACTTGATGCCTTTGTAGTTTGTGCAGTTCTGAACATCGCCTTTGTTCTTATAGATGGGGACTATGGTACTATTTCTCCACTCATCCGGCATCTTCTTTGTCTTCATGATCTTGTTAAATAAATTTGTTAACCACATAACTCCTTCATCCCCCATACTCTTTCATACATCAATGAGAATACCGTCTGGTCCGCATGCCTTTCTCATTTTCATCTTTTTCAAGGCATTCTTGACCTCAAAATGTGAAACTCGTCGTGTGTAAATGATCTCTTGTATCCTTGTCACACGAGTCTCTAACATTATTTACAGTATCTCTATTGAAAAACTTATGGAAGTAATTTCTTCATTGGTTCTTGATATCATCGTCCTTTTCCAACACTCTACCATCTTCATTCTTGATGCATTTTACTTGACTCAAGTCTCTTCCTTTCCTTTCTCTTACACGAGCCATTTTATATATATCTTTTTCCCCTTCTCTAGTGTCCAGCTTCTTATAAATATCATCAAAATATCTAGACCTTGCCTTCTGAACTATTAGTATATACACTTCATTGCTTATTTCTCTTTATTCTCTTCTTCTCTTTATCCCATATTGCTCATCTCTAAATATTGTTCACTCTCTTGTCTTATAAAAGAGAGACCATTGTATTATTTTTAGATCATCCAATAATAAGCAATCTCGTTGCCAACTTCTAGATGGTATCAGAGCGGGCCGATCCACCTTTAACCTAGTCCCTCTCTCACCCCAACCCTAGCCGCCATCTTCTCCACCAACCCTAGCCGCCACCACCCCCACCTCTTTTTTTTTCCGCCGCTACAGTACTGCCACCCTCCCATCCACTCTCCACCAACCTCCTTCCCTTCTCCCATCCTTATGGCCTAATCCACCACATGCCCCTCCGTCTAGCTCCGTTTCTCTTTCCGAAATCTCTGGACAGCCTCGGTAACTTTCCAGTTCTGGCACGTTGACGGAGTAACAAGCTTCATCCTCTCTGTTTGCCTACGCCTCATGGTGGAGTGACTGATCCTCCATGTTGGCGTAGGTTTTTCTTTACATCTGCTGCCCCTACGTGGGTTTTTCTAAGATCCATGCGTGGATCTTCTACCTTCTACTACTAGTCCATGTGTTGGACTTCTGCCTTTGACTGCTGACTACTACTGCTCTTTGCGCCTGTGCTTCTGCCCCTGACTGCACCTTCCGATGGCGACTCTGGATCTTCCGCGTACTCTGTGTGTTACTACTGTGAAGTTGGATGGCTCCAACTATCACCTCTGGGCAGCTTCCTTTGAACTCTATGTTAAAGCACAAGGGCGCTATTCTCATCTATCGACCAAGGGACCGGACGCTCCCACTGCTGATGCTGATGACAAGACCAAGCAGGCCTATGATCTCTGGTCCAAGGAGGACTATGGTGTTATGACCTGGATGGTCAACAACGCCGAACCGAAGATCAGCCAGTCTCTCCTTCGTCTGAAGACTGCAAAGGATATGTGGGACCAACTCTCCCACGTATACTCTCACCAGCAAAATCCAAAGAAGGTGTTTGAGATCTTCAAGCAGCTGGCCAAGCAAGAGTTTTCTACTATTGATTCTATCGAGGATTACTACAACAACTGCTGTGCTCTCTGGGATGAATTTCAGGTGTACCATCCGCTTTCTGCCGACATCACTGAAATCCAGCGTCAACAGAACAAACTTCAGCTTGTCCAGTTCCTCGCTGGTCTACCCTCCTCCTTCGCCGGAGTTGTTGATCAGATTCTCTCGAGTGATCCTCTGCCTACACTGCGAGATGTTCTGAAACGTGTTCAACGTCTACCTTCTGTATCGCAGTCTTTGCCTGACACTTCTGATGGAGCGACGACCCTTGCTGTTCGCACAGGTGACTCCTCTCGTGGCCGCGGTCGAGGATGGGGCCGTGGTCGCAGACGCTCTTCTGCACCTAGACGTGGCTCTGGTACTGAGACTATTGAACCACACTTCTGTACTTTCTGCAAGCGCACGAATCACAATGAAGATCGTTGTTGGATCAAGCATGGCAAGCTAGCCTGGGCAAACCAAGTCACTACAGATCATCCTGAGACTACCACTACCTCTGCTGCTCCTTCTACTGATTGGATCCGGTCGGAGTTCGAGAAACTTCTTCAGGCTCGTCTTGCTTCTTCTGCTGAAGCCTCTACTGACGGGAGCGCTGCACTTCTGACCCAGTCTGGTAAAAATTCATGGGTGATTGATTCAGGTGCGACATCCCATATCTCTGGAAATCCTGCGTTATTTTCTAACTTACATAATACTTTTGTTATACCTCCTGTTACACTGGCTGATGGGTCTAAGACACCTGTTACTGGCATTGGTGATATCTGCACTCCTGGTTGCCTGCCTCTGCGGTCTACTCTATGTTCCGAAATTTCCTATAAATCTGTTATCTGTCAATAGAACTGTAAAAAGTCTTCATTGTTCTATTACCTTTGACCCGGATGGTGTTGTGTTTCAGGATCTGCGTACGAGGACGACGATTGGTTCAGGCCATGAGGGACCAGATGGGCTATATTACTTGGACGTTCCAAATACCACAGCGTATCTGACATCCTCTGTGACAGGCATCCAGTGGCACTACAGTCTGGGACATCCTTCTGCAGTGAAATTGAAACATTTACTTCCTGATGATTCAAATTTTGTTTTTCATTGTGAGACTTGCCAATTGGGCAAACAGACGCGATCATCTTTTTCTAAATAATCATGTAGTAGTTCAAAGCAGCCATTTGATATTATTCATGCTGATGTTTGGGGTCCTTGTTCTGTGTCCAGTATTTCTGGATTTCACTACTTTTTGAGTTTTATTGATGATTTTTCTAGAACTACCTGGATTTTCTTGCTCAAGGACAAATCTACTATACTTGATACCATTACTGCTTATTTTGCTGAGATCCGTATCCAGTTTGCCAAACCTATCAAAAAAATTCGCACAGATAATGCCCTTGAATTCGTGCAAGCCTCGGTCAGCAACTTTTGTCGCAAACAGGGTACCATACACCAAACTTCTTGTGCCTACACTCCACAGCAAAATGGAGTCGCCGAACGCAAAAATCGACACCTCCTTGAAGTTGCTCGCACTTTACTGTTTCATTACCATGTCCCACAATGTTTTTGGCCTGAAGCTATTTCCACTGCATGTTACCTTATTAACCGCATGCTGTCCTCTGTACTTGGGAATCAAGTCGCCCTTCTTTTCTGTTCCTCGTATCTTTGGGAGCACCTGTTTTGTCAAAAATCTTCGTCCTGGTCTCACCAAATTTGATCCTAGAGCAATAAAGTGTGTCTTTTTAGGGTACTCTCGCACTCAGAAAGGGTATCACTGTTATGATCCCGTGTCAAAGAAATGGTTTGTATCTGCTGATGTTGTTTTCTTTGAGCACATGCCTTTCTACTCCTCTGCCGGGTCTGCCCTTACATCGGATTTATTAATGGAGACACCTCTACATATGATTGATGATACTGATGATACTGCTCCTCCTGCTGAAAGTCCTCTGGAAGTTTATCAACGAAGACAGAAGACAACAACTCCCTCTATGGCCCCTCCAGAGTCCTTGCCCTCTGTGCCAGATCAAACACCACCACAGGTATACTCTGACTTAGATGTTCCTATCAGTTTGAGGAAAGGAACTAGAGCTTGTACTAAACATCCTATTGGCAATTTCTGTACTTCTGATCATTTGGGAACTAATTTTGCAAATTTTACTGCTGCTCTTTCTGCTGTCTCTGTTCCTAAAAATGCTTCTCAGGCTCTTAAACATCCAGCTTGGCGTCAAGCCATGGAAGCAGAAATGCAAGCTCTTACTGATCGCAATACTTGGCAGTTAGTCGATCCTCCTACTGATTGTTCTCCAGTTGGCTGTCGTTGGGTGTTTACTGTTAAATATCAACCGGATGGCACGGTTGAGCGCCTCAAGGCTAGACTTGTTGCCAAGGGCTACACGCAGACTTATGGGGTCGACTACTTTGAGACTTTTTCACCGGTGGCTCGGTTGAATTCCGTACGCATTCTTATTTCTTTTGCTATTAATTCTGATTGGCCCTTGTACCAGATGGATGTGAAAAATGCGTTTCTGTATGGGGATTTACATGAGGAGGTCTATATGCAACAACCTCCAGGATTTGTGCTTCAGGGTCCTCCAAAGTCTGCAGGTTGCGGAAAGCTATCTATGGTTTAAAACAGAGTCCCCATGCTTGGTTTGATAAACTAAGTACCATTCTTCAAAAGTTTCTTTTTTGACGCTCCCAGTCCGATCATTCTGTCTTCATTAAAAACACTACTGCTGACCTTGTTATTCTGATTGTATATGTTGATGACATTATTCTCTCAGGGAGTGATCTTGACGGTATTCAGGCTACTAAGTGTTATTTGGAGAAACACTTTGTCACCAAAGACCTTGGGACTTTGCGTTACTTTCTTGGGATTGAAGTCTCTAGATCTGCTTCTGGTTTATGCTTGTCTCAACGTAAATATGTTCTGGATCTTCTTTCTGACACATGACTTCTTGGTGCTAAACCTGCTAGTACTCCTCTAGATCCAAATACTAACTGGGACGAAGAGAACTCTCCTGCCTATCCTGATCATCATCTGTATCACTGCATGGTTGGCAAGCTCATTTATCTTACTGTTACTCGTGCTGATATTACTTCTGCTATTGGGCTTGTTAGTAGATATCTGGATAAACCCCGTCAATGTCACTGGGATGCCGTTTGCCACATTCTAAAATATCTGAAGAGTGCTCCTGGGAAAGGTTTGCTATATAAAAGACATGGTCATTGTAAGCTTGTTGGATATTCTGACTGACTATGCCGGGAGTAAAATCGACCGACGCTCCACCTCTGGCTACTGTACCTTTGTAGGAGTAAATCTTGTTACTTGGCGAAGCAAGAAACAAACTGTGGTTGCTCGCTCAAGTGCTGAAGCAGAATATTGCGCCATGAGGCATACTACTTGTGAGCTGTTCTGGATTCGGAGCCTACTGAAGGATTTTGTCATTTCTGACTCTTCTCCTATTCCGATGTTATGTGACAACAAAGCTGCCACTTTTATTGCCAGTAATCCTACTTTTCATGAGCGAACAAAACATGTTGAGGTTGAATGTCATTTTGTTCGCGAAGCTGTCTTATCTGGCCAGATATCTACTCCCTACATACATACTTCTGATCAGGTGGCTGACATCTTCACTAAGATTCTTCCGAAGACGAGATTCACTGCTATGACATCCAAGCTGGGCATGATTGACATCTACGCTCCAGCTTGAGGGGGAGTATTAGTATATATACTTTACTGCTTATTTCTCTTTATTCTCTTCTTCTCTTTATCCCATATTTCTCATCTCTAAATATTGTACACTCTCTTGTCTTATAAAAGAGAGACCATTGTATTCTTTTTAGATCATCCAATAATAAGCAATCTCGTTGCCAACTTCTAGATGAACAACCTTTTTTGCTTCTTTGCTTACTTGTATCTCTGGAACGTAGCATCATCTCGAGATTTGGGCAAGCTCCTATAGATCTCCCTTTTTAGTTTAATAGCCTTCTGTACTTCATCATTCCACCACCAAGTCTCTTTTTATGGAGGCCCACAACCTTTGGACTCCCCCAAAACCTCTCCGACAATTTTTGTTATGCAGGAGCTCATGTTATGCCACACAGTGTTGATATTAGACTCTAAGTTCCAAGTTCCCTCCTTGATGAGTTTATCATGAAAGGTCAATTTCTTTTCTCCTTTAAGATTCCACCACTTGATCCCGCTATCTTGATTTTTGTTATGCTTGTCTTTATTAATCTTCATGTTAATATCCAAATGGATCAACCTATGTTGTGTCGTGAGTTCTTCGCCAGGTATTTCTTTACAGTCCTTGCATACTTTACGATCCTCTCGCCTTGTAAGGAGGTAATCAATTTGGCTACAATTGTGCCCACTCTTGAAAGTAATCTTATGAGATTCTCTTTTCTTGAAATGGGTGTTTGCCAAAATCATATCATATGCAACTGCAAAATCTAATATCCTCTCTCCTCCGTTTCTGCTGCCATATCTAAAACCACCATGAACTCTCTCATATCCATCATTGCTACTCCCCACATGATCATTTAAAACACTCCCAATAATGATGTTCTCCTCTGTCAGTATTCCTTGCATCAATTCATCCATGTTATCCAAAAAATCCTTCTTAGCCTCCTCGCTAAGGCCAACTTGGGGGGCATAAGTGCTAATAATGTTAAAAATCTTTCCCCCAAGAACGACCTTGATAGCTATGATTCTATCACCCATCCCAGTGACCTTGGCAACATCATCCGTCAACATCTTATTAATAATAATACCTACACCATTTCTATGTTTATCAATGCCTGTATACCAGATTTTGTATCCTGTGTCTCCAATCTCTCTACAACGTTCCCCTGTCCACTTCGTGTCATGTAGGCGAGCTATATTGACTTTTCTTCTCATCATGGTATTTACTATCTCCAAAGATTTTCTTATCAAAGAGTCAATATTCCAAGATCCAACTCTTATCCTTTTTTCTTGGACTTGCTTCTTTTCCCGCCTTCGTCGAAAATGTTGCCCTTGCACATTTTTCACTACATCCGGGCAAATGATGCGGTGGGACTAGCTTCTTTACCCACACCCGTCCAAGATGTAGAAACCCTTGCACATTTCACTACATCCGGGCGATGATGCAGCGGGACTAGCTTATTTACCCACACCCGTCCAAGATGTGGAAACCCTTGCTTCTCCTTCAACACAACCGGGCGTCGCTATGTCGAAACCCCTTGCATATTTATCACTGCACCCGGGTGCCGATACAGCGCGTCACTATGTGGGGATGCTCCAATAATTTTTTTATAAGGATCCATGTCATAGAAAGAGTGACAGTTTTTATGGCTGGCTGTCAACCTACCGCCAACCCTCCCCCTTTACCCGGGCTTGGGACCGGCTACATTTGCACAAAATATGAAAATTTTGCCTATATGTATGTTAGTAAACAATATATGTATATATCCTTCAGTTTTTTCTCCACTTTTTCCCGAATAGTTGACTGTATTTGTATTGTACGTTTAGCCTTTTTTACCAAATTTCCTGCATAATTCCCAAATTCTGAATTTTCAGCTCGATCGAACATGTATCCTGAATACCAAATTTGTGACTATGCTAACACACATCCAAAAAGGTCTACTAGTGTCCAATGCGTGTCTAATATGGGTACGAGACCTATTTGGATCGTACATTGACCTTTATTATCAAAATTTCCCGCATAATTCTCAAATTCTGAATTTTTTAGCTCAACTGAACATGATATCCTGAATACCAAATTTGTGACTATGCCAATAAGCATCCAAATGCATCAAAGGAGTACTAGTGTCCAATACGTGTCTAGTATAAGCACGAGACCTATTTTGTAGTATCCGTGCTTCCTAAGCAGTAGCTATATAATTAACTGGAGCAAAGATTAGATTGGAACTCAATGACCCTAAGTGTATACGGCTATGTGTACTTGCATTATCTATATATTTTTACGTACGACAGTAATGACAGCTACACACAAATAGAACTACAAAATTCTACTCTGGAACCTGAATCCTCCTTCACTTCGAGCTTATAATTTATAGCTTCAAAGTTTCTTAAGTAGACACCTCACCTATGCACTAGGTAAAGACTTGGTGGATATACATAGAAGCTGGTCTTTAAATTCATTTGAGAGAGTTTGTCTGAGCTATTGCAGTAGCTGCACACGAATAAAATGGTAACTAACTTCAAAATGTTTTAGAACACAATGTATTGGCAATCTGAACTAAAGGCCTTCCAAAATGTAGCTATATGTTCATATTGTGCAAATCCAATTTAGTGAGAAAGTAATGCACCCCCATGAGTTCACATGTAGCACTTTCCACAGCCCCACTTTTAGATTTAGCACTTGAATATGATACCATGTTTTGCTTCTTGCTCTTCGATTTATGCCCCCAACAGATATGCACCCCATTGTAGATATGTTGGTGATCCTGCCCATTCCACATATGTAAATCTCTTAAGGTGTAAAATGTGAAACAGCCTGCATCCCCGTCGATACTATCGACAGGAGGTCGATGGTATCGACAGAGTCACAACAACAGAACATCATTCTGTCGATACCATCGACAGTCCTGTCGATGGTATCGACAGTCGAACAGTGGCGGAAATCGGCAATCTGCCTCCTGGTTCTATCTTTATTATATTATTTGTTTTATTGTTTTTCTATTATTTTCGCCTTTGTACCACAATGTATCTTACCCTAATATATAAAAAGAAGAGAGACGGCTATTGCCCTCTCACGCAAGCTGCACCTAGCAGCCGCAAACATCGTTCGTCTCTCTGCTCTCTCGTTTACATGGTATCAGAGCAAGGTCTGCTCTAGGCCGCCGTCTCTCCCCACCGACAGTTCTTCCCTCTCTCTTCTTCCTTCTTCTTCCTCCTCGTCTGCCAGATCTTCTCCTTCCGCCAGATCTTCTTCACCACGGCACCGGTAGCGGCGGCTGCGACAGAGCCGCCGTAGGGTTTGCAGCCGTGATCCGCCGCCGGGCGTGAAGCCGTCATCAAGCGGCTCCTCCCCTCCATTACGCTGGGCCCTTGGTAGCTCTCTAATGCTGCCGTAGGCTCAGTCTCGAAGGTCAAGGGCAACATTCTCTTCCCCGACACTTTTCACACAGCCACCGGTCGATCCGTCGGAAATTGCTATCGCTGTTTGAGAATCTTTGGGTGATCCAACGACCATCTAAGATCTAAACCGGAGGATTAGTCTCTCTATGGTTATTATCCTAGTCACACCTCCTCCATGTGATTAGGAAAATCGTCCGGAGGCTGTGAATGCGTCAGTAACACATTTCTCTTTGTTTCTTGTGTGACGTGTATCTCTCCGTCACCTCAACCATCCTTGTGACGTGTATCAATCCGTCACACAGTCCTATTCTACAATGGAGGACACCAAGATGCCTACGATCTACAACGAGGTGTCGCCTATCGCCTCAATCAAGCTCAACAGGAAGAACTTTCTTCTATGGATGAACGTTGTTCACACTGTCCTGGAGTCTCGTGATAAGGCGGGACATGTTGACTCTGGTCCTCTGACCTCTACTGACAAAGGATATGCTGAATGGAAGCGTCATGACAATCTGGTGAAGACTTGGTTGTGGAACAACATGGAACCTGCAATTGCGGCAAGGTTCATGTTCTATTCTACAACTAAGGAAATATGGGACGCAGTGAAGTAGCATTATTCCCAGGAGAAAAATGCTCTTCGCCAATTCATGATCTATGATCGTCTGTTTGCTGAGAGGTAGGGTGACAGATATCTTGAGGAGTACTTTGGAGCTATTCAGGCACTTGCTCAAGAGCTGAGCTACTATCATCCAGTGACAGTTGCTGAACAGGTCAAAGACAGAGATGATTTGGTTACTGTTAAATTCTTATCTGGGCTTAATCCTGCGTGCGGTTCCGCCAGGAGTGTCATTCTGGCTTCTGATAAATTATCGAGCTTTGTGGAAGCCTATTCGAGAATACAACAATCTATCTTTGAGTCTGCTAATCCTGGTTCTGTTATACCTTCTGGGGAGTCTCATGCATCCGTTGCTGCTGCGGTGAGAGGGGGACGACCTGGTATGGGCAGAGGACGTGGAACACGTCCTAAATGCACTTTTGGTGACAAACTGGGACATACAGTGGAGAAGTGTGGGAAGAAACATGGGAGACCTGCTGCACCACCTGTAAAGGGACAACACATTATGCCACTACTACAAATACCTCTTCTTCTGCTCTGGAAACTACTTCTAGTACCGGTATCACTCTCACTCAAGAGGAGTATGATCGATTCATTCAGGCTACACAACACATGAGTATGGGATCGTCATCATCATCGTCAACAAACCTGACATCTACTGCGGGTAATCAGGCTACATCTCTCATAGCTTCTGGCTCTACTTGGGTGGTTGACTCTGGCGCGTCACAACACATGACTGGTATGAGGAGATTGCTCCAATCTATTGACTCATATATCCCTCACCAATCTGTCACACTGGCAGATGGTTCAGTGAGGAGAGTGTTAGCTAGTGGATTTGTCTCTCTAACACCCAAGATTGATCTTAAATCTGTACACTTTGTGCCTGAGTTTCCTTTTAATTTTCTTTCTGTTGCAAAATTGATTGACACTGTAAAATGTACGGTAACACTTGGGCCTTCTTGTTTTGTATTACAAGATCTCAAGAGTATGAGGACGATTGGTGGGGGGCCTAGGAAAGGTGATCTCTACCTTTTCCACGGCGACAGTCTGCCTCGCCCAGTTTCTGCTCCAGCTCCATTCATCCTGTTGAGTGGTTTCCCTCTACTATGACATTGCAGATATGGACATCCGTCGTTAGAGAGCCTGCGGAAGTTGGAACCCGAGTTGTCCCAAGTGTCATCTTTAGAGTGTCAGTCATGTCAGCTGGGAAAGCATCATAGGTTGTCTTATCCCAGTCGTGTCAATAAGCGGGCATCTTGTCCTTTTGAGTTAGTCCACAGTGATGTATGGGGTCCTGTTAAAGACCAGAGTTATAATGGTTTCTGTTATTTTATTTCCTTTGTGGATGATTTTTCCCACATGACATGGATTTACCTTCTCAAAAGTCGAGAGTCTGTGCTATCTATTGTGAAACATTTTCATAAAGAAATAAAGGTTCAGTTTGACTGCAATATAAAAACTCTCCAATCTGATAATGCTTTAGAGTATGTTCAAAAGGCTATGTCTGATTTTTACAGTTCTGTGGGCATGATCCATCGCACGTCTTGTCCTCACACCCCTTAGCAAAACGGGGTGGCTGAGAGGAAGAATCACCATTTTCTTGATATTGCTCGTTCGATCATGTTTCAATCCAATGTGCTTAAGAAATTCTGGTCTGAAGCTCTTTTAACCGCTTGCTTCTTAATTAATAGACAACCATCCTCTGTTCTTAAAGGACAAACTCCTTTCTCTGTGTTACGACCCATGGATCAGCCCTTCTTTGTTCCCCGTAGAGTGTTTGGGTGCACTTCTTTTGTCCATAATTTTGACCCTAAGGCTGACAAACTTTCTCCTAGGTCTATTAAAACCTTGTTCCTTGGTACTAGCAAAGGATACAAGTGTACTGTCCTAGTCTTCGTCGCATGTTTGTGTCTAGGGATGTTACCTTCTATGAGACCACTCCATATTTCTCCGATGCTACGAGTAAGGGGGAGCAGTTGAGAGAGGGAGTGCCACCAGTTTTTCAGAGTGAGAGAGGGAGCGCCACCCATCATTCATGGTTATACTTTTATTCAGGACGAGAAGGCAACTGACATGCCTGTTATTCAGCAATACCCATATGTTTATAGTAGGCGAGGCAGACAAGATCCAGAGGAGGTAGCGACACCAGTCCCTGAGCCTTTCTCATCGTCTTCTACTCACGAGATTCCTGCAGAAGAATCAGATCTTGATCTTCCTATTACTGTTCGGAAAGGTACTTGTTCTTGTACTATTAGACATCCTATTACAAATGTGTGTTGTCTGTCCCACTTATCTAAGCAGGCACGCACATTTGCTATTGGGATTGATTATGTTGATATACCAAGGAATCACTATGATGCTATGAAGGACAGCGGTTGGAAACAGGCAATGCAGCTTGAGATGTCAGCTCTTTTGCATAATGGCACATGGGATCTTGTTGACTTACCAGCAGGGAAGAAAGCAGTGGGTTGCAGATGGGTTTTCACCATCAAACATAATCCGGATGGATCCGTTGAAAGGTTGAAGGCCAGATTGGTAGCAAAAGGCTACACACAGACCTATGGAGTTGATTTCTTTGAGACCTTTTCTCCAGTAGCTCGTCTAAATTCTGTGCGGATTATTATTTCTCTGGCTACTACCTTTGATTGGCCCCGATTCCAGCTTGATGTTAAGAATGCCTTTCTACATGGTGACCTACAGGAAGAGGTATATATGGAACAACCTCCTGGGTTTGTTGCTCAGGGGGAGTGTCAGAAGGTGTGTAAATTGAAGAAAGCTATATATGGGCTGAAACAGTCTCCTCGAACTTGGTTTGACAAGTTCAATGAGGTTGTACTCCAGATGGGTTTTTCTCGCTCCATGACTGATCACTCTTTATTCTACTCTAGCTCTTCTTGTGGCTCTATCATCATTGCTGTATATGTTGATGACATAGTGATTACTGGCAGTGATTCTACAAGCATATCTCGTGTGAAGGAAGGGTTGCAGAGACACTTCCAAACGAAGGATCTGGGTAAACTGAGATATTTTCTGGGCATTGAGGTGCTTAGATCTCATGTAGGTGTCAATCTATCTCAGAGGAAATATGTGCTTGACTTACTACAGGAGACAGGCATGACTGAATCTAAACCGGTATCTACTCCCATGGATTATCACATCAAGGAGACGGTTGATGATGTTGAGTACTCAGATCCAGGATATTACAGGAGAATAGTTGGCAAGCTAATATATCTGACTGTTACACGACTTGATATTTCTTTTGCTGTAGGCGTCGTGAGTCAGCATATGCATTCACCACGACAGTCACACTGGACAACAGTTTGCCGGATTCTGAGATATCTGAAGAGTGCTCCTGGTAAAGGGATCATATATTCTAAACCCAAGGTGCCTCCATCTACTTTGACTCTCACAGGGTATTCAGATGCAGATTGGGCTGGTGATCATACTGATAGAAGGTCTACATCAGGCTATTGTACTTTCCTAGGTGATCATTTGATTACTTGGAAAAGCAAAAAGCAGCATGTGGTAGCTAGATCCAGCACTGAGGCTGAATATCGTGCTACGGCCCATGCATGCTGTGAACTACAATGGGTCAAATATGTTCTTTCTGAGTTAAAAATTACTATTATGTCTTCTATGGAGCTCAAGTGTGACAACCAGTCTGCTATACACATTGCCAGGAATCCTATCTTTCATGAGCATACAAAGCATATAGAAGTTGATTGCCATTTTATTAGTGATCAAATCAAAGATGGCACTATTGTGACGCCATACGTCAAGTTTGAAGATCAACTGGCAGATGTCTTGACAAAGCCTTTGGGTCCGGCAGCTTTTCAGAGATTATGTGGCAAGCTGGGCATACACGATGTGTACTCTCCGGCTTGAGGGGGAGTGTGAAACAGCCTGCATCCCCGTCGATACTATCGACAGGAGGTCGATGGTATCGACAGAGTCATAACAACTAAACATCATTCTGTCGATACCATCGACAGTCGAACAGTGGCGGAAATCGGCAATCTGCCTCCTGGTTCTATCTTTATTATATTATTTGTTTTATTGTTTTTTTATTATTTTCTCCTTTGTACCACAATGTATCTTACCCTAATATATAAAAAGAAGAGAGACGGCTATTGCCCTCTCAAGCAAGCTGCACCTAGCAGCCGCAAACATCGTTCGTCTCCCTTCTCTCTCGTTTACATAAAATATATATGATGCTTTAATAACGTCATGGATCTTAAGTGGCAATGATTCTTGTATGACATCCCACATCTCGGGGGGAGGGGGGGCATTTAGATACCACAGGATGCATGTCACAGCTGAGGCAGTCTTATGAGTAAGCTAATAACCAAGTTGACACAGAGGATATATAAGGCATGGTGATTGTAATTGATAGTTTAACTTCTCAGTTCCCAACAATCACATGTACAGATGTACTGACTAGTATCAAGAGAACCCACCACCGTGAGTTTTAGTTGATTGCTGACCCCAAGGGAGGATCAACAAGCTTTTTCAGGCTTTATCAATAAATCACGAATGTACACTGAGATGGAATAATTGTATAAGACAGTCCTGCACAAAGGGATTCCTTAATACCAGAAACTTATTGTTTCTCTATTTGATGGAGACAGTAGGTTTCTTTGTATTCATCTTTGTTTTCAGATTTGAGCAACTCGTGTTTACTGCTGGAATTAATAAAGAGATCTACACGTTTTTGCAGGAAGACGAAAAGCCTTTGTTTCACAATGTAAGAAACTGTTGTTGATATTATGCATTAAGGTGACTGTTGAATTTGCAAAGAATAGCACCTCTTAACAAGGATAAGAAAGTCTCCACCTGCTGCGCTTCTTGATGCTACTGCCTTAGCAGATAGTCTTGTTCTTGAAAATTGTAAACTATCCCATGCCTATCTTTACAGCTGCTTGTTAGTGGGATAAGATTCTTAACAAGAAAGTTGAGATTCTGTCTCAGTTCTCTGATTATGTGGAAAGTATATGTAAGCTCATAAGTCATAAGGGTCATGATCACTCAGTTTTCTAATCATGTGGAAGCTACCAGTTATTTTATTTTTTCTCATAAAAGTTGAACATGAATCTGCTCCTGCGTTGTTTTTAGAGAATTTATTTATGTCTGCCTGTGACCTAGTAGGGATCTAAGATTCGTTGCCCACTGGGACTCGAAGAACAGTTATGTTGCTGAGCTTTCCCTTGAAGAAATGAGAAAAGGCAAATCCTAGGAATTTGTGATTGGATTCATGGGCATTGAGAACTCCAAGAAGTCCTGCATAGGGTCCCACAGGTACTATATGTCCTAGCTTAGGGACGCCACCTTGAGCTACATTGGGGATGAATAACAACCAATGAAGTACCATGGACGTGCTATCAATAAATCAGGGACTGAATTTTCATCGATGTACTCCATGTATTGATTCTGTGTGCTAGTTTGCAAGTCTCAATGTTAACATGCTTCCATCCAAGAAAGTATGGATGATGCTTGATTGATTGATGTCTTATTTCTTGCATCCTAATGTTCCTATACCATCTTATTGTCGGTGCCATGAAACCTTTTGACTTGTTTACAACCTATGGATAGCTAACCACCCTGTGATTTTGGGTCTAACCGGGAGCTATACAAATAATATGAAACATGCTCCTCCCTGTACAGTGATTATTAGTAAGGCCTCAGGAGAGTTAACATTTTTACTCTTCTGCTGCTGTATACAATAAATTTGCTTTTAATATCTGATTCTCTGTATCATGGGATCTGCTTGGCTCGTATCATTGCTATGTTAGGTTGCACGTCCTTACCTGGTAAGGTAATCAGATGTTTCAGAGATAACCAGTGAAACCAATGTTGTAGCAGCAGTAGTCGTTCTGCCCACCTCGAACTTGATGCTTGGCTTGACGCTCGGTAGAGCATTGTACCCAGCTTTTCCATGCTTGCCTCGCCATTAATGATCTCCAGCTTGCTGGCGCCCAGCACTGTCTGTTTCTGTTTCGCTATCAAGCACTTCATCATGACGATGAACCAGAGCAGGGGAGCATTGAAGAATGGTATTTATTCAGAGAAAGTGAACCTTATGATAATTTAACGGCTACACTTCCTCCCTATGCTGACGTTCTTGAACAGGCAAGTCGCAGAATCAAAAGGGCGATCTTGCACTCTCCTTTTTTAGTAGTGCATCGGTCTTAAACAATATAACTCCTTGGTAGGGTAGAGCTCCGACTCGGTTCCATATATGCATGTTCCTATTGCCGTGCAGATTCATAGCAGCTTTTTCCCTACTTCCCTGTACCTGCCAGATTCTCTCTTATAGCTTCATCATTCTCGGAATAGCAGCATCAGTACTGTTACTGTTGCTTCTGATCAATGCTGCTGCTGAGCTGACTGATATATATATATATATATATATATATATATATATATATATATATATATATATATATATATATATATATATATATATATATATAGAGAGAGAGAGAGAGAGAGAGAGAGAGGGGTTAGGAAACGTACAGATCGTACGAATACACTCAAGTGCCTTTGAATATCCAGATCATTTTTTACAAAATGTAAACAATTAATCTTCACCGTCATACTATAGCTAGGCTATATACAAATTTTGAACCCATTTGGATGTGTGTAAGTTACTCATCGAAGGGCAACAAAATCGACGCGCGAAACTAATTTGAAATGCATAATTTTTGCGGTCTTTATAACATGACCTATAAATGTCCAAATGTGCTCAAATTTTGCGTATGAGCTATTCACAACATGTTTAAGAAGATCAACGGATTAAATTTTTAAAAAAGTTATTGCATCATGAAAAACTACTGGAGTGTATTCTGTTCCGAATACACTCAAAGTGTATTCTAGCTTGACTATATATATATCTGCTCTGAATATACTCGAGTGTATTCTAGCCTAACTTTCTCTCTCTCTCTCTCTCTCTCTCTATATATATATATATATATATATATATATATAGAGAGAGAGAGAGAGAGAGAGAGAGAGAGAGAGAGAGAGAGATAGAGAGAGTCAGACTAGAATACACTCGAGTGCATTCAGAGTAGAATACACGCAAGTCGTTTTTCATGATGTAATAACATTTTTAAAAATTTAATCCGTTGATCTTATTAAACACGTTGTGAATAGCTCATACGTAAAATTTGAGCACATTTGGACATTTATAGGTCATGTTATAAAGATCGCAAAAATTATGCATTTCAAATTAGTTTCGCGCGTCGATTTTGTTGCCCTTGGATGAGTGACTTACACTTATCCAAATGGGTTCAAAATTTGTATGTAGTCTAGTCATAGTATGACGGTGAAGATCAATGGTTTACATTTTGTAAAAAATGGTCTTGATATGCAAACACACTTGAGTGTATTCGTGTGATCTGTACACTCGTTCTAGCCCCCCCCCCTCTCTCTCTCTCTCTCTCTCTCTCTCTCTCTCTCTATATATATATATATATATATATATATATATATATATATATATATATATATATATATATATATATATATATATATATATATATATATATATATATATATATATATATATATATAGTCAGGCTAGAATACACTCGAGTGTATTTGAAAAAAATACACTCAAGTAGTTTTCTATGATGCAATATTTATTTTCTTTCAAAAATCTAATCTATTGATATTCTTAAACATCTTGTGAATAGTTCATATACAAAATTTGAGCACATTTGGACTTTTGTATGTCATGTTATAAAGATTGTAAAAATTATGCATTTCAAATTAGTTTCACGCGTCAACTTTGTTGCCCTTGGATGAGTGTGTGTGTATATATATATATATATATATATATATATATGGTAAAAGAATTGTGTACCTGAGAACATGTATCTTATACGTACCCACCTTTATTTATGATGGTTGCACCACTCTATACAACAATATAACCTTACAGATGTTATGTATACCCCTTAGATAACATGTGTATCAAATATCACCTCAATTTTACATACCTAGATCATCTAATGAATGAAGATGTATATTTTTTTATGAACGGTAAGTTGTAGAAATTATAGGAATTGTTGGATGATATGTTGCTATATCTCATGATACATGCGAGACGTGGTTTTGAATTTTTAAACACATCTAATCTAAATAATGTTGGTTTAATCTATACGGTTGGATTTATTTAATGAATTTCAGATATCCCATTTTAATGGGAGGTATACATAACTTACATGTATCGATCGATACATACTTCCTAACACACACATATATATATATATATATATATATATATATATATATATATATATATATATATATATATATATATATATATATATAGAGAGAGAGAGAGAGAGAGAGAGAGAGAGAGAGTCAGGCTAGAATACACTCGAGTGTATAGATCACACCGTACACCCCAATGGTGTTTGCCTATCTAGACCATGTTTTTCCAAAATTTAACCATTGATCTTCATGGTTACAATAATAATTGGTCCCATACAAAATTTGAACTCATTTGGATGAGTTTAAGTCACTCATCCAAGGACAACAAAATCAACGCACAAAACTAATTTGAAATACATGATTTTTGCCTCCTTTAGATGCACCACCTATAAGTGTCCAAATGAGCTAAAATTTATTATATAGTATGTTCTTATGATAATTAAGAACAACGATTTAGATTTTTCAAAAATTTACTACATCTTCAAAAATGACTGAGGTGTACGGTGCCTCCGGTACACTCGAGTGTACACTAGCCCGACTCTCTCTCTCTCTCTATATATATATATATATATATATATATATAGAGAGAGAGAGAGAGAGAGAGAGAGTCAAACTAAAATACACTCAAGTGTATAGATGACACGCATACACTCAAGTGCGTTTGTATATCAAGATTATTTTTTGTAAAATGTAAACCATTGATCTTCAATTTCATACTATAACTAGGCTACATACAAATTTTGAGCCCATTTAGATGAGTGTAAGTCACTCATCTGAGGCAAAAAAATCGACAAGCGAAATTAATTTGAAATGCACAATTTTTATAGTCTTTATAACATGACCTATAAACGTCCAAATGTGCTCAAATTTTGTATATGTGCTATTCACAAAATATTTAAGAAGATCAACGGATTAGATTTTTGAAAAAAAATATTCTGTTCTGAATACACTTGAGTGTATTCTTTCTCTCTCTCTCTCTCTCTCTCTCTATATATATATATATATATATATGTGTGTGTGTGTGTGTGTGTGTGTGTGTGTGTGTGTGTCGTTTATTCATTGCCCGTGCGGGTAGCTTGGAGTTTCGCTACCCGGTAGCAAAAAAAGTAACCCTTCTGGCCACAAAAGTAACTTTGTTGTAAAAAAAGTAACTATGGTGATAAAAAGTAACTACACGACTAAAAAAGTAACTCTGTACAAAATATACAACAGATATATATAAGGATGAGTTATTTGATTTTGAGGAGGGCAAATGATATTATTTTTGGATGAAATTTTTTGAAGAGCTAGATAAATATTCCTCTGCAATTGCGATTTTTTTTTTGAAAAAAAAGTAGTGGGAAGAGTGGGCGGGTAGTTACCCGCGCGGGCAATAAATATGGGCCCATATATATATATAATAAGTTGTATTCTGTTTTTGATGACTTTTATCTTTCTCTTGAAGAAGGATACGTCAACTTCTGTAGGATACGGAATCTGCAGCCAAGGTCCCGGGCTATCTTCTGCGAAAATCTCCAGGATCATCACATAAGTGATGGCGTCTTGACCTCATATTCCAGCCTGCATCATCCCTCAACTGGCTTTCGTGCTGTCTCCCTTCCTTCCGACCCCCCTAACCCCAACCCTTGCAACGCCCAATGCCAGTGTGTCCACTATCCAGCTCTCAACGTGGTCCTTGCATTCTGTGGCTTTGGCCTTTGCCTCCAGGAGCTCAGCAAAAGGCTACTTCGTGCAGTGAACAGGTCATAGCTTAGGGACCGAAAGTCAGCTTGAGTCGAACGGGGGAAGGGAAGTGGGTGAAGTTGGCGACAACGGCTTTGGATCTCAACTGGATAAGCGACAAAGCATACCGAAACGAAAACAATGAGCACCATAACCGCAAGAGCTACCTGTTTTTTTGCAGTTCAGAAAAAGCCGGTAAGGTTGACATCTTAATCGATGATACCGAGTTGCCGTTCCCTTATCCCTGACCTTCCTTTGGAGTTGTCGTTGCTGTTCAAAAGAAGACGAGGAGCCACCTGTATGTCTACGTACTAAAAGCCTGACTCAGTTTCATGCACTATATTGTATTAAAATAAATTTCAAACACCATATTTGACACCCAGCTCAAACTGTTACATCGGTTCTATCAATTGCCCCAAGTTGTCCAACCCCAGGTGACAACAAATGCCATGTTGTCACTAAAAAAGAGCGAAAGAACTCGGTCATGTAAGCAATCCAATTTGCTATCTGACTATGCTGTTTATCCATAAATTGTAGATTTTACTCCTCGGTTAATCTTTTTCTTCACAACACCAAACGGTTTGTCATAACTTGTATAAGATCTACCACCCCACGGTTAATTCTTTTCTTCACAATACCAAACACCTTTCCTCTCTATGATGGTTGCCTTGAATATTATTGCACCACCCACAACCTATCGTTCTTTTATTTAACTTAACGTACGCTATGTTTCCCACAACGTATAACAGGTGTAGTTGTTGGTATTGCAGTGGCATATAACAAGAAAGGAAAATAGCTCTACTCACTGGACTGTGCTCGTAATGAATATGGCCAAGATTAACTATGACTTTGCGATGGGGAGCGACCGGAAGATGAGCCTTGGCCAGATTTTCACAAATGCGCATGCCATGACGCTGATCGATTGTTGGCGAGCAGGTGACTGGCGCGCTCAGCTTAGACCTCACATGGCGCTGGGCCTTGTCGGCTTGCGCAAGAAAAGTAATCCTGGGGATTTCTTTCTGTGCACTCTGAATTAGACTCCTTGATGTTGATTAATGCTTTTAATAACCCGGCCAGTACAGAGGACATGAATCTTCTAGTTTTGAATTTCCTCGAGTTAGCTAGTTCTTTTTCTTGTTTCTCCTTCTCGTGTTACTAGATCATATAGCAGTATAGCACTTTTTATAGCCAAACCATCTTGCAAATAATATCAAATGGTTTATACACTATAAATTGATTTTGTATACTGATATATCGTATCCAAAATGTTATTTCACACAACCGGCTAAGAATAAGTAGTTAACACAAGACACACACACACACACACACACACACGTACATAACTCGACACACCCACACCCACACCCACACCCACACAAACACATGTACACACACCCATGAGCTCACACACACAAACTCTCTCACAACTTCAAAATATTATTGTATACACGACTATATCAACCTGAAACAAAAAACATCACAAAAAATAGTATTTAATGGAGAGTACACAGTGAAACCTTAACCATACATGAAATGGTTAAATGGTAGACAAGTTTACTCGTACCCATTGACTATCGTAATTTTAGAGATTCTTACATGACAACGAGTCTCCTTCATTGGTGAATACAATGTCTACTCCAGTTGCAAGGAATGATGACATGGGAATTGTCATTCCGAGAAGTATATAAAAACTTGATTCATATTTACTGCACTAAAAAGGTCTACTCATTTCCAATCTTAGATTGGATACAACAACTCAAGTTGTGAAATGAAAAGGTATGTTTAGGTAGAGTGCCAAGAGATTTCTAGAAATATACAGAACCCTTGAATGTATTCCTCTCCTTTTACTTGGTATGCATATAACTTCTTCTAACTAGTTAGTGCATCATCAATTGAGGATCCATTAACAAAATAACTTGTCTAGAAATATAAAAAGTTATTAAAGTGTTTATGAACTAAGAAAATTCTCTTTAGATTTAAAAATAAATTTGTAAAATTAAATAAGTGGATCCTATATAATAGGGAATTTTTGATCAAGATGGGACTATACTATTACCAAGTAAAAGTGTATAACATCAACGAGTATTATTGTATGAAAAAATTACTAGAACATAACATTAAATCATCTTCCATATGTAGTGCCTACCTTTTATAAAGTGATTTGTAAGTCTTTCCAAATTGTAACGTCTTAAAGTACTATATCTTGAATGCAATCTTGTCCCAACTCAAAAAATACTATTGTGCAGTCATGTTTATGCTAAACTCATGGACTCAATATCAAGAAGATATCACTACAAGGAGATCAAAAGAAACATTCAAATTTTGTTTTTTTTTTTGTAAGAGGCCCTTGAAAGGCATAAAATACTCACATTTCCAAAAGAATAAAAATAAAAAATCGACCATATTTGGTTGATTTTTGAAAAAGTAGGTTGGTCAAACATAAATATCTCACAACTAAAAATATTTTGTCTTGATCCTCAAATATAGTTCTAACCCTAGATTCTTTATCTCAAGAATACTTGATAATGAAACACACTATTTCTCTACATCATAATTATATTAAATATGACACAAAATGGATATGGTACCCATATCACTTTGGACATGTATTTGACAAGTCCAGGTCATCACATTTCCCTTATAAGATTCTTATCTCATTTGAGGTTTTACACATGTTTTAACAAATGCTTTCGTAATCAAATCCATTTTCTATCTCACCCTCCATGGAAAGATCCAATAGGTGATGACCTAATAACCTATCCATTTCTTTTCTTATAATATATCACACCTTACCTTTAAATTACAGTTTTATGTCACGGACTTCAAAGAGCCCATATTCCAAACATGACAAGTTTTCAAGGATGAGAAAAACATAAACATTTTTACAACATTTTACCTTTGTAACTTATAACTTGAAAGTCATTCACCTTAGGCCGTAAGAGTGTTGGTTTTATTTTTGAGTGCATGGGAATCAACCAACATTTGAACCATTAAATACTAAAGTGATCCTCCTCATCCATCCATCCATCCATCCATTCATATCTAAGATGTTGCAACATCATAAGATATGAGTCTTTGGAAAATATTATCTTAATATAAATGATTAAGACTACCTATATAAATGATTAGGCCTGGGGTCAATGTTAACCTTGGTCCAGTCAGATGCCAGTGGTGGCCCTAGGTTGGCCATGACCATTTGTCACTATTAACCCTTTGGAAGTTAGTTTAGGAGATACCACTTCTGGGAATTCAGACCCGTACTGCAGGCGGTCGACCTCTCTAAAGGTCACCTTAACTTTTGAAGCATGCGAGCCAAAATTTAAAAAGAATAAAGATGCAATTTAACCAAACACCTTAATGATTTATGCACCCAAACATGACCCTAGGGATATATAATACCCATTATACCCTAGATAATTTGAGGTGGATAGGAGTTAGCATTCATATGAGGGGATTTCCCATAATCGATCAAGTCTTAAAGCTTCCTACCGGATTTGGCTCTATAAGAGGTGTTTTGGTGGTGGTTTTGGTAAATAGAATAGTTTCATAAAGAATTATACCATATATGCAACTACCCACTTCCCCATGTCAGGATTAAGAGTCTAGTTCTAATTTGGTTCATCCACTAGGTCTTCACTATTGACTAAATCCACTTGTACATCTGATTGCAAAGATGGACAATTATCTTTACAAATAAAGAACTTTCAAATATATTTCATAATTAAAAACTCATGATTCACGAAAACATCCCTCAATGTGTCTCGACCTTTTGAACCTTAAAGGAGGCCTCTAAGTTTTCCTTTTTGTCCTTCTTCTTCTGACTAAGACATGGCTCAATGAGAGAACCATACTCAAATTGTTTTAAGGCTAGTATGACGTCTCACCTATATGAGACCATGAGCACTCTTGAAAGGATACAACTCCCCCTGAAATCTTGAAATCAACCTAGGGACAACAGATTGATCTTGATGTCCAACATTACCATTTCCATGAATGGTTGTCCGCTTGATCCATCCTTGGAATGAATATACATCATTGAATTTTAGTTTGTTTATTCTCATTAGAATATCCTTTACAAGTCTCACCTTTGGCCTTCTTGGAAAAAGATGTGGGTTAGTCTTACTCCAAACTATAGAAGCCCACTCTTATCTTGAACCTTGCCTTGAGAGGGACAAAATGTTGACACCTAATTTTTTGGTCACTCACTAATAATAAAGATAAGATCTCCTCTCTAGATGACGGTGGAATTCTTAACATTTATTCCACAATTTTACATATTTTCTGAAAAACAAACCCTAAGACAAAAAGTCATTTCTCTAGACTTAACTGCAACTTTTCTTATAAATGAGATTTTAATAAGCCTTCTCCCATCAATTTCCCAATTGAATTATCCCAAGACTAATCATCGGTTTCAATTTCATGTGAAATTCAATTGCCTCTCCTTTTGTCATTATTTCATGGTGTAGATGATTCTTTTATATCCATATCTTTTTGGAAAAGGAAGAGAAAATAAAGAGAGAATATACCACCATTACGTCTCCTCTCTCCCTCTTTATTGATCAAGTTTTATTTCTTAAAGTTACAACCCTGCAACCAAAGCAAATTTTATCTGAGATACCTCAAGAATCTTCTAAAGAATTGATAAACTCAGATAGGAAAATGAGTTTGTTTCTTGCTCAGGGACACCAGATAAACTCTAACATTTTTTCAATTATCCATGTGGATGAATCAAGGGTTATTCCAATGGAGAACCCCAAGGAATGAAGTGCTCCTCCAAGCTTGTTCTGTAAGGCACAAAGTCTGAATTTGTTACCTTTTTGTTCCAGATTCTTGGAACTTCTCTCAAACGTCTACCATCCACCATCAAAACTAATTTTAGGGTGACAAATGTGAATTGCATATATATATATCATATCATATCTTATATATATATTAGTTTATGAATTATATGTGGTAATTAATCAAATATGCACATTAAGTAGTTTAATATTTGCATCATATGCAATAAAATAAATCTGATCATATCAATTTAAATTCTTGATACACCATAAATTGACATGGCTCTGATATCACTGTAGAGAAATTGGGGCGACAAATAATGTAATGACCCTGACTTGGGTTATGAGGTAACCCTATTTGTTTTGGATAAGTATGCTTCTTAGAACTTTAATATAATCCTCTAAAGTGTTTTTCTATCAGGTAACAAACTTATGTTTCAAATTTGGTCCTATTTGAATAATGTTTGAACAATGTTCTCATGTCTTGGACCAAAATGCAATTTACCCAAGATAAGGGGTTATAGTGCAATATGTCATATGTTGAAAATGCCTAATGTGTTTTAGAATATTTATAGAGAGAATTATGCAAGGTGGTGGCTTTTGGAAAGCCTAAATTCCAAGTTTGAACTTGTTTGAATAATGCTAGTGACTTGTGTACTAATTTTGGTGCAAGTTATAATTTACCCAAAGTATAGGGTTGATATACAAATTACCACCTATATAGTGTCCATAATCCCTCCTAGTATCATTTAGAGGATATATAAAGAAGGAGGCACCATGTTTGAATCATATTTGAGTATGATATTCTTGGTAATGAAAAGACCAAGAAAGGGTTGAATGTGAAACCCTAATTTGAGCTTGTATCGGGTTGTAGAGTCCATATGGGAGTGCCTATCGACCAAGGAGCCATAGAGGAGATCCCATATCGGTTTTTGAACTCTTTTTCTTGTCCATGAAGAGAAAAGAACCTCAAGGAGGTGATCCATATCGAGTTAGATGCTCCTTGCAAAAGTTGTATCAGTTTGCATAATTTATGAGATAAAGATGAGATATCTTATCAAACAAGATAACTAATGGCCAAAATATCATCTCTAGATTATCCTAAAGTGTTTTTCATGTCAATATAAATATGAGTGCATGCAAGGATAGGTGTCAATCATGCATGGACACGTGGCACCTAGTATCTTAAAATGGTGACACCTCATATACACACTTTTTCATGAACCTCAAGTATATATACACTTCCTTTCACCCATAAGTGGAATTTTTCAAAATATATCACCCCTTTTCTCTTAGACATCGTGCAAGGGTGAAGGAGTATCATACATAGAGCTTTGGTATCACCCATAGCAAAGTGATATCACCCATTGCAAAGTGATATCGACCAAGTGAGGGATATCAACCATAAGTGAAGGATATCATCCACAAATGGTGAGGTATCGTGCATAGGGCTGAGGAGCTCAAGTATTGGACCTTTGATAAGCTCACCTTAAACCTTGGGAACATGAAGCTTTGGAGGTTGGAGCTTTGAAGTTGCTCTTGAGGCGGGTTATATAACTTGAACTCAATTATGTTATTATTTATTATCAATTTTGCATTAGTTAAATGATTTCCTTTTAAATAGAATTTTCTTGCATAATTGATGAATCCATGAGCTCTATTAGTAACTTAGGACTATTTTTCATGAACTAGAACAAGTAGAACGAAGGTCTAGAGCTTGAAGATGATGGTATCACCTTATAAAGTGATACCAGGTTCAAGGACATAAGCAAGCACCTCTAACCTGATATGGTGATGCACCTACACCGCTAAAATGATATGGATATGAGTTTATACTTCCTTGAACGATATGGTAATGTAGTATAAACCTCTTGGACTATATGAGGTCAAGCACACACCTCTTTTCCCGATATGCTGTGAAGCACACACACCCCTCTTTGCCCGATATGTTGTGAAGCACACATACACCTCTAAAGTGATATGGAAGCAAGCATACACCTCAAACCCTAGATGGTAAGCACACATACACCTCTAGAATAATATGGTAAGCACACATACACCTTAAGAGTGATATGGTAAGCACACATACACCTCTAAAGTGTATGGAAAACAAGCATACCCCTCTTTGTCTGATATGGTGTGAAGCACACATACGCCTCTAAAGTGATATAATAAACAAGCATACACCTCTTTGCCTGATAAGGTGTGAAGCACACATACACCTCTAAGGTGATATGGTAAGCACACATACACCTCTAAAGTGATATGGAAGCAAGCATACACCTCATAACCGATATGGTAAGCACACATACACCTCAAGGGTGATATGGGTAGTAAGCACACACCTCATACCCGATATGGGGGAAGCACCTCAAAACCCATTTGAAGGAAATTACCTTAGATGCAATATACATGATGGAGTAACACATTAAGTGTCTTACATCAAGTCATACATTAAGAGGTATGGAGTTTAATGAATATTGATTAAGTAGGATAATGTTCCTTGAAGTAAAGGTTGAGCCAACTTAATAAAGTATGAAGTAATCAATATCCTAGTGAGGATGAGAGAGAAACTTATACTTGTTTAATACTCATGTAATGATTATACACTGATACTCCTAATATATCTGTGGAGACTAAATTAGGGTTTGATTCTTGATGAATGTACTTGAAAACCCTAGATGGTTTTAATAGGGAAACGTTAACCCTAATGAAGGGTAATGATAAGAGTTGAAATTATAATTAGTCAATAAAGAGGAAACCTTAACCATATTGAAACCATACTGGTAGCATGAGATAATGAGCATAACTAAGTATGAGCTATGATGTTGCATATAATACAATTTAATGGGACTTGTGAGCCATGTGGTTAGTTGTTGCCTAGTGAGAGGTAACAAGATGTTTAATGGGCCTTATGAGCCATGTGATTAGTTATTTCCTAATGAGAGGTGACAAGTTGTTTAATGGGCCTTGTGAGCCATGTGATTAGTTGTTGCCTAGTGAGAGGTGACAAGTTGTTTAATGGGCCTTGAGAGCCATGTGGTTAGTTGTTGCCTTGTGAGAGGTGACAAGATGTTTAATGGGCCTTGTGAGCCATGTGGTTAGTTGTTGCCTAGTGAGAGGTGACAAGATGTTTAATGGGCCTTGTGAGTCATGAGAATAGTTGTTGCCTAGTGAGAGGTAACAAGATGTTTATAAAAGTCTCATGTAAGAAATGATAATGTTCAAAATAAACTAGGAAATGGAAACTTAGTAACATAATAATAATAATAATAATAATAATAATAATAAATGAATACAACAATAATAATGAAATATTGATCATACATGCTTTATGCTTATAGAAAAATAAGGGCTATAGTGTTTTGAATATGCTTAAAGGAGATAAGAGGAATACTTGTATTATATAAAGGATGTGAATAAGTATGATGGCTTGGCAAAGGTAATGTGTAGTAAAGGTGATGTGATATTCAGTGATGAGATGTACATGATTGGCATAGTCCAATGCTTGGAATAGATGCACATGATTGGCATAGTCCAATGCTTGGAATAGATGCACATGATTGACATAGCCCAATACCTAGAATAGTATCACATGATTGGTAATAACCTAATACCTGGCTGTTAATTGCAGAATTGAAAATAACCCTATACCTGGATGTTATCACAAGGTTGGTAATAACCCAACACCTGACTGTTAATCATAGGATTGGTAATAACCCAATACCTGGATGTTATGAAAGGGTTGGTAATAACCCAACACCTAGCTGTTAATCACAGGATTGGTAATAACCCAATACCTGGCTGTTAATCACATGATTGATAATAACCCAATACCTGGATGTTAATCACAAGATTGGTAATAACCCAATACCTAGCTGTTAATCCCAGGATTGGTAATAACCCAATACCTAGCTGTTAATCATAGGATTGATAATAACCCAATACCTGGCTATTATCACAGAATTGGTAATAACCCAATACCTAGTTGTTAATCATAGGATTGGTAATAACCCAATACCTGGCTATTAATCACATGATTGGTAATAACCCAATACTTGGCTGTTATCACAAGATTAGTAATTACCCAATACCTGACTGTTAATCACATGATTGGTAATAAGCCAATACCTGGCTGTTAATCACAGGATTGGTAATAACCCAATACCTAGATGTTATCATAGGATTGGTAATAACCCAATACTTGGATGTTAATCACAGGATTGGTAATAACCCAATACCTGGCTTTTATCACAGGGTTGGTAATAACTCAACACCTGGCTATTATCACAGGGTTGGTAATAACCCAACACCTGGCTATTAGCACATGATTGGGATAACCCAATACCTGGCTGTAATATCACATGATTGGTAAAATCCAATACGTGGTTGTTCTCTTGCAAGATTGGTATAAAGCTGGAACATGATGACTTTATCACAAGATAAGCTTGAAATGTTGATATCGTATGTTGGGTAAATGATATACATGTTCTTCATATTCCATATAAAGTGAATAGATGATTTACTGCTCTATCATAGATAGTTGCAATGCTTTAAAAGATGAGAATGTTCTAAATTGCTTATCCTCTTCTCAGTTTAATACTATTTAACAGTGATAATAACATTGTTGGTGGAGAGTTATATCTCTCGCTGGGACAATTGTCTCACCCCGTGGGATCCACATTTTTTAGGTGGATGTCACGAGGGGGGTTGAGACCGTATTGCAGAGGGAGAACAATAATAGCAGGGACATCAGTGACAACTCAAGTTGAGTGTATTGTCTGTCGTGTCTTGTAGATAGAAGTCCTATGTGTCATCTATGTACTCTCATGTCCTTGGATTTAGTACGTGTTGGTTTTATGAACAATATGAGATTTTGGCTTGTATGCCTCGAGCTTTGATGTTGCTTTAAGTATATGTTTTGAGAAAGCAACTGTTATATGTTATCCTTGAGAAGAGATGGTACAATGTATGTACAATATGATCAATGATGAATATCAGGTTTTGGTTCTTCCTTAAAGAGTTTTCCTAGAAATGGATCTCTTTGCAAACTGGTTTTAATTTGTAGTGATTTTTGTTAATCCTCTACTCATGATTATTTCACATAATTAGTAATGATTTGGCTGTCGGTTTGGTGGCGGTCATTAAAAGTTTGGTATCAGAGCTTAAGGTTCACTGAGTCTACAGAGACATAGGACTAAGGTATTGAGTCTGTTCTAGTGCCCTCTAGTATATCCTATAATGACTTCTGCTTATGCAAAAGAAAGGGAAAAGTTTAAAAATGACTGGAGAACACCAGGAACACATTGCTAAGCGCAATGTTGTTGCACCAAGAGAGGGTGTAAGGGATCAGGCCAGAGAAAAATGAGTGCCTGAGGATTCCTATCTTGACTCAACCAGGATAGAGAATCCTACTTTTTATGCTCTTGTTGGGTAGGATAGGACAACAATGATGTATATAGTGGACTGGATACTAGCAATACAATCTAGGTTACCAGCCTCAATGTAGAAACTTTGGGTTCTGAAAGGATTCTTGAATGACATAGTCATGTTGGAATAGTGGAAAATGTGGGAAGGATTAACATATGGCAAGAAAACAGGCCCTGCCATAAGTATAGATAGATAGTACATCTATGATGGCAATGCCCAAGGAGGGGCAATAAGCTGAGAATTAAAGAAAGGTCTCTATAATTCTAGAGAAATTTGCCTAGTTGTCTAAAAAGACAAAGTTTTTGGTGACACCAGTGCAATAAATGCCTAGTGCACTAAATAGAGGCAAAAGTCCTAACTTTCCACCTGTAGGAACTCCTGACTTAGCCTTTACATCGGTAATAAGACCGATAAGACTATGGAATGACGACAAGACATGTTATAGATATGAACATGTTGAGCATACTAAACCTGTTTGTTCAAAAGAAGGGGGGGAATGACCCAACAACCGAGGCAGACTCGACAAGGCTTATAAAAGTTACAACCCAATAGTGTAAAAAGGCAAAGGTAACAACATGAAACAACTAGACTCTATGTTTGATCCAACCTAAAGTGGTAAATGACTGTGAGGGGTGACAGTCAGATAGAGCTTTTTCATTCTTATATGTCTTCTCTTGATTTTATTTGATAATCATAAGAAGGTAGTTGTTGTTGAGCTTCCTTTAATTAGTCCTATGAGGACATGATGAAGAGATAAGAAGGATGAGAACCTATATTCGGTATGATATTCTCTTATATGTGTTTTGAAACTTCCCTCTTTATGTAGAAAGGGAAGAGATGTAAAAGAAATACCAGAGAAAATCAGAGATATTAAGTAGTAAAACTTAAAGAGATGAAACATAATATAAAACAAATGCATATTACTTAATTTTAGTCCTTGAATACCCTGGCCAGACATTCATCTATTGAAGGCAAGGTAAGTATGAAACTCTTAGATTGTTATCTTTTTGATTACTCTGATCAAGTAGTCATTTTGAGACAATCTAAAGAGCTTAATGAGGTAGAAGATGTGGCATGGATATTTCTACCACATCCTAATTTATATATGGAGGAATCTGAGTTAATCACAGATCAACTTAAAAAAAAGATGTTTAGTATAATGTATACCTTGGTCTGAGGACCTAGAGGTAACAGTTACCTGATGAGAGTTAACAATGTTCAGTGATGAACTGAGGGTTTGAATACCCATATCTAGTAATCATGATGATGAAAATACTAAGAGGTGGTGACATGTAATCAACTCTATAATTCCTATGCTGAAGGTAATGAACCTAATAGGAAATAGGATTGAAAGACACATGAATATTTGAAAGTTCATGTAATACTCAAGAAAGGTGGGAACCTCTTTTCTTTAATAAACAAATCTGGATAATAATGGGGTAATAAAAAGGACTATGTTTCCTTGTGCTCTTTCCCTTTTGGGACATGACAATCAAGTAAGTCTTATGACACTTGATGTGCATGGATTAGAAGAAATCTATAGATGGATACTTTGAAAAGTATCAACTAGTCTTGGATCTTAGTTCCAAGATAAAGTATATGTGTTAAGTAATATCCTGAGATTAAATAAATGTCCTATTATATGTTTAGTTTTAGTAATAACAATAGAGGAGGGAAAGGATGATGATGTGATGTGTTTTTGGCACATATAATGGATACCAAGGTAAAGAATCCTAGTATCTAAGAACTTTCAATGATATGAGAATATGGGAACATGACTCCTGATAAGATGAATAATGTTTGGTTACCTAGACGGGCCAACTTTGAGATTAGTCTAGTTACACACTATAGTAAGGATACCATATGTTAGGGGTTTATGCCCCGCATAAACATGGAATCAACAAAGATGTATGAGTTGAAGGAACAATTGTAGAATTGTTTTGGGAAAAGTTGATCAAGCTAAAGATAACTTCTTAGAATATCCCTATCTAGATTTGTTGAGGCAGCTTATACATAGCATCTAGAGATACCTCTGAGATAGTTCTTCTTTTATAAGTAGCCTCTCATTATGATAATAAAATAAACATCTAAAGGGATAATTGATACAAGTCATAATAAAGTTTAGTGTTGTGTCAGTAGATTTGAGTGACACAACAGATGCATGATAAGACTTGTAGTCCCAAGTGGGTGACAAAACACAACTCTGGTCTTTCCTTGAAAGATAAATGACAAACTAAGTAAGGGGTATAGAAAACTCCAAAGATCAAGGATCTTATTACATAAAGATGTAAGTTGAAAAGGGTGACAAATCAGTGAGGTTTGACACCTACATTAAATAAGGTATGTATAATGATTCTCCAACTAAGAAAAATGTCACTTGACATAGAGTTGACTCTACAGTCAATAATGAAAAGGACAATGGAGTATGTGTCATGTATGACAAATTCTATGATAACCTGTGTGAAAGAACTTTGTGCTGATCAAAGTTCTATGGCATCTCCATGACATTAAGATGGTATGTGGAGACTTGATGATATGATGAATGAATAATATCTGTCTCCCTTTACCTGGGATTGCGGGGATGAAATCCTTGTTAGGGGTTTATAACTTATAATGACCCTGACCTGGGTTATGAGGTAACCCTATTTGTTTTGGATAAGTATGTTTCTTAGAACTTTAATATAATCCTCTAAAGTGTTTTACTATCAGGTAACAAACTTATGTTTCAAATTTGGTCCTATTTGAATAATGTTCGAGCAATGTTCTCATATCTTGGACCAAAATGCAATTTACCCAAGATAAGGGGTTATAGTGCAATATGTCATATGTTGAACATGCCTCATGTGTTTTAGCATCATTATAGAGAGAATGATGCAAGGTGGTGGCTTGTGGAAAGCCGAAATTCCAAGTTTGAACTTGTTTGAATAATGCTAGTGACTCGTGTACCAATTTTGGTGCAAGTTGTAATTTACCCAAAGTATAGGGTTGATATGAAAATTACCACCTCTAGAGTGTCCCTACTCCCTCCTAGTATCATTTACAGGAGAGATAAAGAAGGAGGCACCATGTTTGAATCATATTTGAGTATGATATTCTTGGTAATGAAAAGACCAAGAAAGGGTTGAATGTGAAACCCTAATTTGGGCTTGTATCGGGTTGTAGAGTCCATATGGGAGTGCATATCGTCCAAGGGGCCATAGAGAGCATCCCATATCGGTTTTGGAACTCTTGGCCTTGTCCATGACAAGAAAAACACCTCAAGGAGGTGATCCATGTCGAGTTAGATGCTCCTTACAAAAGTTGTATCGGTTTGCATAATTTATGAGATAAATATGAGATATCCTATCAAACAAGATAACTAGTGGACGAAATATCATCTCTAGATTATCCTCAAGTATTTTTCATGTCAAGATAAATATTATTGCATGCAAGTACGGGTGTCAATCATGCATGGACACGTGGCACCTAGTAGATTAAAATGGTGACACCTCATATACACACTTTTTCATGAACCTCAAGTATATATACCCTTCCTTTCACCCATAAGTGGAATTTTTCGAAATCTATCACCCCCCTGCTCTTAGATATCGTGCATAGAGTATAAATATCATGCAAGGGTGAAGGAGTATCGTGCATAGAGCTTTGGTATCACCCATAGCAAAGTGATATCACCCATTGCAAAGTGATATCGGCCAAGTGAGGGATATCAACCATAAGTGAAGGATATCGGCCACAAATGGTGAGGTATCGTGCATAGGGTTGAGGAGGTCAAGTCTTGGAACTTTGAAAAGCTCACCTTCAACCTTGGGAGCATGAAGCTTTGGATCTTGGAGCTTTGAAGTTGCTCTTGAGGCGGGTTATATAACTTGAACTCAATTATGTTATTATTTATTATAAATCTTTCCTTAGTCAAATGATTTACTTTTAAATTTCTTGCATAATTGATGAATCTATGAGCTATATTAGTAACTTAGGACTGTTTTCCATGAACTAGAACAAGTAGAAAGAAGGTCTAGATCTTGAAGATGATGGTATCAACTTATAAAGTGATATCGGGTTCAAGCACATAAGCAAGCACCTCTAACCCGATATGGTGATGCACCTACACCACTAAAATGATATGGATATGAGTTTATACTTCCTTGCACAATATGGTAATGTAGTATATACCTCTTGGACGATATGAGGTCAAGAACACACCTCTTTTCCCGATATGGTGTTAAGCACACACACACACACACCGCTTTGCCCGATATGGTGTGAATCACACATACACCTCTAAAGTGATATGGAAGCAAGCATACACATCAAACCCAAGATAGTAAGCACACATACACCTCAAGAGTGATATGGTAAGCACACATAAACCTCTAAAGTGATATGGAAAAAAAGAATACACCTATTTTCCCGATATGGCGTGAAGCACACATACACCTCTAAATTGATATGGCAAGCAAGCATACACCTCTTTGCCCGATATGGTGCGATGCACACATACACCTCTTTTCCCGATATGGTGCGATGAACACATACACCTCTAAGGTGATATGGTAAGTACACATACACCTCTAAAGTGATATAAAAGTAGGCATACACCTCATACCCGATACGGTAAGCACACATACACCTCAAGGGTGATATGGGTAGCAAGCACACACTTCATACCCAGTATGGGGGAAGCACCTCAAAACCCATATGAAGGAAAGCAGCTTAGATGGAATATACTTGATGGAGTAACACATGAAGTGTCTTACATCAAGTCATACAATAAGAGGTATGATGTTTAATGAATATTGATTAAGTAGGCTAATGTACCTTGAAGTAAAGGTTGAGCCAACTTAATAAAGTATGAAGTAATCAATATCCTAGTGAGGATGAGAGAGAAACTTATACTTGTTTAATACTCATGTAATGAGTATACATTGATACTCCTAATATATGTGTGGAGACTGAATTAGGGTTTGATTCTTGATGAATGTACTACAAAACCCTAGATGATTTTAATAGGGAAACCTTAATCCTAATGAAGGGTAATGATAAGAGTTAAAATTATAACTGGTTAATAAAGAGGAAACCTTAACCATATTTAAACCATGATGGTAGCATGAGAAAATGAGCATAGCTAATTATGAGCTATGATGTTGCATATAATACAATTTAATGGGCCTTGTGAGCCATGTGGTTAGGTTTTTCCTAGTGAGAGGTAACAAGATGTTAAATGGGCCTTGTGAGCCATGTGATTAGTTGTTACCTAGTGAGAGGTGACAAGTTATTTAATGGGCCTTGTGAGCCATGTGATTAGTTGTTGCCAAGTGAGAGGTGACAAGTTGTTTAATGGGACTTGAGAGCCATGTGGTTAGTTGTTGCCTAGTGAGAGGTGAAAAGATATTTAATGGGCCTTGTGAGCCATGTGATTAGTTGTTGCCTAGTGAGAGGTGACAGGATGTTTAATGGGCCTTGTGAGCTATGAGAATAGTTGTTGCCTAGTGAGCGGTAACAAGATGTTTATAAAAGTCTCATGTAAGAAATGATAATGTTCAAAATAAACTAGGAAATGGAAACATAGTAACATAATAATAATAATAAATGGATACAATAATAATAATGAAATCTTGATCATACATGCTTTATGCTTATAGCCAAATAAGGGATATAGTGTTTTGAATATTCTTAAAGGAGATAAGAGGAATACTTGTATTATATAAATGATGTGAATAAGTATGATGGCTTGGCAAAGGTAATGCATAGTAAAGGTGATGTGGTATTCAGTGATGAGATGCACAGGATTGGCATTGTCCAATGCCTGGAATAGATGCACAAGATTGGCATAGTCCAATGCCTGGAATAGATGCACATGATTGGCATAGACCAATACCTGGAATAGTATCACATGATTGGTAATAACCGAATACCTGGTTGTTAATCACAAGATTGGTAATAACCCAATACCTAGCTGTTATCACATGGTTGGTAATAACCCAACACCTGGATGTTAATCACATGATTGGTAATAACCCAATATGTGGCTGTTATCACATGGTTGGTAATAACCCAACACTTGGTTGTTAATCACATGATTGGTAATAACCCAATACCTGACTGTTAATCACATGATTGGTAATAACCCAATACCTAGTTGTTAATCACATGATTGGTAATAACACAATACCTGGCTGTTAATCATAGGATCGGTAATAACCCAATACCTGGCTGTTAATCACAGGATTGGTACTAACCCAATACATGGATGTTAATCACAAGATTGGTAATAAACCAATACCTGGCTTTTATCACCGTATTGGTAATAACCCAATACCTGGCTATTAATCACAGGATTGGTAATAACCCAATACCTGGTTGTTAACCACAGGATTGGTAATAACCCAATACCTGGCTGTTATCATAGGATTGGTAATAACTGTAACATCCCTGACCTGGGTTATGAGTTAACCCTAGGTGTTTTGACTAAATATGTAATTAAATCTTTGTGATTAACTCTGAGCATGTAATTAAGTTTCTCAGAAACATATATTTCAGTTTTTGCTCCTTTTTATATAAAGTTGTAGCATTGTTTTGATATACAGGGACCTATGTGCAATTTACCCAGTTGAAAGGGTTAGCTTGCAATTTGCACATGATGAGATGTTCCTCTGATGTTGAGACATCATGAGAAATCTTTTTGGCAAAGTTTGAGGGATTTCCCAAGCTTGGGCACCAAGGTGCAGCTGTGGAAGCAATTCCGGTGCTTGAAAACCCTAATTTGGGGTAAAATGCAATTTACCCAAATTAAGGGATGCAATTGTAAAATATGTCATCTAAAGTATATTTTTAGACTTTTGCCATCATTTAGAGAAGAAATGATGAGGAAGTCACCTCATTTGAATTATTAAGTTATGAAATATACCTTGTGATTGAATAATCAGGGTATATGTACAATATCCCTTTTATGTATGTACCTTAGTATTTGATTGATCTTCTTTGCCCTCTTTTTCTAAAACTTAAGAGAATTTTTGTCCTTAGAATAAAGAGGAAGGGACGAGCAAGTAATGAAGGAAGGACCTAGTTGGATTTATGGGAAACTTATGGGCCTTTAATGAAACCTCACCCATGTATATATACACTTTACCTCTCAAGCAAAGGAACCTTTCCTTCATGCATATCACTGTTTTCCCTTTTTGCTTGGCCGACTAAGGACTGTCTTGGAGCTCAGGAGGAACGACCAAGGGTGCAAGGTAGGTTTGAATCTCTCTTCTTGCCTAATTCCATGGTTAGAACTCGAATTCAAGGTCATTTTGGTGATTAACTCATGAAACCCTATCTTTCTAGCCATCCTTACTCGTTTTTCCTTGGAGTTTTCACCTTGGCCAACCTGTGGGAACTCAAGGACGCCATTAGAGCTTGGAGCTTGAAATCTTGGAGCTCAAGGAGGAAGCTTTAGGCGGGTTTTATAACTCTAAACCCATGCTTTACTATATACATCTCTTATATGCAGTTAGATGATAGTTCTTCATGTTTCCCTACTTTTCTTTGCTATTTTGCAAGCAAATCCATGGAATATCCATACTGTTCTTGCGCTAGGAGATAAAGGCGTGATTTCCAAGAAAAACCCACCTCTTTCCACTTTCTTAAACGGTCCCAATAGTTTGCTCTCTCGGTCTCAAGACCGCGAGGTGAGCAAACGGTCTCTGGACCGTGAGAGGGAAAACGGTCCTCACGACCGTTTGGCCCCGTTGACCGATCGTGGACCGTATAATAAATCTGTTCCTAATTATATAGGCTAATTACCCTCAAAAATTGCGAGGCTAACTCCAAAGGAATCGGGAGATATGACCTTTTTAAGTAACAACTTTAAATGAGTTTATTCCTGATTCTCAAACGGTCTGAAATTGCCTTTTTGGGAAAACGGTCTCAAGACCATGTAAGGTCGTTGACCAGGCGTTGACCGTATGATATTACTGTTCAAAATAATGTTAGTTAACAACTCACCAAGTTTGATGGTCTAATTCTAAACGGGCTAAGAGTTGAAGGGTGATTACTAGGGCTAACCCTAGATGAAATCAGTACTGAAATTATGGTGACTTAATTAGGGTTTTAGGGTTGATTGACCTAAACGGTCTCAAGACCGTTTGGGGGTCATCCAAACGGTCTCAAGACCGCGAGGGCAATCAACCATGACCGTTTGGAGGTCTGGGGTCAAGAATAGTTGACCAATTGAAGGTACATTTATACCAAATTATATTGCAATTAAATATTGATATGATCATCAACTCAATAGGTCAGACTTTGATGAATTTGCACTAGAATCCAAAAGTGGATGGGCAAACGGTCTCAAGACCATTTGGAACTCATACAAACGGTCTCAAGACCGAGAGGACAATAACCCAAGACCGTTTGAAGGTCTAGGGTTAAGCTAATTTGATCAATTGAGGACCCAATTTCAAATAAGTTATCAAATTGATTAAAATACTGATTTTGTGACTCAATCATGGTTCAACCCCTATCAAATCACATTAGATCTTGATGAAATCTTGGACAAACGGTCTCAAGACCATGTGGGGTCCACCCACATGATCCCAAGACGGTTTGGGTCAAGTTTGGGCCCAATTGGAGCAATGGAAGGGTTCAACCTTGTGTTGATACACATTGTTGAGTGTTGATGGGTGAACATTGATAGACCCTAATTGAATCGACTCCAACCCTAATTGGTCAACAATTGAGGGTCAATTGAATGACCAATTGGCTAAGAATAATCTTAATTGACCTAATCCATAAGTAGTCACCATGGCTTTGAACTTTTGAGGGCTTCAACATGGGTTAACATTATCGGTTGTATCATTGAATCTTGTTGAAGGACCAAGCGGCTGAGACCATGAGAGCCTCGTGATCTCAAAACCGTGAGAGGGCTCGCGGTCTCAAGACCGTGAGGGGGCTCGCGGTCTCAAGATCGAGAGGGGGCTCACGGTCTCAAGACCGCGAAGGGCCTCGCGGTCTTGAGGTCAAAGAAGAGCAAACGGTCTTCATGATCCTCGCGGTCTTAACCTCAATTTGAGTCTTCGCGGTCTTGAACCAATGCAGGGTTCGCGGTCTTGGAGGAGGAAGAGGCCTCGCGGTCCTGAGGTCAAAGGTGACCAAACGGTCTACACATCCTCGTGGTCCTGATGTCAATTGGTCAAAAGGTCAACTCAACCAATGGGTCTCAAATCGATTGAGGGTCGATGGTTGAGATCGATCAAGATAATTCAAGGTTGACTTCTTTCAATCAATTGATGATATAAATGGTTCAATGTTGCCCTAATCAAACCCTAATGATAACCTAGGATAATAAGGGGTTAATGGACTAAGGTTTTGACCATGATGATGATCAATGGGGTGAATTACCAAAATACCCCTGAAGGGTAAATTAAGTAATACCTTGATCAAATCAAACCCTAAGTAATACCAGAGAAAGTACTTCTAGAGAGAGAAAGTACCCTTTTTAGGTGAAAACTCAAATTAAAGCATCTCCAATGCACAGGAATGAGCATAACTAGGGTATGATCCACCTGTGTGAGATCATAGAAACCCTGATTATGATAAATGATGAACCTTTAACTAATCTAAGAGCATCAATGAAGATGTTACTCGTACATGATGATGTTATGAGTTCAATTCACCTTAATGTGAATAGTAAACCCTAATTCAAGGGTGATGACATGTAATGTGAATAGTAAACCCTAATTCAAGGGTAATGGCATGCTTTTGAGTATTAAACTCCATTTGATGTGAATTAGAGATTTAACTCTTATGACAAGAGTAGGAAGTATATTCCTTATTTTTGTATTACCTTTATCAGTTGTATTAACCATGCAGGTTCTGATATGAAGGTAATCATATCCAGGTATGGATGTTGATGTTATATTCATTAAAGGCATGTTGTTAGCCTTATGAATAAGTAAAGTAATATGATGCCTTGTCAGTGGCATCCTATGCTGATAATGGGCTGTGAGAGCCAAGAATACCATCAAGGTCATGCCTTAGAGATGACTTGTGATGAGGATAATGAGAAATGATGATTGATATGAGTTAGGACTATTACATTTAGTATTCTTCTTTTATAGCTGCTATGCTACTGTTATTGTTTGGAGAACAATGTATGCTGTTAAAGAATACTGAATGTACCTAACTAATCAAGTATAATGTAGAGCCCTGATCATAGATCCATCATTGTCAGAGATTAAATGATGGTGAAACAGGTTTTCCTCAGGGAACTCCTGGAGCACATACTTTTGAGTATGTGGGGTACATGGATGTGTAGAACCTTACATCCTAGTGTAGGAAAGTGATGTAGATGTGTAATCCATCCATCCTTCACTATAATTCCATACCGTATCAGTGGTAGGTAAACATGAAACCTCCTGATGATGAAGAAAGCACAGATATCCGTAGCAGTGGTAGGTAAATATGAAACCTCCTGATGACGAAGAGAGTACAGAACGCCACTGTGACTCTAGAATAGCGAAGGACCAGTTTACCCCGGTGAGCTATTGTAGTAGAGACACGAGATGTCCTACAAGTGATCCTCTTACTGACTGAGGAAGGTGAAGGTCATGAGAATCCGGCTCTCTTAATGACCTATGTATGATACTAATGTGACTTCTCAGCGATCAGTTGGAGTATGAGTGGTATGCCTCATCTCCACAGGGCATAATGTTGTTTGTAAAACATAATCAACCATGCAGTATAACTTGTTAGAGATAACTCCAAGTTAGTTGATTGATGTTACATGGCAATAGTGTTTATATTCTCCATATCTCCTAAATTGTAGAGATCTTGTTATACCTGCAACTGTTATAGAATACTTTGAAAGTTTTACTGCTTAAGATATTCTTTGATGTTATAATAAAGCTTCTGGCGAAGAGTTATAACTCTCGCTGGGACAATTATGTATAATTGTCTCACCCCGTAGACTTCAACTTTTTAGGAGGACGTCAGAGACAAAGGAACCAGCCTACAGGTGACCAGTCTCAGTAGCAGCAGCATCAGGAGCAGTAGCAGAATCTCAGGTGGAGATCATCCTACCATGTGGTGTAGTTAGAGTTAGTCCTATGTGTCCTCTGTACTCTCAGGTCTTGGAGTCTTGTGTTATGTGATCTTGAGATTTTGTATCTTGATGTATATAATTACTCAAGAAGTAATTATCCTGAGATGTAAAACAGTTTATCTCTCTTTATGAAAGAAGCTTTTATGGATCCAAGCTCTTGTCTCGAAAAGTTTTAATTTCCCGTGATTTTTGTCTTCCGCTGATTACCGATTTGCTTCCGCTAAGTTTTAATCGTGTTTATGTCATGGTTTGGAGATCAGAGCCCACAATTAGTGGTATCAGAGCTCTAGGTCAGTTGAGTCTACAGAGGCATAGGACTTAGGATGTCGAGTCTATTTTTAGTACTCCTTCCTTATCTAATAGAATCTTCTGCTCCTCAGGAGGAGAAGATACCTAAGGATGTCAGAACATCATGATGAGTACGTGGCAGAGAGTAGTGCTAGTGCACCTTGAGGCGGTGCAAGGGTTCCGAGAATAGAACAACCTGCACCTGAGTCGCCAAGAGAGCCACCCCAGTTCGACCCATCTGACCTAAGTAACCCAGCTGTACAGACGATGTTCGGGCAGTACATGACTGCCATGACACATATAACCGATAGGATGCCCATTCCTGCACCTAGGGCACCTGTCCAGCCTGAAGCACAAGGTATCGGTAAGACATTCGATCGACTTCGTCGTGTCGGATCTACCGAGTACTTCGGGACTGCCGACCCTACAGATGCTGACTTATGGTTGACAGAGTTGGAGAAGGCTTTCAGGATTCTTATCATCCCGAAAGCTGAGAAGGTTAGACATGCTGTCTATCTTCTCAAAGGTAGTGCTGGTCACTGGTGGAACATGGAAGAGCAGAAGAGACCTGGAGTAGAGTTCTCATGGGAAGAGTTTCGTCGGGAATTTATCAATAGATATTTTCCAAAGACCTTCCTAGATGAGAAGATCTCTCAGTTTGAGAAACTAAGGTAGGGTATGATGAACATTAGTGAATATGAAGCTAAGTTCATGGAGTTGCTGCGGTTCTGTCCGCACATGGCTGCTACGGATGAGGAAAGAATCAGAAGATTCGAGAAGGGTTTGAATTCTGATATGTCAACCCTTGTGTCTGCCTTAGAAAACAGAGAGAGATTCTCTACCTTTGTTGAGTCAGTCCGAAGGATAGAGAGATCTGTGGTTGAGAAGAGACAAACCCATAAAAGATATCCACAGTTCCTGGGTTCTTCATCTAGGGATTCCAAGAAACCTAGATTCTCTGCACCTAACCCTCCACCACCCAGATCGAGTTTTCAAACTCAATGGACACCAAGCAGAGGTAGAGGACGGAGTCAACCGCTTCAAGGGACGCACAATTCTGCATCTGTGTCAGTCACTAGACCACCCAGACCACAACAACAGGAGAGGAGTTGTTACAACTGTGGTAAGGTGGGACACTTGATGAAGGATTGCCGTTCTAGGCCTGCTAGTGTGACACAACAACCTCCGAGACAGAATCAACAGAGATCTCAGAGCAGACAACATCAAGGAGCAGCTCGAGGACGTGGACAAGCGTCTCAAGCTGGATCATCAACACCACCTCAACACCAGGCGACTGCGAGGTTCTATGCTATGAACCCACCTGAGGCAGTGGTCAATCCACGGGTAGTGGCAGGTCAGATGAAACTTTTATATTCTGATATGTCTACATCCTGTGTTGTATCCGTTCTGATTGATCCGGGTGCTACGCACTCTTTTATCACTCGTGAAGTGATTTGTAACTGCAATGTGACTGTTAGTCATAGAGCAGATAGTTTGTTGTTAGAGACTCCGTTGAGTGGGTCTGCCGTTTTGCAGGAGGTATGTTCTCCCTGCATCCTCTTCTTTTCTGACCATCGCATTCAAGTGGACCTTATACCACTTGATATGCAAGGATTTGATATAATCCTTGGGATGGATACCTTAGAAAGGTATAGAGTTGTCTTGGATTGTGAGTCCAAGTTGGCTGTGTTTGCTGATGAAAGCAACACATGGATCTTCCAAGGAGAAAGAAAGATTCTGCCCACCTATCTTGTATCAGCTATGGTTGCTGATAAGCTGTTGAGGCAAGGATGTTATGCATTCTTAGCCCATGTGGTAGATGTTACCAAGGAAAGTTCTAATCCTGCTGAAGTTCCTGTAGTCAGGGAATTCGAAGATGTATTTCCTGAAGAACTTCCTGGTATACCACCACCCCGGGAGATTGATTTTGAAATCAATCTGATTCCAGATACGAAACCCATAGCTCAGACTCCGTATAGAATGGCGCCTGCCGAGATGGCAGAACTCAAGAAACAGCTTCAAGAGTTACTTGAGAGAGGTTTTATCCGACCGAGTACTTCACCTTGGGGTGCTCCGGTCTTGTTTGTTAAAAAGAAAGATGGGTCAATGCGGTTGTGCATCGACTATAGGCAACTCAATAAAGTAACAATAAAGAATAAGTACCCTCTACCGAGGATTGATGATCTCTTTTACCAGTTGCGTGGTGCAACAGTCTTTTCAAAAATAGACTTGAGGTCTGGATATCATCAACTCCGTATTAAGGATAGTGACATATCCAAGCCCGCCTTTAGGGCAAGATATGGTCACTATGAGTTCACGGTTATGTCGTTTGGACTAACCAATGCACCAACTACATTTATGGAACTCATGAATAGAGTTTTTCGACCTTTCCTTGATCAATGTGTTGTCGTCTTCATAGATGACATTCTGATCTATAGTAAGGATGCTCAGCAGCATGAGCAGCATCTTCGCCAAGCTTTGACCTTGCTAAGAGAAGATAAGCTGTATGCTAAGTTTAGCAAGTGTGAGTTCTGGCTGCCGGAAGTATCTTTTCTTGGGCATGTGATATCTGCCTCGGGAATTCATGTTGACCCTACAAAGGTAGAATCTGTTCTACAATGGGAACAACCGAAGACACCTACGGAAATTCGAAGTTTCTTGGGGTTAGCTGGCTATTATCGAAGGTTCATTAAGAACTTTAGTTCTATAGCCTTACCTCTGACCAAGTTAACCCGGAAAGATGTTCCTTTTTCTTGGAGTGATAAGTGTCAACAATCTTTCCAGTTGCTGAAGGAGAGGTTGACAAGTGCACATGTGCTAGTGCTACCTGAACAAGGAAAAGGATATATAGTTTTCTGTGATGCTTCCAAGAACGGACTAGGATGTGTGTTGATGCAGGATAAACAAGTGATTTCTTTTGCTTCCCGACAGCTTAAGAAGCACGAGGATAATTATCCGACACACGATCTAGAATTAGCTGCTGTGGTTCATGCCTTGAAAATCTGGAGACACTATCTCTACGGAGAAACATTCCAGATTTTCACAGACCATAAAAACCTTAAGTATATCTTCTCTCAGCATGAGCTCAACATGAGGCAACGTCGCTGGATGGAGTTAATCAAGGACTACGACTGTACAATTGATTACCATCTAGGCAAGGCCAATGTTGTTGCAGATGCCTTGAGTAGGAAATCAGCAACATCAACCATGAATAGAGAACAACTAAACTCTTTAGTATGCTCTAGGAGAGATATGCTTATCTCTTTAAGACAAGACAATGTACAGTTGAAGGTATCATTGTTAGCTGGTTTGTTAGCTGAGATGCATATTAAACCTACCTTAAGAGAGCAGATTAAGGAAGCACATCTAGGTGATGCTGCAGTTCAACAGATTAGATCTGAGTATGGAAATGAGAAACAAGATGGTTTTCATGACTCAGAGGATCAAGTAGCTCATTATATTGGAAGGATGATAGTGCCGGATGTGGACAACTTGAGAAAGTTAGTCATGGAAGAAGCCCATTCTTCCATGTATGCTATGCATCCAGGGAGCACCAAGATGTATCGGAATTTGAAAGATCTGTACTGGTGGCCTGGAATGAAGAAGGATGTTGCAGAATTTGTTATGAGGTGTCCTGTGTGTCAGCAAGTTAAAGCTGAACACCAGAAGCCTACAGGTACAATGCAACCTTTACCCATACCACAGTGGAAGTGGGACCATGTGACCATGGACTTTGTAGTTGGCCTACATAGGACAAGCAAGGGACATGATTCCATTTGGGTAATTGTTGATAGGTTGACTAAGACAGCACATTTCTTACCTGTCAAAACAACCTATTCTGCTGAAAGGTTATCAGAGTTGTATGTTCAAGAGATAGTGCGTTTGCACGAAGTTCCTATCACAATAATTTCTGACAGAGGTCCTCAGTTTACGAGTCGTTTTTGGGAACAGTTACACAGAGCCTTAGGCACCAAGCTAAGGTTTAGTACAGCCTTTCATCCGCAGACTGATGGACAGTCAGAAAGGACCATACAGACCTTAGAAGACCTGTTGAGAGCATGTGTTCTCCAGTTCACCGGAAGTTGGGATCTACACCTAAGCTTGATAGAGTTTGCCTATAACAATAGCTATCAGCATAGTATTGATATGGCACCTTATGAATCCTTGTATGGTAGACGTTGTAGATCACCTCTGTGTTGGTTTGAGACTGGTGAACATCAGTTGTTGGGTCCTGACCTTGTGCAGCAGACCACAGAAAGGATAAAAGTAATACAACAAAAGATTAAGACTGCTCAGGATAGGCAAAAATCTTATGCTGACAAACGTCTTAGACCCTTAGAGTTCCAGGTTGGAGACAGAGTGTATCTCAAGGTCTCACCTTGGAAAGGAGTCCTCCGTTTTGGAAGGAAAGGGAAGTTAGCTCCTAGATTTATGGGGCCTTATCTAATCATTGAACGGATTGGAAAGGTAGCATATAGACTAGAGCTGCCCCCTGAGTTACAAAGGTTACATCCTGTGTTTCACATTTCTATGTTGAAGAAATGTCACCCAAACACCGAGTCAGTTCTACAACCCATGGAAGTAGAATTGAATGATGATATATCCTATGAGGAGGGACCAGTGTCAATCCTCGATAACAGAATTAAAAAGTTAAAGAAGAAAGATATAAGTCTTGTGAAAGTCCTCTGGAATCACCGTGGTGTTGAAGAAGCCACTTGGGAACTAGAGGATGAGATGAGAAGGAAGTATCCTGCCCTTTTCTCTTGATATGTCTTATCGATTTCGGGGACGAAATCCTTGTAAGGGGTGGATAATTTGTAACATCCCTGACCTGGGTTATGAGTTAACCCTAGGTGTTTTGCCTAAATATGTAACTAAATCTTTGTGATTAACTCTGAACATGTAATTAAGTTTCTCAGAAACATATATTTCAGTTTTTGCTCCTTTTTATATAAAGTTGTAGCATTGTTTTGATATACAGGGACCTATGTGCAATTTACCCAGTTGAAAGGGTTATCTTGCAATTTGCACATGATGAGATGTTCCTCTTATGTTGAGACATCATGATAAATCTTTTTGGCAAAGTTTGAGGGATTTCCCAAGCTTGGGCACCAAGGTGCAGCTGTGGAAGCAATTCCGGTGCTTGAAAACCCTAATTTGGGGTAAAATGCAATTTACCCAAATTAAGGGATGCAATTGTAAAATATGTCATCTAAAGTATCTTTTTAGACTTTTGCCATTATTTAGAGAAGAAATGATGAGGAAGTCACCTCATTTGAATTATTAAGTTATGAAATATACCTTGTGATTGAATAATCAGGGTATATGTACAATATCCCTTTTATGTATGTACCTTAGTATTTGATTGATCTTCTTTGCCCTCTTTTTATAAAACTTAAGAGAAGTTTTGTCCTTAGAATAAAGAGGAAGGGACGAGCAAGTAATGAAGGAAGGACCTAGTTGGATTTATGGGAAACTTATGGGCCTTTAATGAAACCTCACCCATGTATATATACACTTTACCTCTCAAGCAAAGGAACCTTTCCTTCTTGCATATCACTGTTTTCCCTTTTTTCTTGGCCGACTAAGGACTGTCTTGGAGCTCAGGAGGAACGACCAAGGGTGCAAGGTAGGTTTGAATCTCTCTTCTTGCCTAATTCCATGGTTAGAACTCGAATTCAAGGTCATTTTGGTGATTAACTCATGAAACCCTATCTTTCTAGCCATCCTTTCTCGTTTTTCCTTGGAGTTTTCACCTTGGCCAACCTGTGGGAACTCAAGGACGCCATTAGCGCTTGGAGCTTGAAATCTTGGAGCTCAAGGAGCAAGCTTTAGGCGGGTTTTATAACTCTAAACCCATGCTTTACTATATACATCTCTTATATGCGGTTAGATGATAGTTATTCATGTTTCCCTACTTTTCTTTGCTATTTTGCAAGCAAATCCATGGAATATCCATACTGTTCTTGAGCTAGGCGATAAAGGCGTGATTTCCAAGAAAAACCCACCGCTTTCCACTTTCTTAAACGGTCCCAACAGTTTGCTCTCTCGGTCTCAAGACCGCGAGGTGAGCAAACGGTCTCTGGACCGCGAGAGGGCAAACGGTCCTCACGACCGTTTGGCCCCGTTGACCGATCATGGACCGTATAATAAATCTGTTCCTAATTATATAGGCTAATTACCCTCAAAAGTTGCGAGGCTAACTCCAAAGGAATCGGGAGATATGACCTTTTTAAGTAACAACTTTAAATGAGTTTATTCCTGATTCTCAAACGGTCTGAAATTGCCTTTTTGGGAAAACGGTCTCAAGACCGTGTAAGGTCGTTGACCAGGCATTGACAGTATGAGATTACTGTTCAAAATAATGTTAATTAACAACTCATCAAGTTTGATGGTCTAATTCTAAACGGGCTAAGAGTTGAAGGGTGATTACTAGGGCTAACCCTAGATGAAATCAGTACTGAAATTATGGTGACTTAATTAGGGTTTTTAGGGTTGATTGACCTAAACGGTCTCAAGACCGTTTGGAGGTCATCCAAACGGTCTCAAGACCGCGAGGGAAATCAACCATGACCGTTTGGAGGTCTGGGGTCAAGAATAGTTGACCAATTGAAGGTACATTTATACCAAATTATATTGCAATTAAATATTGATATGATCATCAACTCAATAGGTCAGACTTTGATGAATTTGCACTAGAATCCAAAAGTGGATGGGAAAACGGTCTCAAGACCATTTGGAACTCATCCAAACGGTCTCAAGACCGAGAGGACAATCACCCAAGACCGTTTGAAGGTCTAGGGTTAAGTTAATTTGATCAATTGAGGACCCAATTTCAAATAAGTTATCAAATTGATTAAAATACTAATTTTGTGACTCAATCATGGTTCAACCCCTATCAAATCACATTAGATCTTGATGAAATCTTGGGAAAACGGTCTCAAGACCATGTGGGGTCCACCCACATGATCCCAAGACCGTTTGGGCCAAGTTTGTGCCCAATTGGAGCAATTGAAGGGTTCAACCTTGTGTTGATACACATTGTTGAGTGTTGATGGGTGAACATTGATAGACCCTAATTGAATCGACTCCAACCCTAATTGGTCAACAATTGAGGGTCAATTGAATGACCAATTGGCTAAGCATAATCTTAATTGACCTAATCCATAAGTAGTCACCATGGCTTTGACCTTTTGAGGGCTTCAACATGGGTTAACATTATCGGTTGTATCATTGAATCTTATTGAAGGACCAAGCGGCTGAGACCATGAGAGCCTCGCGGTCTCAAAACCGTGAGAGGGCTCGCGGTATCAAGACCGTGAGGGGGCTCACGGTCTCAAGACCGAGAGGGGGCTCACGGTATCAAGACCGCGAAGGGCCTCGCGGTCTTGAGGTCAAAGAAGGGCAAACGGTCTTCATGATCCTCGCGGTCTTAACCTCAATTTGAGTCTTCACGGTCTTGAACCAATGGAGGGCTCGCGGTCTTGGAGGAGGAAGAGGCCTCGCGGTCCTGAGGTCAAAGGTGACCAAACGGTCTACACATCCTCGCGGTCCTGATGTCAATTGGTCAAAAGGTCAACTCAACCAATGGGTCTCAAATCGATTGAGGGTCGATGGTTGAGATCGATCAAGATAATTCAAGGTTGACTTCTTTCAATCAATTGATGATATAAATGGTTCAATGTTGCCCTAATCAAACCCTAATGATAACCTAGGATAATAAGGGGTTAATGGACTAAGGTTTTGACCATGATGATGATCAATGGGGTGAATTACCAAAATACCCCTGAAGGGTAAATTAAGTAATACCTTGATCAAATCAAACCCTAATCACATGATGGTGATGTTTTGGGCTATGTTAGCCTATGATGACTTAATCCAACCTGATCTAGAGTGATGTTGACATCACCTAACATTATGATGAGAGAGAAAGTACTTCTAGAGAGATAAAGTACTTCTAGAGAGAGAAAGTACCCTTTTTAGGTGAAAACTCAAATTAAAGCATCTCCAATGCACAAGAATGAGCATAATTAGGGTATGATCCACCTATGTGAGATCATAGAAACCCTGATTATGATAAATGATGAACCTTTAACTAATCTAAGAGCATCAATGAAGATGTTACTCATACATGATGATGTTATGAGTTCAATTCACCTTAATGTGAATAGTAAACCCTAATTCAAGGGTGATGACATGTAATGTGAATAGTAAACCCTAATTCAAGGGTAATGGCATGCTTTTGAGTATTAAACTCCATTTGATGTGAATTAGAGATTTAACTCTTATGACAAGAGTAGGAAGTATATTCCTTATTTTTGTATTACCTTTATCAGTTGTATTAACCATGCATGTTCTGATATGAAGGTAATCATATCCAGGTATGGATGTTGATGTTATATTCATTAAAGGCATGTTGTTAGCCTTATGAATAAGTAAAGTAATCTGATGCCTTGTCAGTGGCATCCTATGCTGATAATGGGCTGTGAGAGCCAAGAATACCATCAAGGTCATGCCTTAGAGATGACTTGTGATGAGGATAATGAGAAATGATGATTGATATGAGTTAGGCCTGTTACATTTAGTATTCTTCTTTTATAGCTGCTATGCTACTGTTATTGTTTGGAGAACAATGTATGTTGTTAAAGAATACTGAATGTACCTAACTAATCAAGTATAATGTAGAGCCCTGATCATAGATCCATCATTGTCAGAGATTAAATGATGGTGAAACATGTTTTCCTCAGGGAACTCCTGGAGCACATACTTTTGAGTATGTGGGGTACATGGATGTGTAGAACCTTACATCCTAGTGTAGGAAAGTGATGTAGATGTGTAATCCATCCATCCTTCACTATAATTCCATACCGTATCAGTGGTAGGTAAACATGAAACCTCCTGATGACGAAGAAAGCACATATATCCGTATCAGTGGTAGGTAAATATGAAACCTCCTGATGACGAAGATAGTACAGAACGCCACTGTGACTCTAGAATAGCGAAGGACCAGTTTACCCTGGTGAGCTATTATAGTAGAGACATGAGATGTCCTACAAGTGATCCTCTTACTGACTGAGGAAGGTGAAGGTCATGAGAATCCGGCTCTCTTAATGACCTATGTATGATACTAATGTGACTTCTCAGCGATCAGTTGGAGTATGAGTGGTATGCCTCATCTCCACAGGGCATAATGTTGTTTGTAAAACATAATCAACCATGCAGTATAACTTGTTAGAGATAACTCCAAGTTAGTTGATTGATGTTACATGGCAATAGTGTTTATATTCTCCATATCTCCTAAATTGTAGAGATCTTGTTATACCTGCAACTGTTATAGAATACTTTGAAAGTTTTACTGCTTAAGATATTCTTTGATGTTATAATAAAGCTTCTGGCGAAGAGTTATAACTCTCGCTGGGACAATTATGTATAATTGTCTCACCCCGTAGACTTCAACTTTTTAGGAGGACGTCGGAGACAAAGGAACCAGCCTACAGGTGACCAGTCTCAGTAGCAGCAGCACCAGGAGCAGTAGCAGAATCTCAGGTGGAGATCATCCTGCCATGTGGTGTAGTTAGAGTTAGTCCTATGTGTCCTCTGTACTCTCAGGTCTTGGAGTCTTGTGTTATGTGATCTTGAGATTTTGTATCTTGATGTATATAATTACTCAAGAAGTAATTATCCTGAGATGTAAAACAGTTTATCTCTCTTTATGAAAGAAGCTTTTATGGATCCAAGCTCTTGTCTCGAAAAGTTTTGATTTCCCGTAATTTTTGTCTTCCGCTGATTACTGATTCGCTTCCGCTAAGTTTTAATCGTGTTTATGTCATGGTTTGGAGATCAGAGCCCACAATAACCCAATACCTGGCTGTCAATCACAGGATTGGTAATAAGCCAATACCTGGCTGTTATCACAGGGTTGGTAATAACCCAACACCTGGCTGTTAATCACATGATTGGTAATTACTCAATACCTGGCTGTTATGACAGGATTGGTAATAACCCTATACCTGGTTGTTAATCACAAGATTGGTAATAACCCAATACCTAGCTATTATCACAGGGTTGGTAATAACCCAACACCTAGATGTTATCACAAGTTTGGTAATAACCCAACACCTGGCTGTTATCATAGGATTGGCATAACCCAATACTTGGCTGTAATATCACAGGATTGGTACAATCCAATACCTGGCTGTACTCTTACAAGATTGGTATAAAGATGGAACATGATGATATTATCACAGGATAAGATTGAAATGTTGATATAGTATGATGGGTAAATGGTATACATGTTCTCATATTCCTTATAAAGTGAATAGACGATTTATTGCTCTATCATATATAGTTGCAATGCTTTAAAAGATGAGTATGCTCTAAACTTCTTATCATCTACTCAGTTTAATACTATTTAACTGTGATAATAACATTATTGGCGGAGAGTTATATCTCTCACTGGGACAATTGTCTCACCCTGTGGGATCCACATTTTTTTAGGTGGATGTGTACGAGGGGGGTTGAGACCATACTGCAGAGGGAGAACAACATCAGTAGGGACATCAGTGACAACTTAGGTTGAGTGTACTATCTGTCATGTCTTGTAGATAGAAGTCCTGTGTGTCGTATTTGTACTCTCAGGTCCTTGGATTTAGTACATGTTGGTTTTATGAATAATCTTAGATTTTGGCTTGTATGCCTTGAGCTTTTATTTTTCTATAAGTATATGTTTTGAGAAAGCAACTGTTATATGTTATCCTCGAGAAGAGATGGTACAATGTATGTACAATATGATCAATGATGAATATCAGGTTTTGGTTCTTCCTTAAAGAGTTTTCCTGGAAATGGATCTCTTTACAAAATGGTTTTAAATTTTAGTGATTTTTGTTAATCCGTTGCTCATGATTATTCCCCATAATTAGTAACGGTTTGGCTGTCAGTTTGGTGGCGGTCGTTACTAATAAGGTAGCGGAAACAAAAAAATTTAAAGCCTGATTCCCCTTGACAACAAGATCGCATCAACAACAATGTATCTAGGAAGGAAAGGTTGCAAAGTTATACCTGGTCCTAGAGCAAGTCTGACAACATTATCCATGTAGTATCACCATGCTTCTTCTTCAGGCAGTCGTGAGCTTCTTCTTTAGAAGCACTTGAGCAGTCGTCAGCAACAACCTTCTAGTCTGGCCACCACATATGGCGATTGAAGGACTTCTCCTAGCGGTGGAAGCCTCTTGCCTCAAGAGAAGTCCACGCGTACCACTGAGAACTCCACACCGCTCTAATAGAGCCAACGGGAAGGGCTTGTCCCTTTTCAACATAAGCTTGCTAGAGTTGATATGCTCTCCCACAATTGTCTCTCCCTTGCTATCCCTCCCTTTATTGGGTAGGATTTCCTTGGGCTCTCTATTGGTTACCACAACCAGAGAGGACAACAATTATCAGAACAACTATTGTATTCTGAGAAGCCCCCAATACCCCTATATTTATAGGAGAGGACAGGGTCAAGGTTCCAGTCTGTGCAAGAGTAAAAAGGGTCAAATTCTTGAATTTTATAGAGCCATGCACTACAAACCGGTCAGTTCGTGCACCCAATCAATTGGTTGGTGTGCAAGATGGTGAGTTCGTGCACTAACCTATTCAAAATAAAATTGGTAATCAATGTATGATTAATGCACAACATGTCATCAACACCAATCCTTAATCCAATCAAATTGGAAACCAAACTGGGCGGTTCATCCCATGAACCAGTCTGTTGGTACATGTGAACCAGTTGGTTCATTATGTGAACCGGTCGTTTCACTCCCTAGTTTATACATTGATCAACCAATGTTGATTCCCATTGACCTGACACTCCAGTAAATCAATTCAACCCTTGAACCAGTCGGTTCAGAGTACAGTTAGTCAATTTTGAACCTTAGTTGTTTAATTGAATACCTAAACACCTTTATTAATCAAATTAAGAATTCATTAATATACTCATTTAATCCTAGTGTATCCTATTCGTGTGACCCTAGAATTACATTGGTAGTGAATGTCTATAACAAACTTATGACATCACAAGCAAACAACGGGGTGTAGAAACACATCATTGCTATCCAATTAATTTAGAAAGTTGGAGAACAACTTCAATCTACAATTTGTGATAAGTGTTACTGTGATCGTATAGTTCCTTTGAGTTTGATATCTGAATTGAACTCGAGGCATAGAATCATCATCCTCTCATGGTTCAATCCATGTTCCTTGAACTGGAACAAACTGTTTGAGATGCATGTGAGTTCACATATCACATATTGAATCACATGAGTACATCCTTACATTTCTCAATTTTTCTTATCAATAGGCCCTGTATATCATTCTCTTGTAGGAGGGATAAATCCTGTAATGACCCTGACCAAGGTTATGAGATTACCCTATTTGTTTTGGATAAGTAAGTTGCTTAGAAATTTAATATAATCCTCTAAGGTGTTTTTTTACCATGTGACCCACTTATGTTCCAAGTTTGGTCTTGATTGAATGCTATTTGAGCAATGTTCCTTTGTTTTGGACCAAAGTGCAATTTACCCTAGGTGAGGGGCTATATTGCAAATTGTCACATGTTGAACATTCCTTAAGTGTTTTAAAATCATAAGAGAGAGAATTATGCTAAGTGGTGTCTTGTGGAAAGCCTAAATTCCAAGTTTGAACATGTTTGAATAATGTTAGTACCTTGTGCACCAATTTTGGTACAAATTGTAATTTACCCAAAATGTAGGGTTGATATGCAACTTACCACCCCTAGAATGTTCCTACTTCCTCTATGTATCATTTAGAGGAGAGAGAAAGAAGGAGACACCATGTTTGAATCAATTATGAGTGATGGTAATCTTGGTGATGAAATGACCAAGAAAATGGTTGAATATGAAACCTTAACTTGAGTTGTATCAAGTTGAAAAGCTTATATATGAGTTCCTATCAGACAAAGAGACATAGGAGGAGCCTCATATAAGTTTTAGTCTCTTGTAAAAGGCCATGACGTGCAAAGCACATCAAGGAGGTGAAGTGTATCGGTTTACAACTTCCTTAAAAAAGTTGTATCGGGTTGTGAATAAAGTGGTGATTTAGTTGATATATTTTATTGAAAGGGATAATAATGGATGAAGATTCATCCCTAGAATATTCTCAAAAGTTTTGCATGTCATGATAAATGTTAATGCATGCATGTACACGTGTCAACCATGCATGGACATGTGGCACCTAGTATAGCTCAAATTGATGACACCTCATTTTCACACTTCTTCATGAAGAATAAGTATATATACCCCTTCTTTCACCCCTTAGTGAACTTTTTCGAATCCTACCACCTCCTTGCTCTTATATATCATGCATAGGGTCCTTGTATCATGCAGGAGTGAAGTGGTATCATGCATAGGGCCTTGGGTATCGTCCATAGCAAGATCATATCGGCCAAGTTGGGTGATATCAGCCTAGTGAGGTGATATCGTCCATATTGAAGTGTTTTGATCATAAGGGAGGGGGATATCAGCCAAAAGTGATGTCATATTGTACAAGGGTAGTGAGGTATCGTGAAAAGGTGCTAAGGAGCAATAAGGATCTCAATACGTAACCCTAAGGTGAGGCCATGATCATCTTCAACCTTGGATTGAAGCATGATGTTAGGGTTATGATCTTCCTTTCTTTTCTTCTTCACCAATTGCTTATCCATGGTGATTCCTTGTATATGAAGCAGTTTTGAACGAGCCTTGGACTTTTGATAAGTCATCTTCAACTTTATGAACATGATATTTGAATTTGTTCTTAAGGAGGGTTATATAACTTGAACTCAACCATGTTATTATTCATCACCTAAATTGCTATGCTTAAATGAACTACTTTAAATTTCGAAATATTCTGAAATGGTTGATGAAATTACAAGTTCTAGTAGTTTCTTAGACCTATTATCCTTGTACTAGAATAAGTAGAATGAAGTTCTAGAGCTTGAAGATGATGGTATCACCTTATAAAGTGATATCGGGTTCAAGCACACAAGCAAGCACCTCATACCCGATATGGTGATGCACCTACTCCACTAAAATGATATGCATATGAGTTTATACTTTCTTTCATGATATGGTAAGGTAGTATACACCTCTTGGACGATATGAGGTCAAGCATACACCTAAAAAATGATATTGGGTTAAGCACACACCTCTTTGCCCGATATAGTCTGAAGCACGCACACACCTCTTTGCCCGATATGGTGTGAAGTACACACACATCTCTTTGCTCGATATGGTGTGAAGCACAAATACACCTCTTTTCCTGATATGGTATGAAGCAAACACACACCTCTTTTCCCGATATGGTGTGAAGCACACATACACCTCTAAAGTGATATGGAAGCAAGCATACACCTCAAACCCGAGATGGTAAACACACATACACCTCAAGGGTGATATGGTAAGCACACATATACCTCATACCCAATATGGTAAGCACACATACACCTCTAAAGTTACATGGGTAGCAAGCACACACCTCATACCCGATATGGTGGAAGAACCTCAAAATCCATATGAAAGTAAGCACCTTAGATGCAATGTACTTGATGGAGTAACACATGAAGTGTCTTATATCAAGTCATACATTAAGAGGTATGGAGTTTAATGAATATTGATTAAGTAGGCTAATGAACCTTGAAGGAAAGGTTGAGCCAACTTAATAAAGTATGAAGTAATCAAAATCCTAATAAGGATGAGAGAGAAACTCATACTTATGTGATAATCATGAAATGAGTATACATTGATACTCCTAATATGTATGGAGACTGAATTAGGGTTTGATTCTTGATAAATGTACTTGAAAACCCTAGATGGTTTTATAAGAGAAACCTTAACCCTAATGAAGGGTAATGATAAGAGTTGAAATTATAATTGGTTAATAAAGGGGAAACCTTAGCCATATTGAAACCATGCTAGTAGCATGCGATAAATGAGCATAGCTAAGCATAAGCTATGATGTTACATATAATACAATTTAATGGGCCTTGTGAGCCATGTGATTAGTTGTTGCCTAGTGAGAGGTGACAAGATGTTTAATGGGCCTTGTGAGCCATGTCATTAGTTGTTGCATAGTGAGAGGTGACAAGATATTTAATGGGCCTTGTGAGCCATGTGATTAGTTGTTGCCTAGTGAGAGGTGACAAGATGTTTAATGGGCCTTGTGAGCCATGAAAATAGTTGTTGCCTAGTGAGAGGTAGAAAGATGTTTATAAAAGTCTCATGTAAGAAATGATAATATTCAAATAAACTAGGAAATGGAAACTTAGTAACATAATAATAATAATAAATGGATACAATAATAATAATGAAATCTTAATCATACATGCTTTATGCTTATAGAAAAATAAGGGCTATAGTGTTTGGAATATGCTTAAAGGAGATAAGAGGAATAATTGTATTATATAAAGGATGTGAATAAGTATGATGGCTTGGCCAAGGTATAATGCCTAGTAAAGGTGATGTGGTATTCAAGGATGAGATGCACAAGATTGACATAGTCCAATGCCTAGAATAGATGCACATGATTGGCATAGTCCAATGCTTGGAATAGTTTCACAGGATTGGGATAACCCAATGCCTGGTTGTTAATCACAGGATTGGTAATAACCCAATGCCTGCCTGGCTGTTGATCACATGATTGGTAATAACCCAATACCTGGTTGTTAATCACAAGATTAGTAATAACCCAATGCCTAGCTGTTAATCACAAGATTGGTAATAACCTAATGCCTGGAATAATGTAACATGGTTGGTCATAACCCAATACCTGGAATAATTGCACATGATTGGTAATAACCCAATGCCTAACTGTTATTCACATGATTGGTAATAACAAAATGCCTGGAATAATGTCACAGGGTTGGTCATAACCCAATACCTGGAATAATTGCATAGGATTGGTAATAACCCAATGCCTGGAATAATGTCATAGGATTGGTCATAACCCAATACCTGGAATAATTGCACAGGATTGGTAATAACCCAATGCCTGGAATAATGTCACAGGATTGGTCATAACCCAATACCTAGAATAATTGCACATGATTGGTAATAACCCAATTCCTGGAATAATGTCATAGGATTGGTCATAACCCAATACCTGGAATAATTGCACATGATTGGTAATAACCCAATGCCTGAAATAATGTCACAGGATTGGTCATAACTTAATACTTGGAATAATTGCACATGATTGGTAATAACCCAATGCCTGGAATAATGTCACAGGATTGGTCATAACCCAATACCTGGAATAATTACATAGGATTGGTAATAACCCAATGTCTGGAATAATGTCACAGGATTGGTCATAACCCAATACCTGGAATAATTGCACAGGATTGGTAATAACCCAATGCATGGAATAATGTCACAGGATTGGTCATAACCCAATACCTGGAATAATTGCACAAGATTGGTAATAACCCAATGCCTGAAATAATGTCACATGATTGGTCATAACCCAATACCTGGAATAATTGCACAAGATTGGTAATAACACAATGCCTGGAATAATGTCACATGATTGGTCATAACGCAATGCCTGGAATATTTGCACATGATTGGCATAGTCCAAAATGCCTGGAATAGTTGCACATGATTGGCATAGTCCAATGCCTAGACAGAATATGATGATGTATACTCACATGACTAGTACAATTCAATATCTGGATAACAGATTGGCTAAGGTCAACAAATAGAAATGAGAATGATTCGTGGATGACATACCATGATAATGAGTATCATAGGATAAGCTTGAGATGTTGATATAGTATGATGGGTAAATGATATACATATTCTTCCTATTCCTTATAAAGAGAATATATGATTTACTTCTCTATCATAGATAGTTGCAATGCTTTAAAATTTGAGAATGTTCTAAACTGCTTATCCTCTGCTTAGTTTAATACTATTTAACTGTGATAATAACATTTTTGGTGGATAGTTATATCTCTTGTTGGGACAATTGTCTCACCCCATGGGATCCACATTTTTTAGGTGGTCATGCACGAGGGGGATTGAGACCGTACTGCAGAGAAAGAACAATAGCAGCAGGGACAACAATGACAACTCAGGTTGAGTGTACTATCTGTCGTGTCTTGTAGATAGAAGTCCTATGTGTCGTCTCTGTACTCTCAGGTCCTTGGATTTAGTACGTGTTGGTTTTATGAACAATCTAAGATTTTGGCTTATATGCCTCAAGGTTTGATGTTTCTTTAAGTATATGTTTTGAGAAAGCAATTGTATATATTGTCCTCGAGAAGAAATGGTACAATGTATGTATAATATATGATCAATGTGAATATCAGGTTTTGGTTATTCCTTAAAGAGTTTTCCTGGAAATGGATCTCTTTGCAAAATGGTTTTAATTTTTAGTGATTTTTGTTAATCTATTGCATATGATTATTCTGCATAATTAGTAACAATTTGTTTGTCGATTCGATGATGGTCGTTCCGAATCCCATCCACATCACTCACATTCAATCTCCATGTTTCATAGTGCGCTCAGTCATCACTATTATGGCAAACCTTATTCAAGATCACATTGGATGAAGTCAAAGTACGGGAACAAGATATAATGAATGTAGTGACTTCATGTCTAAGAACCATAATCACAACTATCACGATGAGACAGATTCTAACTACCATTCCATGGTCTCCATGTATCACTCTCACGGTAGGTCTATTTGATACATTGTTCACTAACATATGCCTATGTAATTGACTTGATATCACATTTCATGACTAATGAGATTCTATAAGCAGTCAACACACACTCTCATCTTATGTATTACTGTTGTCTATTTTTCTCCCATAGTAATATTCGACTAGGGATATAGTAAGAATGTATATACTCTTAATATCTATATGATCTCATTGTTCCAGTCACATACTTGAAGACATACATCATCAAGTAATATCATTTTTTAGACATTAATTATGTTCATGTCATCATCTCATGATGAGACAAACATAATAGAAAAAATTACCTTTATTATTATCAAAGCAGGTATTTAATGCCATATTCCAATCATCATACAATTGTCTCTCTGGGCATACATACCAACATTTTTATGAATACACAATGTATGATTGGGTTTCATAGAACATTAATTATGTCCAAATAATCCCTACCACTATTGGTTCTCTCAAATCAAATAAAAGAACATGGGTTAAGGGGGAAGGATGAGAGAATTTTTGTAATAGGTGATACCCTAAACCCCGATTATCCAAGTTATAGTTCACCAAACCCTATTCTTCCAAGGTAGAGGTTTGCAAGGAATATATTTTGATACATTAAATGATTTACTAAATATATAACTATAATTAAAGCTTCCATAATGTTTTGATACACTTAATTGTAATATTGAAACAATATAAAGGGGTTTATCAATCCCCCTTTCAGGTTACTAGACGTTTGTCTAGCTTTTGTCAAAGGCGGGTAGAGTTTTGCTTAATGAGTTGAATAAGCTTAATTACCATAATGGAATTATTATAACCCTAATATAACCTTGTTATATGATTTTAAATCATAATACAATCTTAAGTTTCAAATTTGGTTCAATTTGGACACTGTTTGAGCAAGTTATGCAATTTTATGCACATTTTGGTCTTTTCTACAATTTACCCAATTGAGAGGTTTTATTTGCAATTTATCACTTGCATTATGTTCCTTGGATATTATATCATTATTCTTGAGCTTATTTATCCATGGGGAAACTATCTAATCCTAGGTTTGAAGGTGTTTTCTCTAAGGGTATTTTAGGGTTTACCCCTTCATGGATGAGCTACCTTTAGTAGCTATCAACTAATGAATTATGTGATTGGCTGGGACATTCGATAAAGGAAAGATAAGCAGGTCTATAAGGATGGTGGGGGAGCCTTTTGTGTGTGTGCTTGTATATTCTTAATAGTTTAAGGCCATAGACACATGGGGAACTACTTTTACACCTCATGCTTGCTTCCATCCTTATCCATGGGCTATATTTACCTCTTCCTTGCCCAAGTACGAATCTATGCTTTATTTATCTTTCCTATAACCTGGAGCAATGACTCCACTCTATTTTTCTGCGTAATTAAGTGCTCTAAGGTAGAATACAACATCTTTTTGGAGAAGAAGGTCTCCTAGAGCTCCATCTAGCCCTACCTAGGGTTTCCAAGGTCATCTTCTAGGGATTTTGACCAAGGCAAGTTGTTTTCTACCTTACTTCTCCGTTTCTATTACTCTTCTCCTTCCTTAGACATTCCTCTAGGTCGGAACCCTACTGTTCCATGGTGGAAGTGGCACTAGAACTCAAAAATCTATCCTTCTTGTTTCTTTTTCTAGGATTTTGCTTCTTTGTGGAGAGAAGTACCTATTTGGCCAAATTCAGATCTGAATCTAAGGTTTTCTTGCCCTATTTGCTCGAGATTCTTTCTTTTTGGGATCTTACCTACTCTATAGAGGTGAGTTATATAACATTCTTCACTTATATTGCTTGTTAGAAGCTTGTTAGTTCATGTTTATGCTTTAATGTGATGAACTAAGCATAGAGAAACCATGCTTGTTTAGAATTACAAATTTTTGTGGTGTTCCCTATTTTGTTCCAGTTCTATATGAACTTATAAAAATGTTTACAACCTTTATAAGGTGTAACATGATCTGGGACAGGTTGATAGCATCAACCTATGGTGCTAAGTACAAAATAATCGATAGTTCAAATTAGGGTTTTCAAGCTTTTTCCTTCCCTATCACACAACCGATGGCCATACCATTCAATAACCAATGGTGTTGCTATTTTGGCAACTGATGTTCATGATCAAGGGTGTCAAATTTATGGTGAAAACCTATGGTCACCCCCTTAGGTCAGGTTTTGGCTCAATTAGACATTTAATTATCATTTACTAAGTATTCTAATGATGTTATCAATCGATGATGACATTAGCTTAATATTTGATGGTGTTAAATGAATGTATTACTGATCTAACAAACAATGGTGACCTATTTATCACAATTAATGGTGGATCAGGTCATCATCATATATGATGAGTTAAGAATGTAATTGTAGATTTGACTAAACCTTAAACTAATGGTTCCTTGGTTCAATTGATCTAATGGTTAGGCCTATACTTCAATTGATAACCTTGAACAATGAACCTGATCCAATGAATAATATTGGATGCTTTAACATCCAATGGATTATAATAAATCACATGGTATTATATGTGGGTCCTAGTGATGATAATTCGATGGTTCAATACCATTAATTTGTAGTCTTGCCTTTGTCATTATATAATTATATTTGATAAATCACTATAATAAGTGGATGCATAACTCCCATATGATCTAGCTTGTTATACCTAACCTTAATGTAATTATATGATGTTGATTGGTTATAATCAGACCTCTTGAATGATTAATGTGATAATGAATTACACTTTTCTTGTGTTGAAACCACAATGTAGTACTATTTGAATATCATAATGCCTTGCCATGTTAATATCTATGGACATATATAAGCTAATGATCTTTTGAGCCTTGTTTAAGGCATGGAATGATGATGATAACCTTACTATGAATAATGTGATGGTCTTAATGACCTTTGGGCATGTTTGAAGCCATGATTGAAGTGAAAACCTCTTCATATTCCAATAAGGGTTAAAACCCTAGAACTTAGATAAGATATTGATATCTTGTAATCATATGATAATAAGTGTGGTCCATTAATTTGCAATGAATGATAGCATGTGGTAATGTGATTAAGATTTATATCTCAATGTTTTATATCTTTTGAAGTTTTTATACATATACTCTTGTTAGAAAAGAATTAGGGTTTGAATGTCCACTTGTATGATAAAGCCTTAATGCATTCAATTGACAATAATTAATCAAGTGTAACCTTAATCATGTTGAGCCCTGTGCCATAGAGCCATCTTCAGTGTCAGAATTTACTGGATGGTGAAACGAGTATTCCCAAGGGAAACTCGGAGCACATACTGTTGAGTATGTGGGGGTAGCAAGTTGAGGATATATCCTTATCATCCACAATTGCAGGTTATGGAGGATGGATATGGTCATGCCTCTGACATTTGATGTGATTGAGGATAGCTGCAGTTGTACCTTAGATTAGAGGGTTTTGTATACCCTATTTTCTAGTGTTGTAACTTGTATAAAGTACGGACTAGTTGTTATCAGTTGACTATATGTCACTATTGGTAGTTTGACTGGTATGTCACTACAGTTTACTCGTACTGACTGAGGGGAAGATATCTTAGGATACCGACACTCCTAGATCTTATACATAACTGAATAACACTTCAGAGTGGTCATTTGGACTTTGAGTGGTATGACTCAAACTCCCCAGGGCATAATAATAAAAGATATAATACCAGCCATGTAGTATAATTGTTAAGGTTTAATACATATCACATTGGTTGATTAACCCTTGTCTTGTCTTTACACTACATAGTTCTTACATGATGCCCACTTATGAAAATTGTGTAATTCTACTTTATGTTACAACTTATTTGCTTAACTTTTTAGTATACTTAAACTGTTCATACCAAGCCATCTTTTAGGACTAGGTATGGTCATTATGAGTTTTTGGTTATGCCGTTTGGGCTAACCAAAGCACCTGCAACTTTTATGGATCTAATGAATAGGGTGTTTAGACCTTATCTTGATCAGTGTGTGGTCGTGTTCATAGATGATATCCTGATATACTACAAGGATAGTCAACAACATGAGCAACACCTTTGCCAGACATTGACTTTGTTGAGGCAGCATCAACTATATGCTAAGTTCAGCAAGTGTGAATTCTGGTTATCTGAAGTTTCTTTTCCGAGCCATGTTATATTTGCAAAAGGCATTTGTGTTGATCCCAAGAAAGTGAAATCTGTACTAGAATGGGAACAACCAAAGACACCAACATATATCTATAGTTTCCTAGGTCTGGCAGGTTACTATAGGAGGTTCATCAAAGACTTTAGTTCTATAGCGTTACTCCTAACTAGGTTAACCAGGAAGGATGCTCCTTTTGCTTGGAATGACAAGTGTCAACGTTCTTTCCAGCTTTTGAAAGAAAACTTGACTAGTGCACCGGTGTTAGTACTGCCAGAGCAAGGAAAAGGCTATATTGTCTTTTGTGATGCTTCAAAGAATGGGTTGGGATGTGTGTTGATGCAAATAAAAATGTGATTTCTTTTGCTTCGTGACAACTTAAGAAACATGAGGAGAATTACCCAACACATGATCTGGAGCTTGCAACGGTAGTCCATGCCTTAAAGATCTGGAGACACTTTCTCTATGGAGAAAAGTGTCAGATCTTCACTGACCACAAGAATCTACAATATATCTTTTCAAAATAGGAGCTGAATATGAGGCAGAGGAGATAGATGGAGATGATTAAGGATTATGATTGCACAATATACTACCATACAGTGAAAGAAAATGTGGTAGCTGATGCATTGAGTAGAAAGACATCTTCATTATCAATGGTAGATAATGCAAAATTAAATTCCTTGATGTTCCATAAGAGAGATATGCCAGTGTCTCTTTTCCAGATGAATGTACATCTAGAAGTTTCCTTATTGGTAGGATTGTCACAGTTACAAGTGAAACCTACCTTGAGACAATAGATTCATGATGCACAATAGAATGATACTGTGATATAGAATATCTGATCAGGGATTGGCAGTGAAAAGTATGATGGCTTTCATGAGGCAGATGATGGTACAGTTTGTTACCATAATAGGACAGTAATTCCTGATGTTGATGGAATGAGGAGGTGGTACTTGATGTAATGACCCTGACCTAGGTTATGAGGTAACCCTATTTGTTTTGGATAAGTAAGTTTCTTAGAACTTTAATATAATCCTCTAAGGTGTTTTGTTATCATGTAACACACTTATGTTTCTAGTTTGGTCCTGATTGAATGTTGTTTGAGCAATGTTCCTTTGTTTTGTACCAAAGTGCAATTTACCCAAGATAAGGGGTTATATTGCAATATGTCACTTGTTTAACGTGCATTAAGTTCTTTAGCATCATAAGATAGAATGATGCTAAGTGGTGGCTTGTGGAAAGCCTAAAATCCAAGTTTGAACTTGTTTGAATAATGTTAGTACCGTGTGCACCAATTTTGGTACAATTTATAATTTACCCAAAATGTAGGGTTGATATGAAAATTACCACATATAGAGTGTTCCTACTTACTATATGTATCATTTAGTGGAGAGAGAATGAATGAGACAACATGTTTGAATCATTTATGAGTGGTAGTATTCTTGGTGATGAAAAGACCAAGAAAAGGGGTTGAATGGAAACCCTAATTTGAGTTTGTATTAAGTGTATCAGGTTGTAGTGTTAAATGGGAGTACCTATCAGCCAATGAGCCAAAGAGGAGACCCCAATATCGTGTTGTTAACTCTTTGAGTTTTCAAAAATGAACTAAGCACCTCAATAAAGCAATGGATATTGGCTTGCAGCTTTCCTTGGGAAAGGTTGCATTGAATTGTGAATATAATAATGTGAGTGGAAGTGGCTTGTCCTAGAAGATAACCAAATGGGGCAGACCCTTATGCCTTCCATTATCATCACGTTTTTATTTTTCATGGAAATATAAATATGGAGTAAATGAAAGAACATGTGTCAATCCATGCATGGACACATGGCACCTAGTAGCTCAAATTGATGACACCTCATATACACACTTTTTCATGAACCTCAAGTATATATACCCTTCTTTTCACCCACTAGTGAAAATGTTCGAATAATACCACTTCCTTGATCTAATATATCGTGCATAGGGTCCTTGTATTGTGCATAGGTGAAGTGGTATCATTCATAGGCCTTGGGTATTGGCCTTAGCAAGTTGATATCGACCTAGCAAGGTGATATCGACCATAGTGGAGTGTTTTTGGCCACAAGTGAAGGGGATATTGGCCACAAGTGATGTCATATCGTACATGAGTAGTGAGGTATCGTGCAAGGTGCTAAGGAGCAAGAAGGAGCTGAATACTTAACCCTAAGGTGAGGCCATGATCATCTTCAACCTTGGATTGAAGCATGAATCTAGGGTTATGATCTTCCTTTCTTTTCTTCTTCACCAAATGCTTATCTATGGTGATTCTTTGCATATAGAGGAGTTGTGAAGTCATATTAAACCTTAGGAATGTGGATATTTGGATCTTGGAGCTTTTAAGTTGTTCTTGAGGTGGGTTATATAACTTGAACCCAAACATGTTATTATTCACCATCTTTCTTACTATACATGATGATCTACTTTCAATTCTGAAATTTTCTTGTATACTTGATATATTTATGAGTTATAGTAGTTTCTTAGACCTTCTATCCTTGTAATAGAATAAGTAGAACAAAGGTATAGAGCTTGAAGATGATGGTATCACCTTATAAAGTGATATCAGGTTCAAGCACACACACACCTCTTTATCTGATATGGTGTGAAGCACACACACACCTCTTTTCCCGATATGGTGTGAAGCACACACACACCTCTTTGCCTGATATGGTGTGAATCACACACACCTCTTTGCCTGATATGGTGTGAAGCACAAACACACCTCTTTTCCTGATATGGTGTGAATCACACACACACACACACTTCTTTGCCTGATATGGTGTGAAGCACACACACACCTCTTTGCCCGATATGGTGTGAAGCACACACACACCTCTTTTCCCGATATGGTGTGAAGCACACATACACCTATAAAGTGATATGGCTAGCAAGCATACACCTCTTTGCCCGATATGGTGTGAAGCACACATACACCTCTTTCCCGATATGGTAAGCACACATACACCTCTAAAGTGATATGGGTAGCAAGCATACACCTCTAAACCGATATTGAGTTAAGAATACACCTATAAACCGATATTGGGTTAAGCATACACCTCTTGGATGATATGGTGTTGAGAACACATCTCTAAAATGATATGGTGGGTAACCCAATACACTAGATGACAAAAGTGGTAAGGTGGTTAATACCCTAGAACATGTGATGGCCAATACACTAAAGTATGATGTGGCCAATATCTTCAAGTGAGGTGAGGATGTTATATCCATGTATGGTGAAGGTAATGCACCATATGATTGGAAGGGTTGATATCTTAATGGGTAAGGGTATGGGGGATATGATGATGTCTAGCTCAATATACACCTAACCCAATACATGTTTTCAACTTGACATACATGATTCAACCTGATACACCTTGTAAAGGTGAGGGAAAGACACTCTTAGGAGTAATGAGTGTAACACCAAGTAATGGTATGATTAATGCCTTGATAGGTGAAACACCTAAAGTGGTTGATAATGGTCAACCCTATATCAACAATGCCTTAACCCGAGATGAGTCCATATCACTTGATGATAGTTGGGTAATTCAAGTGTGTGACTTATGGCCAATACACAATAGCATAAATGTGATGAGTTAGTGCATAAAGTATTACGATGAGAAATACCCTAATACAAGATAAGTTGATAAAATTAAGTAAGTTAAAAGTGATGAGGGAAGTGATATACCAAGGCATGATAAATATCACATCCATCACCTCAAGGTTGATACACCTTGATGCACCTCAAATCCAATTTACTTGGATGAGTAACACAAGAAGTGTGTCATGTCAATTGTTACATTAAAATGTAATGAGTTAAATGCACTTTGATAAGTGTAGGCTAACATACCTTGAGAAAGGGTTAAACTAAGATAATAAAGTATGATGTAATTAATATCCTAGTGAGGATGAGAGAGAAACTCATACTTTGGGTTGAGAATCATTTAATGATAAATGATGAGAATAAATAAGTATGATTGAATACTTATGATATCAATGTATGCTCCTAAATTGTGGAGCAATGAATTAGGGTTTGGATTGATAATATGAACTTGAAACCCTATTCGACTATAAATGGAAACCCTAACCCTAATAATGGGAAGGTTGTATTTATCTTATTGCATAAGTCTTGTGAGACATGCTAAATACTTGTATAAAAAGTATAATGTTTATGTGATCTGATGACCTAAAAGATAGTTGTTGCCCAGTGAGAGGTGACATGATGTTTTAATGGGCCTTGTGAGCCATGTGAATAATTGTTGCCTAGTGAGAGGTGATACGATGTTTAATGGGCCTCATGATCCATGTGAATAATTGTTGCCTAGTGAGAGGTGACAAGACATTTAAATGGGCCCGTGAGCCATGTGAGATGCTTGTGCAACACGTATCATGTATACCTTAGACTAAGGACCTAGAGATAATAGTTACCTGATAAGTGGTAACAATGTTAAGTAATGAACTAAGAGTTTGAATACCCAGATATAGTAATCATGATGATGATAATATTAATGGATGAAAATTCCCAGTAATGTGATAAGGGACTGAGATCTCAAGTGGTATGCATTCCAAGTGTTCTAAAGGTTATAATAGTACTTGATAAATGTATTACACTTTTATTTGTAGCATATGTTATAATAATTCATGTTTGAAACTTGACTGATGCTAAAAGATATGGTAATGCACTTAATTAATCAAGTGGAATCTTATCATGTAAAGCCCTGCCCATAGATCCGTCAGTGTCAGTAGCTGCTGAATAGTGAAATAGGTTTTCCCACGGGATCTTCTAGAGGGCATATTTTTGAATATGCGGGGTGATGGGCACGGGCATCCTTATGCCCTAATGAGGGATTGATGTGTAGATAATTGAGATCTCTCAATTCTTCATTATAAATGCTGGGATGGATGTATCATGAATCTCCCGATGATGATGAATGCCAGAATTGATGTGTAGATAACTAAAATCTCTCAATCCTAAAGAGAGTTCATGCTGTGGCTGTATCTCTATAGCGAAGTTGCCAATATACCCTGGAAAGCTATTTAGAAGTTGACATAAGATGTCCTGCTTGTGGTCTCACACTGACTGAGATAAGTGAGGTCATGGCAGCTGGCTCTTCCATTGACCTTGTATGGTACCGATTTTGACTTTGCAGTAGTCAATTGGAGTATGAGTGGTATACCTCATCTCCTCAGGGCATAAGTGTGATTGTAAAATGTAATAATCTGTGTAGCGTATTTGCTTAAGGATTGAATATGGAAATCATTGGTTGATGTTACATTTCTTTCATACATATTAAATGGATAGATGTTATACACGTTCTTCCTATTCCTTATAAAATGAATAGGTGATTTACTATTTTATCATATATAGCTGGAATGATTCAGAAGATGATATTGCTCTACTCTATTTAAACAGTGATTAAATCCTATTATTAATGTAAAAGAATCCTCTTCCCAGTTTTATACTGTTTAACTGTGATAATAATATTGTTAGCGGAGAGTTATATCTCTCACTGGGACATGGGTCTCACCTCATTGGTCACCAACATTTTTAGGTGGACACAGACGAAGAGGTAGATACCATACTATAGAGGTACATCAACAGCAACAGGGACAACAGTAATAGCTCAGGTTGAGTATACTATCTATCATGTCCTGTAGATAGAAGTTCTATGTGTCATCTCTGTACTCTCAGGTCCTTGGAGTCAGTACGTAATGGTTTTATAAACAATATGAGCTTTTGGCTTGTATGCCTCGAGGTTTAATGTTGCTTCAGTATATGTTTTGACAAAAAAACTATTATATGTTATCCTCGAGATGAGATGGTACAATGTAGGTACAATGCAAATAATGATGTATATAAGGTTTTGGTTCTTCCTTAAAAAGTTTTCCTAGAAATGGATCTCTTTGCAAAATGGTTTTGATTTTTAGTGATTTTTATTAATCCACTGTTTATGTTTATTCTGCTTAATTAGTAATGATTTGTCTGTCAGTTTGGTGGTGGTCATTACACTTGAGGAAGCTCACTCCTCCATGTATGCAATGCATCCTGGAAGTACCAAGATGAACCAAAACTTGAAAGACATGTATTGGTGGCCAGGTCTAAAGCGTGATGTGGCAGAGTTCATTGCCAAATGTCCAGTTTGTTAGTAGGTGAAGGCTGAGCACCAGAAGCCTGCAAGGACATTACAACCCTTTCTAATAGCACAGTGGAAATGGGATCATATTACTATGGACTTTGTGGTTGGTATTCCTAGGATATCCAAGGGTCATGATTCCATATGGGTGATAGTAGACATATTGACTAAGTCAGCTCATTTTCCAGCCAGTTTAGATGATGTTTACAACAGAGAAATTGGCACAAATATATGTTGATGAGATAGTCCATCTACATGTCATTCCAGTGACTATAGTTTCTTATAGAGGTCCACAATTTACAAGTCATTTTTGGGAGTGTCTGCATTCAAACATGGGAACACAGCTGAGATTCAACACAACTTTTCATCCATATACTGATGGCCAGTCTGAAAGGACTATTCAAACTTTAGAGGATCTCTTGAGGGCATGTGTGTTGCAATTTTGTGGTAGTTGGGATGTACATCTAACTCTGATAGAGTTTTCATACAACAATAGCTATCAAAGAAGCATAGATATGACCCCTTATGAGGCTCTGTATGGGAGACGATGTCAGTCTCCTCTTTGCTGGTATGAGACAAGTGAATATCAACTTTTGGGTCCTGAGTTAGTACAACAGACTACATAAAAGATTAAAGTGATACAACAACAGTTGAAAGCAGGCCAGGACAGGCAGAAATCTTATGCAGATAACTGATGCAGACCACTTGAGTTCCAAGTGGGAGATAGAGTATATCTTAAGGTTTCTCCTTGGAATGGTGTGCTGAGGTTTGGAAAGAAGGGTAAATTGGCTCCTAGATTTATGGGACCATACGATGTCCTATCTCGTGTTGGAAAGGTAGTATATAAGTTGGAGCTACCACTGGAGCTACATAGATTGAATAATGTCTTTTACATCTCTATGTTGAGGAAATACCATCCAGATACTGACCAGGCAATCCAACTAGTATAGGTTGAGTTAGATGAGGATATCTCCTATGTTGAGGGTCCTGTGTTGATCCTGGATAGAAGGGTGAAAAAGTTGAAGAGAAAATATATAATACTAGTGGAAGTTTTTTGGAATCATTGTGGCATAGATGAATCCACATGGGAACTAGAGAATGAGATGCGTAGAATATACCCATCTCTTTTGCATATGATTTCAGGGTGAAATCCTTATTAGGGGTTTATAGTTGTAAGGCCCCTAAACTTGCTTAATGAGTTGAATAAGCTTAATTACCATAATTTAATGCTTATAACTCTAATATAACCTTGTGATATGCTTTGAAATCATAATACAAGCTTAAGTTTTTGTCCAATTTGGACACTGTTTGAGCAAATTATGCAATTTTATACACATTTTGGACTTTTCTGCAATTTACCAAATTGAGAGGTTTTATTTGCAATTTATCACTTGCATTATGTTCCTTGGATATTCTATCATAATTCTTGAGATTTTTGAGCCATGGGGAACCTATTTAATCCTTGTTTTGAAGGTGTTTTCTCTAAGGGTATTTTAGGGTTTACCCCTTCACGGATGAGCTACCTTTAGTAGCTATCAACTAATGAATTATGTGATTGGCTTGGAAATTCGACAAAGGAAAGCTTAGAAGGTCTATAAGGATGGTGGGGGATCTACTTGTGTGTGTTCTTGTATATTCTTAATAGTTTAAGGCCATAGACACATGGGGAAGCTACTTTTACACCTCATGCTTGCTTCCATCCTTATCCATGGGCTATATTTACCTCTTCCTTCCCCAAGTACGAAGATATGATTGCTTTCTCCTTCCTCTAACCTAGATAAACGACTCCACTCTATTTTTCTGCATAACTAAGTGCTCTAAGGTAGAAGACAACCTCTTTTTGGAGAAGAAGGACTCCTAGAGCTCCATCTAGCCCTACCTAGGGTTTCCAAGGTCATCTTCTAGGGATTCTGACCAAGGCAAGTTGTTTTCTTCCTTCCTTCTCCATTTTTATTGCTCTTCTACTTCCTCTAGGTTGTAACCCTTCTTTTCCATGGTGAAAGTGGCTCTAGAACTCAAAAATCTATCCTTCTTGTTTCTTTTTCTAGGATTTTGCTTCTTTGTGGATAGAAGTACCTATTTGGCCAAGTTCAGATCTGAATCCAAGGTTTTATTGCCCTATTTGCTCAAGATTCTTTATGTTTGGGATCTGACCTACTCTATAGAGGTGAGTTATATAACATTCTTCACTTGTATTTCTTGTTAGAAGCTTGTTAGTTCATGTTTATGCTTTAATGTGATGAACTAAGCATAGAGAAACCATGCTTGTTTAGAATTACAAATTTTTGTGGTGTTCCCTGTTTTGTTCCAGTTCTATATGAACTTGTAAACATGTGTACGACCTTTCTAAGGTGTAACATGATCTGGGACAGGTTGATAGAATCAACCTATGGTGCTAAGTACAAAATAATCGATGGTTCAAATTAGGGTTTTCAAGCTATTTCCTTCCCTATCACACAACTGATGGTCATACCATTTTATAACCAATGGTGTTGCTATCTTGGCAACTGATGTTCGTGATCAAGGGTGTCAAATTTATGGTGAAAACCTATGGTCACCCCCTTAGGTCAGGTTTTAGCTCAATTATACGTTTAATTATCATTTACTAAGTATTCTAATGATGTTATCAATCGATGATGACATTAGCTTAATATTTGATGGTGTTAACTGAATGTATTACTGATCTAACAACCAATGGTGACCTAATGATCACAATTAATGGTGGATTAGGTCATCATCATATATGATGATTTAAGAATGTAAATGTAGATTTGACTAAACCTTAAACTAATGGTTCCTTGGTTCAATTGATCTAATGGTTAGACCTATACTTCAATTGATAACCTTGCACAATGAACCTGATGTTGGTATGTATGCCCATAGAGCAAGTCATATGATGATTGTAATGGGATACTTTGTAATTGATTTGAATAATAATAATAAAGGCAATTTCCAATCTATATGTTTAAACTGTTTCTGAGATGATGGTGTAACATGATAGATGTCTAAAGATTGTTTTACTTAATGACGTATGCTTTTAGGTTAAGGACCTAAACGATGAGATCATACGGATGTTAAGAGTATACATTCTTGTTTTGTCCCTAGTCGGTTGTTATTTTGGAAATAACCATAGACATCAATAACACTAAAGACTAGATTGTGTGTTGGTTGATGACAGAATCTCATTAGTCATGATATGGTGATATCAAACCAAGCACATAGGTACTTGTTAGAGAACAAGGTACCAGACAGACCCACCGTGAGAGTGACACATGGAACCATGACTTGGTAGTCACAGTCAGCTCTCACAGTGATGGTGGTGAGTGTGATTCTTAGACCTGAAATCACTGCACTTAACACATGTCGTTGGGTACACTTTGACATCATCAAACGCAGTCCTGAAACATGGGTTGTTATAAAGGTGATGATTGGGTGGCTTTGACACATGGGGCTTTTGAGGGGTGAGTGATAGATATGGGATTTGTCCCTCCTGAGGGAGTTTGATATCCTTGGCCACTTGATGAGTAGGATTGAGAAAGGCATGCGCATGCACGTGTGAATCAATATGTGATATTGATGTCATACACATCTCACTCGGTCTACTCTGAGATCAAGGAAATGAATGAACATTGACAGGATGACTGTTCCATGCCTCGAGTTCATTCTGGATATCAGTGACAAAGGAATTATACATTCACTATAACACCATTCACGGATTGTAGGATGAAAGTTGTTCTCTAACTTTCTACTTTCACTTGGGTAGCAATGATGTGTGACTAGGCACCACTCTTTGCTTGTGAAGTCATAAGTGTTATGGACTTTCACTGCCAATGTGAAATGGACCTGCAGGGTCACACACATAGGATTTAACCTGGAAGAGGAGTTTTGTCCACAAAGCAATGTTTAGATTGATTACTAAAGGAGTTTAGTAGTTCAATTAAACAATCAATCAGTCGATGACTCAATATCGTATGGTTCAAGGTGTTGGACGCATTGATTGGAGTATCGGATTGATTGAAATCGCAATTGACTGATTTTGCCCAACCTGTGCTCCCAACCGATCGGTTCATGTGATGAACCGGTCGGCTGAGGTTGCTGAACCGGTCGGCTGGAGTGTCCAGGCCGATCGGCTCATGCCCAGGTTGAAACGACCGGTTCAAGGGTTGAACCGATCGGCTCAACTGGTGCAACCGACCAGTTGGGAAAAGTCATGTCGGCAAGAATTTTCCTTTCGTTTCAAATTGCCCAATTTGATTGGGAATATAATTGGTATTCGATACCAATTGGGAAAGAAACAAAGAAAGTTTTTTTGAGCCGGATCAGGACCATGAACCAATCGGTTCAGGGCACCAACCGATCGGTTGGAGTGCCCCAAACGATCGGCTCAGGTCCAACCGATCGGCTCAATGGCCGAACCGATTGGTTTAGTTGTGAACCGATCATTTCAAGTTGCGAACCGGTTGCTTTTTGTGGAAAATTCTCGAACCCTTCTACTCCTGCATTAGTCCCGTATTGTCGGGCACTGAGAACCCTATCTCATGACCCGCCTATATATATAGGGGTATTGGGGGCTTCTCAAAGTACAACTCAGTGCATGTTGATTGCTCTGCAAAGTTGTCGTTCTCTCTGGTTTTGGTAACCGAGAGAGAGCCCGAGCAAGTGCTTCCCGCAAAGGGAGCTGCAGCAAGGGAAGGACAACTACAGTTGCAGTCGACAACAGGAGAGTGTGTTGGCGACTAGTACGTCAACAGGAGGGTGCGACTCCTTCCACTTCCTTGTGGGACAAGGAGAGTGGAGTTCCGGGTGGTCCGTGTGGACTACTTCAGAGGCGGGAGGTCACTGCCGCTCAGGAGGACAACTGTCATCCGACAGTCCGGTAGGAGGAGGAGTCTTCAGTCCCGGTGCGACCAGGAGCTGCACAGACACCGTCCAAGACCGGAGGTGAAGACCGCGCAAGGCGCGTGGTATTGTCGCCGAGCAAGCCTCGGGACAAGGTATGATTCACAAACCTTATTTCCTATTATATAGATGTCAACGCGATTCCTTTTGTTCCGGGTTTGGAGAGAAATTTTTTTTTTGTTTCCGCTGCTTCTCTGCCTCTTCTAAAACCCAACAGTGGTATCAGAGCCACGTCGACCTCTCTATATTTTAGGATTATCGATGTGATCGATTTTGGTTTGTCGCCTTTATTTATTGCATGCGATGCGAATAATATCGGCTTTATGCATGTCCAATCCACAAATCCCCAATATACATATATGATATGTAATATTAATGCACTCGATACGCGTCGCCCTTAAACGAGTTTTGTGGTGGATGTGTAGCATGATTATGGCCTATAAACCCCTATATCTGTGTGTGGTTGTTTGTGTGGTTGCTTGCATCTCGGTCTGCGCACCGATTCCCTTTCTCATATTCCTGATGTAACTCGAAATAATTCGAGAATTCTTTCCTACCTTTGCTCCCCCCGAATGTAACTCGGGGTTTCACAATTCAATTGTAAATAGGATAGATTTTATTTTATGTTATGTCAAAGAACGACGGACAACCTGAAGACGATCGGTTCAAGGAGTGAACCAATCGGTTGATGATCCAGACGGCTGGTTCGAGGAACGAGATGAGTGGGTGGCGACCTGAGGAGATGCACGATGACCACTGGACCGATCGGCTGGAGGCGCCAGTCAATCGGCTGGTGGCACCCGAACAACCAACCTAATGGCGAGCTGATCAGTCATGGAGATGAGCTGATCAAACCCAGAAAGGCAGGCACATATTTCATCTTGTACAGGTTGCATGTGATGTAGACCTAGATGACCGTGATTCCTCTTGGCTCAAGGAATAACAAATAGGATGGCCATTATCATTGCTTTTTATCGTTTATGCATGTTTTGTGTGGGATATAGCATGTATATGATACGTACTATATATTGTGGTGATTGGATATGCATATGTACATAAAAACCAAACCCCTCATTAAATATTAAGTTTTAGATGCCTTCCAAATGCGACACACGTGAAAAGCTTGATCGACCAAGTGTGGGCACGCCCAAGCGTGGTGCACCGTCTATCTCATGGAAGCGTGAAGGATGAATGTGTGGGTCTGCCCAAGCAGGGTGCATGTTCATCGTGTTGGCTTTGGGTCGGACTTAACAAGGTGACCTAGATAGGATCTAGCACCTTGAGGCATGGGGATGTTCATTGCAAGGAGTTGCAGATGACATCTTTCAAGAGTTGCATATGATGCAATTGGTAAGAGTTGCCTACCTGGAAGATCTGAGTTGTGGGTGACAGCCCAAGCTGGTCCATGGCTAAGAGGATTTCAGGATCTTGACCCACTAGAAGATTGTATGCTGCAATCTTCCGAATTGATGGTGAGGGCTATCAATTTGAGTCAAAATAGTGGGAACGGTAATTAATTAAAGGCCTAATTAACTATCGTCAAATTTTATTCAAATCAAATCAAAAAGATTTTGACAAATGCAAATTTTCTCTTGTAGAATGGCAAAAGAATCATCTTTTAAAATGGGCAAATTAATCGAGAATAAATTCCATAACTGGTTGAGGATTGTGAGAAGTGTTCTGCACAATCCAGATATACCAGGAGCCTTAGAATCAACTCTATGTACACTTAATGCGTTGGTGAAGAAGAGGGTAGGTAAGGGAGAGAAGTGTTCTCTCGCCAAACTGATTTCTTCTACATGGAGAGGATGGAAGGAACAATGGAAGAAGAAGTCAGAGATAGAGATCTCTACTTCTGGTGTGTACGTGATAGAGATTAACTTTACTACTTCTTCATCATGGGTACTTGATACCGGATGCGGATCTCACATTTGTTCAAATGTGAAGGATCTTAAGAGAAGTAGGCCTTTGGGGAAAGGCGAGGTTGAACTACGTGTTTCTAATGGGGCAAGAGTTGCCGCTAGTGCCGTAGGAACCTATGAGTTACTCTACCTAGTGGGCTAATAATAGAGTTGAAGAACTGCTATTATGTACCTGCCATAAATAGGAATATTATTTCCGTCTCTTGTTTGGACAAAGATGGGTTTGAATTTCTTATTAAGAATGGAAAGTGTTCCATTTCTAAAGATGGGATCTTTTATGGCAGTGCCCCTATGTCTTATGGTCTATACTTGATAGACTTGGAGACAAGTGTATACAACGTAAACACCAAAAGGCAAAAACTCAATGACTCAAACGAAACATATCTCTGGCATTGTCGTCTAGGGCACATAAATGAGAAGCGCATTTCTAGACTCCATAAAGATGGTTATCTAGACTCTTTTGATTGTGAATCAATAGAGACATGTGAATCTTGTTTGTTGGGCAAGATGACCAAGACTCCCTTTTTAGGTAAAGGTGAGAGAGCTAGTGATCTATTAGGACTCATACATACTGATGTATGTGGGCCTTTTAGAACTAATGCTAGAAATGGGTATCAGTACTTCATTACCTTTACTGATGATTTCAGTAGGTATGGCTATGTGTACCTGATGAAACATAAGTCAGAAACCCTTGAAAGGTTCAAGGATTTCATGAATGAAGTACAGAACCAGCATGGTAAAAGTATTAAGGCACTTCGTTCTGATCGAGGTGGAGAATACTTGAGCCAGGAGTTTGAGGACCTTCTACGAGCCCGTGGTATTGTATCACAATGGACTCCGCCTGGAACACCACAGCATAATGGTGTGTATGAAAGAAGGAATCACACATTGTTAGATATGGTGCGATCAATGATGAGTTTTGCTAATCTTCCGATTTCTTTCTGGGGTCATGCTCTTGAAACCGCCGCGTTTACTCTTAACCGTGTGCCATCAAAATCGGTTCAAAAGACACCATATGAGATATGGACTGGGAAGCGTACCGATTTATCTTTTATGAAGATTTGGGGTTGTGAGGCTTACGTTAGGAAAATGTTTCCTGATAAGCTTGGACCCAAATCCGATAAATGTTATTTTGTTGGATACCCCAAGGAAACACGGGGATACTATTTATACCACCCTACTGACAACAAAGTGTTTGTTGCCAGGACAGCTGTGTTCCTAGAGAAGGAATTTATTTCCAAAGGAAACAGTGGGAGGAAAGTAGAGCTTGAAGAGGTTCAAGCCCAACAAGAAAACATTGAACCGGTAGATGTACCAGAGGAAAATGGAGATTCACAAGGTGTTGTGGAATCTCAGTCTCCTCAGGTAACACAAGGACTTCGTAGATCTAGTAGGACTCACCTTGAACCTGAGAGGTTTGGATACCTTGTAACTTAGGAAGGTGGAGAGTTGATCATAGATGATGATCCACCTACCTACGTAGAGGCTATGGAGGGACCAAATTCTGAGAAATGGCTAGAAGCCATGAGATCTGAGATGGAATCCATGTACTCCAACAAAGTATGGACTTTGGTGGAACCACCCGAAGGGGTAAAACCCATAGGGTGCAAGTGGGTCTTCAAAAAGAAGACCGACATGGATGGCAATGTGCAAACTTATAAAGGCAGATTGGTTGCAAAGGGTTTTCGACAAATTCAAGGTGTTGACTATGACGAAACCTTTTCTCCAGTTGCCATGATTAAGTCCATCAGGATCATGCTTGCTATTGCAGCTTACTATGACTATGAGATTTGGCAGATGGATGTTAAAACCGCATTCCTTAACGGGAATATACATGAGGATGTGTACATGACACAGCCTGAAGGTTTTGTAGATCCAAAGAATGCCAATAAAGTCTGTAAACTGCAAAGGTCAATCTATGGATTGAAGCAAGCATCTCGGAGTTGGAATCTTCGATTTGATGAAGAAGTCAAAGTGTTTGGCTTTATTCAAAATGAAGATGAACCTTGTGTGTACAAGAAGGTTAGTGGGAGCTCGACTACATTCCTCATATTGTATGTGGATGACATACTTTTGATGGGGAATGATGTCTTAGCCTTAGAGAAGGTAAAGACTTGGCTTGGGAAAACTTTCTCAATGAAGGACTTAGGAGAAGCATCCTATATTCTAGGAATTAAGATCTATAGAGATAGATCTAGAAGGCTTCTCGGACTAAGTCAGAGCACGTACATTGACAAGGTGCTGAAGCGGTTCAGCATGGAGAACTCAAAGAGAGGAAACGTCCCTATGTTACATGGAGTTACCGTCTCTAGAGCTCAATGTCCCCAATCTTGTGAAGAGAGGGAGCGTATGAATGGGATCCCATATGCATCAGCCATCGGATCCATCATGTACGCTATGTTGTGCACACGCCCAGATGTCTCGTATGCTCTCAGCATGACGAGCAGGTACCAGTCAGATCCCGGGGATGCTCACTGGACAGCCGTAAAGAACATCCTCAAGTACTTGTGAAGGATTAAGGATAAGTTTCTTGTGTACGGCGGCGAGGAAGAGCTGGTTGTAAAGGGTTACACCGATGCAAGCTTCCAAACCGATAAAGATGATTACAGATCGCAGTCAGGATTTGTGTTTTGCCTTAATAATGGAGCTGTGAGCTGGAAGAGTTCCAAGCAAGAAACAGTTGCCGATTCTACTACAGAGGCCGAGTATATTGCTGCTTCGAATGCAGCAAAGGAGGCTGTGTGGATCAAGAAGTTCATCTCTAAACTTGGTGTAGTTCCCAGTAGCTGTGATGCAATTGAGCTTTATTGTGACAATAATGGAGCTATTGCACAAGCTAAGGAACCCAGATCACATCAGCGGTCTAAGCACATACTGCGGCGCTTCCATCTCATACGAGAGATCGTACAACGAGGAGATGTGAAGATTTGCAAAGTACCAACTGAAGACAACATAGCTGATCCACTGACTAAGGCCCTTTCTCAGCAGAAGCATGATGGTCATGCTAGGTCACAAGGACTGCGTTTCCTTGGTGACTGGCTCTAAGTGCAAGTGGGAGTCTGTTGGTATGTATACCCATAGAGAAAGTCATATGATGATTGTAATGGGATACTTTGTAATTGATTTGAATAATAATAATAAAGGCAATTTCCAATCTATATGTTTAAACTATTTCTGAGATGATGGTGTAACATGATAAATGTCTAAAGATTGTTTTACTCAATGACATATGCTTTTAGGTTAAGGACCTAAACGATGAGATCATACAGATGTTAAGAGTATACATTCTTGTTTTGTCCCTAGTCGGTTGTTATTGTGGAAATAACCATAGACATCAATAACACTAAAGACTAGATTGTGTGTTGGTTGATGACAGAATCTCATTAGTCATGATATGGTGATATCAAACCAAGCACATAGGTACTTGTTAGAGAATAAGGTACCTGACAGACCCACCGTGAGAGTGACACATGGAACCATGACTTGGTAGTCACAGTCAGCTCTCACAGTGATGGTGGTGAGTGTGATTCTTAGACCTGAAATCACTGCACTCAACACATGTCGTTGGGTACACTTTGACATCATCAAACGCAGTCCTGAAACATGGGTTGTTATAAAGGTGATGATTGGGTGGCTTTGACACATGGGGCTTTTGAGGGGTGAGTGATAGATATGGGATTTGTCCCTCCTGAGGGAGTTTGATATCCTTGGCCACTTGATGAGTAGGATTGAGAAAGGCATGCGCATGCACGTGTGAATCAATATGTGATATTGATGTCATACACATCTCACTCGGTCTACTCTGAGATCAAGGAAATGAATGAACATTGACAGGATGACTGTTCCATGCCTCGAGTTCATTCTGGATATCAGTGACAAAGGAATTATACATTCACTGTAACACCATTCACGGATTGTAGGATGAAAGTTGTTCTCTAACTTTCTACTTTCACTTGGGTAGCAATGATGTGTGACTAGGCACCGCTCTTTGCTTGTGAAGTCATAAGTGTTATGGACTTTCACTGCCAATGTGAAATGAACCTGCAGGGTCACACACATAGGATTTAACCTGGAAGAGGAGTTTTGTCCACAAAGCAATGTTTAGATTGATTACTAAAGGAGTTTAGTAGTTCAATTAAACACTCAATCAGTCGATGACTCAATATCGTATGGTTCAAAGTGTTGGACGCATTGATTGGAGTATCAGATTGATTGAAATCGCAATTGACTGATTTTGCCCAACCTGTGCTCCCAACCGATCGGTTCATGTGATGAACCGGTCGGCTGAGGTTGCTGAACCGGTCGGCTGGAGTGTCCAGGCCGATCGGCTCATGCCCAGGTTGAAACGACCAGTTCAAGGGTTGAACCGATCGGCTCAACTGGTGCAACCGACCAGTTGGGAAAAGTCATGTCGGCAAGAATTTTCCTTTCGTTTCAAATTGCCCAATTTGATTGGGAATATAATTGGTATTCGATACCAATTGGGAAAGAAACAAAGAAAGTCTTTTTGAGCCGGATCAGGACCATGAACCGATCGGTTCAGGGCACCAACCGATCAGTTGGAGTGCCCCAAACGATCAGCTCAGGTCCAACCGATCGGCTCAATGGCCGAACCGATCGGTTCAGTTGTGAACCGATCATTTCAAGTTGCGAACCGGTTACTTTTTGTGGAAAATTCTCGAACCCTTCTACTCCTGCATTAGTCCCGTATTGCCGGGCACTGAGAACCCTGTCTCATGACCTGCCTATATATATAGGGGTATTGGGGGCTTCTCAAAGTACAACTCAGTGCATGTTGATTGCTCTGCAAAGTTGTCGTTCTCTCTGGTTTTGGTAACCGAGAGAGAGCCCGAGCAAGTGCTTCCCGCAAAGGGAGGTGCAGCAAGGGAAGGACAACTGCAGTTGTAGTCGACAGCAGGAGAGTGTGTTGGCGACTAGTTCGTCAACAGGAGGGTGCAACTCCTTCCACTTCCTTGTGGGACAAGGAGAGTGGAGTTCCGGGTGGTCCGTGTGGACTACTTCAGAGGCGGGAGGTCACTGCCGCTGAGGAGGACAACTGTCATCCGACAGTCCGGTAGGAGGAGGAGTCTTCAGTCCCGGTGCGACCAGGAGCTGCACAGACACCGTCCAAGACCAGAGGTGAAGACCGCGTGGTATTGTCGCCGAGCAAGCCTCGGGACAAGGTATGATTCACAAACCTTATTTCCTATTATATAGATGTCGACGCGATTCCTTTTGTTCCGGGTTTGGAGAGAATTTGTTTTTTGTTTCCGCTGCTTCTCTGCCTCTTCTCAAACCCAACACCTGATCCAATGAATAATATTGGATTATTTAACATCCAATGGAATAGAATAAATCACATGGTATTATATGTGGGTCCTAGTGATGATAATTTGATGGTTCAATACCATTAATTTTTAGACTTACCTTTGTCATTATATAATTATATTTGATAAATCACTATAATAAGAGGATGCGTAACTCCCATGTGATCTAGCTTGTTATATCAAACTTAATGTAATTATATGATGTTGATTGGTTGTAATCAGACCTCTTGAATGATTAATGTGATAATGAGTTACACTCTTCTTGTGTTGAAACCACAATGTAGTATAATTTGAATATCATAGTGCCATGCCATGTTAATATCTATGTACATATATATGCTAATGATCATTTGAGCCTTGTTTAAGGCATGGAATGATGATGATAACCTTACTATGAATAATGTGATGGTCTTAACGACCTTTGGGCATGCTTGAAGCCATGATTGAGGTAAAATCCTCTGCATGTTCCAATAAGGGTTAAAACCTTGGAACTTGTGATAAGATATTGGTATCTTGTAATCGTATGATGATAAGTGTGGTCCATTAATTTGCAATGAATGATAGCATGTGGTAATGTGATTAAGATTTATATCTTAAATGTTTTATATCTTTTGAAGTTGTTATACATATACTCTTGTTAGAAAATAATTAGGGTTTGAATGTCCACTTGTATGATAAAGCCTTAATGTATTCAATTGGCAATAATTAATCAAGTGTAACCTTAATGATGTAAAGCCCTATACCGTAGAGCCATATTCAGTGTTAGAAGTTAGTGGATGGTGAAACGAGTATTCCCAAGGGAAACTCAGAGCGCATACTGTTGAGTATGTGGGGGTGGCAAGTTGAGGATATATCCTTGTCATCCACAATTGTAGGTTATGGAGGATGGCTATGGACATGCCTCTGACATTTGATGTGATGGTGGACAATTGGAGTTGTACCTCAGATTAGAGGGTTTTGTATACCCTATTTTATAGTGTCATAACTTGTACCAAGTATGGACTAGTTGTTATCAGTTAACTATATGTCACTGTCAGTAGTTTGACTGGTATGTCACTGCACTTTACTCATACTGACCGAGGGGAAGAGATCTTAGGATACTGACATTCCTAGATCTTATACGGAACTAAATATCACTTCACAGTGGCCAGTTGGACTTTGAGTTGTACGACTCAAACTCCCCAGGGCATAATAATAAAAGATATAATACCAGTCGTGTAGTATAATTGCTAGGGTTTAATACATATCACATTGGTTGATTAACCCTTGTCTTGTCTTTACACTACATAGTTCTTACATGATGTAGACTTATGAAAATTGTGTAATTCTACTTGATGTTACAACTTATTTGCTTAACTGCTTAGTATGCTTATACTATTCAATCTATTCATATTTCTTATTCAATACCCTAACTGCTCGATGTATTTACTATTAATTAATATGTTATAATCAATATATGAGAGTTATATCTCTCACTGGGACTGGGTCTCACCTGTGGGTCACCACATTTTTTTTGGTGGTCACAGGCAATGAGGTCGAGGTTGCGCTGTGGAAGAGAACCAACCTGGTGATCAATAGATTCAGAAGGTTGGTTAGTTATAGATGTTAGTAGTAGAGTCCTAGTGTCATCCATGTACTCTCAAGTCTAAGTATGGGATGTGTTTTCTAGATGATATACTTGTATCGAAATGATATTTTGGTAGTATGTCAATGTTTGTAAATATATGGCATGTACATGCAAAATATATTTTGTATGCAAGATGTGACTGAGGTCTTTGGACCCATATGTAAATACTTGTTACAGTATATGAGAATGGAATGATGAACCTTTTGTAAATGTTCTAGAGTTTATTTACATTGTTGGAATTGGTTTTAATTATTCTACATTTTTGACTATGTGATTAATTAGTAGTTGATCATGTTTTGTGTTTTGAGTAATCTCGTTTAGCGTGAGGAGGTGTCACACCAACATTCACTATGTTAGGGTTAAGACTCTAGCTCTAATTTGATTCATCCACCATGCCTTCTCTATTTACCTAATCTTCTCATACATCTAATCACAGAGAGGGACAATCATCATTCAAAATCAAGCACTTTCAAATAGATTCCATGATCACAAACTCATGATTCTAGATGCACAAAAAAACAAACTCATGATTCTACAAAACATCCCTTAATAAGTCTCAACCTTTTTGACCCTTAAAAAGGACTCTAAGTTTTTTTTTCTTGTTATGGAGGAGACATGAATTGATGAGTGATTTGGACTCAAATATGTGACAAAAATGTGGGTTAGTCCTGGTTCAAGATAGGAGATTCTCACTCTTTGTCACAAAATTGTTCTTACCCCAATCTCAATCCCACTATCTAGATAGTGGTAATGGGATTGAAGCCCCCAACCCTGGGTGGCCCAAAGGAATTAACACACTAGCATATACAAAGAAATAATAACTCAAAATAAAAAAGGTTTATAAGAACTAACCAGCCCGTTAATGATTATGTGATTTTATCTTTGTATCAGAGTTTGTCGAGTGTAGAAGCATTCTTAGTCATCTCTTCATAATGCATCATGTTTGACTAATCGGGGAAAATCATGAAATGCAACTAGTGTAATCACATAGGTGCACTATTAGTAAAATTAAAATAGATTACACAAAACTAAGATCTTGGCATTTATAAAATAAACAAAGTATACAGTTTAATCAAGGAAAAACTTTCAACAGAATATTATGCATTTTATAACCGTTTCTCCATTATACAATTTATATGGACATTATTGTCAAAGTATATATGTATTAAACCCTATCAACACCCAAATATGGGGGTCTGCTAACCTCCATCTTAAATCCATTTACTGCACCCGTAGGTGTGAATATGTTTGTGTTAATGTACATTAGGCCCTATCTACACCCAAAGGTAAGGGCTTGGTTGCAACTCTGTGTTAAACCCTGGATACACACAATGGTGATGGTCTTTTTGAAAATCAATATTAATGTTAATGTATAATGGATTATACTTTATGTACAAGGTTTCTATAATATACTTATAATGGAAAATCAAAACATCTTACAATAGGAAGTCACTTACTTCTTCCAAACACTATTATATGACAAGAGAAAGGAAATAAATCATAAATACAAGAAATTACTACCATGTATATGTTAAGGAGGATAATACGCATGCCTTCACCACAGTTTAGAGGGAAAAACATTTGAGTGTCAAAAGTATGTCATAGTCAGATCCTGACATAATAACATGTATATATGCATTACTATTCTAGTCAACAATATGGAAGAGTCAGAAGGACCAAATTAGGGGTTACTAAGTCTCACTATTATTCTTAGGTGTGGTATCTCATAAATGGCCATATTTCGAATTTATGAAGTTTTCAAGACCAATGTCATGTTTTGACATCATCATTCCCAAAATTGATGGGGTTGATATTTATTCCCATCGAGCCAATCATATGACGATTACAATGTGGAATTATATACTTAGATTGGTAATAATAAAGGTAACTCCATCTATTATTCTTGTATAGGTCATGAAATGATGACACAAACATCGTAGATGTCTAAAGAATGATATTACTTGATGACATATGTATTCAGATTGAGGAGCTAAACAACGAGATCATATGCATGATAAGAGTACATAAATTCTTATTATGTCTCTAGTCAGATTTTATTGTCAAAGGGGCAAACTCCTTTCCATTGGATCTAGAAAGCATGATGAGGAGTTTCCGGTGGTCCACATGGACTACCATAGAGAGGCCATTGTCACCACACTAGAAGGACGTTGTTAACCACCGTTCCTGGTGCTACAACAGGAGGTCGCTACCAACAACCGTCCTGGTGTTGCTTGAGGAAGAAGCACATTACTGCAAGGATTGATGGTGGACTTGCTCTAGGACTAGGTATATGCCTTGTAAACCCTCTTTCCTAGATACATTATTGTTGATACAGTTTGTTTATTTAGGACACAGACAGAAATTTTTGTTTCCACTACCTTATCTGCTATCTCAAATTCCAACAGTGGTATTAGAGCCACATCAATTTATGGTGTATTGGGATTTAATCGATATGACAGATTTCATTTTATCATTTATTTATTATATATGATGCAAATAATTAATATATTAATGTGCATATCTGATTAAACTCACATACGCTCCTATATATATGATATGGCATGCAATCGATACGTGACGCCCTAAAATTTATTTTGATGGTGGATGAATGTGCGGTTTTGGCCAAAACCCCTTTGTGGATGTGTTTTGAATGATTTTATTCCTGCTGTTATTTGATTTGCATACTGAACATCTACCTTTTATCCACATGTAAGTTAATGCTTACCTCCCTATACTCCCCCTGAATGTAACTCAATGTTTCACTTTTACAATATAATCAATTAATAGGAATCAGACAGTTTAAAATGTTTTGGTAAAATAAGATATTCTACACTAAGCGACTTGAATGACTAAGAAGTCGAGTCGATCGACTGCCTAACTGAGGAAGCCAAACGACAGGATGAGCCAATCGACCGACTGGAGGAGTCCATACACCGCTTGTGCCATGAGCTAATTGACTGATCCATGAAAACCAGTTAACTGACCAGAAGGCCAACCAATTGACTGAAGGGTTCAGTCAACTGAATGGGCTGGTTCCAGTATAGATTTTCTACAATTATAGGTTGATGCATATGATTTGGACTTTAGGTGGTAGCAATTCTTTGTGGCTTCAAAGAATTGTGTTAGTAAGGCCATACCATCACTAGTATTTGGTCATTGCATGTTTTATTTATGGATATAGGATGCATATGGTATACATTATAAGTATGTGGTGATTGGATATGTATATATATTTATATATACAAATTCCTCAATTAAAAAATAAGTCTTAGATGATTTTCATAAGAAACACACATGAAAAGCTTGATCGACTAAGTGTAAGGAACACCCTATCATGGTGCCCGTGTATCTCGTGGAAGTGTGATGATAGATATGTGGGTTTGCCTCCGCAGGGTGCATATTCTATCTGTTGGGTTTTGGGTCAGGCTTAACTTGGTGATATTAATGGGATTAAGAATCTAGAAGCATAAAGATGGATTATGAAAAAAACTTGTGCATGCCATTTATCAAGAGTTGCATGTTATGCAATTGACAAGTGTTTCCTATCTAAATAGTCAAGTTGTGGCCGTTCAACCAAAGCTGACTAATGACTTGATGAAATATGGATCTTGGCTCTCTAGAAGGTTGTACGCTACAATCTTCCAAATTGATAGTGAGGGCTATCAATTTGAACAAAATAGTGGGAGATATAATTAATTAAAAGCCTTATTAATATTGTTAAACTTATCAAATAAAGTTAATTCAAAAGTGTTTTGACAAAAGTTACAAAGTTTCTTTTGTAAAAACTAATGGAAAACACAATCAAATTTTTATTGCTACCGGTCCTAGAGAAGGACAAGCTGAAAAGGAATAGCTTCCATGACTAGTTAGGATGTTGAGAATGGTTCTCACTAAAGAGTGCAAGCTCTATGTCCTGGAGACACCAAAGCCGGACGAACCCACTTCCGCTACACCTAAGGCTATCAAGGATTCTTGAAAGAAGAAATATGAAGATGTCATGGATGCCAAGTTCCTGATGCTATGCTCAATGAACTATGTGTTGTAGAGACAACATGAGAACATGTATGTTATTGAGATGGTAACACATCTTAAGAACACGTACCAACATCAGGAAAAATAAGAGAGATATGACGTCTCAAAGGCACTCAAGTGCAATATGGCTGAAGGAGATCCAATAGGTCCCCGTGTACTCAAATTGATAGGGTATGTGGAGAACCCTACTAGATTGGGATTTCCCTTAGGACACGAGTTGGCCATAGATGTGATTCTACAATCACTTCTAGAATCATACAAGCCAGTTTGTCATGAACTACAACATGAACAATTTCGATAAACTGTTGTTAGAATTACTTTGCATGTTGAGGACAACTGAAGCACAATGAAGAAGGACAAACCCAAATTTGTGATGATGATCAATAGAGGCAAAGAGAAGTCCAAGGGAAAAGGGAAAGCTAAGAGGAGTTCTAAATCTAGATAGGAACTAAAGTCTTCTACATTAAAAGATAAGGGAGGAGTGAATAATGAAGGGAAGTGCCACAACTATCACTAGCGCAAACACTAGAAAAGGAACTCACTCTTCATCTGGAGGAACTCAAAAAGAACAAGGAGATAAAGATATCCACTTCAGGACCTGAGAAGAAGTAAGCTAGAACTGGAAGATCAAGAGTTGTTGCCACTACATTTGGCTATCATTCTTCTATTGGGAAAGTATTAGAATTTGTGAGTTGCTATTATGTACCTACCATTAATGAAAAACATCATGTATCTTGTAGCAACAAGTGTATTATGAACACTTGATGTTTTAAAAGATGAGATCTTATATGGCAGTGTCGTATGTCTCATAATCTATACTCGATAGTTCTAAAGACAAATATGTATAACACATACAAAATGACTTGATCACTCAAACAATGACTATATTGTCATCTAGAGAACATAAATGAGAAACACATTTCTGGAATCCATAATGATGGTCATTTAGACTCTTTCAGTTTTCGAACCAATAGAGACATGCAATTCTTATTTGTTGGGAAATATGACAAAAACTCCTTTCACTAGAAATAGTAGGAGAGTGAGTATTCTATTAGGGCTCGTACATACTGATGTATATAGACCTTTTAGAACAAATTCTAGATGGGATTATAAGTACCTCATTATATTTACTAATGATCTCAGAAGATATGGTAATTTGTATTTAATGAAATACAAGTCTGAGTGTGGGCTCTGATCTCCAAAATCCGAGATAAACACATAAACCTCGAAGAAAACTTAGCGGAAGCGATTCGATTAGCAGCGGAATACCAAAAATTAGCGGAAATTAAAACTTTTTCAGATAAAGCATTGAAACCATAAAACTTCATTCATAAAAGGAGATAAACTGTTTACATCTCTGTCAAATTACTTCTTGAGTAATTATACACATCATGATTCAAAATCTCAAGAATTGTAACAAAACTCAGACCAACAACTCCAAGACCTGAGAGTACAGAGGACACATAGGACAGACTCTATCTACACCACCTAGCAGGCTGAATCTCCACCTGAGATTTACTGCTGCTCCTGGTGCTGCTGCTGCTGGGACTGGTCACCTGTAGACCGGTTCCTCCGTCTTCGACGACCACCTATAAAGTTGAAGTCTACGGGGTGAGACAATTTTAAATAATTTCCCCAACGAGAGTTATAACTCTCCACTAGAAATTTATATAGAAACAAAGAACAATAGAAGCATTAGGAGCCTTCTAAGTAATCAACACCAGGTAGCTAACTCGGTAGAGTAACAAAAGTAAGCAATATGAATAACATATCTACTTATGCAGTGTAACATCAATCCAGTATCTCGTAGTTTAATCTAAGAAGATATACTACGCATCTGATTATGTTTTACAAACATCCCTAAGCCCTGCGGAGATGAGGTATACCACTCATACTCCAACCGACCACTGTTAAGTTGCCTCGGTATCATACTAGGTCATTGAAAGAGCCGGATTCTCATGACCTTCACCTTCCTCAGTCAGTAAGAGGATTGCTTGCAGGACATCTTGTATCTCTACTGTTATAGCTCACCAGGGTAATCTGGTCCTTCGCTATTTTAGAGTTACAGTGGCGTTCTGTACTCTCTTCGTCATCAGGAGATTTCGTGTTTACCTTCCAATGATGCGGTATCTGTACTCTCTTTGTCATCAGGAGATTTCGTGTTTACCTTCCACTGATGCGGTATGGATTTGTAGTGAAGGGTTGATGGATTACACATCTACATCAGCACCTACACTAGGATGTAAGGTTCTACACATCCATATACCCCACATACTCAAAAGTATGTGATCCAGGAGTTTCCTTAGGAAAACCTGTTTCACCATCATTTGATCTCTGACAATGATGGTTCTATGATCAGGGCTCTACATAGTATGATTACACTTGATTAGTTAGGTACATTCAGTATTCTTTTAACATCATACATTGTTCTCAAACAATAACATTAGCATAATAGCTATGAAGGGAGAATACTAAATGTAACAAGCCTAACTCCCATTAAATATCATTTCTCAATACTCTCATCACAAGTCATCTCTAAAGCATGACCTTAATGGTATTTATGGCTCTCACAACCCATCAATCTCATAAGATGCCACTAACAAGGCATCAGGATATTGTACTATTCATAAAGCTAACAACATGCTTTCAATGAATGTAGCATCATCAACCATACCTGGATATGATCATCCTCATATAGGAACATGCATGGTTAATTCAACTGATAAAAGCAAGCTATTCAATTCAAGAATTATGCCTTCACTCTTTCCATAAGAGCTAAGTTCCCTGATTCTCATCAATTAGGGTTTACTTATCACATTTCATATCATCACCCTAGAATTAGGGTTTACTATTCACATATCATGGTGAATTGATCTCATAACATCACCATGTATGAGAAACATCATCATTAAAGACCTCAGATAAGATTAAGATTCATCAATTATCATAATTAGGGTTTCCATGATTTCACATAGTGAATCATTCCCTAATCATGCACATTCATGTATATTGAAGGTATTTTACTTGAGTTTCCACCATAATTGGTACTTTCTCTCTCCTCTAACTAGTAGATGGTGATTACACCACTCTAGATTAGGTTGGGTTAAGTCCTCATTGACTAACACAAGTCAACACATCACCATCATGTGATTAGGGTTGATTAAAACAAGGTATCACTCAATTGAACCCATTTAAGTTGAAATGAGTGTGAACCCATTTGGATTGAAACAGTTGTGGACTCGTTTGAGTTGAAACAGGTGTGGACTCATTTGAGTTGAAACAGTTGTGAACCCATTTGAGTTGAAACGGGTGTGGACTCGTTTGAGTTGAAACGGGTGTGGACTCGTTTGAGTTGAAACGGTTGTGAACCCATTCGAGTTGAAACGGGTGTGGACTCGTTTGAGTTGAAACGGGTGTGGACTCATTTGAGTTGAAACGGTTGTGAACCCATTTGAGTTGAAACAGGGGTGGACTTGTTTGAGCCTAAATGAGTGTCAACCCATTTGAGCCTAAACGAGTGTGGACCCGTTTGAGCCTAAACGAGTGTCAACCCATATGAGTTCAAACCACATGGACATAAAAGGTGAAACAAAAGTTATGTTTGAATAGGATTTCCTATGTTGAAGCCTTCAATTGGCCATGTCCTTGTTAACCATTTACAAATTGACTCAATTAGGGTTAGCCTTAATCAATTGGACATCAAATTGATTCTCAATTGAAAGCTAATTAGAGTTAAGTCTAACTCAATTAAAGTTTCCAATCGACTAATCATCAATTTTCAACAATGTGAATCAAATCAAGGTTGAACCTATCGATTGAACTCCAATTGGGCCCAAACTTGGCCCAAACGGTCTTGAGATCGTTTGGATGACCTCCAAACAATCTTGAGACCGTTTGCCCAAAGTTTGACCAAAAAACAAGTTGGTTGGATAAGGGTTGAACCCTAATTATGTCTAAAATCAGCATTTTTATCAAATCGTCAACCTATTGAAAATTAAACCCTCAAACCATTAAATTTCCTTAACCTTAGACCTCCAAAGGGTCTTGGGGTGTCACTAAACGAGTGTGAACCTGTTTGAGTGAACCCCCAAACGATCGTGAACCCGTTTGGGTCCTTCAACCCAAAACTCAACAAGATCTATACTTGAAAACAACAATTTTAACCCGATTAGGGTTAGGGTGTTGAAGTGCTTTCAACTCTCAATTGGTTAAGAATTTAACTTTGATTCTTTGCAGGAATGAAATTCAACATATTATGAACAGGAATCTCAAACGGTCAATGCTTGGTCAACTCACTCAAACAGGTTGAACCCGTTTGCCCAAAAAGTTCAAGTTAATCAGTTTGGAAAAATCAGCACTTAATTCAATTCGATTGCCTAATTGATTGGCCTTCAACCTACGATTCCTTTGAAGTTAACCCCTAAAATTTGGTGGGTCATTATCCTACATTATTATGAACAGGAATCCCAAACGGTCAACGCCTGGTCAACTCCCTCAAACGGGTTGAACCCGTTTTCTCCAACCGACCTTGTGAACCCGTTTGCCCTTCAAACGGTTTGGTCAGAGGGGGGGGGACAGGACCGTTTGATAAAGTAACTTTGGTAATCACGCCCATATTCTTCAACCTCTGTTAAGGTTAGTTATACCACCGTTTTTCTTGCAAAAGTGCAAGGAAGAAGGGAGGTAGAAGGAGCACTAAATGCTAAAATTGCAAGAACAAATATGCATATAAAGCAAAGAGTTTAAAGTTATAAAACCCACCTTAAGGTCGTTCCTTGAGCTCCAAGCTTCAAGCCTCTAATGGTGTCTTGAGCTCCACAGGTAGGCCAAGGGTGTTTCTCCAAGGAAAGGTTGGGAAAAGATGGCTAGAACGAGAAAGCTAAGTGAATTAGCCATGAAACCAACCTTATACAAGAATTTTCTCCATGAATTCAAGCTAGAAGGTGGTGTTCTCTTACCTAGAACAGGTTGGTCGCCCTCCTTTTCTCCAGAGCTCTGTCCTAATTCGGTCTAAGCAAGGAAATAAGAAAGGAAGTGAAGGAAACGTTCCTTTACAAACAAAGGAAGGGTGTATATATATCTTGGGGTCATTTCCAACATAAGGACAACTAGTTTCTCCTTTTCTTAATTAGGTCCCTCCTTTCTTATAGGTACGTCCCTTCTCCTTATTATAAGCCACGTTTCTCCCTTTCATACTTAAGCAAAACTCATCTTAAACCCAAGGTCCAAAGGTGAAGAAGGTCAACTTTCAACTAGGGTTCATACATGAAAGATCTCCATACCCATATATGGTGAATTTCATGCACAAATATCACTTTTCTTATCTGATTATTAATTGATGTATCTCTTTCATCATTTCTACTCTAAATGATGCCAAGAGTCATATAAGATGCTCTAGAAGGTGTACTTTACAAATTTCACCCACAATTTGGGTAAATTACACTTTACTCCAAATTAGGGTTTTTAAGCATTAGGATCACTCCACAAGCTGCATTTGAATGCCCAAGCTTGGAAAATCCATCATGCCTCATCATATTCACTCATATTATGTCTCAACATCAAAAGAACATCTTAACCTGTGAAATTGCAAGTTAAACCCTTAAACTGGGTAACTTGCACATGGGTCCCTGCATTACAAAACAATGCTACAACTTTGTTTATAAAGGAGCAAAATTGAAAGTATATGTTCCTTTAGGAACTTAGTTACATGCCAGAGAATACTCAAGGTGTTTAATTACATAATTTAGGAAAAACTTCCAGGGTTAGGTTATAACCCAGGTCAGGGATGTTACAAATTATCCACCCCTTACAAGGATTTCATCCCCGAAATCGATAAAACGCATTAAGAGAAAAGAGTAGGGTATTTCCTTCTCATCTCATCCTCTAGTTCCCAAGTGGCTTCTTCAACACCATGGTGGTTCCAGAGGACTTTCACAAGACTTATATCTTTCTTCTTTAACTTTTTAATTCTGTTATCAAGAATGGACACTGGTCCCTCCTCATATGTTATATCTTCATTCAATTCTACTTCCATAGGTTGTAGAACTGACTCGGTGTCGGGGTGACATTTCCTCATCATAGAAATGTGAAAAACAGGATGTAACTTCTGCAACTCCTGAGGTAACTCTAGTCTATACGCTACCTTTCCAATTCGCTCAACGATTGGATAAGGTCCCATAAATCTAGGAGCTAATTTCCCTTTTCTTCCAAAGCGAAGGACTCCTTTCCAATGTGAGACCTTGAGATACACTCTGTATCCAACCTGGAACTCTAGGGGTCTACGAAGTTTATCAGAATATGACTTCTGCCTATCCTGTGCAGTCTTAAGTTGTTGCCGTATAACTTTAATCTTCTCTGTAGTTTGCTGCACAAGATCAGGACCTAACAACTGGTGCTCACCAGTCTCATACCAACATAAGGGTGATCTACAATGTCTACCATACAAAGCTTCATAGGGTGCCATATCAATACTATGTTGATAGCTATTGTTATAGGCAAACTCTATCAAACTTAGGTGTAGATCCCAACTTCCAGGAAACTGGAGAACACATGCTCTCAACATGTCTTCCAAGGTCTGTATAGTCCTTTCAAACTGTCCATCAGTCTGTGGGTGAAAGGCTGTACTACACCTTAACTTGGTGCCTAAAGCTCTGTGTAATTGCTCCCAAAAATGACTTGTGAACTGGGGACCTCTGTCAGAAACTATAGAGACAGGAACTCCGTGCAACCGCACTATCTCTTGAACATACAACTGTGATAACCTTTCAGTAGAATAGGTTGTTTTGACAGGTAAGAAATGCGATGTCTTTGTCAACCTATCAACAATTACCCAAATGGAATCATGTCCTTTTCTTGTCCTGGGTAGGCCAACAACAAAGTCCATGGTCACATGGTCCCACTTCCACTGTGGTATGGGTAAAGGTTATATTGTTCCTGCAGGCTTTTGGTGCTCAGCCTTAACCTGCTGACACACTGGACACCTTAGAACAAACTCAGCTACATCCTTCTTCATCCCAGGCCACCAATACATATCTTTCAAGTTTTGATACATCTTGGTGCTCCCTGGATGCATAACATACATCGAAGAATGAGCTTCCTCCAGAACTAGTTTCCTCAGGTTATCCACATCTGGCACTATCATCCTCCCATGATAGCATGCCACCTGGTTATCTGAATCATGAAAACCTTCTCACTTCTCATCGCCAAGCTCAGATCTAATCTATTGAACTAAAACATCCTCTAACTGTGCCTCCTTTATCTGCTCTCTTAGAGTAGGTTTAATATGCATCTCAGCTAACAAACCGGCTAACAATGACACCTTCAACTGTACATTGTTTTGCCTTAAAGAGATAAGCATATCTCTCCTAGAGCATACTAAAGAACTTAGTTGTGCTCTATCCATGGTTGATGTTGCTGATTTCCTACTCAAGGCATCCGCAACCACATTGGCCTTGCCCGGATGGTAATCAATCGTACAGTCGTAGTCCTTGATTAACTCCATCCAGCGACGTTGCCTCATGTTAAGCTCATGCTGAGAGAAGATATACTGAAGATTCTTGTGGTCTGTGAATATCTGGAATGTTTCTCTATAGAGATAATGCCTCCAGATTTTCAAGGCATGAACCACAACAGCTAACTCCAGATCATGTGTCGGATAATTCTCCTCGTGCTTCTTAAGTTGTCAGGAAGCAAAAGAAATCACTTGTTTATCCTGAATCAACACACATCCAAGTCCATTCTTGGAGGCATCACAGAAGACTACATATCCTTTTCCTTGCTCAGGTAGCACAACCACATGTGCACTTGTCAACCTCTCCTTCAACAGTTGGAAAGATTGTCGACACTTATCACTCCAAGAAAAAGGAACATCTTTCCGGGTTAACTTGGTCAAAGGTAAGGCTATAGAACTGAAATTCTTAATAAACCTTCGATAGTAACCAGCTAACCCCAAGAAACTTCTAATCTCCGTCGGTGTTTTCGGTTGTTCCCATTGTAGAACAGATTCTACCTTTTTAGGGTCAACACGAATACCCGAGGCAGATACCACATGTCCAAGAAAAGACACTTCAGGTAACCAGAACTCGCACTTGCTAAACTTAGCGTATAGCTTATGTTCTCTTAGTAAGGTCAAAGTTTGGCAAAGATGCTGCTCATGCTGCTGAGCATCCTTACTATAAATCAAAATGTCATCTATGAAGACGACAACATACTGATCAAGGAAAGGTCGAAAGATTCTATTCATGAGTTCCATAAATGAAGCTGGTGCATTAGTTAGTCCAAATGACATAACCGTGAACTCATAGTGACCATATCTTGTCCTAAAGGCAGACTTGGATATGTCACTGTCCTTAATGCGGAGTTGATGATATCCAGATCTCAAATCTATCTTTGAGAAGACTGTTGCACCACGCAACTGGTCAAAAAGATCATCAATCCTCGACAAAGGGTACTTGTTCTTTATTGTTACTTTATTGAGTTGTTTGTAGTCAATGCACAACCGCATTGACCCATCTTTCTTTTTAACAAACAAAACCGGAGCACCCCAAGGTGAGGTACTCGGTCGGATGAAACCTTTCTCAAGTAACTCTTGAAGTTGTTTCTTGAGTTCTGTCTTCTTGGCAGGCGCCATCCTATACGGAGTCTGGGCTATGGGTTTCGTATCTGGGACCAAATTGATCTCAAAATCAATCTCCCGAGGTGGTGGTATACCAGGAAGTTCTTCAGGAAACACATCCTCGAATTCCCTGACTATAGGAACTTTAGCAGGATTGGGACTCTCCTTGGTAACATCTACCACATGGGCCAAGAATGCATAACATCCTTGCCTCGTCAGCTTATCAACAACCATAGCTGATACAAGACAGGTGGGCAGAATCTTTCTTTCTCCTTGAAAGATCCATGTGTTGCTTTCATCAGCAAACACAACCAACTTGGACTCATAATCCAAGACAACTCTATACCTCTCTAAGGTATCCATTCCTAGGATTATATCAAATCCTTGCATATCAAGTGGTATAAGATCCACTTGAATGCAATGATCAGAAAAGAAGAGGATGTAGGGAGAACATACCTCCTGAAAAATGGCAGACCCTCTCAACGGAGTCTCCAACAACAAACTATCTGCCCTATGAATGATAGTCATATTGCAGTTGCGAATCACTCTTCGAGTGATGAAAGAGTGCGTAGCACCCGGGTCAATCAGAACAGATACTACACAAGATTTAGACATATCAGAATATAAAAGTTCCATTTGACCTGCCACTACTTGTGGATTGACCACTGCCTCTGGTGGGTTCATAGCATAGAACCTCGTTGTAGCCTGGTGTTGAGGTGGTGTTGATGATCCAGCTTGAGACGCTTGCCCGCGTCCTCGAGCTGCTCCTTGAGATTGCCTTCTCTGTGATCCCTGTTGACCTTGTCTCAGAGACTGTATCACACTGACAGGATTAGAGCGACAGTCCTTCATCAAATGTCCCACCATACCACAGTTGTAGCAACTTCTCTCCAGTTGTGGTGGTCTTGGTGGTCCAATGACTGACATCGATGCAGAACTGTGAGTCCCTTGAGGCGGTTGACTCCTTCCTCTACCTCTACTTGGTGACCATTGAGTTTGAGAACTCGATCTGGGTGGTGGAGGGTTAGGTGCAGAGAATCTAGGTTTCTTGGAATCCCTAGATGAAGAACCCTGAAAATGTGGATATCTTTTCTGGGTTTGCCTCTTATCAACCACATATCTCTCTATCCTTCGTACTGACTCAACGAAGGTAGAGAATCTCTCTCGATTTTCTAAGGCAGACACAGGGGTTGACATATCAGCATTCAAACCCTTCTCGAATCTCCTGATTCTTTCCTCTTCTGTGGCAGCCATGTGCGGGCAGAACCACAACAACTCCATGAACTTAGCTTCATACTCGCTAATGTTCATCATGCCATGCCTCAATCTCTCAAACTGAGAGATCTTCTCATCTAGGAAGGTCTTCGGGAAATATCTATGAACAAATTCCTGTCGAAACTCTTCCCACAAGATCTCTATTCCAGGTCTCTTCTGCTCTTCCATGTTCCACCAGTGACCAGCGCTTCCCTTGAGAAGATAGACAGCATGTCTAACCTTCTCAGCTTCCGGGATATTAAGAATCCTGAAAGCCTTCTCCAACTCTGTCAACCACAGATCAGCATCTGCGGGGTCGACAGTCCCAAAGTACTCAGTAGCTCCGACACGACATAGTCGCTCAAACGTCTTCCCAATACCTTGTCCTTCAGGCTGGACAGGTGCCCTAGGTGCAGGCATGGGCATCCTGTCGGTTATGTGTGTCATGGTAGTCATAAACTGCCCAAACATCATCTGAACTGCTGGGTCACCCATATCGGCTGGTTCAAACTGGGGTGGCTCCCGGGGTGGCTCAGGTGCAGGCTGTTCTATTTCTGGAACCCTTGCACCGCCTTGAGGTGCACTAGCACTACTCTCTGCCACGTACTCATCATGTGGTTCTACCATCCTTATGTATCTTCTTCTCCTGAGGAGCAGAAGATTCTATTAGATAAGGAAGGAACACTAAGGATAAACTCGACATCCTAAGTCCTATGCCTCTGTAGACTCAGCGAACCTGGAGCTCTGATACCACTTAATTGTGGGCTCTGATCTCCAAAATCCGAGATAAACACATAAACCTCAAAGAAAACTTAGCGGAAGCGATTCGATTAGCAGCGGAATACCAAAAATTAGCAGAAATTAAAACTTTTTGAGATAAAGCATTGAAACCATAAAACTTCATTCATAAAAGGAGATAAACTGTTTACATCTCTGTCAAATTACTTCTTGAGTAATTATACACATCATGATTCAAAATCTCAAGAATCGTAACAAAACTCAGACTAACAACTCCAAGACCTGAGAGTACAGAGGACACATAGGACAGACTCTATCTACACCACCTAGCAGGCTGAATCTCCACCTGAGATTTACTGCTGCTCCTGGTGCTGCTGCTGCTGGGACTGGTCACCTGTAGACCGGTTCCTTCGTCTTCGACGACCACCTAAAAAGTTGAAGTCTACGGGGTGAGACAATTTTATATAATTTCCCCAGCGAGAGTTATAACTCTCCACTAGAACTTTATATAGCAACAAAGAACAATAGAAGCATTAGGAGCCTTCTAAGTAATCAACATTAGGTAGCTAACTCGGTAGAGTAACAAAAGTAAGAAATATGAATAACATATCTACTTATGCAGTGTAACATCAATCCAGTATCTCATAGTTTCATCTAAGCAGATATACTACGCAGTTGATTATGTTTTACAAACATCCCTAAGCCCTACGGAGATGAGGTATACCACTCATACTCCAACCGACCACTGTTAAGTTGCCTCGGTATCATACTAGGTCATTGAAAGAGCCAGATTCTCATGACCTTCACCTTCCTCAGTCAGTAAGAGGATTGCTTGCGGGACATCTTATGTCTCTGCTGTTATAGCTCACCAGGGTAACCTGGTCCTTCGCTATTTTAGAGTTACAGTGGCGTTCTGTACTCTCTTCGTTATCAGGAGATTTCGTGTTTACCTTCCACTGATGCGGTATCTGTACTCTCTTTGTCATCAGGAGATTTCGTGTTTACCTTCCACTGATGCGGTATGGATTTGTAGTGAAGGGTTGATGGATTACACATCTACATCAGCACCTACACTAGGATGTAAGGTTCTACACATCCATATACCCCACATACTCAAAAGTATGTGATCCAGGAGTTTCCTTAGGAAAACCTGTTTCACCATCATTTGATCTCTGACAATGATGGTTCTATGATCAGGGCTCTACATAGTATGATTACACTTGATTAGTTAGGTACATTCAGTATTCTTTTAACATCATCCATTGTTCTCAAACAATAACATTAGCATAGCAGCTATGAAGGGAGAATACTAAATGTAACAAGCCTAACTCCCATTAAATATCATTTCTCAATACTCTCATCACAAGTCATCTCTAAAGCATGACCTTGATGGTATTTATGGCTCTCACAACCCATCAATCTCATAAGATGCCACTGACAAGGCATCAGGATATTGTACTATTCATAAAGCTAACAACATGCTTTCAATGAATGTAGCATCATCAACCATACCTGGATATGATCATCCTCATATAGGAACCTGCATGGTTAATTCAACTGATAAAAGCAAGCTATTCAATTCAAGAATTATGCCTTCACTCTTGCCATAAGAGCTAAGTTCCCTGATTCTCATCAATTAGGGTTTACTTATCACATTTCATATCATCACCCTAGAATTAGGGTTTACTATTCACATATCATGGTGAATTGATCTCATAACATCACCATGTATGAGAAACATCATCATTAAAGACCTCAGATAAGAATAAGATTCATCAATTATCATAATTAGGGTTTCCATGATTTCACATAGTGAATCATTCCCTAATCATGCACATTCATGTATATTGAAGGTATTTTACTTGAGTTTCCACCATAATTGGTACTTTCTCTCTCCTCTAACTAGTAAATGGTGATTACACCACTCTAGATTAGGTTGGGTTAAGTCCTCATTGACTAACACAAGTCAACACATCACCATCATGTGATTAGGGTTGATTAAAACAAGGTATCACTCAATTGAACCCATTTAAGTTGAAACGAGTGTGAACCCATTTGGATTGAAACAGTTGTGGACTCGTTTGAGTTGAAACGGGTGTGGACTCGTTTGAGTTGAAATGGTTGTGAACCCATTTGAGTTGAAACAGGTGTGGACTCGTTTGAGTTGAAACGGGTGTGGACTTGTTTGAGTTGAAACAGTTGTGAACCCATTTGAGTTGAAACGGGTGTGCACTAGTTTGAGTTGAAATGGGTGTGGACTCGTTTGAGTTGAAACGGTTGTGAACCCATTTGAGTTGAAATGGGTGTGGACTCGTTTGAGCCTAAACGAGTTGTTGACCTAGAGGTTGTACATTACCTATATTTTGATAATGACTTAACCATTCCATTCATATGTATCTAACATGTGCGTTAAAGATTGTTTGCAGACATTAGGTACATGAAAAGGATCACATATACAAGCCCTAGAATGGGCCAAGTGCAAGCCAAATTGACTACAAGTGTGCAATTTAGGATCTCCATGTAAATCACCTTAGAACATAATTGTAATCACTTGTAACGATGTATATGCTTGTAACTTAGAAGAGAAAATTGTTTGGGACAAAATTCACCAAGTGCTAATCACTTTTATTGAAAATTAGAAAATCCATTTCAGGCACTTGGTCGGTCGAGTTTTCCACCCTGGAACTCGACCGATCATCCTGAGTCGATTTCCTGAAAATTGCAATCGGTCGAGTTGTGCACTCACAGAACTCGACCGATTGGGTAGTAGGCCATTTCCAGTTGAAATGGTCGGTCGAGTTTCCTCAGGACAAACTCGACCGATCAATTCAATATTGGATTGCCTGCTACCTGATCGGTCGAGTTACACCCATTGATACTCGACTGATTGCACTGTACGGAGTTTGCAGAAAAAGTAATATGACTGTTGGTGAATTGTTTTGGGCAAAAATATAGCCATTTTCTTGAAGGAAAAATGACCACTTATGCACCCAAGTGTCCCACAACATAAAGGGCCACCCTCAACTATAAATAGAACCCCTTGGACTTCATTCCAAGCTGCTCTTCCATTGCAAACTTGATTCTAGATTAGTTGAGAGTGTTCCAAGCCCTTGAGCCCCTTTCTCTCTCTACCTTCAAGACAATTTCGTGAGTGAGATAGGTCCTTGTGTATGAGAGCTATCCTTTGTGCGATGTAAAGCTCTCCTTTCTTTCTTCTGACCTCCAAATCAAATAGAAGATTGATTGAAGCTACTTCTCCGAGTGAAAGAGGAGTTGCTGCTGTTCTTCTCTGAGTGAAGGAGAAGATGTGTTGCTAATCTTCAAGAGTGAAGATTGATCGTTGCTCCAGCTCCCTTGGTGAAGGGAAAACGTGGGCAAGCTCTCCAAGTGAAGGAGAGGTGCAAGGCAAGCTCAAGCAAGATAGGTAACTCCTGCAAGGCTGAAGACAAAGGTGAGATTGGGTAAGTCCTTTGTAGAAGGCTGAAGAATCTCGCTTTGTGGGTAAGTCCTTGGATAGGTAGAAGATCTTAGCTTGTGTAATTAAACCCTTGGTTGTGTGGTTTATGTTTCTTGTAATCTTATTGTGATATATAAGAGGACCAAGTTGCAAATCCTAGAGTCTAACCAACTCTAGGTAGTGGACTGACATCGCTCCTTAGTTTAGGATGTGGAACTACTCTAAACCACCTGTCCAAGTGCATGATATTCATTATCTCTTATCCTTGCTTTGTATGCTAGAATAGGATATCAAATTGCTACTTGCATTAGTTTTTTGCACTCAAATTAAATTGGTGGTCTAATCGATTTTGTAAAGTGTGTGTAGCTCTATTCACCCCCCCTCTAGAGCCCATCGATCCAACAAGTGGTATCAGAGCATGTCTTCTCCAAGCTACTTCAACAAGTAGGAGAAGATGGGTGATTCGGCTCTTGGGTCACTCAACCTTGAAGGAAGCTTCTCCATGAGACCTCCGGTCTTCGACGGCACACACTTCTTATATTGGAAGAGGAGAATGCAATTCTATCTCCAAGGGGTGAGTTTCGAAATGTGGAAGATTGTCCATCTCAAATATGAAGATCCAAAAGGGGACATCACCACATGGATGGAAGCGGAGATGAAGCATGCTCAACTCAATGCCAAAGCCGTGAACATCATCTATGCCACCCTTACACCATCGGAGTTCAACCGCATCTCTTCGTGGGACACGACACATGAGATATGGCACAAGTTGTGTGTCACCTATGAAGGGACCGAGCAAGTCAAGGAGGCCAAAGTCTACATGCTTGGTGGTCTTCTTGAGAACTTCAAGATGGGGAAGAATGAAAGAGTGGCGGATATGTACACAAGGCTAAACGTCATCTTGAACAGCCTTGCAGCCCTTGGGAGTGTCATGGATAGAGGTACAATCAATGCCAAAATCTTGAGATCTCTACCAAAGAGATGGGAGCCAAAGGTCACTTCTATTGAAGAAGTCTACAAGCTAAGCGAGTTATCAACCGAGGAGCTGGTTGGTAACCTTCAAGCTCATGAACCTAGGCTTGACAAGCAAGAGGAAGAGGAGAAAAGAGAAGAAAAAGAATCAAAGAAGATAAAGGACACAACCTTCAAAGCTCAAATTGAAGAAATGGTCCGACAACAACAACTTGCTATGAAGTCTCCCTGCCCTTCCTCAAGTGAAGATGAAGGTGTCAATGATCATGAAGCCAACTACTCAAAAGGGAAGCACTTCAAGAGCAAGCCCTCCTCCTCAACTCCTACGTGCTACGAGTGTGGTAAAAAAGGCCACTACAAGAGTGACTGCCCAAAGGCCAAGAAGAGCCATCATAAGAGCAGCCACAAGAAGGATGACAAGTACAAAAGAGAAGCAAAGTACAAAAGAAAAGACAAGAAGGAGAAAAGGTCCAAAGATGCAGCTCATGCGGCATGGGAGTCTTCTTCTTCAAGCTCCTCAAGCTCTGAAGGTGGAGAATGCCATCTTGCCCTCATGGCCTCAACTAGTGAAGATGTAATTGAGGTAAGTGAGGTAAGCAAGATTAGTGATGTTAATTTACTTGAGCTATCTAAGGAAACTCTCATTGATATGCTTAATGAATGCCAATCATCTTTTGCTAAATGTAAATCTAAGAGGAAAAGATTAGGCAAAATAGTTGATGATCTTTATGCAAAAATTGACATTCTTGATGAAAATGAAAAATTGCATCTTGATAGCATAGAATCCTTGCAAGGGAAATTTCTTGACCTTGAACTTCAATACAATGGAGTAGAGGTTGAGAATGGTGTATATCTTAAAAACATTGAAAATCTTAAGATAGAAAACCAAAATTGCCTAGATGAGCTTGACACTCTTAAAACTAAAAATGTAGAACTCAAGCTTATTGATGATGCTAGGAGAACAGAAGTCTATGCCTATCAAAGAGAAATAGTTGTGCTCAAATCTGAAAATGCAAAATTTCTTGCTCAAATTAATGATTTATCTTCTAGACATGTTTTGCCTAGAAATGAAGTTGCTAGCTTAACTCTAGAAAAAGATTCTCTTCTTACTAAAGCCCTCTGTCTTGAGGCCGACCTTTTGCATGCTAGAGAAGATCTTGAAAATCTTTCTACTAATGTTATAAACCTTAGTGATGATAATGCTAAATTAAGATCTACTTTGCAAAGGTTTCTTTCGGGAAAGAAATCCCTAAATGATGTCCTAGAGCACTCTACCAAACAAGTTGGTACTAGTGGTTTAGGATATAATGGGACTGCTCCCAAAGTTAAGAAGAAGAAGGGTAAGAAGAAGAGTGTGGAACCTCCAATTTTCAATGGAGAGTCTTCCAGATCTAAAAACCCTATGGTTTGTATTCATTGCAAATGTGATGACCATTATTCTACCTATTGTCCTTACAAGCCCAAGGGGACCAACCCAAAGATGAAATGGGTCCCCAAGCTAACTCCGGACCCCAAAGTTTGAGTTGGGTTCCGAAATCCTCTTTTCTTGCAGGTTCAAAAGAAATGGATTGTTGATAGTGGCTGCTCTAAGCATATGACTGGAGAAATCAGCCATTTCAACAAATTTGTGAAAAAGAAAGGAGGATTGGTAACCTTCGGGGACAACAAGAAGGGTAAGGTTATAGGTGAGGGTGATGTAGGCAATGAATTATGTATTAAAAATGTATTGCTTGTTGATGGCCTACATCACAATTTAATTAGTGTTAGCCAATTATGTGATAATGGTTATCGTGTGTTATTTACTGCTGTAGAATGCTTGCTTCTAGATTCCCTCTCCTACAATGTTATATATATGGGAACTAGAAATGGTAATCTTTATGTTATTGTTCTCGATGCTCTAAAGCCCATACTAAATAGATGCTTAGTTGTGGATAAAAACGATCTTTCTCTTTGGCATCGTCGTTTGGGTCATGTGAATTTGCATCAAATGAAGAAATTGAACAAAAAGGACTTGGTTCGAGGACTTCCTAAATTGGATTTTGATAAGGAAGAGGAATGCCAACCTTGCACACAAGGGAAACAAACCAAATCCTCCTTCAAATCCAAAGGAGTCATGAGTACCAAGAGAGTTCTTGAGCTTCTTCATATTGATCTATTCGGACCAATGAGAACACAAACGCTTCGTGGCTCCAAGTATTGTCTTGTTATTGTTGATGCTTTTTCTAGATATACTTGGACTTTCTTTCTCATTTCTAAAAGTGATACTCTTGATGTTTTCTCGAGCTTTTGTAAACGAGTTGAAAACGAAGCTTCTTGCCATGTTGTTTCTATCCGTAGTGATCATGGGGGAGAGTTTGAAAATGATCTTTTTGAACGTTTTTGTGAAAAATCGGGTTATTCGCACAATTTCTCTTCTCCTCGCACACCTCAACAAAATGGAGTTGTTGAGAGGAAGAATAGATCGCTACAAGAGATGGCTAGGACCATGCTTCTTGAGTATGACACTCCTAAGAAGTTTTGGGCTGAAGCCGTTAGCACGTCATGTTTTGTGCAAAACCGAGTTTTCACACATTCAACTTTCAAGAAAACCCCCTATGAACTATGGCGTGGTAGGAAGCCGTCTATTGATTTCTTTCATGTTTTCGGATGTCCTAGTTTTGTTTTAAACACTAAGGATTCTCTCGACAAGTTTGATCCGAAATCATACAAGGCTTTCTTCCTAGGCTATAGAACTACTAGCAGGGCATTTGGAGTATTTAACATTGAACTATCTAAAATTGAAGAATCTATAAATGTTAAATTTATTGAAACTAACCCTGTTATTGGCAAGCATATTGGTGATGATGATGTTGCAGATGAAATAATTCCTATCTTAAAAGATCTCAACATCAAAGACAAAGGCAAGCAGGTTGCAGAAGAAGAAAAAGAAGAAGAAAAGAAGGATCCCACTCCCCGCTTTGCAAAGAATCACCCCAAGGAGTTGATCATTGGCAATCCGTTTGAGAGAGTGAGGACACGAGCTGCTCACAACAAATAACAAGCAAATAGTGCCTTCATCTCCCAACTAGAGCCAAAGAACATCAAAGAGGCCCTTGATGATGATGAGTGGATCCTTGCCATGTAAGAAGAGCTTGAGCAATTTGAGAAGAACCGTGTGTGGACTCTAGTGCCAAGACCAAATGATAGAAAGATCATTGGCACCAAATGGGTCTACCGCAACAAGCTTGATGAGCAAGGAAAAGTGGTAAGGAACAAAGCAAGGTTAGTAGCACAAGGTTACAACCAACAGGAAGGTATTGATTTTGATGAAACTTATGCTCCTGTTGCTAGATTAGAATCTATCCGTATGCTACTTGCTTTTGCTAGTTATAAAAATTTCTTGCTTTATCAAATGGATGTTATAAGTGCGTTTTTGAACGGTACAATTGAGGAGGAAGTACTTGTTGCTCAACCTCCGGGCTTTGAAAATGACAAATTACCCAATCATGTTTATTTGCTACAAAAAGCTCTCTATGGACTCAAACAAGCACCTCGAGCTTGGTATGAGAAATTAAAGAACTTTTTGTTAGATAATGGGTATGTCATGGGCAAAGTTGATTCTACTTTGTTTCTAAAACACACTTCTAACCATTTTCTTATTATTCAAATATATGTGGATGATATCATTTTTGGCGGGACTGATCTTGATCTTTGCAAGGAGTTTGGTTCTCTTATGCAGAGTGAATTTGAAATGAGAATGATGGGTGAGTTGACCTTCTTCCTCGGCTTTCAAATCAAGCAAACAAAGGAAGGAAACTTCATCAACCAAGGCAAATACACAACTGAACTACTCAAGCGCTTTGGGATGGAGAACATGAAGCCGATGGATACACCCATGTCAAATACCGCCAAACTTGATAAAGACGAAGAAGGTGAAAAGGTAGATGAGAAGCTCTATAGAGGTATGATAGGAATTTTACTTTATTTAACTGCCTCTAGACCTGACATTATGTTTAGTGTTGGCTTGTGCGCTCACTTTCAATCTTGCCCTAAGCAGTCGCATCTCACTGCTGTTAAGAGAATTTTTAGGTACTTAGCCAAAACTCAAAATTTTGGTCTATGGTATCCTAAATCAAGGGATTTTACTCTTACAACATATAGTAATGCGGATTATGCAGGGTGTTTGATTGATAGAAAGTGCACAAGTGGCACTTGCTTCCTTCTAGGACCATGCTTAGTGTCTTGGTTCTCCAAGAAACAAAGCACAGTGGCATTATCAACTACCGAAGCTGAATACATCGCAGCCGGGAGTTGTTGTGCACATGTCCTATGGATGAAGCAAATGCTCCAAGACTTTAACATATTTTTTGATGCTTCTCCTATCTATTGTGACAATACTAGTACAATTAACCTCTCTTATAATCCTATATTGCATAGTAGAGCTAAGCATATAGAGGTTCGCCATCATTTTCTTCGTGATCACATTGCTAAGAAAGATATCTATATCACACATGTGGACACGGAAAATCAGTTGGCAGACATTTTTACAAAACCTCTAGCTAGAGATCAATTTAACTTTATTCGATCTAAACTGCTCATTATTGATTTAAATGATATTTCTATGTGATCTAGCTAGTGGTCTCTATCCTATATGCTTGCTCATGTCATTCTTCACCTTATGTTGCGTATACATGCTTGCTTATGCTTATTTTGCCAATCAATATGCCTAGTTTTTGCTTGTTTTTTGGGTTTTTATCGAATTTCACGTTTTATCGCTAAATAGTGCCCAATGATGAGCAAAATGTACCTAGGTATGTTATTTATGCATAATAGAATGGAAAAATAAATTTAATAGGCATGTATGTGGCTAGAATCTAAGATTTAGTTTGCTAGGTCAGGTTGCCATCGGTCGAGTTTCACCCCAGAAAACTCGACCGATCAGGACCCGAGAGATGTTCTTCAGTGGACCGATCGGTCGAGTTGTCCTGTCTCAAAACTCGACCGATCAACGGGCTGCGCCAACTTAAAACTTAGGATCGGCCGACTATTTTCCCTTGCAACTAGAAAATAGCTGACTGATTCCTCTTCTCTTGGCCCGTGCTCTCCACCCTAGCCCTAACCCTTCCCCGTTCCCAGCCCTAGGGCGCCTTAGCAGCTTGCTCCTGACCTTCCCGGGCGACGGTTGTGTGTTCTTGTTGGGTTTCGAGGTTCTTTTTGCTTGTGTGCATGTTTTCTTCTCTTGCTTTTGCTTCCATGGATTCCTACAGGAGAAAACGACCCGCCCCTAGCAATGCCCCAACTTCTTCCTCGACCCAACGGTTGATTCCTTTTGATAACACTACGTTTGTATCTCTAGAGGCTGTCAATAGGTATAAGGATCTCCTTCCTAGGTCTCCTTTTCCTTTCCGCCCCCTAGTTGGTCCAACTCATTTTCAAAACCATATCAACTCCATCGCACAGCTTCTTGCACATCACAACCTTTCCGCCCTTGCGATCGAGAGTGACTGCTTCAACAATCAGTTAACTAGTACAAAAGCAGTTCACGAGTTCTATGCTAATCTCCGCTGGAACTATGATTCGATTGTTCCCCCGCCAAATACCGAAATAGTCCTAACATCGATGATCGCCGGTCGTCAGTTTCAACTCTCTGAGGAGACTTTCAATCTCTATCTTGCCGGAGATGAAGAAACCACTACTTGGCGCCGGGGCTATGACGAGTATTTTGATCTTTTAGACCCGAAAGCCTTTTACAAACATCATGAATTGACTTTACCGGATATTCATCGATATTTGAAAAAGCCTGACGTGGCCTATAAGAAGTGGTCCACCCTTCCCTCCTCCTCCCTTGACCTCCGGAAGCGCATCCTAGCCCTTGTGCTTAACTGCAACATCCATCCAAAGCGAAATAAAACGGATATTGCGGAAAACACAGCGGTTTTGATGTATTGTTTGTTGAACAACATAGGTGTCAAGTGGGATCGTTACATTCTTCATCATATGACCTACTTTGACAAAGGCAAGAACACCAAGGGCACCCACCCTCCCTATCCAGCCTTGATCTGCGGTCTCTTCCAGTTCGCCACTGACAAATCACTCGTTTCCAACTTCCATTACCCGGTTGCTCGAAAGGGAGTGTGCATCAGTGAAACCACTCTTCTAAAGTCTGCGCCTGCCCCTGGTGCTTCTGGCTCTGCCTCTGCCTCCGCCCCTACTTCTGGTGCCCCTCCCGCCTCCACCCAGGCTCCACCCCCGCAGCCCCACCCTCGCCCTAGCCGTGCGTCTTTCAGAGCATCAAATGAAACCCTTCTGGGTTACATGATGCATGAACATGCATACAATCTCCAGGTCCAGGATCACCTCCATCAGGATTTGTGTTCGATCATGTCTACCATGAACCTATCCTGCTCTTCACCCTACCCAGCATACCAGCCATATCCGGGTAGTGCTTATGCCTCCTATGCATATGAGCATTACTTTCCTGCTCCACCACCGTTTGCTGCCGAGCCTTCCGCTGCTGCTCCACCTCGGTATCCCTCCAGTAGCTCTACTCCTGCATATCTACCGCTACCTGCTGGCCCCCTGGCCTCTCTGCTCGCTTCCTTGGGGGACTCTGCTCCGTCCTTCCCGCAGGCCCAGGAGCTTCTAGCTCTTGGCATGTCGTGGGCTGAGCAGAATGCCCGTTGGCCCGGTCGCTCCTTTGGTCCTGCTGACAAGGAGATGCCCGACCAGGCTGAGGATGCCGATGAGGATGCCGACGAGGATGCTGATGATGCTGATGGTGATGGTTCTTCTACCGAGGATGGCGATGATGGTGCTGGTTCTGCTGCTGGCACAACTACCCCACCTTCAGATGGTGATGAGGACTACAACCCCGACGATGATGAGGACACAGTTGACATAGATAGCTTAGATGTCTAGGAGGTTGTCTTAGATTATAGTCTAGCATGTCTATTATATATCTTTCTAGACTCTTTTGTATAAGAAACATCCTGGCACATTAGTCTGAGCTGTACTATTTTCTCATTCTCTGTTTTCTCGCTTTTTATGGTTGTAGTCGCTTATGAGAACATATTTCTGAGTTGGAATATCATTGCTATCTACTTTAGCTATTTCATCTGTGTTATCTTATGCTTGGTGTTTGATGAGCTATATTTTGATTCTGACTTGGATTGTATGTTTCTCCACTGTGGTTGTATGTTATATGCCTTTATTATGTTGTCTATTATCTTTTGCATGTATATGTGGTTGAGTCTTGGAGAAGACCTTGTTTTTTTTGCTCTTCTACCCCCCCTTCCTTTTTGATAATGTTAAAAGGGGGAGATATATCTCATGGTCTGAAACTCAATCATATTGTTTTTATGGTGATAATACTATTGCTTTCTTGCCTAAGTGATCCTTTTCTTGTAAATTTGCTGATTGATCATATGACATGTAAGGGATTACATATTACATGGATATTGGTTTTGCTATGTATAGAAAACCTAACATGCAGTTGAGAGGAAGCATAAATTGAGGGGGAGCAATTCCAATTGTTCTTATCATGAATCCCCCTAATTCACAAGACAAAGGTTTAATTTTCTTATCCTTTTCAATATGTTTGAGGAATGGTTTGTCATTGTCAAAAAGGGGGAGAATGTTGACCTAGAGGTTGTACATTACCTATATTTTGATAATGACTTAACCATTCCATTCATATGTATCTAACATGTGCATTAAAGATTGTTTGCAGACATTAGGTACATGAAAAGGATCACATATACAAGCCCTAGAATGGGCCAAGTGCAAGCCAAATTGACTACAAGTGTGCAATTTAGGATTTCCATGTAAATCACCTTAGAACATAAATGTAATCACTTGTAACGATGTATATGCTTGTAACTTAGAAGAGAAAATTGTTTGGGACAAAATTCACCAAGTGCGAATCACTTTTATTGCAAATTAGAAAATCCATTTCAGGCACTTGGTCGGTCGAGTTTTCCACCCTGGAACTCGACCGATCATCCTGAGTCGATTTCCTGAAGATTGCAATCGGTCGAGTTGTGCACTCACAAAACTCGACCGATTGGGTAGTAGGCCATTTCCAGTTGAAATGGTCGGTCGAGTTTCCTCAGGACAAACTCGACCGATCAATTCAATATTGGATTGCCTGCTACCTGATCGGTCGAGTTACACCCATTAATACTCGACCGATTGCACTGTACGGAGTTTGCAGAAAAAGTAATATGACCGTTGGTGAATTGTTTTGGGCAAAAATATAGCTGTTTTCTTGAAGGAAAAACGACCACTTATGCACCCAAGTGTCCCACAACATAAAGGGCCACCCTCAACTATAAATAGAACCCCTTGGACTTCATTCCAAGCTGCTCTTCCATTGCAAACTTGGTTCTAGCTTAGTTGAGAGTGTTCCATGCCCTTGAGCCCCTTTCTCTCTCTACCTTCAAGACAATTTCGTGAGTGAGATAGGTCCTTGTGTATGAGAGCTATCCTTTGTGCTATGTAAAGCTCTCCTTTCTTTCTTCCCACCTCCAAATCAAATAGAAGATTGATTGAAGCTACTTCTCTGAGTGAAAGAGGAGTTGCTGCTGTTCTTCTCCGAGTGAAGGAGAAGATGTGTTGCTGATCTTCAAGAGTGAAGATTGATCGTTGCTCCAGCTCCCTTGGTGAGGGGAAAACGTGGGCAAGCTCTCCAAGTGAAGGAGAGGTGCAAGGCAAGCTCAAGCAAGATAGGTAATTCCTGCAAGGCTGAAGACAAAGGTGAGATTGGGTAAGTCCTTTGTAGAAGGCTGAAGAATCTCGCTTTGTGGGTAAGTCCTTGGATAGGTAGAAGATCTTATCTTGTGTAATTAAGCCCTTGGTTGTGTGGTTTATGTTTCTTGTAATCTTATCGTGATATATAAGAGGACCAAGTTGCAAATACTAGAGTCTAACCAACTCTAGGTAGTGGACTGACATCGCTCCTTAGTTTAGGATGTGGAATCACTCTAAACCACCTGTCCAAGTGCATGATATTCATTATCTCTTATCCTTGCTTTGTATGCTAGAATAGGATATCAAATTGCTACTTGCATTAGTTTTTTGCACTCAAATTAAATTGGTGGTCTAATCGATTTTGTAAAGTGTGTGTAGCTCTATTCACCCCTTCCCCCTCTAGAGCCCATCGATCCAACACGAGTGTCAACCCATTTGAGCCTAAACGAGTGTGGACCCGTTTGAGCCTAAACGAGTGTCAACCCATATGAGTTCAAACCACATGGACATAAAAGGTGAAACAAAAGTTATGTTTGAATAGGATTTCCCATGTTGAAGCCTTCAATTGGCCATGTCCTTGTTAACCATTTACAAATTGAGTCAATTAGGGTTAGCCTTAATCAATTGGACATCAAATTGATTCTCAATTGAAAGCTAATTAGAGTTAAGTCTAACTCAATTAAAGTTTCCAATCGACTAATCATCAATTTTCAACAATGTGAATCAAATCAAGGTTGAACCTATCGATTGAACTCCAATTGGGCCCAAACTTGGCCCAAACGGTCTGGAGATCGTTTGGATGACCTCTAAACGATCTTGAGACCTTTTTCCCAAAGTTTGACCAAAAACCAAGTTGGTTGGATAAGGGTTGAACCCTAAATAGGTCTAAAATCAGCATTTTTATCAAATCGTCAACCTATTGAAAATTAAACCCTCAAACCATTAAATTTCCTTAACCTTAGACCTCCAAAGGGTCTTGGGGTGTCACTAAACGAGTGTGAACCCATTTGAGTGAACCCCCAAACGATCTTGTACCCGTTTGGGTCCTTCAACCCAAAACTCAACAAGATCTATACTTGAAAACAGCAATTTTAACCCGATTAGGGTTAGGGTGTTGAAGTGCCTTCAACTCTCAATTGGTTAAGAATTTAACTTTGATTATTTTCAGGAATGAAATTCAACATATTATGAATAGGAATCTCAAACGGTCAATGCTTGGTCAACTCACTCAAACGGGTTGAACCCGTTTGCCCAAAAAGTTCAAGTTAATCAGTTTGGAAAAATGAGCACTTAATTCAATTCGATTGCCTAATTGATTGGCCTTCAACCTACGATTCCTTTGGAGTTAACCCCTCAAATTTGGTGGGTCATTACCTACATTATTATGAACAGGAATCCCAAACGGTCAACTCCCTCAAACGGGTTGAACCCATTTGCTCCAACCGACCTTGTGAACCTATTTGCCCTTCAAACAGTTTGGTCAGAGGGGGGGAAACAAGACCGTTTGATAAAGTAACTTTGGTAATCACGCCAATTTTCTTCAACCTCTGTTAAGGTTGGTTATACCACCGTTTTGCTTGCAAAAGTGCAAGGAAGAAGGGAGGTAGAAGGAGCACTAAATGCTAAAATTGCAAGAACAAATATGCATATAAAGCAAATAGTTTAAAGTTATAAAACCCGCATTAAGGTCGTTCCTTGAGCTCCAAGCTTCCAAGCTTCAAGCCTCTAATGGTGTCTTGAGCTCCACAGGTCGGCCAAGGGTGTTTCTCCAAGGAAAGGTTGGGAAAAGATGGCTAGAACGAGAAAGCTAAGTGAATTAGCCATGAAACCAACCTTATACAAGAATTTTCTCCACGAATTCAAGCTAGAAGGTGGTGTTCTCTTACCTAGAATAGGTTGGTCGCCCTCCTTTTCTCCAGAGCTCTGTCCTAATTCGGTCTAAGCAAGGAAATAAGAAAGGAAGTGAAGGAAACGTTCCTTTACAAACAAAGGAAGGGTGTATATATATCTTGGGGTCATTTCCAACATAAGGACAACTAGTTTCTCCTTTTCTTAATTAGGTCCCTCCTTTCTTATAGGCATGTCCCTTCTTCTTATTATAAGCCACGTTTATCCCTTTCATACTTAAGAAAAACTCATCTTAAACCCAAGGTCCAAAGGTGAAGAAGGTCAACTTTCAACTAGGGTTCATACATGAAAGATCTCCATACCCATATATGGTGAATTTCATGCACAAAGATCACTTTTCTTATCTGATTATTAATTGATGTATCTCTTTCATCATTTCTACTCTAAATGATGCCAAGAGTCATATAAGATGCTCTAGAAGGTGTACTTTACAAATTTCACCCACAATTTGGGTAAATTACACTTTACTCCAAATTAGGGTTTTTAAGCATTAGGATCACTCCACAAGCTGCATTTGAATGCCCAAGCTTGGAAAATCCATCATGCCTCATCATATTCACTCATATGATGTCTCAACATCAAAAGAACATCTTAACCTGTGAAATTGCAAGTTAAACCCTTAAACTGGGTAACTTGCACATGGGTCCCTGCATTACAAAACAATGCTACAACTTTGTTTATAAAGGAGCAAAATTGAAAGTATATGTTCCTTTAGGAACTTAGTTACATGCTAGAGAATACTCACAGGTGTTTAATTACATAATTTAGGCAAAACTTCCAGGGTTAGGTTATAACCCAGGTCAGGTTTGTTACACTGAGTCTCTTGAAGTGTTCGAGGAGATCATGAATGAAGTACATAACTAACTTGGTAAAAGTATTAAAACACTTCGATATTGATCGATGTGGAAAATATTTTGAATGAAGAGTTGAGGACCTTCTCAGAGACTGTGATAATGTATCACAATTAACTCCACCTGAAACATAATAATATATAAGAAAGAAGGAACCACACCCTGTTAGTCATAGTGTGATCATCAATAAATCTATCTGATCTCTGATATCCTTTCTGTCACATTCATTACACTAAATAATTGTAACACCCATCACCATACAAGATGAGATCACTCAAAACAACATGTGGAACTAATACTAAACATCCAGGATTACCACAAAATAGGGTAAATTAAAACTAATTCTATATAATTACAGAAGCAGAAACATATACATCTGAGTCCACAAACCATGCCACATGTATTACATATCATGGCACAAGATAATACAAATAACTATTCACTTGGCCAACTTGTGATAACCTATTACATATACAAGCCATATTTGTACAACCATGGCCTACTTCCAAAAACTCATACCAATATACAACATCTATAAAACACCCCTAAGGTCCTGAGAGTACAGGGATGACACATAGGACTCTACTACAAAACACTAGCATGATATCCAACCTTTAACAACTACTGCTCCTCTTTCTGCTCAACCTCAAGCGCACAATCTATACCTCATCGTGCATGACCACCTGAATGATGTGGAAACCCACATAGTGAGACTAACGTCCCATTAAGAGATATAACTATCCACAAACATCTACTATTAATACAGATAAGCTAAAGCATGGAGATAACATTATTATCTAATTGAGCAGATTCAATTAAATGATATGAATACAACAATAAACATTGTTTAAGCAATTTAGGCATCTACAACTATGTAGTAGAACATTTTATACTTTTAGAAGGTATATGAATAACATGTATAATAGTTTATTTCTCTTACCACATTATAAATCAACGAAATGGCACAAGATATATGGAAAATGGTCATCCAGTGTAAGTCGTGTTTAACCCTAAGCAAAAATACAATGCTTGTGTTACATCTTTTATTATGCCCTGAGGAGATGAAGTATACCACTCATGCTCCAACTAACCACTCCTAAGTCAAAATGAATGTCATACATGATCTAGGAGGAGACAGACTCCTATGATCTCCCACACCCTTGGTCAGTCTGAGTCCTCCGTAGTGACCTATAGAGTCCAATTGCAAAATAGCCTAGTCTGCCTTGGTATATGGGCACAACACTAGTAAAAACCGAGTTACGACCACAACTGCACTCCTGCCGAGGTATGACCGCATCCATATGAAAGATCTAGAGGGGGGGTGAATTGAGCTTTTAGTACTTTTAAAATATAATTAAAAATCAAGGCAAAGAAGGAGGAGGAAACAAGGAAGACACTTCGATTTAGAGTGGTTCAAACCTATGAATCAAAGGTTGTCAGTCCACTACCCAATTGTTTCCAATTAAAATTTTGAAAGTGATTTATTTTATTTACCTCTCAAGGATGTTATAAAAAAATACAATCACCTTCCACTCGAAGTAGCCTTCACCTTGAACTAGCCTCAACCTCCTTGAAGCAACCTTCTTGAAGTAACCTCAAGCAACCTTGGAGCAACCTTCACCACCTTGAAGTAGCTCCACCACCTTGAGATAGCCTTCACCTAGAAGTAGCTCCAACATCATTTAAAGCATCCTTCTTGAAGTAAGCTCAAGCAACCTTGGAGCAGCCTTCACTTCCTTGAAGGAGCTCCACCTCCTTGAGATAGCCTTCACCTAGAAGTAGCTCCAACCTACTTTAAAGTAGCCTTCTTAAAGTAATCAAACACACCTTGGAGCAGCCTTCACTTTGTTGAAGTATCACCAAGAAACCTCCTTTCAACAACCTCCAATCCTAGGAGTAGTCAAGGAAAATAAAGTACAATATAAAAGAAATAGATTGGAAGAAAGAAATACTTAATCAATGAAGTACAACACCTTGATTCCTATATCAAGTGTTTAGATCTCTTATCCACTTAATATGGACGTTTCTATGTGGTGGCTAGGAGATAGTAGCTATAGGATACAACTTTGGAGCACAATGAAGAAGATAATAAGTGAATCTCAGATTTGTTGCTCTCTAGAATGGATGCTCAAGTGTATCTTGTGCGTTTTAGGTATCCTAAGGCCTCTCCTATTTATAAGAATGGTTTGTAAGCATTTAGGGACGTTCTAGAGAGTCTCTAGAGTGTTCTTAGTGCTGAACTAGTCATTAGGTAGAAAGTAGTTGGGTTGCAACGGTTAAAATGTTCGTTAAATGCAAAGTTTCTAGAACTTTTCTCGGTCAACAATATTGTCGTCCGGGTGACTCTCGGTCCACAATATTGTTGACCAGATGGCTGTCTGGGTTCATCTAGCTATATGTTTGTTTCTCTCTTGTTTAAACCTATTACAACAACTATATCACAGTCGACAATATTGTCAAATGAAATTGACCCCGAGAAGGACTATTTATAAGGATTTGTAATGTATATGAGGTCCTATTGATGACTCATATGAAACCTATCAACCCTAAAGTCTTCATATGAGCTTAAGACAGGGTTTTGGGTGGATAGGGAAGATCTAACACTTGGTTTAAATGATATTTAAGTACTTGTACATTATATTAAAGATTTAAGCACATTGATCTTCAACTATCCACTTCCTCATTTTCTTGAACCCTGAAATACTCAAAAGCACGTTAGATCCACAAGAATGAAATGTTTTTCATCATCAAAACAAAGGGTATGCTAATGTCCAATTTAGCCAACACCATGCTCAAAACATATCTTATATATTGAATCATATCACTGAGATACAACCTCGACTGTTCTCCTACCAAGGTATGACCTCAACTAATCCTGTGAAATGCATATACTCAATAATATACGACTCCGAGCTTCCACTAAGGGAGAACCCGTTTCACCCTCCAGCAAGTACTGACACTAAAGATGGATCTATGGCACATGGAACCTACATGATTAGGGTTTCACTTGATTAGTTAAGCCAATTGAGTATTGTTTAGCATCAATCAAGTTATAACATATAAACCCTAATCAAACTCTAAAAAAGATAAGGGTATGTTGCAACGTCATAAGATATAAAATGTATGAGGTATACTTTCACATCATCATTGGATATAACTTCCATACAAGGACATCAACATTATCACATTACTAGGGCATGAAAATATCTCATCTCATCACGAGAGGGTATCACCTCACATTAGGCATAAATCCTTTGCCAGGTCATAAGATCCAAATCACATTATCACAAAGTTCTTGCACATCATCACTGTCTCATCATGTTACATAAAGGCTCACAATCATTACCCTGTGTCATATCAAACACACCATAGCAATTACTAGCTATGATATTCATTACACTTGCAAGGTTAAGGTTACACAAGTAGGAGGGAAAAAGCATAATCACATTCCATTCACTCAAGCAAGCTTAGAAAGTACATTATACACTTTGAGAATTAGGGTTAGGATTTCTCATATATACGATTAAGGTTTCTATTTCATTACTTGTCATCAAACAACCCTAGACACATCATCTCCCACATTCTTGGAGTACATTAGGGTTAAACATCATAGATATGATTAATCAATCAACCATTCCAAACAACACTAAGGGGCCATTTGGATGGAGCATTCAACAGTACTGTTGCAGTTATAAGTTTTGGGATTCCAACTGCATTAAATCCGAATCCCTTTATTTGAAATTCTTTTGTTTGGGTTACAGAAAATAAGATCGCAGGTATTTATATGATTCAGAGAACAACACAGATGCTATAGATCGGAGGAAGAGAGTGGTAGAATAAGGAGGGAGGAACGTCAGAGGAAGGGAGGACAAAAGAAGAGACGGAGGGTGGAGGAGGAGGAGATCTCGAGGCGGCGGAGATAAGAGATGAGGAAAGAAAGACGGAGGGTTCAACAGAGGGGGAGGAGAGGAGGATAGGAAGGAAGAATGGAAGGTGCGACGGAGCGGCTGGGGGGAGAAGGAGGAATAGAACGTCGTGGAGAGAGAAGAGATAGAGGGGAAGGTGGGGTGGGGGCCCTCGAGTCACCGGCTCTGTGCGGTCTTTGTGAATTACGCCGTTACTGGCGTGATTTGGACTAATGCATTGCACCATTATCCAAATACCACTCCACAAATACCGGTGATCAACAACTACTACATTAAACACCCAAACCACATACTGACAAAGATCAGTAATCATAATACCATATCCAACTACAATCCCGTCATCAACTACTGCAACCAAACGACCCCTAAGTATTGGCCATTCACAAGTCAAGGTGTAGCGACCACCACCATTAATAACTATGTTACGAGCAAACTAGGTACATGTAGTGACCCATCTAGAAAAACATATGTTGCAACAAACAAAATACCAGGTGTAGGGACCATAGGAGATTAGTGTTAGCTCACTCTTGCGACCACAACAAGGTCCACATGTAGAGACAGTAAGAGAACAACTTTTTGCAACAAAACTCAAAATCAACACATGAGTAGTGACCAACTCAAACCATGAAACATGTTGCGACCGCAAGAGACTCATGTTGTGACCTAACCAAGAACATGTGTTTCCACCAACAAAACAAAAATATGTTGAGGGTAGGGACCACAAAAACCAATCAAGGTACTCCAACCGCAATCAAAACCAATCATGGGTAGTGACCCATAACACTTATATGTAGAGATCTTAAGGTGAAACCAAGTGTTACGACCAACACAAGTATCAAGACATGTCAATTGAAACAAAGCTCATCATCAAGAACTTAAATGTCACTATGATAAAACTTCATGAAAGAAAAGCATCAAAACCTAGAAACGATCACCATCAAGATCAACAAGGAAAACCATACAGAGGGAGAGAAAGTCCATGTTTAACACATGAACAAGAGAGCCAAAACCTCTATCTAACATATAGGCCGAAACATATCATAGAGATAAAGCCAAGATCAAGGTGCATGTAAGGAACATCAACTCACCATCACTTAGAAATCGGGTGCATGATATTAGGGTTTAGGGGAAAAAGTAATCTACACAATAATACTTCAAAATCATAAACCCTAGATCATGGTAACATCATATAGTATCTTAATCTTCACATTTTGAGATAAAATATAGTAACATGCATGCAAGAATCTTATGCAATAATAGTAGAGGGTAAAGTTATATAACTCACGTTAGGATGAAGATCAAACTCCAAAGCCACAAGCTCCAAGAAGAAAAGAAAAAACTCCAACCATGATCCACTCCATGACCAACAAGGTCATCTAAAAAAGATGAAAACATACCAAGGTCAAAGGAATACTCAAGGTGAAGAAAACACAAACCCTAGGCCGAATAAAGAAGAAGAAAGAATAAAGAAGGAAGCTTCATCTCACTTAGGTACTACCATGGTCAAACCATAGTCTCTGACCATTGTGAAGAGAAGATCCTCAAGATATCCACCATGGTGATCCATCATCTCATGGCCAAGAAAGGAGAAGAAGGTAGGGTTCCAAAGGAAAAATAAGATCAAAGGTGTTGAACCACTTACCAAGAAGGAAGATCACCAAGGATCATCATAAAAAAGATGATCAAGCTCGAGATAACCACATGCAAGGATGATCGGTCACCAAATCTCCAAGATCACCACCTTCTCTAGCTCCACCAAGCTCTTGACTCAAGGAAGAAGAGAGGAAAGAGGGAGCTAAAAGAGATGCTTGCATGTAAAAGAGATAGCTTATATACTCATGGGGTAGGAGTAGGTAAGATCATGAGGTGTTAAGGTATTAGAGAACCAAAAAGACACTTGTCCACGAAAGGATCAACCATGAAAGCACTCACAGCCAACATGAATCAATGGTGATAAGAATAAGGTAGTGTATAAACCACTTAGGTCCATTACACCCCAACGTCACAACAAATACAAGGAATACCATTTAGCAACCGCTACACTAGGTCACCAAAGCCAAATGGTCGCAACACTCCATTAAATACAAAACCTAGCGACCCAAAACACTTGCCCAGAGCACCAAGGTTGCAACACACATCACCCAGGAAGTGTTGCAGTCCGAAAACTTCAAAACCATCACATAAGGTCGATACACTATCAAACTCAAGCATCCATGCATAGCCATGCAAACCCTAACATCATCTCATGATGCCACATCATCAACTAAGGTCCAACAAGCTACCTCTAAGAATCATTCTCCCTCTCACGATGCTAGGGTATAAAAAGCACAACCTACATGTGACAAATTTTAAGATAAACCCTCAACATGGGTAAATTGCAACTCAGTCCAAAACAAGAATAACTAGATGAACCATTACCCAAACAAGACCAAACTAATAACATAAACTTGTCACATGTTATTAAGGAATATCAAGAGATTACATTACAATTTAAGCATGTTATTAAGCAAAGAAAGCACAATAAAGCATAAAGCCAGGTCAGGGGTCTTACAATAATTTACTGTCTAAAATGGTTTAAAACACACCATATAAGATATGGCATGAGAAGTGTCCCAACATTTCTTTTATACAGATTAGGAATGAGAGCTTATATAATAAAATATTCTTGAAAAGCTTTGTCACAAGTCACATAAATGTTATTTTTTTGAATGTCCTAAAAGAATCAAAGGACACTAATTTTATGTTCCATTCGACAACAAAAGTGTTTGTTGCCAGGACAGATTTATTCCTAAAGGGGAATTTAATTCCAAAAGAATCAATGGGAGATAACTAGAACTCAAATAGTTCGAGACCAAAAATAGAACACTGAACCTAAAGAGGTAGAGTAGGAACAAGGAGAATCATAAATTATTGTGGAATCTCAAGTTCCTTATGTAACACAAACCCTCATAGATCTAGTAGGACACACCTTGAGATTGAAAGATTAGGATATCTTATGTCTCAAGAAGGCAGCAAGTTGGTCATAGATGATGAGCCAACAACCTACCTAGAAGCTATTGATAGACCAGAGTGAGAAATTGTTTGAAGCTATTCTATCCAAGATGGACTCCATGTACACCAACAAGGTATGACCTTGCTAGATCCATTTGAAGAGGTAAAAACCATAGGGTGTAATTGAATCTTCAAGGAAAAGACCGAAATGAATGGTAGTGTAGAAACCTATAAGGGAAAATTGGATGCAAAGGGTTTCAAACAAGTTCAAGATGTTGAACATGATGAAATCTTTCACTAGTTTCCATGGTTAAATCCACTAGGATCATGCTTAAGATTATAACTTAGTATGACTATGATATTTGGCAAATAGACATTACAACTTCATTTCTTAATATGAAAAATTTAAAGGATGTGTGCTTGACACAACCTAAAGGTTTTATAAATCTAATTATTGCAAATAAAGTCTATAAGTTACAAAGGTCAATCTATGAATTGAAGTGAGTATATCAAAGCTAGAAGAGGTAGTCAAAGAGTTTGACTTTGGTCGAAATGAAAATAAAGTATGTGATTATAAAAGGTTAGTGGGTGAAAATGTATGTTTCCCATAATGATGGGAAATGACATCCTTATCCTAAAATGTTAAAACATGGCAGGGAAGTACTTTGTCTATGAGGGGTTTTAGGCAAAGCATCCTATATCTTAGGAATCAAGATCTATAGAGATAGGTCTAGAGAGCTTCTTGACCTAAGTAAGAGCACATACATTGGCAAGATGCTGAAAGGGTTGCAACATACATGACTCAATGAGAGAAAATTTATCCATGTTCTATGGAGTTAGTCTCTCAAGGTCCTAGTGTCCCAGTTCTTGTGAATAATATGAACACATGATTAATGTGACACCTGCATTCACAATTGGATATATCATATATGTAATGTTATGTACTCATCCCATTGTCTTATATGTATTGGAGATGATGAGCGGATATTAGTCCAATCCACTAAATGTCACTAGATTGGCATGAAGAACACCCTTAAGAACTTGAGAAGTACTAAAAAGATCAGTTCCTTGATCATGATTATAAGGAAGAGTTGAGAGTGAAGAATTTCACTGATGTAATCTTCCAAACGAATAAAGAAGATTGCAATCCGAATTTGTGTTTGACCTCAAAATAGAAGTGCATGCTAGAAAAGTTCTGAGTAAGAGACAATTGTTGATTCTACAATAGAAGCCAAGTGCCTTGTTATTTTGAACACTACAGATGATACTATATGGATCAAGAAGTTCATTTCAATGAACATGTGAGAGGTTCCAATCATTGATGACACAGTAGAAATATTGTGACAACAACAGAGCTACTAGATAGTCTAGGAAACTTAGATAGCATACTACGACATTTCCATCTCATATGAGAGGTAGTCCAGTGAGGAGTTGACTAGAAGAAAACATTGCTAACCGACTACAAAAGTACTTGCAAAACAAAAACATGATGGACATGTTAAGCTTACTTGGAATATGATTTGTAAATGATTGGCTCTAAGTGTAAGTGGGATTCTATTGGTATTTTTGCCCATAGAGCCAATCATATGGTGATTGTAATGGGGCATTATATACTTGATTTGATAAAAATATAGATAATTCAATCTATTATGTTTGTCTTAGTCATGAGATGATGGATCAAACATGGTATATGACTAAAAAATTGTGTTACTCAATGACATATGTCTTCTGGTTGAGGACCTGAAGAATGAGATCATATGTATGATAAAAGTACATACATTCTTATTATGTCCCTAGTCAAATATTACTATGGAAGTAAAATCGACAAAAATAATACACAAGACTAGAATGTGTGTTGAATGATGATATAGTATCATTAGTCATGATATTGGATATCAAGTCAAACACATCGGTACTTGATAGTGAACAATGTACCAGACATACCCGCCTTGAGAGTGATACATGGAACCATTGAATGGTAGTCAAAATCAAATCTCATAGTGGTAGTGGTGATTGTGCTTCTTAGACATGAAGCCACTACACTCATCACACGTTGTTTGATATATTTTAACACCATCCAAAGTGACCTTGAATAAGGGTTGCCATAAAGGTGGTTCTCGAGTACAGTGTGACACATGGGGATTGATTGAGAGTGTTGTAGATGGGATTTGTCCCTCCTATTGGAGTTGATATCTTGGCCACTTGATAAGCGATACTGAAAAATGTATGTCTATACTCATGTGACTCAATATGTGATATATGAACTCACATGCATATCATACAATCTCCTCTAATTCAAGGAGCATGGATTGAACATTGAGAGGATGATGATTCCATGCCTCGAGTTCAATCTAGATATTAGAGAAAAAGGAATTATAAGATCACAATAACATTGATCATGGATCTAGGTTGAATCTGTTCTCCAACTTTCCAATTACTTGGGTAGCAATGATGTGTTGCTAGACACCACTCATTGCTTGTGATGTCATTATTAGTTATGAACAATCACTGCCAACGTAACTTGGGACCTATAGGGTCACAAAGATATAATACACCTGAATAAGAGTTTACTCATGAATAGGATTTGACTTGATTACTAAAGTGTTTAGATAATCAATTCAAACAACATTGGTTGAAAATTGGCTGAATGGAACTATGAATCGACCGGATCAAGTGTTGAGTCAACCAATTCATATTTTAGGTAATCAATTTAAACAACATAGGTAGAAAATTGTCTGACTGGGAAAGTAAGTCCACTGACTCAAGTGTTGAGTCACTGACTCAAGTGTCGAGTCAATTTAAACAACATTGGCTAAAAATTGGATGGCTGGGAATGTCAGTCATTCGACTCAAGTGTAGAGTCGACTAAATCATATGTCGAGTTGACTGAATCAAGTGTCCACTTGACCAGATAGACGAGATAAAGGATTGATGCTAACATCATATTGTACATTGATTATTGCATTGAAACCTCATATGTTTGTCAATGAAAGCATTCAAATCAGCCGAGTGGATGTTCTAGTCAATGACTGGGGTGCGAGTCGATTGACTCAAGTGTTGAGTCAATAGACTCATGATCTGAAGCATCTAGAAATTTCTAAAATCTATCTCTTCGACTTGTAGTTGATCTGGAAACCCTAACCCCGACCCTCCTATAAATAGGAGGATAGTCAAGGCTTTCATAATATACAACTAATGCTGACAAACATTATCCTCTCACAGTTGTGGCAACATGGGATTATGAGCAAGTCTTACCTGTAAAAGGGAGACATGGTTAGGGAGAACAAGTCAGTGCTAGCATGTAGACATTGAAGGGACAAACTCCTTCCCATTGGCTCTAGTAAGAGCATTGAGGAGTTCTAGATGGTCTGTGTAGACTAGCATAGATGCTTGGAGGCTATTGCCACCATGCTAGGAGGACATCATCAACCCCATTTGTGGTGCTACACCAGGAGACTGTCGTCGCCAACAGTTTAGGTGCTACTTGAGAAAGAAGCACGTCACCACAAGGATTATCACAGGACTTGCTCTAGGACCAAGACTATGCCTGGCAAACCCTCTTTCCTAAATACATCATTGTTGACATGATTTGCTTATTTGGGATACATATATAAATTTTTGTTTCCATTTGCCTTATCTACTACCCCAAATGCCAACATATGAATGGTATACACCTATCCATGATATGCACTTAATCGCTAAATCATCATCAAAGGTAAGGTCCAATGGTCAAGATCAGGGTTTTCTTAAGAACTAATACCCTCATATACAAAATACCAAAAATCTAGGGTTAGAACCCAATCATCAAGGTTCGTCATCATTATAGGGTACATAAGCCATATTCTTTGAGATCATGAGTGAACAAGTCAACAAAGTTAAGATCTAGTCCCATCATTAGTCAAGTCATGATTTTGGAGTCTTATAATAATCATAAGGGTCCGACTGGTTTGGTGTAACTGTAACTTTTCCGGAACTTTTCTCGGAAATGAAATTAAGTTCTGAGAAAATGAGTTCCGGATGATTGGTTTGAAACATGAGTTTTCCTAAAACTTAACTTCCATATGATTGGTTTGTTGTAAGATGCTTAACATGATGTATGTAACGTTCTCAACGCCTACAAAAGCCATTTAAATTATTTTCTATATGTAATATTTTGTCAATCGTCTCAAATAAAGGATTCGTGCAAACAAGATTACAATTTCACTTCATATAAAATCATACAACAAACTTGTTACAGTAATAAGAACTATACAATTAACAATATGAGATTTCCATCAAATGCCTTCAGTGCATAACACCAAACATGCTAATATATGTGTTTAGTATTACATCGAACAACTTCAAGGAATCAATGATTTAATAAAATAGAATCCACAACATTCTTAATCAAATTTGGAACAGGGGAACACCCAAATGGAAACGACGATCAGTATTCCATCACCCAAAGATACGAAACCCAGCATCACTGGAGATGAATCGCTGAATTGGATAATACTCACACATTCACCCCGATAGTACACCGACGAGACATGATCCGTAGCTCGAGAACCCTCGTAGCGCGATCAACGGCACCAGCCGACTTCCTCTTCCTCCTCCTGCATCTTCACACCGGTTGTGCCCCCCTCCATGGTGGGTAGCAGAGGTCGATGGAAACTCTGGCATACGAGGAGATCCGACCGCCTGGCGAGGAAGGGAAAACCCTAGAATCATCAGCTCGGGGTGTTGCCGGGGGCGATTAGTGCTGGGAATTGAAGCGGGAGGGAGGAGTCCTGGGAGCGGCAGGAGACGCGGTCGGGACACCGGCGGACGACCCGGTGGAGGACGGCGAGGAGAACACACACCCTATTGAGTCACCGCTCGGTCAGAAGAAGGGAGCGGGCAAGACACGTAACTTGTTTTCCCATTGGTTTTCTACGGAAGCCATTTTCAGAAGCGCATATATATTACCGGAAGCCCAGGGAAAACTGGGAAAGTTGAGTTCCACACTTTCATCGAACCAATCAAGCGAAATTATTAAGGGAACTTGGCTTCCAATATTTTCAGGACACATTACATCAAACCAGTCAGACCCTAAGAGTAAAATGTTTAGGGTTTCAGAGTTAAATCATCATACTTGAGTCATTAACTAATTTTAATTTTCAAAATACCAAGTTTTAGAGATACCAATGAAAAACATAAAGAATCAGGGTCTAAAATCATTTCTAAATGATGCATTTGATTTTTTGATTACATGGACTATGTGATCTTATTTTTTTGGATTTAGGGTTAGCAAGATACAATTTTTATAAGTTCCCTCAATTAAATAGAATTTTAGCTAGTGGGAAGGGAAATACCTAGAAAAGTGGAGAGAAGGCAAAATATACGACCATCGATCAACTGGTCAAACACTGACCAAGGCTGAGATCACACAACCAAGAGAGCACCTACTCCCGAGAATGTTCACAAAGGAAAAAAAAAGAGAACATGGGCATGCCAGTCTCGAGCCATTTATACTTGGTCATGGTCAAACTTTGACCCTGATCCAACGATGATAGTTGCTTGCCCGGTTGCAACAGGTGCACTCGTGCAAGCAGTGGTTCCACGAGGGTGCTCAGGTAGTGCAAAAGGGGTAAAAGAGAGAGAGGGTGAGAGAGAGATAGAGAGAGAGAGAGAAATAGGGTGCCAATGATGTTTGTGAGGGCATCACGAACTAAATGGAGTGTTTAAATATGATTAGAGGTTAGGTTTAGGATATATGAGAGTATGGAGGCAATTAACTTGAGAAACCTCTCAAAGGGCTTCTATTAGGGGTATTTTTGGGATGTTAATGGGTTGGAATACTGAGAGGGGGTGAAAGGAATGAGAATTGAGGAAAAATAATGGAAGATGAGGCAAAGAGGGTGACATGGGGAACTAAGAGCTATAGCATGACTTTCCCATTTAGATTGAGGTTGAAGATGACCCACACCCTATTGGATTGGCATTCAACGACGACTAGGCTGGTGGGGGAACCGAGCCCACATGTGTATGGGCTAGGGGTTTAACACACTTCAATGGAGAAAATTGACAGTTTAGGGGATTTGATACTTGGTTCAATGGCACTGTGGTTGGGCTAAATAAAGGGGGTTTTAGGACTGCAACATAGTCAGTCTTTGAAAGTACATATAAAATTATTTAAACCTCTATTTGATCTCAAATTTGGACCACAACTATATATTAGAGAGTAAAACACTTGTGCAAAGTTTCAAGTTTATTTTGAGCAAAGATGGTCTATTATTTAATCAAATGATTACAGAGTATTTTCAAACTAGGGTTATGCAATTACGTGCATCAACTTGATTCAAAACGTGGATTTTTCAACTGTGGGTATCATTGCTGAGAAATAGATCAAGAAAATTATTATGAGTGAGAAAAGTCAAGTCTATTGAGGATAATATGATCATAGTTATATCAAAATGGACATTGTCAAACTCTCATTACAAACCTAGCCTTGAGAGGGGCAAAATGCTGACACCCCACTTTTTGGTCACTCAATCAACAATCAGGAACAAAATCTTCTGTGGCTAATGATGAGATTCGGTTATCAACAATCATGGGTGGAGAATGTCAGTGTTATCTCTATTCTATTTACCCGAATTGGGATAGTATGTTATAAGACTGGATTCATATGTTGCGGGTATGACATCTGTCAGATTTTAGATTGGATATTGGAGTCAAAAAAATTTCCAGCCTAATTCGGATTCATATACCTCATCATCCACTCCGAATTTACTATGTTTATATATAGACCTAATCTAGTATAATTTAAAATCTCCAATTCTTACCCGATATGATTTCAAATTTCATCTACAACATCTACAAGTAGCGAGTAAGGTGTTTTTTTTTCCTTAATTTCTACAAAATCTTAGTTGGACGTTGTTGGACCCTCCCTGATCCATAACGACATCCTCATCAAGTTGGATTCTTCTGGACCCATTGACAAACAAACCTTTTGTCCTACCTTCCACCCGGCCCTCTAGCATAATAACGAGGACAATAAGGTCTGTTCTCATATATCTTAATCAAGAAATGCGTAAAGAGTGACCCGACGTGAGATGATGTTAAGGTTTTGTTACACAGGGACGGTTTGTCCCTTGTCTTGTTTCATTGTTTTGCAATTAAACTCATGTGTATGACATAATAAATGAAGAAAATCACTCGTCCGTGTCGGTGTTGATGGGCTCCCTCGTCCAGGGAGAGAATAGAGGTAATGCTCGATCCAGTGTTGTTGTTGTTGTTGTTATTTGGCCCCCCATCCTACAAACCGCTTCTCCAAGAGCAACTTGTAAACAGACAAAATAGGTTTGCAATGCAATGCAGTAGCAGATCTAAGGCTGGGACATGCACAGACCTCTCTGCTTCTTCCTAATGGGCGCGTCCAGCTGAATGAGCCATGTCTCCCTTCCTGCCCTCCAGGACCACTGGAAGAGGGACATACGGTATTGTGATTATGACCCATTACTCTACACATCTCCTTCTCTCCCGTCTCCCCCATTGCAGCGATCTAATGGGTGTCAGCTCCCCTTGTCGGGGAAGAAAGGTGGTCCCTTGAGAGATGCAAGGGCCATGAGGCACAGCCGTTATGGAGAAGATGATGTACAGTACAGCGGGGGTGCAATCAAGCAAGCAGAGAGGTAGAAAGAGAAGAAGAGTAGGATTATATTTGTACAGTTACTGCATGTTCGTTTGGAAGCTGTGAGTACAGACAGAGTGATTCGCAGCGGTGCCAAGTGTAAGGGAGGTAAGTGGGCAACGTACGTCTAACGTAGCAATCAAACCAGCCCTCCCATGCAGGTAACAGCGATGGGGGTGCGGTTGGCTGATGAAGACAAAGTGGGGACAGAGAGGATGGGAAGGGGGTGCCGAGCTGGTGTCTGTTTGTAGACGTGTGGAGGTGGAAGAAGAGGAACAAGAACAAGGAAGAGGATGGACGAATCATTTTGCTAGCTTTAGTTGCGGTGAATGAGGGAAAGGTGAGATCCGTCACGGGAAACTTGGGAGAGAGGTTGCTAAAGGAAGAAGAGGTGTTGAACATTACAGTCACTTTTTTTGTCTTGGGAATTTATTCCTCCACACCCCCACACATAATACAGCAAGAAACCAATGCCTGCACTGCAGTCTTCTTTCTTGTTCTTTTTTCTTGTTCTTCTGCTTCATTCTCTCTCTTTCTCTTGTTTGCCCCCACAGCAATCACATCACCCGTCTCTCTCTCTGCTTTCATTTAATCCGCCCGCTATCTCTCTGTGTGTGCGTCCTTGGCTTAACTTCTCCTCCATTAATGATAACGCCTGCTAGTCATCCTTGTCGTTAAAGAAAAGCAGCCCTACACAACTCTACAACCTCTCTCTTTCCAGTCGTCACTCTCTTGCAGATCCTCTTCAAGCGGTATATATGGATGAACTATAGTTGCCCTTTTACCAGGGGAATCTATCTGCCGCTACTTACTGATGAGTTGTTACGTGTCGGAGCTGGGTGCTGAGCTGCACTGGCGTCGACAGGGACGGTGTAACTAATGCACCCGGGACGCGTTACAGCGTTAAAAGGGTTTCGTGGTTCGTTTGAAGAGTAACGACAGCCAGTGACGGATCCAGAAATCTACAACATGGGGGGCTAAATTACTATGAGTAGTGACAATGAGGAAAATAAAAAGAAAAACACACCTAATAAGTGTCTCATTGTCTCCAACATATAAAATAAGCTATTTGTAAAAAAAATCTAACATAAATGAAATGATAAAATTCACTATTCAAAATAATGAATTTGTTTAAATATCTAAGGTCATAACTAACACATTATTTGACATGTCTTTCAGATTAAACAACTAGATGATCAACAATATAATCATAATTCATGATCACTTGATCAGTGCAATGTGCATACAATTGGCAATGCATAAAAAAATAATAGTTATCTTAAAATGGGAACATAATCATCTTTTAAGTGGATAACAAGTATTAAAATATAATATGACATCATTTAGTAGATGATGTCATACTATAAGACCCAAAAAAATTATAGCAGTCAAATCTTATACTATAAAGGATATAAGTATAATGTATTTGGTATATTATAAGATCTTGACACAATGATTAGTAGAAGGAAACTTCAGAAAGAAAGAAGAAGGAAAATATTTAATATGGTTGTATGAACAACATATGATGGAGAAGCGCATTGGGAAATAAAAAGTGAAGAGAATGAAGAGAGAAGATGCATGCATGTTTTTTATTTAAAAGTTGAAGTATAGACATATGAAAGAAAAAATTATATATTTTTATTAACTTCCATTTTACTTGTCATTCTCTATTTTCTCTCTCCATTTGATTAAAGTTATGTTTACTATATGGATTTTGTCACATTTTCTTCTCCTGCTTACCCCACAATTTATATATTTTTCTCTTCTCTTTTTTTACCTTATGCCAATTCAATCATCTTCTTTTCTTTTATAGATAAAATTATTGTCATTATCTTCTCAAGTTCTTATAAATTTGTAATAATTGTTATTTATCTTAAAACTTATAATATATAAATCTTATGTAACTAAAAAGTTTGTGAAATACCATATAACAATAAATATTATTTAGATCTATTTCTATATAATTATATAGATCTTTTCTTAATTTGAGAGTGATTGATTAATAAAAGTTTGAAAAGAAAATATAAATAGAAGGTGATAGTTGTGCATGCATGGTTATAATTTTTTTCCAATGGTGTATAATTATAATTGAGTGAATTTATTCAATTTATAGCTAATAATATTTGTTAAATAATAAGTCAACTATATTACATCAAATTTCAGTTAATAGGTCAACATGATGCATGATATATTTTTATAAACTTTATTTTGTATAACTATTTTCATATTTTAAGGGTATATACCTCATAGTCTTATAGAGATTCACATTCAAGTAGGGGAGACAATTTGTATAAGTCTTAGTACAATTAATATGAAACTATTAAGAAAATTTTAGTAGGATAGAAATCAAATGTATGATTTCTTAAACTCATAATTGATGACATACATATCAGGACGGTAAATTTTATAATTTGTGAGTATATACGTGACACATAATCCACAAATATATTAAGTTTAACCATTAATTAGTTCATATAAAGAAATATTATAGGTTTGACTAAAATTATAAAATTAAAAGTCACATTTTGTACGGTATAATAATTTTTTTACAAAATACAAATCTGTACATGGTATCATAGTAATAATAAAAATATTTTTTAGGGGGGGCTTTAGCCCCGGCAGCCCCCCCCTCTGACTACGCCCCTGACGACAGCAACATTTTACAGTAAACAGCACGTCTGAGACTTCAGATGCAGAGAGAAGATAAATGACTAAGGGGCCCCTGGATCCAGCCTCTGTTTTCTCATCAGAAACCTGTCGAAAGCCCTGAAATAATTACCACCAACCCTGCTGAATCTGTTGAAAGAGGTCATGACTAATCCACGTTTACCCCTGTACCTCAAACACCTGCACTGCATCCAATAAGGAGGGATTTACAAACAGTTCCACGTTTGACTCGACTCCCTTCAAATTGCCAATTTGGGGGTGGGTAGTGATTTGCTGTTTGTTTCCGATTGCGACGTGTTTCCATACGGATTGCCGTGTGCTCGAGGGAACTGAAAAAGAGCCAGGGGAACATGGCATCATATTTGTCCTTAACATGGATTGACTCTTGTCTTTAAGCGAGGTTGTTAACAGACATCCGGGGTCGAGGGAGGGGAACAAACGTAGAGATCTAGCACTCTTATTTTGTGTGTCTCTCTCAACAAGTACTCCAAATTGCCAATTATTCCGGATTAATTGCGTCAAGCCGTCACCTCATGTCTGGAGCTGCCTTTTTGCGTGCAAAAGTGCACAAGCTTTGGAATTTCGCTATAGATTTATATATGTCCTTGAAATAAATATAAAAACCCATAATGTTACTCAATCTGCTGGCCCGTTTTCCCTTCTAGGTAAGGGATGAGGGGTGGTGGGCGTGTTGGTCTGCATATGTTGCTTTCTTCAGTACGCTGATATATCTCCAACCTGTTTTTTTTTACTATGTTTAATCCCTACCCAAACAACCGGTAGCGGTACGTAGCCTCCCGTAAGTTGGTAACCAGTAACAACAGTTCATCTCCATACCATTTATTACGTATCACATAGATGGCTCAGTTCATGCATTACCCCCCAATTCAAGTTAGAGAGAGAGTATGGGAGGGGGTGGAATCTTTTATTATTCCTCCCAGCAATCACATGAAAAATGACAACCCGCCTCCCTCATCATTCCTTCCTATTGAGGACCACACTGTCCCAATCTACCGCACAAGGGAATTACCTACAACAACAACTTTTCCATAGGTGTAACAAAAAAGGGAGGATGAAAACAGGAGGGTGCAATAAGTGAACTTTCTCTACACCAGCTACTTTGGAACTTCCAGTGTCCATTGTTCACTAGCGTACTAGGGAAGGAAATGGATTCCCTGTTAGGGCTCGCTGCAAGTGGGGTGGAACAGCATACTTCTAATCAACAATTGGCGGGCTAGTGGAACTTCTTGTCCCCGATTTGGTCTCAAATTTTCTTGGTTTGTTCTGGTTCGATTGAATTAGCTTCTTTTCTCCGTTAAAGATAAAACCAGGAAGATGGATATGCGTGCATGCTGATATCTTTGTAACTAATCAGATGGAAGTTACTAGGCATTGATTCTGGCCTCCTCACTATTTTGTTCCATTTTAGCAGCATAATTTGAGTTTAATTGTCAATCGGGAAAGGTGCCGATGAGCCATTAGATTTTAGTAGCGAGACCAGCGTCAGAAAAATATTCATAACTATCACTTAGTATTTGAATTTTGGGTAATATTATTGTCCAATGTCATGCCTAACGTACTTAAACATGTCATGCATGGTTTTAATAACAAGTTTGGAATCACACGATCGTTACCGACTTAGACACCCCAAATACCGAAAAAGTCCTTGAATATAAGGTTGACGGTCGCATGAGTTTGTTGTCTTCTCGCAAGGGATAAATTGAGTCATCTTTGAGAAACCGCCGACCACTACGACGCTAGAATCACTCCTTACGGTGTTAGTTCATGGATAATATCCACTTAGGATGCATTACTAGTGAGTGATCAAGGGGACTAGAGACCGATTTTGTAAATTCCATCCATGTCGCTTGATTGATCTCAAGGCACCACAAATACGCAGCCACGTATCACAATTAAAAAAGTACTCCACAAATACGTAGATTAACAATATTGCACATTTATTCTTCTGGTTCTATTCACTTTGAAAAATGCTACTAAGGCTGCTTTTGGCAATGCCGTCTGAGCTCTAACGTGACCAGTCATTTTAACTCATGTTTGTTATGTAGATAAAAAGACAAATAAGATGCACACGGATAAGCTAATCGGAAAGTCTCCAGATAGCATACCGCTTAAAATACTTGCGGCAGGATCCAGATTTATTTGCCGTGGATGTATATATTTCCAATAAAACCCCTATAACAGACCGCTGAATATATATAACGTTATTTACATATAGGGCATAATAGACTTTGTTTAAATAATTATGTATTACTTACATGCGTATCAAACAACGAACATCTTACTACTAAGTCTATTTGTCCTTTATCCAAACAACAATCAATCTATAAAAGGATAAGATATCACCAGTTAATTTATCCATGACAAACAAACTTATCACAATAAGTCAAGTTCGGTTAAGGTTGTCGACAGTTTCCTGGGTGGGGATGTAAATATGATGTTTTTGTGTCTCTGGATAATTAAATAACTATAAGCCTACTCTACTTTGTAAATGAACAATCTATTAGCTTGACCAAGTTTATATTCGGACCATCAGAGGATGGAAAATAGCAGGCAAACCAAAATGATCTGATACGAAAATGAACAGGGAGTAATAGTATACAAAGCACCATCGAGATCAATTATATAAATACAACATACACAATCAAACTATAGAGTCTAAAACCCACATATGGCATATATTGACCATCCATTTTGAAGTCCAATCATAAGTATACAGATAAGTTCAAGTAGTGTCTACTCCATAAACCTCACCTTGTAGTGGACACAACTAAATATACTAATAGAAAAACATGGAATTAAGTAGCATTAATGGGTGATATAAACAAGACCTAGACAATTTCAAAGAGTTATAAGAGAATAAATATATAGAAAATATTAATGAGGAGAAACATGTATCAAGATAATGAAATCAGATTTTTTTTTTTGAAAAAGATAAAAGAAAATAAAATTTATTATGGATAAGAAGTACAAGAGAAATTCAAATACCAAAAGTAGTGATATAGTCAACATTGAAGTCATATGTCTTGTTCATAAATCTCTGAGATGTACGGGGGGAGAGGAGGGCACGGGGGCTGAGGTGGCGACGGCGGCTGAGGGCAGGCCGATCGGGGGAATGAAGACCAGAGAGGGGGGACCAGACTTCAAGGAGGTGGAAGAGAGTACTACCCGTATGCGGAGGGAGAACCGTGGAGGGATCCAGAGAAACAAGGCGATCCGGGCGGACAGAAAAACAAAGGAGTTAGGGTTGGCATCCCAAAAGTCGGGATCGAACTCCAATTCGCCGGAATGAAGGGTGATACTTCTGGATCGAGCATGAACATTACGTCGGAAATAGTTATGGAGGAACAGGTGACGGAGATGCACTTCCCACCGTTACATGACGATGGAACGCCCACAACAAAGGCGTGGGGAAATCAAAAGGGGGGCTCTGAAGAAGCAGACCCATCTTCTTCAAGCGTATCTGATCCTGACCTAAGTGTGGAAGGTGCTCGGCAAGGAAACCAAAAAGAGATTTTTCTAGAAACCCTATATGAAAGAAACCTATCGGTTTCAGACGTCAAGTTGAACCTGGGCGATTCAGGCCCTTTGCTGATCATCAACCCGGACGCTGAAGAGAACCTGGCACGACTGTGGATGTATACGGTGGTAGCTCAACTTATTAGAACAGATGTGGATTACATGACGATGCGAGACAAACTCAAGCTACTGTGGAATCCATTAGGGAGGTTCCATATGTTCGAAGTAGATCTGGGACACTATGTGATACAGTTCTCTTGCGAACACGATTTTGATATGGCTCTAACGGGGGGACCCTAAAAGCTTTTCAGATGCTGCTTGGCAGTTTGGCAATGGACTCCCTCATTCAAACCTTCAGTAGATCTTCCCAATTATCTGGTCTTTTGGGTCAGGATACTAGATCTCCCACTGCACCTATATGTCCCAACCATGTTCGACTATATATGTAACATCCCTGACTTGGGTTATGCTTTAACCCTAGATGTTTTGTTTAAGAAAGATAATTATATGTTTTCTCTTATCTTTTGAAAAGTAATTAAGGCTCAATAGGAACTTATGTTTCAATTTTAGTACTTTTTGAATGATGTTAAAAATAATGTTTTGTCTGTTTTGGACTAAAGTGAAAATTACCCAAGTTGAGGGGTTAACTTGCAAAAGTTACATGATGAAATGTTCCTTAAGTGTTGAAGCATCATAAGAATGAAAATGATGCATAGGCATGGCTTGTAGAAGCCTGAGCACCAAGAAAGAGCTTATTCAGCAATGTTTGTGCATTAAAACCTAGTTTTGGTGTAATGTGCAATTTACCCAAAACCTAGGGTTCAATATGCAAATACCACTTCTAGAGAGTTCCTAATGTTTCTTGGTATCAATAAGAGAAAAGAAAATAAGAGGGGCCGGCTCATTTGAATCCCTTTGGGGGAGAGAGAATCTTGATATTAAAATAATCAAGATTTAAGCATAATTGAAACCCTAATTCAATTTAATGCAAAAATAAATATATTAATGGAAGTGCCCTTCAACCAAAAATATGATGGTTGAATTTATATAAGTATGTACGTCCTTGTGCCTTACAATGGCACCAAAATATCTAAAGTGAGTCGAGAGCCCACTCACATTAATTAAAGAAAAAGTAATATCCACTCATTTTTGGATATTATTATTATATTGATTAAGGTGCTTAATTTGTTTTCTTTAATTCATGGATAAAGAAGAGGATTTTGAAGGAGAGGATGATGGATTCGTATGTAAGGAAGTGAGGGGGATAAGTGGCACCAATCTAAGGAATTGAAGGATTTTTATAACACTTTCTCTCTCTTGAAATTCTCTTATATACACTCCATTTTCCACCCGCATGAAAGACTCTTTTTCGAATCTACTTTCTTTCTTTGCTTTGGCCAAACACAAGGGACCTTAGGAGCAATAGGAGGATGTGCCCCAACCTGTAGGTGAGCTCCTTAATCATCTTCAACCTTGATTTCATGGTGAAAATCGAAATTCAATGCTTATTTTCTTCTTTTCTCCATTCAATCTTCAACTTTAGCCAATCTTTTCACTCAAAGACTTGAGAACGGACCTTGGACAGTTGAGAAAGCTTCATTCACCATTGAGGACGTGAAGCTTGAAGCTTGGATTCAACTTTGAAGGCAGGTTATATAACTTGAACCCTTAAATATCATTATTGATTTCATCCGTTTGAGGGTAAACGATCTTCATACAATTTAAGGTCAAACGGTCTCAAGACTGTTGGAGATCAAGAGGAGTCATGGATGGATGGAGATCCAAGGGTTGCAAGTTGATCTACTTTCAATGGTCTTAATATTGGATGGTTCAATGAGTGAAAACCCTAAATCGATTGATTAAGAAACCCTAATTGATCCATTCAGTTTCAAGGTGGTTTGGACCAAACAGTCTTGAGAACGTTTGAGTCCAAAAGGCCTTGAGACCATTTGGGATCAAACGATCTTCAGACCATTTGGAGGGTAAACGGTCTCAAACCATTTGATGTCCAATCAGTTTCAATGATGGGTTGTTCATTCAGTTTAATGATAATTTGATCAAACAGTTTCAAAGGTTGAAAGAACTAAACGATTTCAAAACCATTTAAGAGAAATGGTCTCAACCCTAGATGCCCAAATGGTCTCAAGACCGTTTGGAAGGAAAACGGTTTCAAAACCGTTTGAAGGTCAAGGAGGTCAAAACCATTTGAAGGTTCAAAAATATCAAAACCATTTGGAGACCTAATAGTCTCAAGGCTATGAAAGATCAATTAACCCTATGATTGTTAATGATGTATCTCAAAGTTAATTACAATGGTTGTACCTCTCAAGTACTTAGGTGATTAGTACCTTTTGAGTGGTTAACCTTTGATGCTTATGAAAGTAGTAACTCAATATACTATGATAATCATAGATGTATGTATTTGAATAATGGGTTGATCCAAGTTGATAAGTATGGAGTAATCCACATAGTAGAGAGGATGAGAGAGAGAGAGGAATTCATACATGTATAATAATCATGTAGTGGTTAAACCTCAATACTCTCAACATGAATAGAATACGTAGTTAGGGTATGATCCTTGATAAAGAGATCATGAAACCCTAATCGAGAAGGTTGATGTTCCCTAACCCTAATTTAGGGTGATGGTGTAACCCTAATCTAGGGTGATGATATGAGAAAACCCAATTCAGGGTAATATAATGAAAAACCCTAATTTAAGAGGATGCTTCATAAAACCCTAATTTGGGGAAAAGTTATAAGGAACCTTAATTCAAGATAATGATGTATGAAACCCTAATCTAGGGTGATGCCATGTGAAACCCTAATGCAATAATGTGATGTGAAACTCTAATCCAGGGTGATGCTAAGTGAAACCCTGATTTTGGGTTATAGTGCATGAAACCCTAATGTTGGGCAATATGATGATAAACTATAACCCTAATTTTGGGTAATGGGATGAGTATCCCTAATTGACATGAATTTGGGAAACCCTAATCCTAATGAGGGAATAGTGATGCAACTCTTACATTGCATAGCACTGATATGAAATTGATATAACTGTTATCATGAGTACTAACCATGCAAGTATCATGAGATATTGGGCATAACCAGGTATGGGCTATGATGTTTTATTATTGAAATTGTTTTATGGACCTTATGAGCCATAATATGCTTTGTTGCCTAGTAAGAGGTAACAAGAGATTAAATGGGCTTTGAGAGCCATGTGAGATGCTTGTGTAGCATGTATCGTGTTTACCTTGGTCAGATGACCTGAAGATATTAGTTACCTGATAAGTGGTAACAAGTGTTCTTTGATGAACTAAGGGTTTGAATACCCATATTCCATAATCATGATGATGAGATGTTAAGGGATGAGAATGCCCATGATGTGACAAGCTATTGAGATCCCAATGTTTTATAAAGCCTCGAAAAGTACATGATAGAAGTATTACTCATTCTTTGTAGCATTTATTATAATAATTCCTGTTTGGAATCTTGATTGATGTTAAAATAATAGGGTAATTTTCTTAACTAATCAAGTGGAATATTATTATATAAAGTCCTGTCCATAGATCCATCATCGTCAGTAATTGGTGATGGTGAAACAAGTTTTCCTATGAGAACTCCTGGAATGCATATTTTTGAATATGTAGGGGTAATGGGTGAATATATCCTTACGCCTCATCGGAATGACTGTGGATCATATCCTATGCACAGGAATGGTTATGGACCATATCCTAATGAGAGTATGGCTATGGGCCATAACTCCACAATACTAGTGTGGTGAAGCGTTCGTACAAAATGTTATTAACTAAGCAGAAGCGATCATTAACAGCAGATTACTGAAAATCACTAAAAATTAAAAGCATTTACAAAGAGATCCAAACACAGGAAAACTCTTTTATCAAGAACCAATGTATTTCATTTACATCATGGTTCATAAGTACATATCCTATACTATCCCTTCTTGAGGATTACAAGCATCATCTGCTCTGTTAAAACTATACACAGGCAGCATAAGAACCTCGAGGCATCAATCCAAAATCTCAGATCGATGCATTAAAAGTACTAAATAATAACTCTGAGGACATGAGAGTACAGAGATGACACATAGGACTTTCTATATAAAATATGACATCGAGAGCCTCCACCTAGAATATTACAGTTGTCCCTTTTGCTGCTGCTGCTCTCCCCCTGCTATAGGGTTTCTGCCTCTTCTTCTGCGTCTACCTAGAAAAAGTTGGATCCCACGGGGGTGAGACATTTGAAAATTGTCCCAGTGAGAGATATAACTCTCTGCCAGAAACATTATTATTGCAGATAAATAGTAATAAACTGAGCAGGAGTTCTTTTATATTAATAACAATATTAATCATTATATGAACAAAATAAGATAATCTCCTTTCTTAAGGAGAACATTACATCTACCCATGGTAGACTTGTACATCATCTATCTACTTTGCAAGGAAGGTAAGGAATCATAAATATATCATCTATCAACTAAAGATGCATAAAGAAATGTAACATCAACCAATGATTTTCATATTCAATCCTTAAGCAAACATGCTATATGGCTGATTACATTTTACATTCATACTTATGCCCTGAGGAGATGAGGTATACCTCTCATACTCCAACCGACCATTGCGAAGTCAAAATCGGTGCCATACAAGGTCAATGGAAGAGCCGGCTGCCATGACTTCCCTTATCTCAGTCAGTATGAGATTCCATGTAGGACATCTTGTGTCTCTACTAAATAGCTTTCCAGGGTATACTGGCAACTTCGCTATAGAGTTATAGTGTCAACTGCACTCCTTCGGCATCGAGAGATTTAATGCTTACCTCACATCAATCCGACATTAAAATTATTGGGAGATTCGTGATACATCCATCTCGGTATTGGGGGATTAGTGATACATCCACCCCGACATATATATAATGAAGGATTGAGATATTTAATGTTTATCTCACATAAATTCCTCCATTAGGGTGTAAGGATATTTTCTCCCATCACCCCCGCATATTAAAAAATATGCATTCTGGGTTATGCCGCGGAGCAACCCATTTCACCATCCAGCAAATTCTAACGCTGATGGTTATATGGCCAGGGCACTACATGATAAGATTCCACTTAATTAATTAAGTGTATTACCATATTCTTTTAGCATTAGTCAAGTTTTCAAACATAAATTATTATAACAAATGCTACAAAGAATGTGTAATACTTCTATCAAATATTTTTCAAGGCTTTATAAAACATTGGGATCTCAATCCCTTATCTCATTTCTGGGAATTCACATCCCTCAACATCATCATCAGGTATACTAGATCTGGGTATTCAAACCCTTAGTTTATCACTGAACATGGTTACCACTTATCAGGTAATTATTACCTTTAGGTCATCTGACCAAGGTAAACATGATACTTGCTACACAAGCATCTCACATGGCTCTCAAAGCCCATTTAGTCTCTTGTTACTTCTTACTAGGCAACAAAACATATAATGGCTCACAAGGCCCATAAAGCATTTAAATGATTAACACATCATAGCTCATACCTGGATATGCTCATCATCTCATGATTACTTGTATGATCATTACATGATAACAGTTATGTCAATTATATATCAGCACTACACAATGTAAGAGTAGCATCACTATTCCCTTATTTAGGGTTAGGATTTCTCTTACATATCATCACTCTTCATTAGGGTTAGGGTTTTTCATTATTAACCATTTAGCATCTCAAGATCATATTATTAATGATCAAGCCCTAATTCATTGCTCCACACAACTAGGAGTCAACATTAATAACATAAGTATTCAATCATGCTTATTTATTCTCATCACTTATCATTAAATGAAGTATCAACACAAGGTATAAGTTCCTCTCTCAACTTTACCAGAATATGATTACATCATACTTTATTAATTTGGCTTAACCTTTTCATAAGGTATGTTAGCCTACACTTATCAAAGTGCATTACATCTCAATGTAACAATTGTCATGACACACTTCATGTGTTACTCATCCAAGTATATTGGATTTAGAATACATCAAGGTGTATCAATATTGAGGTGCTGGATGTGATATCTATCATGTCTTGATGTATCACTTCCCTCATCACCTTTATCTTAAGTTTACTCCATGCACCAGTTCATCACATTTATCATGTAATGTATTGGTCACAAGTCACTTATTTGAAATATGCAACCATTGTCAATGATATGGACTCATTTCAAGTTAAGGCATTATTGATATAAGATCATCCATTAACAACCACATTAGGTGTTTCACTTATCAATATATTAGTCACTATTCTATTATTAGGGATAGGTTTTCCCATCTTTATGAATCAGGGTTTACATAACATCACCCTATATTAGGTTTTCACATAACATCACCCTATATTAAAATTTCACATAACATCATCCTATATCAGGGTTTCACATAGCATTACCTGAAATTAGGGTTTCTCAACTCATAGCCCAAAGTTAGGGTTATGGTTTATCATCATATTGCCCAGATTAGGATTTCATAGTTCTTCACCCTTTATTAGGGTTAGGGTCTCATATTAGGGTTTCATATAGCATTACATAGCATCACCCTAGATTAGAGTCTCACATCACATCATTGCATTAGGGTTACACATAACATCATCCTTGATTAGGATTTCACATCACATCACTGCATTAGGGTTTTACATGGCATTAACCGAGATTAGGGTTTCACATGTCATCACCCATGATTAGGGTTTCACACATCATTGTCTCGAATTTAGGTTCCTTATAACTTTTCCCAAATTAGGGTTTCATGTTACTTTACCCGAAATTAGGGTTTCATGAGGCATCCTCTTGAATTAGGGTTTTCATTATATTACCCTGAATTGGGATTTCTCATATAATTACCCTAGATTAGGATTACACCATTACCCTAGGTTAGGGTTTTCATCTAATATTGCCCTAAATTAGGGTTAGGGCTCATCAACCTTCTCAATTAGGGTTTCATGATCTCTTTATTAAGGATCATACCCTAACTACATATTTTATTCATGTTGAAAGTGTTGAGGCTTATCCATTACATGATTATCATACATGTATGAATTCCTCTCTCTCTCATCCTCTCTAGGATGTTGATTTCTTCAAGCTTGATTAGATTAGGTCAACCCTTCATTCAAGTACATACATTTAGGATTAGCATAATGTATTGAGATATTACTTTCATAAGCATCAAAGGTTAACCCTTTTAAGGATAATGATCACCCTAGTACCTTAAAGGTACAACCATTGTAATTATCTTTGAGGTACATAATTAAAAATCATAGGGTTAATTGATCTTTCATAGCTTTGAGGATATTAGGTCTCCAAACGGTTTTGATACTTTTGAACCTTCAAACGGTTTTTAAGATGTTGACCTTCAAACGGTCTTGAGGTTCTTGACCTCCAAACGGTCTTGATCCACATCTTCAATCGGTCTTAAGACCGTTAGACCATCAAACAGTCTTGATCTCACAATCCCTAAATGGTTTGAGACCGTTTGAATTAAATATAATTAACCCCAAACAGTTTGAAACCGAATGAACAACTCATCATTGAAACCAATTGACCATCAAATGGTTTGAGACCGTTTTCCCTCCAAATGGTCTAAAGACTTTTTGATCCCAATCAGTCTCAAGACCATTTGGACTCAAATGGTATCAAGATTGTTTGGTCCAAACCACCTTGAAACCGAATTGACCAATTAGGGTTTCCTCCAATCAATCAATTGATTTTAGGGTTTGCTTTATTGAATCACACATCAATTGGACCATTGAAAGTACATCAAATTACAGCCCTTGAATTTCCAATCATCCATCACATCCCTTGACCTCCAAACAGTCTTGAGAGCATTTGGTCTCAAACGGTCTTGAGACCGTTTGCCCTCAAACGGACTTGAGACCATTTGAGCCAATCAACTTAGAAATTGACTCAATCGATTTAGGGTTTCAACCATTCAATCCAATTAGGGTTAGTAATCAATGGATCACCCATCCTTGAATTCATTAAATTTAAATCAGTTTGAGCCATTGGATCTTCATCATTCACATCAGCAATTAACCCCAAATGGTTTTGAAGTTCAATTTACCCAATCGATCTTGAGATCCATTACCCATTCAGTTTTGAACTCAATTATCCATTCGATCTTGAAGTCAACTACCCATTCAATTTTGATATAAATTACCCATTCGGTCTTGAAGTAAATTACCCATTCGATCTTGGATTCAATTACCCATTCGGTCTTGAACTCAATCACCCATTCGGTTTTGAGGTAAATTGCCCATTCGGTTTTGAAACCGAATCAACTCAATCAGTTTTGAAACCGAATCAACTCAATCGGTTTTGAAAACCGTTTGCCCATTCCTTTGTTGAGGTGTGTGCTTAAGATTCCATCATCATCTTCAACCTGCAAACCTTCGAAATTAGTTGTGATTCTTAGGGTGATTTCAATAACTAATCAAAAGGAAATTGAGGAAGAAGAAAGGTTCAACACATGATGAATAAATTGCAAGCAATAATGACATTTAAGGGTTCAAGTTATATAACCTGCCTTCAAAGTTGAATACAAGATTCAAGATTCACATCCTCAATGGTGAATGAAGCTTTCCCAACTATCCAAGGTTCGTTCTCAAGTCTTTGGATGCAAAGGATGATCAAGGTTGAGCATTGAATGGAGAAAAGAAGAAATCAAGCATTGAATTTCGATTTCCACCATGAAATCAAGGTTGAAGATGACTATGGAGCTTACCAACAGGTTGGGGCACATCCTCATACTGCTCCTAAGATCCCTTGTGTTCAAACAAAGCAAGGAAAGAAAAAGGGATCAAAAAAGCCTTTCATGTGGGTTGAGAATGGGATGTATATAAGGGAATTTCAATGAGAGAGAAAGTGATAAATAATTCCTTCAACTCCCAAAATTGGTGCCACATACTCCCCTCCATCCCTTTCATACGAAGCCATCTCCCCCAACTTGTAATTCCTATTCATTATCCATGAATTAAAAGAAAGCAAATTAAGCACCTTAATCAATATAATAATAATATCCAAAATAGAGTGGATATTACTTTTTCTTTAACTAATGTGAGCGGACTCTCCACTCACTTTAGATATTTCGTTGGCTTTGAAAGGCACAAGGAAGTTCACACTTATACAAATTCAACCATCACACTTTTGGTTGAAAGGCACTTCCATTAATATATTTATTTTTGCATTAAATTGAATTAGGGTTTCAATTATGCTTAAATCTTGATTATATTAATATCAAGATTCTCTATCCTCCAAATAGATTCAAATGAGACACAACTTTGATTTTATTGTCTCTAATTGATACCAAGAAACATTAGGGACTCTCTAGAAGTGGTATTTTGCGTATTGAACCCTAGGTTTTGGGTAAATTGCACATTACACCAAAACTAGGTTTTAATGCACAAACATTGTTTAATAAGCTCTTTCTTGATGCTCAGGCTTTCACAAGCCATACCTATGCATCATTCTCATTCTTATGATGCTTCAACACTTGAGGAACATTTTATCATGTAACATTTGCAAGTTAACCCCTCAACTTGGGTAATTTGCACTTTAGTCCATAATAAGTGAAACATTGTTTCAACATTATTCAAATAGGACCAAAATTGAAACATAAGTTCCTCTTGAGCCTTAATTATTTTTCAAAAGATAAAGACAAGAATATAAATGACTTACTTAAGCAAAACCTCTAGGTTTAAGCCTTAACCCAGGTCAGGGATGTTACAACCAGGCATTGGCTAAGGGCCATATCCTGAAAAGAGTATATGCTAGGGGCTATAACTCTATAGCGAAGTTACCAGTATACCATGGTAAGCTATTTAGCAGAGACATAAGATGTCCTGCATATAGTCTCGTACTGACCGAGACATATGTGGTGATGGAGTCTGTCTCTTCCATTGACCTATGTATGGAACTGATGCTTTATGTAATCATGGTCGGTTGGAGCATGAACGGTATACTTCATCTCCTCAGGGCTTAAGTATGATTGTAAAATATAACCAACCGTGTAGCATATTTTCTCAAGGTTGAAATATGAGAATCACTGGTTGATGTTACCTTGCTTAGCATATCTTAGACGGATAAATGTTATACATGTCTTCAATTCCTTATAGGATAAGTGACATGCTGCTTTATCAAGTTATAGCAAAAATACTTGAATAAGAATATTGTTCTAATCTGTTTAGACAATGATTTATCTACTGTTGAATATATATAATTCCCTGCTCAGTTTTATTCTATTAAACTACAATAATAATATTTCTGGCGGAGAGTTATATCTCCCGCTGGGAAAATTTTCAATTGTCTCATCCCCGTGGGATCCAACCTTTTTAGGTGGATGAGGACGAGGAGGTAGAAACCATACAGTAGAAGAAGGGCATCAACAACAGGGACAGTAGTGAGATTCCAGGTGGAGGCACTGGATATCATATTTTGTATAAAGAGTCCTATGTGTCATCTCTGTACTCTCAGGTCCTCGGAGTTGTAGTCAGTACTTTTAAATGAATCGATCTGAGATTTTGGCTTGATGCCTCGAGGTTCTTATGCTATCTGTGTATAGATTTAACAAGGCAATTGATTCTTGTAATCCTCGAGAAGAGACAGTACATGATATGTACTTATGTACCAGGATGTAAATAAAATACTTTGGTTCTTGACAAAAGAGTTTTCCCGTGTTTGGATCTCTCTGTAAATGGTTTTAATTTTTAGTGATTTTTAGTAATCCTCTGTTAATGACCGCTTTCACATTTGTCTTTATCCGATGTTTGGGATTTTTCATCACAATAAGTGGTATGAGAGCTCTAGGTTTGTTGAGTCTACAGAGACATAGGATTAAGGTTGTTGAGTCTGTTCTAGTGTCTTCCAGTATGTCTTATAGTGTCTTCTGCTCATATAGGAGGAGAAGAAGAACTTAAAGATGTCTGGATCACACGAAGAACATGCGGCTGAGAGCAGTGTTGCTGCACCAGGAAGAGGTGCAAGGGATCAGGATAGGGAGGAACTAGTACCTGAACACCCCAGCTTAACCAGACTGCACTAGAAAATCTAGCTTTCCATGATCTATTTGGGCAGTTCATGGCAACCATGATGCATATGGCGGATAGAATGCCACCACCTGCACCTAGGGCACCAGCTCACAATAAATCATAGGGAGCCGTAAAGACTTTTGAATGACTTTGCCGGGTTGGAGCCACAAATTATACTGGTACAGGTGATCCAGTAGATGCAGATATGTGGCTGACTGAGCTGGAGAAGGCTTTTAGGATCCTCAATATTCCTGAAGCAGAGAAGGTGAGGCATGCATTGTACCTTCTAAAAGGGAGTGTTGGACACTGGTGGATAATAGAAGAGGGAAAGAGGCAAGGTGTTGAAATCAGATGGGAAGAATTATGACGAGAATTCGTCAATAATTACTTCCCCAAGACATATTTAGATGAGAATATCTCTTAGTTTGAGCGTATAAGGCAAGGACTACTGAACATTAGTGAGTATGAAGTTAAATTCATGGAGCTTTTGCGGTTCTATCCACATATGGCAGCTGCTGATGAAGAGATAATTCAACATTTTGAGAAGGGGCTGAATGCTGAATTGACCACTCATGTGTCTTCCTTAGAGAACAGGGAGAGGTTCACCACCTTTGTGGTGTCCGTGAGACGGATAGAAAGGTCAGTGATTGAGAAGCGTCAAAATAAGAGTAAGAAGGTGTATACTCAGTTTCAAGGACAGAGGTCCAGAAGTTTCAAGAAAATGAGATTTTCCGCACCAACACCACCACTGAGGTTCAACACCCAGACACAGTGGATGTCAAGTAGGGGTAGGGGCCATAGTTTCCCTCTAAATAGAGCCCCCAGTACAACATCAATGTTAGTAACTGGACCTGTTAGACCATATCAAGAGAATAGAACCTGTCACCAGTGTAGACATGCAGCACATCTAGCAAGGGATTGTCCAATTGGGAACACAATGGTAACCCAACCACCGAGGCAGAGTCAGCAAGGCTCTCAAAGGTGACAGATTTCGAGTGGCACTCAAGGACGTGGACAAGCACCCCAACTTGGTTCGTCGGCACCCAACAACTGAGCATAGGGTCAATAGCAAGCAACAACAAGAGTCTATGTGATGAATCAACCCGAAGCGGTAGTCAACCCTCGAGTTGTGACAGGTCAGATGGAACTATTTCATTCTAATTTGTCTTCATCCTGCTGCGTATTTGTTTTGATTGATCTGGGTGCTGCACATTCCTTTATCACTCAAAGAGTGATTCATGACTGCAAAATGATTGTTAGTCATAGAGCAAATAGTCTGCTGTTAGAAACCCCTTTGTTGGGATCTGCAATGCTGTGGGAGGTGTGTTCTCCCTGCATTCTTTCCTTTTCTAAACATCACATTCAGGTGGATCTTATACCACTTGAGATGTACGGGTTCGATATAATTCTTGGGATGGACACCCTAGAAAAGTACAAGGTTGTCTTGGATTGTGATTCCAAGCAAGCTGTGTTCACAGATGATGGTGACACATGGATCTTTTAGGGAGATAGAAAGATTCTTCCAACCTGTCTTGTGTCAGCTATGGTAGCTGAGAAGCTGATGAGACAAGGATGTTTTGCATTCTTGGCACATGTGGTAGACACCACAATGGAGAGCCCTAATCCTTCTGAAGTTCTGATAGTTAGGGAGTTTGAAGATGTGTTACCTGAGAAACTTCCAGGTGTTCCTCTGCCTCGAGAGATTGATTTTGAGATTGATCTAATCCCGGGCACGCAACCAATAGCACAAACACCGTATAGAATGGCACCTGCGGAGATGGCAGAGCTCAAGAAATAGCTGTAGGAGTTGCTTGAGAAAGGTTTTATCCGACCGAGTACTTCACGATGGGGTGCTCCGGTTCTCTTTATTAAGAAGAAGGATGGATCGATGCAATTCTGCATTGATTACAGACAGTTGAATAAAGTAACCATAAAGAACACACATCCTCTACCAAGGATCGATGACCTATTTGATCAGTTGCGTGGTGCAACTATCTTCTCTAAGATAGATCTTAGGTCAGGATATCACCAGTTGCGTATCAAGGAGAGTGACATATCTAAGTCTACCTTTAGGACAAGGTATGGTTACTATGAGTTCATAGTTATGTCATTTGGACTAACTAATGCACCAACTACATTCATGGAACTCATGAATAGAATCTTTTGACCTTTTCTTAATCAGTTCATAGTAGTCTTCATAGATGACATCTTGATATACAGTAGAGATGCTAAACAACATGAGAAACACCTTCATCAGGCTTTAACTTTGTTAAGAGAGCATAAGCTATATGCTAAGTTTAGCAAATGTGAGTTCTAGTTACCAAAAGTTTCTTTTCTAGGACAAGTAATATCTGCCTCAGGTATTCATGTTGATCCTAAGAAGGTAGAATCTGTCCTACAATGGGAACAACTAAAGACACCAACGGAGATACACAGTTTTCTAGGATTGGCGGGATATTACAAGAGGTTCATTAAGAACTTCAGTTCTATATCTTTACCCCTAACCAAGTTGACTAGGAAGGAGGTTCCTTTTGTCTAGAATGACAAATGTCAACATTCTTTCCAGCTGTTGAAAGAAAGGTTAACAAGTGCACCTGTGCTGGTGTTACCTGAGCAAGGGAAGGGGTATATAGTTTTCTGTGATGCATCTAAGAATGGTCTAGGATGTGTGTTGATGCAGGATAATCAAGTGCTTTCTTTTACCTCTCGACAACTTAAGAAACATGAGGAGAATTATCTGACACATGATCTAGAGCTAGTTATTGTGGTTCATGCTTTGAAGATCTGGAGACATTATCTATATGGAGAAGCATTCCAAATTTTCACATACCATAAGAATCTAAAATATATCTTCTCACAACATGAGTTGAACATGAGACAATGCCACTGGATGGAGTTAATCATGGATTATGATTGTACAATTGATTATCATCCATGGAAGGCTAACATAGTGGCTGATGCACTAAGTAGGAAATCATCATCACCAGCCTTAGATAAAGCACAGTTGAACTCCTTAGTGTGCTTTAAAAGAGATATGCTTATCTCCTTGAGGCAAAACAATATACAGCTTAAGGTATCATTGTTAGCCAGGCTGTTAGCTGAGATGGAAGTTAAACCTACTCTGAGACAGCTGATCAAAGAAGCACAACAAGCTGATATTGTGGTTTAGCAGACTAGGTTAGAGTATGGTAGTAAGAAACGGGATGGCTTTCATGAGTTAGAGGATCAGGTAGTCTATTACCATGGTAGGATGGTAGTACCTGATGCCAATGGCTTAAGGAAGTTAGTCGTGGAGGAAGCTCACTCATCTATGTATGCAATGCATCTAGGGAGTACCAAAATGTATCATAACTTGATGGATATGTATTGGTGACCAGGTCTGAAGAAGGATGTAGCTGAGTTTGTTATGCGGTGTCCAGTGTGTCACCAGGTTAAAGCTGAACATTAAAAGCCCGTAGGAACAATGCAACCTTTGCCTATACTGCAGTGGAAATGGGATCATGTGACCATGGACTTTGTGGTTGGTTTGCCTAGAACAACCAAAGGTCATGATTCCATATGGATGCTAGTTGATAGGTTGACTAAGACAACACATTTCCTTCCTGTCAAAACAACCTACACTGCTAAGAAGCTTGCACAGATATATATAGATGAGATAATGCGGTTGCACGAGGTTCTAGCTACTATTGTTTCTGATAGAGGTCCCCAGTTCATGAGTCATTTTTGGGAACGAATACATAAAGATTTGGGTATGCAGTTAAGGTTTAGTACTTCCTTTCACCCATTGACATATGGACAATCTGAGAGGACCATACAAACCTTGAAGGATTTTCTTAGGGCATGTGTCCTTCAGTTTGTAGGAAGTTGGGATCTACACCTGAGCTTGATAGAATTTTCCTACAATAATAGCTATCAACATAGTATTGATATGGCACCATATGAAGCATTATATTGTAGACGTTGTAGATATCCTTTATGTTGGTATGAAATAGGAGGATATCAACTTTTGGGTCCTGAGCTTGTGCAACAGACAACTGAGAAGATTAAAGTAATACAACAACAATTAAAGACTACATAGGATAGACATAAGTCATACACCGATAAACGGTGAAGACCTTTAGAATTCCAAGCTGGAGACAGAGTATATCTCAAGATCTCACCTTGGAAAGGTGTCCTTAGATTTGGAAAGAAGGGAAAGTTAGCTCCTAGATTTATGGGGCCTTATCCAATCATTGAACGGATTGGAAAGGTAGCCTATAAGTTGGAGTTTCCGCCTGAGCTACATAAGTTGCATCTAGTGTTCTATATCTCCATGCTGAGAAAGTGTCCTCCTGACACAGAGTTAGTTTTGCAACCTGTGGAGGTAGAATTAAATGATGATATATCATATGTTGAAGGACCTATGATGATCCTTGATAAAAGAATTAAAAAGTTGAAAAAGAAAGAAATATGTCTTGTGAAAGTTCTCTGGCATCACCATGGCATTGAAGAATCTATGTGGGATCTAGAGAAAGAGATGAGAAGGAAGTACCCTTCTCTTTTCTCTTGATGATTTCGGGGACGAAATCCCTGTTAGGGGTGGATAATTTGTAACATCCCTAACCTGGGTTATGCTTTAACCCTAGATGTTTTGTTTAAGAAAGATAATTATATGCTTTCTCTTATCTTTTGAAAAGTAATTAAGGCTCAAGAGGAACTTATGTTTCAATTTTAGTCCTTTTTGAATAATGTTGAAAATAATGTTTTGTCTATTGTGGACTAAAGTGCAAATTACCCAAGTTGAGGGGTTAACTTGCAAATGTTAAATGATAAAATGTTCCTCAAGTGTTGAAGTATCATAAGAATAAAAATGATGCAGAGGTATGGCTTGGAGAAGCCTGAGCACCAAGAAAGAGCTTATTGAGAAATGTTTGTGCATTAAAACCTAGTTTTGGTGTAATGTGCAATTTACCCAAAACCTAGGGTTCAATATGCAAATACCTCTTCTAGAGAGTCCCTAATATTTTTTGGTATCAATAAGAGACAAGAAAATTATAGGGGCGTCTCATTTGAATCCCTTTGGGGGAGAGAGAATCTTGATATTAAAATAATCAAGATTTAAGCATAATTGAAACCCTAATTCAATTTAATGCAAAAATAAATATATTAATGGAAGTGCCCTTCAACCAAAAATATGATGGTTGGATTTATATAAGTATGGACGTCCTTGTGCCTTGCAATGGCACCGAAATATCTAAAGTGAGTGGAGAGTCCACTCACATTAATTAAAGAAAAAGTAATATCCACTCATTTTTGGATATTATTATTATATTGATTAAGGTGCTTAATTTGTTTTCTTTAATTTATGGATAAAGAATACGGATTTTCAAGGAGAGGATGATGGCTTCGTATGAAAGGAAGTGAAGGGGATAAGTGGCATCAATCTAAGGAATTGAAGGATTTTTATAACACTTTTTCTCTCTTGAAATTCCCTTATATACACTCCATTTTCCACCCACACGAAAGACTCTTTTTCGAATATACTTTCTTTCTTTGCTTTGGACGAACACAAGGGAGATTATGAGCAACAGGAGGACGTGTCCCAACCTGTAGGTGAGCTCCTTAATCATCTTCAACCTTGATTTCATGGTGAAAATTGAAATTCAATGCTTATTTTCTTCTTTTCTCCATTCAATCTTCAACTTTAGCCAATCTTTTCACTCAAAGACTTGAGAATGGACCTTGGACAGTTGAGAAAGCTTCATTCACCATTAAGGATGTGAAGCTTGAAGCTTGGATTCAACTTTTAAGGTGGGTTATATAACTTAAACCCTTAAATATCATTATTGATTTCATTTCTTTATCATGTGTTGATTCCTTTTTCATTCATGATTTTCCTTTTGATTAATTGATGAAATCACCACAAAGATCACAGAAAATTTTGAAGGTTTGTAGCTTGAAGATGATGATGTCATATTAGCACACACCTCAAGAAAAATCATGTGCAAGCAGTTTCAACTTGATGACCAAACGATCTCAAGATCATTTGGTGCTCAAACGGTCTCAAGACCATTTGAGGTCAATTGCTGATGTAGTTGGATGAAGATCTAATGGTTCAAATTGATCTAATTATAATGGATTGAAGAATAGATGATCCATTGATTACAAACCCTAATCGGATTGATTGGTTGAAACACTAAATTGATTGAGTCGATTTCTATGTTGAATTGCTCAAACGGTCTCAAGACCATTTGAGGTCAAGAGGAGTCATGGATGGATGGAGATCCAAGGGTTGCAAGTTGATCTACTTTCAATGGTCTTAATGTTGGATGGTTCAATGAGTGAAAACCCTAAATCGGTTGATTAAGAAACCCTAATTGATCCATTCTATTTTAAGGTGGTTTGGACCAAACGATCTTGAGACCGTTTGAGTCTAGATGGTCTTGAGACCATTTGGGATCAAATGGTCTTCAGACCATTTGGAGTGCAAATGGTCTCAGACCGTTTGATGTCCAATCAGTTTTAATGATGGGTTGTTCATTCGATTTCAATGATAATTTGATCAAATGGTTTCAAAGGTTGAAAGCACTAAATGATTTCAAAACCATTTAAGAGCAAATGGTCTCAACCCTAGATGCCCAAACGGTCTCAAGACCATTTGGAAGGCAAACGGTTTCAAAACCATTTGAAGACCAAGGAGGTCAAAACCGTTTGAAGGTTCAAAAATATCAAAACCGTTTGGAGACCTAATAGTCTCAAGGCTATGAAAGATCAATTAACCCTATGAATTTTAATGATGTATCTCAAAGTTAATTACAATGGTTGTACCTCTCAAGTACTTAGGTGATTAGTATCTTTTGAGTGGTTAACCTTTGATGCTTATGAAAGTAGTAACTCAATATACTATGATAATCATAGATGTATGTATTTGAATAATGGGTTGATCCAAGTTGATAAGTATGGAGTAATCCACATCCTAGAGAGGATGAGAGAGAGAGAGAGGAATTCATACATGTATAATAATCATGTAGTGGTTAAACCTCAATACTCTCAACATGAATAGAATATGTAGTTAGGGTATGCTCCTTGATAAAGAGATCATGAAACCCTAATCGAGAAGGTTGATGTGCCCTAACCCTAATTTAGGGTAATGGTGTAACCCTAATCTAGGGTGATGATATGAGAAATCCCAATTTAGGGTAATATAATGAAAAACCCTAATTTAAGAGGATGCTTCATGAAACCCTAATTTGGGGAAAAGTCATAAGGAACCTTAATTCAAGATAATGATGTATGAAACCCTAATCTAGGGTGATGCCATGTGAAACCCTAATGCAATAATGTGATGTGAAACTCTAATCCAGGGTGATGCTATGTGAAACCCTAATTTTGGGTTATAGTGCATGAAACCCTAATGTTGGGCAATATGATGATAAACCATAACCCTAATTTTGGGTAATGGGATGAGTATCCCTAATTGACATGAATTTGGGAAACCCTAACTCTAATGAGGGAATAGTGATGCAACTCTTACATTGCATAGTGCTGATATGAAATTGATATAACTGTTATCATCAGTACTAACCATGCAGGTATCATGAGATGTTGGGCATAGCCAGGTATGAGCTATGATGTTTTATTATTGAAATTGTTTTATGGGCCTTGTGAGCCATAATATGATTTGTTGCCTAGTAAGAGGTAACAAGAGATTAAATGGGCTTTGAGAGCCATGTGAGATGCTTGTGTAGCATGTATCATGTTTACCTTGGTCAGATGACCTGAAGATATTAGTTACCTGATAAGTGGTAACAAGTGTTCTTTGATGAACTGAGGGTTTGAATACCCATATTCCATAATCATGATGATGAGATGTTAAGGGATGGGAATGCCCATGATGTGACAAGGGATTGAGATCCCAATGTTTTATAAAGCCTCAAAAAGTACTTGATAGAAGTATTACTCATTCTTTGTAGCATTTGTTATAATAATTCCTGTTTGGAATCTTGATTGATGTTAAAAGAATAGGGTAATGTTCTTAACTAATGAACTGGAATATTATTATATAAAGCCCTGTCCATAGATCCATCATCGTCAGTAATTAACAGGTTTTGCTATGAGAACTCCTAGAATGCATATTTTTGAATATGTGGGGGTAGTGGACGAATATATCCTTACGCCTCATAAGAATGACTGCGGGCCATATCCTATGCACAAGAATGGTTATGGACCATATCCCAATGAGTGTATGGCTATGGGCCATAACTCCACAATACCAGTCATTGGCTAAGGGCCATATCATGAAAAGAGTATATGCTACGAGCTATAACTCTATAACGAAGTTACCAGTATACCCTGGTAAGCTATTTAGTAGAGACACAAGATGTCTTGCATATAGTCTCGTACTGACTGAGACAAATGAGGTGATGGAGTCCGAATCTTACATTGACATATGTATGGAACTGATGCTTTTTGTAACCATGGTCGGTTGGAGCATGAACGGTATACTTCATCTTCTCTGGGCTTAAGTATGATTGTAAAATATAATCAGCCGTGTAGCATATTTGCTTTAGGTTGAAATATGAGAATCACTGGTTGATGTTACCTTGCTTAGCATATCTTAGATGGATAAATGTTATACATGTCTTCAATTCCTTACTGGATAAGTGACATGCTGCTTTATTAAGTTATAGCTTAAATACTTGAATACGAATATTGCTCTAATCTGTTTAGACAATGATTTATCTATTGTTGAATATATATGATTCCCTACTCAGTTTTTATTCTATTAAACTACAATAATAATACTTCTGGCAGAGAGTTATATCTCTCGGTGGGACAATTTTCAATTGTCTCACCCCCATGGGATCCAACCTTTTTAGGTGGACGAGGACAAGGAGGTAGAAACCATATAGCAGGGGAAGGGCAGAAGCAATAGGGACATCAGTGAAATTCCAGGTGGAGGCACTGATTGTCATATTTTGTATAAAGAGTCCTATGTGTCGTCTCTATATCTCAGGTCCTCAGAGTTGTAGTCAGTACTTTTAAATGAATCGATCTGAGATTTTGGCTTGATGCCTCGAGGTTCTTATGCTAGTTGTGTATAGATTTAACAAGGCAGTTGATGCTTGTAATCCTCGAGAAGAGATAATGCATGATATGTACTTATGAACCTGGATGTAAATAAAATACTTTGGTTCTTGACAAAAGAGTTTTCCCATGTTTGGATCTCTCTGTAAATGGTTTTAATTTTTAGTGATTTTCAATAATCCAATGTTAATGACCACTTCCACATTTGTCTTTATCTGATGTTTGGGATTTGTCATCACAATATAGGCCTTGCCCTAGGTAGTCTTGTTAAAGTGGACATGCACACGATGGCAAGAACCAGAAGCAAGTTTGCTAGACTCATGGTGGAGGTGGATACAAAGAAACCGTTGGTTCATACAATAGCCATCAATGACAACATTTACTAGGTGGAATACGAAGCCTTTCCAGAAACCTACACCACATGTGGAAAGCTAGGTCACTCAATGGAGAGATGTGTACGTGTCGAGAAGAATAATGAGAGCTACACCAGCAAGGAAGGTCCCCCACCTACTACTAACACAGATAATGAGGCAACTACAAGCAAATGGCATACCCAAAGAAGGAAAGCGACAACTTACAAGCAACACAACACACAAACTACCAAACAAAACTCAAACAACACTGGCATTCCCAATCCGACAAACAAATTTGCATCTTTGGTGGACTTAGATGATACAGAGAAGAATGTGGAGGAATAGGGGGAAGATAATAAGCTGATTCCTAAAGGAAAAGAGAAACAACAAACTGCGGAATAGGGGAAGGGTGACAAGGTGTGGAAGAAGACACAAATTGAAAGTAGTGATGACAAAAGGAAGGTTCTGAAGGAAATCAAGGAAGCAAATGGGCAGAAGGAGAACGATCAAAACAACCACACTGCAGTTAACCTGGAAGTAGATGAAGTCATAGAGGAAATCATCAATGTGGAGGAAAATGCTGACACAATTGAATTCATGACAGATAACGGGAATGAGACGATCATTTTGGATGAGGAGATAAGAGATCAGCCAAATGACATCTCACTTAATGAAGGGGAAAAACCACTTGACACAAGGAATATCCAGTTTGAAGACAAGGGCCCTGACCAAGTCCATTTATCAATCGCTAATAGCAAAAGAGATACTCACCCTCCAGTAGGAAGGAAGATCAAAGGCAGTACACCCAAACTAAAAAATGCAAGGACTAAGCCACCATATGAGAAGAGAAGGAAAAGTTCAAGGTTTCACCAAGATATGGACATAAACTTGGGAGGAACCGAAGAGGATAAAGCAGAGAAGGAGAACCAGGAACCTCTGAAAGGTAATCTATAATTACCTCCCCACCCTTATCTTCTATTGTTCTATGATTAATTCACTCTGTTGGAATACTAGAGGAATCAACAACAAAGATTCTTGCCGAGTCCTTAAAGATATTCTCCTACAGAAAAGACCTAAACTGGTTGCTATCTTGGAACCACAAATCACTGGCGACGATGCCCTTAATACCATCCGCAGTCTGGGGTTTGACAAATCACACAGAGTCGAGGCAAGGGGGTTTCCTGGAGGCATTTGGATCTGCTAGAATGAGGCCGACTGCAACATCATGATCATCAATAGTCACAGAAAGTTTGTGACATGCCTGGTGAACGATTGCACATACATCACTTTCATTTATGCCAACCCTCATGTGTAGGTGAGAAAATTACTATGGAAACACCTCGTAGAGATGGGGAAGAAGTTTCACAAACCTTGGCTAGCTGTAGGGGACTTCAATGTTACAATGAATCCATGTGAAAGGAAAGGCTGCAAAAGTTTGAATTTCAAAGAAGCTAAACTTTTCTCTAACACTCTACTTGAAGCTAACCTCTCTGATTTGGGTTTCTCTGGGATGAAGTTTACCTACAAACATAGCTCCTTGCATACAAGAATCGACCGAGCAGTGGCCAATACTGAGTTCATCCTCAAGTACCGACACTTCGTGGTGGAGCACCTTACACGCATCTGGTCGGACCATTGTCCCCTATTGATTCGTGATACAACTCGAAGCAAAGCTGTCCAATGATTCTTGATTAAAAGGTCACGGTCGATCAATGAAAACTTTTAGAATAGGATGAGAAGAATCTGGGATGGCCAGGCAGAATTCCATACTGCATTGGACAAGGCACAAGCTGGTATAAGTCTGTGGGCCAATGAACATACCTCCAAACTAGCGAGAAAGAAAGCGAGCCTGCTATGGAACATCAACATTCTACAAAACTAGATGGGAGAACAATATGGAAAAATCACCGAAGAGCTATGCAATGAGTTCCATGACCAATATACTACCATCTTAAAGGAGGAAGAGGAGGATTGGAAACAAAGGAGTTACCTACAGTGGATGAGGGATGGCGACCTAAACACAACATATTACAATGCTTATGTTAAATAAAGAAGGTGCTCTAATTCTATAACTACCCTTAGGAAACAAAATGGTGAGTGGGCTGAGGGAGAGAATGAAATTCAGTACTTGATTGTCGACCATTTCATGTCCATCTTTGCCGAACCTCACCGCACTACCTAGGAGAAGATCACAACTTTTACAAGTCAGTTCATACAACTGAATGAAGCGCAATAGACTGATTTAGCTCGAATGCCGACCCTAGATGAGATCTATAAGATCCTACAAGTGATGAACCCCCATAAATCCTGTGGTCCAGATAGGGTAGATGGCTCTTTTATGATGTCAAATTGGCACACAGTGAAACACTCTACCCTAAAGACTATCAAGAGAGCTCTCAAAGGAGCACACCTAGCATAGCAAATGTGTGACGCTAATATTGTCCTAATTCCAAAGGTGTCTATACCTGAAAGCTGTGCGCAATTCCATCGTATCTCCCTAAACAACCTGGTACTCAAACTAGCCTCAAAAGTCATTGTGGAGCACATCAAAATACACCTACAGAATTGGGTATCACCAACCCAAAGTGCCTTTGTCCCGGGAAGAAGAATCTCTGATAACATTGTGGTAGTTCAGGAGATTTTACACAATATGCAAAGAAAAGGAGGATTTAAATCTATGGTCATTAAAGTGGACCTCTCAAAGGCCTATGACAAAATGACATGGCCTTTCGTAGTTGACACCTTGAAGAAGATTGGATTACTTGGGAGTCTGCTCTCATACATTATGAACTCTATCACCAGAGGACATGCTTCTGTCATTTGGCAAGGTAAAGCCGCGAGAAAATTTAAAGCAAAAAGAGGTCTCTGATAGGGTGACCCGTTGATCCCTTACCTCTTCGTTCTATGCCTAGAACGTCTCAACCATCTCATTGAAGACAAGGTGTTCGACAAAAGATGGACTCCTCGAAAACTCACTGCCAATGGGCCTTTCATTTATCACCTGTGCTTCGTAGATGACATGATCTTATTCGCCAAAGCGACTAAACCTCAGATGAAAACTGTGCTACAATGCTTTGCAAAGTTTGGTGAGGTCTCAGGATAGTCAGTTTCCATTACCAAATCCTGTATATATTTCTCCAAAGCAGTCCTTAAAAGAACCCGAAAGAGAATATGCTGTATGAGTGGCTTCTCAGAGGTATTTGATATGGGGAAGTACCTCGAAATTCCTCTCATCCATGGTAAGGTGAGACACGATACATATGGGGGAATACTGGATAGAATAAAAAACAACATCAATGCATGGTCTGCTAGGTGCTTATCGCTAGCTGGAAGAGTGGCGATGGCCAAGTCCAGCCTCAGCACCATACCTGGTTACGTCATGCAAACTTCGGTCTTTCCCATGAAGATATTTGATAGAATCGATAGCAGCATCCGCTCATTTATCTGGGGTGGAGGCCATAAAAATCACCCTATGTCTTTAGTAGCTTGGAAGAAGATGACGACAAGCAAAAAGGAGGGCAGATTGGGAATCAAAGCCATGAGGGAATGGAATTTAGCCCTCATTAGTAAACACCATTGGGAAGCTACTACTAGAAGAAGTTCCCCTTGGTGTAAAGGGATGTGCCTACGTTTACTCTAGAAGAAGAACCACATGATTCCTAATGTCTCTAGACTTGGACATACAGTCTTCAAATGTAGAGAGTTCATTGAGGAAAACTCATACTGGATTCCGATCAATGGTGAGTCCATAAATGTATGGGAGGACAAATGGTGGGATCCAACCAACAGGTTACTAGGGACAACCAAAAGACCCATTCCTGAATAATTGAAAGATCTCAGCATAGCTAGCCTCGTCAATCTGGATAACAAATGGGACGAGGAGTTCTTTAACCTATGGATATCAGAAGAGGACATTGAAAAAAGTTGTCGAGTACAAATCCCTAGCAATACTGGAGATACATATTTAAAGGTTTGGACACACAACGAGGAAGGGAATTTCACTCCACAAAATGCTTATAAGTGTCTACGGATTCAGAAAGACATCAAGGTTGATGGAAAATGGGAGTTAATATGGAAAACAAAAGTCCCAAATAGAGTAAGGATTTCCTTTGGCTTGTTGGGCACAATGCTCTACTAACTAACAGCCACAGGATGATCCATCATATGGCGATTGACAGATGTAGAAATCATGAAGAAACTATACTACATGCTCTGTGTGATTGTGAGAAGGTAAAGCTAGTTTGGCAGAGATTGTTGGACCATGGTTTATGGGATAGTTTCTTTGGAGAAAATGAGGTATGGAAATGGCTGGAACCTCAACTCAAGGCACACAGGGAACATGGTAGCACTATCCTAATCAACTGTCATCATATCTGGTCCTGGAAAAACAAAGAAGTCTTTGAGAAAGCGATCACAAGTATCAACTGCCAAATCCTGAGAATTAAATATGAAGCTTCACTAGTAGCTGAGGTCTGGAACAAGGCGGGCGTCAGGAAGGAGGTCTGGAACGATGTAACATGGGCCCCTCCATCATCTGGCGCCTTCAAGTTCAATGTTGATGCTTCCTTCAAGAAAGGTCAAACCTGCATAGCAGTAGTTTTCCGAGATCATGAGGGTAAATGGAGGGGAGGATGGAGCAAGAGAACAAAGGCTGAAAGCACTCTTATGGATGAAATCAAAGCTATCGAACTAGTAGTGAACATTGCATGGGATTTGGATATAGAAAATGTTGTGATAGAGACGGACTCCTCCTTGATCTGTGAGGCATTGAGTAAAGACCCCAAAGACAGTCCTAAAACAGCCCTAACGAGTAGGAGGATCAAGGAGAAAATGAGGACTAACTGGAGGGTGCCTCACACCAAGAGAGAAGGCAATAAGGCAGCTGACGCCTTGGCAAAATGCCACCAAAAACTAGGAACAATTTCCTAACCCATAGAAATGTTCCTATAGAGCTAGTGATTATTATTAGTTCTGAATTATGTAATGGAAGTAGTACTACTATATTTTTCTTCAGCCAATAACAAAGTTAATTGTATGACTTCACTTGATTTTTCTTGCATGAGGGGGGCGAGATGAATAGAAACCTCATGACTTCACCAAAAAAAACATTGAAGTCATATGAACAATACCACATTGATCATTATCATCATGAGAATTCAAAAATCTAATCAAGTGAATAAAAGAATATTAATTATTCATTTTCATAGGGTGAAAGGTGAATCCTTCCCATTGCCTTAATGATCTGACCATGGTAAGAACTTTTATTCTATTGATGAATGTTCATAATGGATAAATGTCACAATTAGGTACTAGTATGCGAATAAACTACTATAATCAATTTTCTATACATTTCTAGTATATATATAGAAACTATAAAAGAATTGTAATAAATTATAGTGATAATATTGTAGAACATTTGGCTTGATGTCTTTTCTTCTCATGTGTGCTTGCATTGATAATTTCTCTTAATAGTCTTTAAGACTCTTACCATTTATATTCCCTATTTAATTCCCATCTAAACCACTAGTAAGAATTCATCTTCATACTATTTATAACACATCACAATTAAATTCAAGCATTCCCCAATTCAAGGGGAGAGAGAGAGAGGAGGGTAGACTATTTTTATTATTCCTATGTTATCTTACATGAAAAATGGTGACCCACCTCCTCGTCATGTCCCTCCCACCCTACTATTGTGGACACACCATTGCTATCTACCCCACAACTTTGAGTCTTCAAGGGTATTACCCGCATGAAATTTAAATATGAGGAAGTAGAACAAGGATAAAGAAAAAGAGATGGTGCAATAAATGAACAGCTCCACCTTGTACTTTACACCTCTTATTTGTACTCTTGCCAAGGGTAGCTTGGTTTTCACAAAGGAAAACTGCCTATTTAAGTGAAACAAGTGAGGAAACTTCTCAAAAGAGCACACTCATAATCAACAACTCGTGAACTACTTGACTTCTTTCAATTGATATTTTCTAACTATTCTTTTTATTTTTCTATGTAGCTATGTAGTGAACAAATGCTTCGAGCTAACAAATATTCCCAAATAGCACATGTTGACATAAATCTAAAAGTCCATAGACTTGAGATGTATAAAATTTAAAAGCAAGGATGAATCCATAGAGATAGTTTTGGTCCAAGGGGATTAGTTTGGCTAGGCTTATACATGCTAAGGCTAGTGATTTCAAGTATAACTTTTGGGTTGGTTTAAATTACACTTAAGAACACACAAGTAAATAAAAAAATTGAACTAAGGTTGAACTAGGGATATCAAATTAGCTCAACTAACTAACTAACTAATTAATGAAAACCACAATTATACCAATTAGTTTTAAAAAAATGAACTTTATTTTTCAATTAAACAAACATGTTAAAACAATGTCACGAGCACACAACAATAGGGTAATTAAGTTCTGATCAATAAATATAAGAAGTGGGGTTTTTTGTGGTTATGGATGCTAAAACATGCAACTTAGGTCAATCACATACATATCTAATAATTAATCACATCAACAAACAATAAGGGTATACATTAGATAAAAGCCCTACCCTACTATTAGACAAGGGTTACATAGAGGGTATATAGGAGACTAGCTCAAACTACCACTTGTCCAATCTTACGAGGCTCAGTTCATAAGGGTGTTTATGTTTCCAAATATGACCTTCTCATACACTTGGTGGAAAGGGGTGGTGTATGGTGTAGGAAGGTGCTTTCTCTCCTTTTACCTCCTTCAAACCTCCTAGTATGCTCTTTTCCAAGTGGATGGGGAGGATGAAATATAGCTACTTAAATCTCTCACCTAGTATTAATGGAGTGAAGAGGTACTTATCTAGAATGGAAACTTCACAAGTTCATAAAAGGTAAACCATTTGTTTTCCCATCTTTACCTCATATCTCTACCTTATCCATATCGTAGATGGTGAAAGAAGCTAAACTAACCAAGAAAGACGTAGAGGAATGGAGAACAAGTATGAAAATATCCTTAATCAACAATATATATTGTTTACATGACATTTTCCAATTACAGGGTATCATAGTCACATATTATCCCCTCAAACAACCTATAAAGAAGCTTAGATACTCATGACTATAGAAGAAGCATTGAAGGAGATAAAGGAGAAAGAAGTATCCATGCATGATGTAGATGACGATCTCCTTATCTCCTCTAGTATCCCACCTTTTAGTCATTGATGAACCCTTCATCTTGGATGGATAGGTAATGGGTGGAAAGGTTGAATTGGTGAATCTACACTAGGTATATGTATCTAGGTTAAATGGAAGAAAACTAGGGATATAGATGGAAGTTAATTAGAGTTTCATAGATAGAATAGCCATTTGACTTCACCATGACCATGGTGAACCTAAGGTAGAATGACCGTGTTTCTACAAAATGGGCAAGGTGGGAGTCATGGAAAATGGAGGTAGAAGTTAGTGAAATGGAGTCAATATCACAACTATGGTGGTGATAGGGGTAAGAGTGGGGGTTAGGTTAGGACAATTTTCGTTGGGAGTATGGCTGAGATGAAAAAAAGGAAAATGGGGTGGAAATCAAGGAATTCTTATATCTTACATGCCTTGAAGGTGGGAATGACTATTATTGACACTTCTCACCATGATAATTTCTCTTGTGTCATAGTTGTTCTGAGCAAGTAAAATTATATGTGATCTTGGTAACTTGGGGAGTCTTTGAGAATGGTTTCATTCTATGACACCAAAACCATTATAAGGGCTTCCCTCTACAATTTGGTCTTCAATTTGGGATTCTTTGCCTCTGGTCACCCTTAGACTTTGAGGACAAAGTAATTATAATTCTATATGACCTTTATCCTTATCCATGGATTAGTGAAGACTTTAAATCACTCTTAATCACCTATATGATAAACTAGGGAACAAGGACTTGCAAAGCTTGCAAAGAACACTACAGGTGCATGTATTTTAATACAATTAATAATTATTGGAAAATGATCATATATAGTAGACCTATGGACCTGATTATTAAGTGAAATGTAGACTAATGGAGGCCCAAAATAGTACTCCATCACTATATCTTATTAAAAATTAAGAACATGAAAATTGATATTCATACACATTCATGCCATCATAATTAATCATAAATGACTTTATAGTACATAGTTAATTATTTTTATGGTGTATTCATGATTGTACCTTCCAATGCAGCCTATATCTTTTCATACCAAATCATATACAACCAATGTTTCATATCAGATACCAAACACCATCAACATTTCCCCTATAATTCTCAATTGGGATCATTGATGGAAATCAGAAGGTTCAATTAGATTCAAGTTGGATAACTTGATCTATAGATTGCCTCCTCATTTTTATTCCATCATTTCTGAAATGGAGATTTTGATATGTAGCAAATTTGTCCAAGATATATGGAATATGGTTTGAGTTTCAAGTTCCAATTCTGAAAGGTACTCTTAAAACTATTATGTATGATGGGTTTTCTTGTAAACCTACTTTCCTTGACATAGATAACTCATCAAAAAGAGAATTTCTAAACACATACTAGTGTGATGGATAAATATGAACATTTTTTACTTGTATTATGTATCTTTCATTAATTTCCCAATTGTTTGTGATTCTTTGGGCTTACTAGACCTATCAAACTTGTGTGTGTTAGGTTTGGATAGGATCATTGTTGGTGAGGGTGTTGTGTGTAAAAAAAGAACCATTTTCAAATGGGTAGAAAACAAGTACACCAAAGACAAACCCAGTGGGTTAAGGATCGACTTGTAGATGCCCACATAAAATGCATCAATAAAATATAAGATGATTGATGCTTCTTTTAATGTTAAAAACTAAAATGAAAATAGTACAATATTAATTTTAATGTCAAATATAGTACATAGAGAGAATCCAACTATTGTTTTCTATGTCAAACACAATGAGTTAGTTTATGATCTTTTTACATGATATTGAAAGAAAGAAAATAAAGTAGTTATCGAGTTGTATTATGATGTTAAATGAGCTATATAACATAGATGGTTGAAATAAAATATCAAAACAATAACACTTTAATTTATAATTTGACATCGGACATTCCTAATATTGCAAGTACTTGTATTTTGTACTACACAACACTAGGTTAATGAAATACAATTGCTGATACTAAATATAAAACATTATCTTATGCTAATTGGAAACTTATATTCACATATATACATGCATTATATACATATTAACATATGAAATTTATTTATCTGGGTCACCCATGACATCTAATTACTAAATAGGAGGATAAGGGTATGTGTGATATTAAGTAGGTGACACATTTCTTCAGCCAAACCTAATTTGAAGTGTCAACCTTTTGGTGCTCACATATTTTGACCTAGTTTGAAAGGTCTAGTGTTTATCACATTTATGGAGATTTCATGGCATGACAAAGTTTATATGTTTTGGATTTTATATATTACTTTTCCACATTTATGTCTAAAATAATTTTCATAAATATCTTGACAATCTAGCAAAATTGTTAGCCCAATTTTAGTTTTCTAGAGTAGAATTGAATACTTTTGTTCCACTATACTAGAACAATACAACCACTTCTTTACAATATTGTGGCACTTTTAATCATTGTTCATAACACCAATAACTAATAGAGGATTCATCTACATATTTTTTTAACAAGCCAAGAGGTTTTTTTATTCATCCTACTATCCTTATGTAAGGAAAAATTAAGTTCTCAAATGGTTATATCTCTGCTTGTAGCATGCAATTCAACCCAGAGTCCATCAACTTATATAGAAAGAACAAAAAGCATACCAAGGTACCCAAAATGAGAAATCCTATACAAGTATCACCCATTAGGTATCTGTCCAAGAAATATCTATGTATGTGGCCCCTCATCTCTCAAAGTTTAGCAAACCTCTGATACACATTGGCAGGAGGGTAGGCTCCATGATTAAAATGCCCTCCTCTGAATGACAACCCCATATACCAAACACTTTTGGTGTTCTATTGAGCATCTTAGGTACATGAAATTCAATGATGCCAAATTCTTGGATCACCTGCTTGATCTCCCGCACATAAGGAATAACCCACCGTGGGTTGGGTGTGTCACCCCAAATGATGTTATAGGTATGTGTATCATTAATTTGTATCACTGAGATATTGATATTCTTTTCATCATCAACTTTAAGAGAAATAATACATCCTTGTATGTATGCCTCAATGTAAATTTGCCCATTCAGCTAGTATCTAAATACCAATCTGGAGTAGCCATGTCAGTTTCTAACAATTCCAATTACCCACATGTTTGTAACCCCATCTTTTACCCTTTCAAAACCGGATGTGATATTATGTTTTAAGTTGGCCACATCGGGGGGCATCTAAGAAATTTGATATTCTTTTTCATAGTCAAGGATCAATTATGTCATGATTTTTCAAGGATTGGTAGAATCTTGGTTCTTCAGATATGTGAAAAGTTTGCTTCATAAGCGCATGATCTATAATAGATACCACATACTCCCACAACTTGGGAAACTCCATCTTCAAACCACTAAACCTAGAATTGCATCTATATCTCCAAATAGACTAACAAATTAATGAGGCTATACATGTGTGTAACCAACCTTTCAAAGTGTACTTATAGTAGACTGTTGCAGGAGGGGAAAAAAAGGCATCAATAGATATAAGAATGTTGTTGTTACTATTAGTCATTATCTTAGAAATTCAACAAAAAGAAGTTGCTTATATCACTATGAATAAAAATGTGCACCATCAATTCAGACCGTTCACAATAGTTTCAACATGATGCTAGAGGGATTTGGCATCACCAAATATTGTCGTCAACGAGAATAGACTTCTTGAGAATATGCTGTGAGAACATTGGATTTGGGGAAAAAAAGAATTGTTCCACATCCATGATTTATTAGACTAATCCACATTAGCATAAATTATAATCCATTTGGAAGATTTCACAGTAAACTGTCCTATTGCGTCCAAGGTCCATAGCATAAGATCATCAATGTATGTAATATGTACTTTGGATGATGTAATAGTCTGAATACCATCTACACTAATGATGTGGGCGAGGGATTGTCAATCCCATACACCTTCATGTATCTAGAAATCTGCCACCTTAAAGTCATGATTTTCATTAGTTGTATTCAAAGCAAAAGGACACAATGGATGTTGGCACTACCTCTTGTCCTAGAACAATATGTTTCCCCAACCCAGAGCCCAATGATAGTGTGGAAGCATATCAAGGAAACACCTTCAATTTTTTTTCCAGTAGGGGGAGGAGAATGAGAATTATTTGAGGTAGGGAGGATAACAACCTTGATGATTCTTAAAGTCACTTAAGTACTTCTCCCTACAAAAAACTTGACCATATGGAATTCCTTGATAAAATATCCCAACATGCTTTATATCTGTGGGATTTGGAAGATAGCTGAATGGAGGGGAAACCTAGCCCACCAATAGGATTTGGCCCAGTGATAAAATCCCATGCCACGTAAGCACGTCTACAGTTGTTCACATGATCAATCCATAAGAAAGAAGATAACATAGAGTTCAACTTCTTTATAACACTAGAAGGAATTCTAGATACAATCATAATATATAGAGATATAGAGGAAAGAGTATGAGTAATAAGCAACTTTCTCCCTACATAGGAGAGGTATTTGGATTTCTAAGAGTTCACCTTCTTCTTCATCTTTTATGTTAGGAACTCAAAGTGGGAAATCTCCATTCGAATCCACACAATAGGAAACCTAAGATAGCTGAAGCAATTCCCCATTAGTGGCACACTTACAGTCCTTAATATTTGTTTAGTATGATCTGTATCTTCAACACCACACATAAATTATGACTCAAGCCTATACACTTTCTAGAGGGATACTGTCTCACAATATTTGAAAATGGAATCAACAATTGGTAGCAATGAAGGGGAGGATCATGTGAAAATAATGATATCATCAACATATTACAATATAGAGGGGGATCCCTCTCTCCCTCTAATTATAGATCTATCAATAATTGGTCTGCTAATGCTTGATTAACTCTTCTACATAGAGTCTCCTCAAAATGAATAAATAGAAAAGATGATAGGAGATTTACTTGCTTAAGGCCCCTATGCATAGGAAAGAAACCAACAACAATATCATTTAAGGTGACACTCATCCAGCTGGCAGAGAAGAAACTCAAACATAGATCAATCACTTGTTGTATCATCCATAACCTATATAGGATGAAGATATTACTAATAGACCATGTCATACACTTTTTTCATATCATATTTCACAATTACATTTGGGTGTTCCCATCCACTGCGGATGTCATGGACCAACCCTTTTATGAGTAGAATATAATTGATTATGTCTTTGTTCTTCACATAAGAGCCCTACTCTTCTGAGATCATCACAGGAATAAAATTGGAGAGGCGGTTGCATGAAATCCTGACCACTATACATAGGGATACATTCTCAATATTTATGCCTTGAAAGTCCATTTTTGAGTCGTGTGTCTAGGCAACCTTTGGCATCAAGGCAATTTGGCTACCTAACAAGCTTTTATGACACCGAACGCCCTTAAAAAATAATTCAACGGGGTTCATGAAATCAAGCCTAATCATGTACCACATAGCAAGGAGAAGCGAAGAGAGAAACCATTTGGACCTCACGATGTACCTCTATCCATCATATTAATTGTGTCAACCACCTCATTCTCTATGGAGTAGCATATATTGTCATGTTTTCATCTAATGTTAGAACATTTGGAATAAGGCTCAAGCAAGGGTCATCATATAATGTTACTAGATCTGTCCTATGAATACAACTTTGTAAAGAAACAGGCAACATGTTGTGTCATAAGAAGAGGGTTAGAAACAATGGAGCCATCAAGGCGAATAATATGTGTTATAATCTTGCATTTATGCCTAGCTTTGACCACAATGTGATAGAAGTTGGCATTACATTCCCCATCATCTATCCCTTTAATCTAAGATTTTTCCTTCCAAATAGCTTCTTCTTGCACGAGAATGACCTCAAGTTCCTTCGCAAGATCTTATAAAAGACATTCATTCATCTATTCATGATTCTCATTGAATTCAATTTGCAGGGTATGTATAACATCTTCTATGTCTTTTTTATCTAAGAGACATGGCTGAAAGTCTCATGGTTCCACACCTTCAGGGTCTTCTTTAGATGATTCATCTTAGAGAAGAATCTAAAGGATGCATTACCCCAACCATCCATCACCCAACCCCTATGATAACTTCTTCACAATCGAGATGTGATAGCCAGATGTCCATAAAGAAGAAGGAGTAGTGTTTATTGTTACTGAAATTCTCTCCCATAGATGTGAGGATAGGCAAGTGATCAAATACCCTGTATCGAGTGAGATGTGTAGCTATCATAGATTGGAAAAAATCTAGCCTAGGTTGCATTGATGAAATCATGATCAAGACTTTCCCAGGTGCTAGGTGTGTGGTATTGTTTATCAACCCAAGTGAAATGGATTCCCTCATAAGGAATCTCTCATACACCCACATCAATAATATAATTATTAAAATTAGCATGCCTTGTAAATCTGAATCATTTCTGCCCCTTTTCTCTTCAAAGGATTGAACAGTGTTAAAATCACTAACAATCTCCATACTCTTGTCACCTATGTCATTTGACAAATTAATCCACTCATACCATAGTTTTCTCCTGGCAGAAATATCACACTTGGCATAGACAACAGTGACAAAAGACTCAAAACCTATATTCCCAACTAGTTTAACTATCATATGTTTCCTATGAGATCAATAAACAAAAGGTCTCATGAATAATTTAGTGTAAATCCATATTTCCCTTGTTGATCCTCATTGTCATCTACCCAACCTAGACCGATTATATCTAACAATTCTTCATCTCGAATCTCATGAATAAAGGGATCAAGAAGAGCAACAAAGCTAGGATGATGGAATTAACATAGCTGACCAATGACCTTTCATGTGGGGTTATTAGAAGAACCCTAAATATTCCAAAATTTTGGTTAAGAATGATAAGGGAATAAGCTAAGAAATCATCCATGAGAGGGGCATCATGAAAAAAACCTCTCTTAACCCTACCTCCCCAATCCCATTCCTCATAAAAAGGGTTATCACCATCATTATACCCGTGATATCTATCATGAAATGCATAGTATGGACTCTTTGAGAAAGAATGCAATCTTTCCGTATTGTTTTGTGGCCTCAGACTCCTACTTCGATAAAAGCACTCTTTGTTCGTCTACATGTGACGACTACTGATGTTTCCTTATCAATGATCTGGTTCTCTAGTATCAAAGACTAAGAAATTAATTATTTTTCTATAAGGAAGCACCTTTCTCCTACATTCTTGGTCTAGTACCATTCTTTGCGGTGATCTACCAGAGTCGTTCTCACATGTATGGATTTTGTCTACTTATGTCTGCTGAAAGGACCTACCGTAACCAGAATTCTCTAATCACTGAGGTAGACTGTCATCAACCGGTTGGTCAACAGGTTATGCAGGTATCGTGAGGGCATCTAAAAGAATAGATAACTCGTATCCAACTTCAATAAGCATACATGTGGGAGCATCAACATGGGCACATGAAATGTGTAAGGACCCTGACCTCCTGTTTGTTTTGCTTAACCTTGATGGTTTGAGGCTTGCTAATCACCTTTAGTGGTGATTAGGGTTTGGTTGTGCTTTGTTGAGAGTTGGAGGTGCTACTTGCAAATAAACCAAGTTTAGGGTTTTGTGTGCAAGTTTGCCACCTTGAGAGGTGTTCTTCTCTCTCTTTGCTTCCTCTAGGGTTGAGAGGAAGGCTTGGGCTTGTTGCTTGAGTTCTTTGGGCCTTTGTTGAGCTCGTTTGGGCCTTGGAGTCCCTTGTTTGGGCTTTCTTGGGCCTTGTGTCGGCCAAGTAGAGCTTGTGTCGGCCTATAGAGGAGGTGTGTCACCCTAGAGTGACCTTGGTGTGTCACCCATGAAGCTTGGTCCAACCTTGATCACGTTTGGAGGACACATGGTGCACATCTTGGACAAGTGTCTTATGGCTTGCTAGAGTGGTGGCTTGAGTTTGTGGACAAGTGTTCCTTGGGTGGACGACACCTAGCTTGGAACAACCTTGGTTTCTCCTCCCATCCCTTCTATATAGGTGGTCCCTTCCTTAGCTTGAGGCCCCTTTAGTTCCTCTCCTTCTTGTGCCCGACACACCCCATCTTACCCTTGCTTGGTGGCCTACACACCCTTGAAGAAGGAGCTTGGAGGTCGACACACCCTTGGAGAAGGAAGGTGGTGGCCGATACACCCCCCCTGGAGGAGCTTTGGTGGCCGACAACCCTTGGAGCTCAAAGTACATCTTCTTCCTTGGAGCTTAAGGCGGGTTGCATGACTCTAAACCCTGACTACTGTACTCTCTTTTCATATATGTTGCTTTAATCTTGACCTTGCACGTTTGGAGTTGTTCTTTAGCTATCTTGCATGTTGGCCGATCCTTGAGATCTAGGGTTAGGGAGCAACACTCCTTTCTCCCCTTGGTCTAGATGAGTGAGCATTGGGTCATAGTGTCATGAGAAACACCCCTCCTTCCTAACCGATTGAGGTGAGTTTGTGACCTAGTGGCTCGAGCAACACCCTCATCTCACCTTGGGCAAGATGGTGAGCTCGTTTAGATGACCTTGAGTAGTTGTATCTTGAGAGTTTGGTGCTCATGGAGGTGCTGCCCCACAACCCCCATAGCTTTGTTGCCTTACACGGCTTGAGTGAGCAAGTTTTCTCTTTTTGTACCTTGGGCGGGTGAGCAACCTGACCCTGCTCACCCTAAGCCAGCTCTACCCGACAGGCTGCTCGCCCAGTTGAACTTTGCTCACTCAGTAGCCCTGCTCGCCCTACTTTTGGTTGCTCAGCAACATACCCCGCACGCCCCTATGTCGCCCGGCATCTTTGGCTCGCCCGACACTAGTTGTGTCGCCCGATACCCAGCTTTCTCACCCGGTAACCATGTCACCCGATACATACCTACACGCTTGAGTAGCTCGCCCAGCTTTCCCTTACACGCCCATAGTACTCTTCTCGCCCGATAGTGAAGCCTTGCACGGCTCAGTACCTGGCACATTGCTTTGCACGTTTGCTAACCCTTCTCGCTCATCACTCCTTTGCTCGCCCGATGCCTTGGCTTGCCTGATAGGTTTTGCTCACGCGGCTTTATCCTGCTCACCTGACACATGAGTGCTCGCCCGATAGCTTGCACGCCTGAGTGGCTTGTCTGAGATGACCTTGCGCGCCTTAGAGCTACACGCCCCACAGGGGTGAACGCTTGCTCACGTTTCAGGGTTGTGCTTTGCCCGCTTGCTAGAGCTGCACGCCCTGGTTTGGGTGAGGGTGAACTCTACCCGAGTAGGTCCTTTTAGTGAGGGTTTTTAGTATCTCTTGTGAGGGCACAGTTGGTCATGGAAGGGTGACATATCAAGCTATGCTTTTATGGTGACTCATTGCTCAATTATGAGATTTATGTTCTTAACTACTCTATTCCTTTAAATGCCAAAGATGATCTTGAGCATTGATTAGGGTTGCTTAATAATGTGCTTACATGTGTAACCTTAAGATGAGGCACGAATATGATTATTATTGTCACCTTGTGTTGGCAATGCACATAACCCTAATTGTCATCTTATATTAATAATGATGAGTCTCTTGATTATTCATATGGTTATTGAATAATGCTAACCATGCAGGTAATGCTTAGCCCAATGAAAGGCTATGAGAAATGGTCAATGTGAATACTGTGATGACAGGTGTATTATGTATGGTGTTCCATAATGATGATGAAAGCCTTGAGAGGCTGTGATACTATGTGATAAGGGATTGAGATCCCATGATGTGTGATGATCCTTGAGATGGATCTAGATGGTTGGCAAGAGGCCAAGTGATAACATGTGATGTGAGATCCTTGTGATGGATCAGTGTGATGTAAATTGTAGGAAATGCATAATGTTGAGTTTACATTATTTACCTTTCTGCTATATCTCGCATGTTATACAACTTGGTTGAATCTTGCAACCCATCTAAAAGATACTAATTAATCATAGTAGAATCTATCATGTAGTCTGCCCTGGCCATAGATTCATCACCAGTCAGGATAGGGTGATGATGAAACAGGTTCTCCTGTGGGTCAACTCGGAGCTAATATTTTTGAATATGCGAGGTTTCTCCTAGCCTACAATAGAGAGGTGAAATGAGTGCAGCTGCGGTTGCAGACTCGGATATGTGATGAGCATGGTGAACATGGCCCATGACTCCAGATATGTGATATGTTGAGCATGAATGCGTTCATGGCTCCGAGCATGGTGTTTAGACCCGTGGCTCAGTTTCTAGCGCCGTGACCTGTATCGAGGCGGGCTAGGCAGAGGGTAGCCTGAGGAGCTGACCCTGTGGCTATGACCACTTCAGCATGAGACTGCGGTCCTTCTTATGTTATACTCATGTACTGACCATGAGGCGGAGAAGGTCGTGGAGTCCGACTCTTCCATTGACCTTGTATGGCACCGGCTATGGACTTCGCAGCCGAAGGTTGGATTTGAATGGTACGGTTCATCTCCTCAGGGCATAATAAAACATAATCTAGCCGTTTAGTATATACTGCTTAAGGCAAACGCGAAACATTGGTTGAGACCTTGTTTGTATAGTTAACTTTAATTATCTTGCAGTTACTGTACATTACTCCTATGTGGTGAGTTTCCTATATATTTCTTATCTTGTCAATCATGTTCCATTGGGAAATATGTTGGTACAACTGGTAAGTCTGATGGAGGATGGCTTGTTTTTCATAAATTGCTTCTGTTATATTCCTTATCAGTAATCTTCTGTTTAAGCTCTATCTTATCTGAGGTTTTGTAGTTTTGGCGTGGAGTTATGCCTCCCGATGGGACAATGTTCAATTGTCTCACTCTGCTGGTTTGCACCCTTTTTAGGTGGTCGAGCTTGTCGTTGTGGTGGTCGTGGGGTTGCGGCCGAGCAGCGAGAAGATCAGTAGAAGGCAAGCTTTGGAGATGCTGCTGTTTTGGATGTTTTGTTGTAGAGTCTAGAGTCATCCCTGTACTCTCAGGTCCTTGGTGGTGTTTTGACGTTGTTTCACGATGCATGACCGCTGTCGTTTGTATATCCTACTGTTAACCAGATATGGGCCTTTATATGTATGAACAGGTGGTGAACTCATGGTTATAACATGACAACTGTTGCTCTAAGCTGTGGACATGTATCCATGCTTGTATGGATATATATGAAACATGTTTTCTTGCAGGATATGGACTGGAATGTAATATGTTTCTCAGTTTATCAGTTTTCTGCAATCGGTTTTAATTAACCCGTGTTTTTGATTAACTGTGGTTATGGTGATTTCCGCACGTTTTTGCGTAACACCTCATTATCTGTGTGATAATGGGATGTGTTGCCACAAGTTTTGGTATCAGAGCTTTAGGTTCACTGAGTCTATAGGGATCTAGGACTAGGTTGTGTTTGTTCTTATGTGTTTTCTAGATTTTCTCATAGAAATCTTCTGCCCTCAGCGGAAGAAAAGCCAAGATGTCTGGAAACCATGAAGAACATGCCCCTGAGCTTAGTAATGCTGCATCTGTTGATGGAGCAGAAGGACATGCACATGAAGATCGGGTGCCTGAGGTCCCCCAACCTGACCCATCCATTCTTGAACATCCTGCCTACCAAAAACTGATGGGGCAGATGATGGCTACGATGAATCTCATGGTTGAGCGATTACCAGTGCCTCCTCCGCGAGAACAGGTTCCCCATAGAGATGCATTGGGTATTGGGAAGACCTTCGAGCGGCTTTGCCGAGTTGGAGCTTCAGAATATGCGGGAACGGCTGATCCAGTGGATGCAGATCTGTGGTTGACAAGTCTCGAGAAGGATTTCCGGATCCTCGACATCCCCGAAGCAGACAAAGTAAAGCATGCTGTCTACCTTCTGAAAGGTAGTGCTGGTCACTGGTGGACCATCGAGGAAGAGAAGCGGCCTGGTGAGGTGATCTGTTGGGAAGTGTTTTGATGCGAGTTCGTCACCAGATACTTTCCCAAGACGTATATGGATGAGAAGATCCGTCAGTTCGAGAGTTTGCGACAAGGAACGATGAGCATCACCGAGTATGAAGCCAAGTTTATGGAGCTGCTGAGGTTTTGTCCTCACATGGCAACGACAAACGAGGAACGGATCAGACGTTTCAAGAAGGGTCTGAGTGCTGAGCTGAAGACACCAATTTCTACGTTGGAGAACCGAGAACGGTTTGTGACGTTTGTGGAATCTGTTCGGAGGATCGAACGATCTGTAAGGGAGAAGAGAGAGTCTATGGCTAAGAAGAGACCTGCCCAGTTCCAGAGTCAAAGGTTTGGTGGCTTTAAGAAGCCCAGGTTTTCGGCACTGGCAGTGATGAGAGGTTCTGGTAGACCGTCTCAGTGGTCTATGAGTAGAGGAAGAGGCTATGTTTCTTCACCATCTAAGGCACAAAGTTCAGCTTCTGTAGCAGTGACAGGGCCACCTAGGCCTCGAGATGATGTTAGGACATGCTATGCCTATGGTCAGACAGGACATATCAGGTCAAGTTGTCCCTACAAGGATGATGAAGTGACGCAGCAGTCGAGACAGAACCTTCAGGGGTCTGAGAGACCACAGCCCAGTCAACCCGCGAAGCAGAGGTCATGGACAACAAGCAATGGCTCGATTCTACGCTATGAATCAGCTGGAGGCGGTAGTCAACCCGCGAGTAGTGACAGGTCAGATGGAGTTATTTCATTCTGATATGCCTTCTTCTTGCTTTATGTCAGTTCTGGTTGACCCGAGTGCTACGCACTCTTTTATCACCTATAGTATGCTTGAGAACTGTCGTTTACCTGTTAGATGTAAGAAGGATAGCTTGTTGTTAGAAACCCCTCTTGATGGTTCCTCTTTGCTTCGAGAAGAGTGTCCATCCTGTGTCTTGTCTTTCTCGGGACACCGCATTCAAGTGGATCTCATACCACTTGCTATGCATGGGTTCGATGTTATCCTTGGGATGGATACCTTAGAGAGGTATAAGGTTGTCTTGGACTGTGGTTCCAAGCAGGCAGTGTTTGATGTTGTTGGAGAGAAGTGGATCTTCCAGGGAGATAGGAAGATTCTTCCGACATGTCTGGTATCAGCTTTGGTGGCAGATAAGTTGTTACGACAAGGATGTAAGGCGTTCCTAGCTCATGTAGTGGATACCGTAATAGATGCCAAGGCGAAAGGTCCTAGCCTTGAGGAGGTGTCAGTTGTTCGTGAGTTTGCAGACGTGTTCCCTGAGGAGTTTCCTAGTGTTCCCCCCACCCCAAGAGATTGATTTCGAGATCAATCTGGTTCCAGGAACGCAGCCAGTTGCACAGACACCGTACAGGATGGCTCCGGCTAAGATGGCAGAGTTGAAGAAGCAGTTACAAGAGTTGCTAGATAAAGGTTTTATCCGACCGAGTACGTCACCGTGGGGTGCTCCAGTGCTGTTTGTCAAGAAGAAGGATGGTTCGATGCGGTTGTGTATAGACTACCGACAGTTGAACAAGGTCACGATCAAGAACACATACCCGTTGCCAAGGATAGATGATCTGTTCGATCAGTTGCGTGGTGCTACAGTGTTCTCGAAGATCGATCTACGGTCCGGATATCATCAGCTGAGGATAAAGGCGGATGACATACCGAAGTCAGCTTTCAGGACAAGGTATGGTCATTATGAGTTCGTGGTTATGTCGTTTGGGTTAACCAATGCACCTGCAGCCTTCATGGACCTGATGAACAGAGTATTCCGTCCGTTCTTAGATCAGTTTGTTGTAGTCTTTATAGATGACATCTTGATCTATAGTCGGGATAGACTAGAGCATGATCAACATCTTCGTCGAGCGTTGACTCTTCTTCGTCAACATCAGTTGTATGCCAAGTTCAGTAAATGTGAGTTCTGGCTGGATGAAGTGACTTTCTTGGGTCATGTGATATCCGCTGAAGGAGTCAAGGTAGATCCGAAGAAGGTGGAATCTGTTGCAGATTGGGAACAGTTGAAGACGCCGACAGAAGTTCGTAGTTTCCTTGGTCTAGCAGGATACTACCGGAGGTTTATCAAGGACTTCAGTGTGATCACATTATCGATGACGAAGTTGACCAGGAAGGATGTACCTTTTGTGTGGGATGATCGATGTCAGCAAGCTTTCCAGAGTCTGAAGGAGAAGCTGACTAGTGCTCCAGTGTTGATCTTGCCAGAGCCTGGGAAAGGCTATGTTGTTTTCTGTGATGCTTCCAAGAAAGGTTTAGGTTGCGTGTTGATGCAGGAAGATCATGTGGTTTCTTTTGCCTCGCGACAGCTCAAGAAGCATGAGGAGAACTATCCGACTCATGATTTGGAGCTGGCAGTATTAGTTCATGCGTTAAAGATTTGGAGACATTATCTGTATGGGGAAGTGTGTCAGATCTTTACGGATCATAAGAACCTAAAGTATATCTTTATGTAAAACGAGTTGAACATGCGACAACGGTGATGGATGGAGTTGATCAATGACTACGACTGCACTATCGAGTATCATCCTGGTAAGGCGAACGTGGTAGCTGATGCGCTTAGCAGAAAGTCTTCTTTTTCTTCGAATAAGGCACAGTTGAGTTCCCTGGTTTGCCATAGGCGGGATATGTTTGTTTCTCTACGATAGATGAATGTGCAGATGGAAGTTTCTCTGTTATCTGGGCTTTTCGCACAGATGCAAGTCAAGCCTATGTTGAGGCAGCAGATCAAGGATGCACAGCAGACAGATGAGGCGGTACAGTTGATCAGACCAGAGTTCGGCAGCGACAAGCGTGATGGGTTTCATGAGTCTGAGGATGGGCTAGTATGCTATCGTGACAGGATGGTGGTTCCAGATGTTGATGATCTGAGGAAGTTGGTGTTTGAGGAAGCACACACGTCGATGTATGCGATGCATCCAGGTGTCACCAAGATGTATCATAGTCTGAAGGACTTGTATTGGTGGCCCGGTTTGAAGAAAGATGTGGCTGAGTTCGTGGCAAGATGTGCGGTTTGTCTGCAAGTGAAGGCTGAGCATCAGAAGCCGGCAGGTATGTTACAACCTTTGCCGATACCGCAGTGGAAATGGGATCATATAACCATGGATTTCGTAGTTGGTCTGCCCAAGATGACTAGGAATCATGATTCCATTTGGGTGATAGTGGACAGATTGACGAAGTCTGCCCATTTCCTGCCTATGAAGACGACGTATACAGCTGAGAAGCTCACTAGAGTGTATGTTGATGAGATAGTTCGTCTGCATGGTGTGCCAGCAACGATCGTTTCTGACAGAGGTCCTCAGTTTACCAGTCATTTTTGGGAGCAATTGCACAGAGCGTTGGGAACGCAGTTGAGGTTCACTACAGCCTTTCACCCACAGACAGATGGACAGTGTGAAAGGACTATTCAGATTGTGGAGGATCTCCTTCGAGCTTGTGTTTTGCAGTTCCTAGGTAGCTGGGATGTACATCTGAGTTTGATAGAGTTTTCCTACAACAACGGTTATCAGTGAAGCATCGACATGGCTCCTTATGAGGCTCTATATGGAAGGAAGTGCAGATCTCCTTTGTGTTGGTATGAATCAAGTGAGTATCAACTTTTGGGTCCTGAGTTAGTGCAGCAAACGACATATAAGATCAAGGTGATGTAGCAACAGTTGAAAGTGGTACAAGACAGGCAGAAGTCTTATGCAGACAATCGCCGACGACCGTTGGAGTTCTAGGTAGGAGACAAAGTGTATCTTAAAGTCTCGCCGTGGAAAGGTGTGCTGAGGTTTGGACGGAAGGGTAAGTTGGCACCCAGATATATGGGACCTTACCCAGTTACAGCTCGTGTTGGGAAGGTAGCTTACGAGATAGAGTTGCCTCCAGAGTTGCATAGGTTGCATCCAGTTTTCCATGTCAGTATGCTAAAGAAAAGTCATCCAGATTCAGGTACGGTGATACAACCAGTTGAGGCTGAGCTTGATGCAGATGTGACCTACGAGGAAGGTCCTGTGGCGATTCTTGATAGAAGGATCAAGAAGCTGAAGAGGAAGGATCTGGTTCTTGTGAAAGTTCTTTGGCAGCGTCGTGGCATCGAGGAAGCCACGTGGGAGCTTGAGGAAGAGATGAGGAGGAAGTATCCCTCACTTTTCTCTTCATATTTTGGGGACGAAATCCCTTAAAGGGGGTTAGATTGTAAGGACCCTGACCTGCGTTTAGGGCTTACCCTGTTTGTTTTGCTTAACCTTGATGGTTTGAGGCTTGCTAATCACCTTTAGTGGTGATTAGGGTTTGGTTGTGCTTTGTTGAGAGTTGGAGGTGCTACTTGCAAATAAACCTAGTTTAGGGTTTTGTGTGCAAGTTTGCCACCTTGAGAGGTGTTCTTCTCTCTCTTTGCTTCCTCTAGGGTTGAGAGGAAGGCTTGGGCTTGTTGCTTGAGTTCTTTGGGCCTTTGTTGAGCTCGTTTGGGCCTTGGAGTCCCTTGTTTGGGCTTGCTTGGGCCTTGTGTCGGCCAAGTAGAGCTTGTGTCAGCCTAGAGAGGAGGTGTGTCACCCTAGAGTGAGCTTGGTGTGTCGCCCATGAAGCTTGGTCCAACCTTGATCACGTTTGGAGGACACATGGTGCACATCTTGGACAAGTGTCTTATGGCTTGCAAGAGTGGTGGCTTGAGTTTGTGGACAAGTGTTCCTTGGGTGGATGGCACCTAGCTTGGAACAACCTTGGTTTCTTCTCCCATCCCTTCTATATAGGTGGTCCCTTCCTTAGCTTGAGGCCCCTTTAGTTCCTCTCCTTCTTGTGCCCGACACACCCCATCTTACCCTTGCTTGGTGGCCGACACACCCTTGAAGAAGGAGCTTGGAGGTCGACACACCCTTGGAGAAGGAAGGTGGTGGCCGATACACCCCCCCTTGGAGGAGCTTTGGTGGCCGACAACCCTTGGAGCTCAAAGTACATCTTCTTCCTTGGAGCTTAAGGCGGGTTGCATGACTCTAAACACTGACTACTTTACTCTCTTTTCATATATGTTGCTTTAATCTTGACCTTGCACGTTTGGAGTTGTTCTTTAGCTATCTTGCATGTTGGCTGATCCTTGAGATCTAGGGTTAGGGAGCAACACTCCTTTCTCCCCTTAGTCTAGATGAGTGAGCATTGGGTCCTAGTGTCATGAGCAACACCCCTCCTTCCTACCGATTGAGGTGAGTTTGTGACCTAGTGGCTCGAGCAACACCCTCATCTCACCTTGGGCAAGATGGTGAGCTCATTTAGATGACCTTGAGTAGTTGTATCTTGAGAGTTTGGTGCTCATGGAGGTGCTGCCCGACAGCCCCCATAGCTTTGTTGCCTTGCACGGATTGAGTGAGCAAGTTTTCTCTTTTTGTACCTTGGGCGGGTGAGCAACCTGACCCTGCTCACCCTAAGCCAGCTCTGCCCGACAGGCTGCTCACCCAGTTGAACTTTGCTCACCCAGTAGCCCTGCTCGCCCTGCTTTTGGTTGCTCAGCTACATACCCCGCACGCCCCTGTGTTGCCCGACATCTTTGGCTCGCCCGACACTAGTTGTGTCTCCCGACACCCAGCTTGCTCACCCGGTAACCATGTCACCCGATACATACCTACACGCTTGAGTAGCTCACCCAGCTTTCCCTTGCACGCCCGTAGTACTCTGCTCGCCCGATAGTGAAGCCTTGCACGGCTCAGTACCCGGCTCATTGCTTTGCACATTTGCTAACCCTGCTCGCTCAACACTCCTTTGCTCGCCCGATGCCTTGGCTCACCCGACAGGTTTTGCTCACGCGACTTTATCCTACTCGCCCGACACATGAGTGCTTGCCCGATAGCTTGCATGCCTGAGTGGCTTGTCCGAGATGACCTTGCGCGCCTTGGAGCTGCACGCCCGACAGGGGTGCACGCTTGCTCACATTTCAGGGTTGTGCTTTGCCCTCTTGCTAGAGCTGCATGCCCTGGTTTGGGTGAGGGTGAACTCTACCCGAGTAGGTCCTTTTAGTGAGGGTTTTTAGTATCTCTTGTGAGGGCACAGTTGGTCATGGAAGGGTGACATATCAAGCTATGCTTTTATGGTGACTCATTGCTCAATTATGAGATTTATGTTCTTAACTACTCTATTCCTTTAAATGCCAAAGATGATCTTGAGCATGCATTAGGGTTGCTTAATAATGTGCTTACATGTATAACCTTAAGATGAGGCACAGATATGATTATTATTGTCACCTTGTGTTGGCAATGCACATAACCCTAATTGTCATCTTATATTAATAATGATGAGTCTCTTGATTATTCATATGGTTATTGAATAATGCTAACCATGCAGGTAATGCTTAGCCCAATGGAAGGCTATGAGAAATGGTCAATGTGAATACTGTGATGACAGGTGTATTATGTATGGTGTTCCATAATGATGATGAAAGCCTTGAGAGGCTGTGATACTATGTGATAAGGGATTGAGATCCCATGATGTGTGATGATCCTTGAGATGGATCTAGATGGTTGGCAGGAGGCCAAGTGATAACATGTGATGTGAGATCCTTGTGATGGATCAGTGTGATGTAAATTGTAGGAAATGCATAATGTTGAGTTTACGTTATTTACCTTTCTACTATATCTCGCATGTTATACAACTTGGTTGAATCTTGCAACCCATCTAAAAGATACTAATTAATCATAGTAGAATCTATCATGTAGTCTGCCCTGGCCATAGATTCATCACCAGTCAGGATAGGGTGATGATGAAACGGGTTCTCCTGCGGGTCAACCCGGAGCGCATATTTTTGAATATGCGAGGTTTCTCCTAGCCTAAAATAGAGAGGTGAAATGAGTGCAGCTATGGTTGTAGACTCGGATATGTGATGAGCATGGTGAACATGGCCCATGACTCCAGATATGTGATATGTTGAGCATGAATGCGTTCATGGCTCCGAGCACAGTGTTTAGACCCGTAGCTCAGTTTCTAGCGCCGTGACCTGTACTGAGGCGGGCTAGGCAGAGGGTAGCCTGAGGAGCTGACCCTGTGGCTATGACCACTTCAGCATGAGACTGCGGTCCTGCTTATGTTATACTCATGTACTGACCATGAGGCAGAGAAGGTCGTGGAGTCCGGCTCTTCCATTGACCTTGTATGGCACCGGCTATGGGCTTCGCAGCCGAAGGTTGGATTTGAACGGTACGGTTCATCTCCTCAGGGCATAATAAAATGTAATCTAGCCGTTTAGTATATACTGCTTAAGGCAAACGCGAAACATTGGTTGAGGCCTTGTTTGTATAGTTAACTTTAATTATCTTGCAGTTACTGTACATTACTCCTATGTGGTGAGTTTCCTATATATGTCTTATCTTGTCAATCATGTTCCATTGGGAAATATATTGGTACAACTGGTAAGTCTGATGGAGGATGGCTTGTTTTTCATAAATTGCTTCTGTTATATTCCTTATCAGTAATCTGCTGTTTAAGCTCTATCTTATCTGAGGTTTTGTAGTTTTGGCGCGGAGTTATGCCTCCCGCTGGGACAATGTTCAATTGTCTCACTCCACTGGTTTGCATCCTTTTTAGGTGGTCGAGCTTGTCGTGGTGGTGGTCGCGGGGTTGCGGCCGAGCAGCGAGAAGATCAGTAGAAGGCAAGCTTTGGAGATGCTGCTATTTTAGATGTTTTGTTGTAGAGTCTAGAGTCATCCCTGTACTCTCAGGTCCTTGGTGGTGTTTTGACGTTGTTTCACGATGCACGACCGCTGTCGTTTGTATATCCTGTTGTTAACCAGATATGGGCCTTTATATGTATGAACAGGTGGTGAACTCATGGTTATAACAGGACAGCTGTTGCTCTAAGCTGTGGACATGTATCCAGGCTTGTATGGATATATATGTAACATGTTTTCTTGCAGGATATGGACTGGAATGTAATATGTTTCTCAGTTTATCAGTTTTCCGCAATCAGTTTTAATTAACCCGTGTTTTTGATTAACTGTGGTTATGGTGATTTCCGCACGTTTTCGCGTAACACCTCGTTATCTGTGTGATAATGGGATGCGTTGACACAAAATGATGTGTAGTTTTGCATTGCATCTATGATTACAATAGGTGACTGGAATGAATTGAGGTCATTGAATGCTTCCACTAGGATGAGGACCCCTGAAACATCACCCTCTTGTCTCTGCCAACTATAGATCTATTTGAGTGCACCAAAGGACTTGATAATGGAATTTATAGAGTCATCATATCTGTAGTTTAGAGGGAGATCAGTAACCCAAAACAAAACCAAAATCTTTGTTTGCAAGATCCATGTGCATGGTCTTCCAAGGATCTTAGGGGAAGATCTTTGTTTTTGAACCTCATCACTGTTGGTCAAGAACCTTGCAGGCATCCTCTAGAGATGAAAAAAAACCACTCTACACTCTAAAATATGTAAATGTCAACCACCAGTGGCCATTATTTGTGCAAGAATGGAGCAATATCCTCCCATATATCCTCATTTGGCCAAGACACTTCAATTGCAAACTTTTGGGTGTCTACCTTCCTTTATTGTACATCATCATATTGATAGAGCTCAACTTGTGGTCCTCTTCTTAACATTCTATAGCCCCCATATGGGCGACCAAACTGCCCTAAGAGGAGGGAAAGCCTGATGCACTCGTGAGGAGGAAAGTGGCAACTGAAATTAGTGGGCTTGATGGCCCAATCAACTACACCTGAAGTAAACCTTTAGGTTTACACACTATTTCTACTAGTGGCCGTACCCCTGGAACCTATAGCAAGCTTCATAACGGACGTTGTAGAGATGTCATCATCAATGAGATGCTCCATCTTCATTCTACTCTAGCTCACTCTTCTCTTATTTATTATTCTTATGTATCTCTCTAATTATAGCAACTACAAAATGTGCAACGTTCGTCTGAGTTTCCTTAGGCCTATGCTGATGGAAGATGTTGTGCAAGTCCTGTAGCAGTTTATCCTGTAGAGTGGAAGACGACCCCACCTCTTGTCATGTCTCTACAACCACATGCCTTGCCTACATGCTATGAGACCTGGGTTGCCTTTCCTTCTTGAGCACCTCCACAAATTGTTGGGAGAAGGAGACAAACACCATCTATGACTGGTCAAGGGGAAATGTTGAGGCGATGGTTAAGTGTAGGTTGACCCTGTCGGAGGAGTGCATGACTGGGGGTGATTGTCAGGAGGGAAATCAATCACCCAAGAGTTGCCTATGGAGTAAAGAACAAAGAGAACACTAACCGATACAAGAATGATTCACCATCATTTGCATATCATTTATTAAACATCACATATTTGGTTCATGCATTCTCCTATTTGATAGAGAGAGAAGGGGGTGGAATCTTTTATTTTTCCTTAAACCTTCACTTGAAAAATGCAACTCACCTCCCTCATTGTGCCCCTACATTATTTATAGTATGGACCACACCATCACAATCTCCTCAAATTCAAAGAAGTGAATTACCCACAAAACTTATTATAATATGACAATAATGGTGGGTAAAAGGGAGGGTGCAATAAGTGAACTTCTTCACCAACTACTTTAGGACTTCTAATTATATTGTCTCTATGGTAGTGAAGGAAATGGAATCTATCTTGTCTTCCTTCACCAAATTAATATTCCTATAAATCAAGCAACAAGTTGAAAGTACCTAGAGGAAGATTGGATGATGTTTTAGTGATGGTAGACAAGGAAAGGGCAATAGTGTTCTTGGCTAATTTTGTTGTTCTTGACATGGAACCATAGGATAGGAAGATTCACATCATCTTGGGGAGACCACTACAATCTACATCTCATGCCGAGATACATGTGTGTAGTGGCACAATTACAGTATCTTTCATGGACATGAAGATAAAGATCAATATGGTTAAGACCCTAACCTAGAGAGATCGAGATGAGGATGTAGAGCATGGTTACTTGAAGAGTCCAATTGATTACTTAAGAGAAGGAGTTCTGGATGGAAGACCTTATGGTAGATTTTTTGGTAAATGGGACAAGGAACATCTGTTGAATGCAAATAAGAGATGTAGCTATTTCAAGATTGGAAACACGATGATTCCAAATGGTTGATTGATTGAAGAAATTATAAGAAGCCCGACTGAAGGCATCAAACTTAGCACTAGTAGGAGGTAACCCACCTAGGTTTGGGGAATTTTTCACCCAACCTTTAATTTTTCATACTTTTTGGGTTTTTAAAAATTTTACAAAAACACACACACACACTTTCTGTTAGTAGTTTTTGTTTAAATTTTAGATGCACAGGTGAAAAGAGTGATGAAATGAAGAAAATCAGTTGAAATGTGGAAGAAAATTAATGAAAATGTCACTTGGGTTTAAGATTTTATGTTTTGATGTAATTCAAGTCAAAAATACCTACTATAGTGCCCATCACGGCCATGGTACCATTAATTGGTCATGGTGCTACACTTAAATCAATAGGAGAATTGAAAAAATTCAAGAAAACACAACGATACCCAGAACGGGCGTGCTAGGCAGCACAGCTGTGTGACAGACTAGCCACCATGGCCGTGTGGCACTAAATGGTTATGGTTCCATCTAGACAACATGGCCGTGGCACCCAACATGACTGTTCCATCCGCAGAACTAGTTCACATAAGTTAGCCGATTCTGGAAATCCAGTTCACTTATTCATTTTATTTCTCCATGAACCCCATCTCTGTGCATGTGTCCAATGCTACCCAACACCTTCCAAGTGCTGATTCGTCATCCTCCACTTCCAAACCACTCTCAAATCACTCCATTAACATTTCCCATGCCTCCATCTACCATTTCTATTCCATTTTCACTACCAAATCAGCCCTTTCCTCTCCATTCTTCCCCACATACCTAGAGTTGTGAAAACCTAATTTTCTTCACGTTTTCCACCCAAATCCACCAAAAATGAATAAGGTGACAAAGAAAGTGATGGATATGACCAAAAGGTGATCTTCTACATCCTTCGGTCCAAAAAACTTGACTTCATCCCAAGCGACATCTCTTGATCCTGTACCACCACCGTCCACCTATGGCTCTCACAGCGGAACACCCCATATGGTGGCGGTTTACTTGGACACATCGATAGATCCCATGGTGGAGTAGTACACAACTCAACCACAGAGTAGAGGAGCTATGCCAACACGACCCTTGACTTCTTCAAGGGCAAAAACACCATCTTCATTGGCTCGACCTTCTACTTCAGCAGTCCGACCTTTGGCTTCTTTAGCCGCACCACAATAGTAACCACAACACAAGCCCAAAGAAAGGTAGTTCTTGATGATGAGGATGAAGATATGCATGATGCACCGCATGATGAGGCATATTATGAACAACATGAGAAGGCCCCAAATGTGAGAAACAGTCAGTTGATGAAGCTACGACATCCAGAGTGCCTAACGCGTAGGGTGCTTCCCACGCGCTATGCTTGTCAGGAGACAATGGAATCTTTGGGTATCTTGTCTTTTTAAGGATGTTGTGGAACCCATTATATTATTTGATATGCTGACCATAGTCTAGGAGACACATATTGAGCTCACACAACAATTCTTTGTGACCTTGGAGAAAGTATCACATGTCAAGAAAGAAGTTTTCCATGTCAGATTGGGGAATGAAACTCACCTCATCACCGCCTCCTTTCTCAACAACATTTTCATTTCCAGACCTACAATATCAACATTACTTGATTAAGGGAGTACATACAAGGAAACTAATGTGAATAATGCAGTAATGTGGAAAAATCTCATCGACAGATTAACTTTGTAGCGAGTAAATCAAAGATAAGCTTGCTTCATAACCCTACTTGAGATACATTCAAAAAGTCTTAGTAACTACAATTTTCATCTGGTATTGGAACCAAGGAAGATACACCAAGAAAGGTCTATTTTTTTGGGATAGATGGTACAAGGAAAGCATGTAAACCTAGGGGCACTCATTATTGACCATATGAAGACCATTCGATCCAAGAGTAAGAATCCTTTTATAATGGGATGTATTGTGACTTCCATTGCCTAGCCGTGAATGATAATGTGTCTGGATATGCCAAGGAAGATGAGGGTAAAGTCATCTATAATTTTAGTAGTTGATCAGGAGATTATTTACCAGCTAAACCCTCCTTATACAGGAATATCACTAGATATACCTTACCATGTTACACCTCTCCTAGAGGGGTGTGGCCCATCTTCATATGTTTTGGATATTTTGAGGACTAGGAGGAGGAGCATCTTAGATACACATGGAAGCAACACACCATAGATTTTCTTGAGAGATTGGGAGAATCACATATAGAAGAGAAGAGGAGAGAGACGAAGGAGAGAGAGGCCCGTAGGGTGCAGAGACGAGTGACAAAGACAACAACGCCACAACAACCCACAGTGAATGCCTATGACATTTCAATGAGCTTAGGAGGGCATATTGAGGATAGATGAGGGATTTTAGAGGACACATGATGAAATATGGTTGGATCATCAATGGATGTACCATTAGATCAACCACATGTATCACTTTCAAGATGCACATCTACATATGTACCCCCAATGGAGGGGGAATTGGTGGGGAGCACTATATAGGTATCAGGAGACGTACCCACCTCCATAGGAGGACTAGTGTGGCAGCTACTACCAATATACTCCACCACAGGGAGGAGAACCCCCGATACACCACAATAGTAATGACTGTGTATCCTATCACTCTAAGACTATACTGTCATGTTGAGGACATCATGAATCAAAAGTTTGGGGGTGGTAGGGAGGTACACCCTTCTTTTCATTCATTTTGCATTTCACCTTGCCATTTACTTTTGTTTTCATACCTTATCTATGAAAGTTATATTTCAATTTTCTTTTCATACATGCATACCATGTAGTTCATTTCTTGCATTTTTGTCTAATTTTCAATACTTTTACTATTTTTTCCATGTGTTGCATATAATGTAGATTTTTGTAATTTTGCATGTTTGTATATATAAATTTCTTGTTTATTGTTTTATGTTTCATAATAAAGGTTTAGATATGGTTAAAGGAAATTTGGCTCAAATTTTGCTAATTTTCCCAAATTTAGAATTTCTTGCCTAAAAGTGTGTTTTGACCCAATCTCTACATGTTGAATTGAACGTGTTGACTTTTGATAAATGCAGGCTACATTCTCATGTCTATTGCTAAATCATCTCAATATTAAATTTTTACATATGAATCACCTCTTTCATGTTTGCATCATGATTTGGTTGAATTTTGATCTAAGCAAGCCATAAAAGCTTGGGGTTAGTCCAATCTCATGATAAAATGTGGTGTTTGCATTGCTAATTCATGTGGTGTGTCATTTCTTGATGAATATTTGGAGTAATTTTCATATAGGAGATCTCATGTTGAAACCCACACTAGTGACCCCTCTTTGATTAACCTTTCTTTCACCATTTTCACCCCTCCACCTCATGAAAGGATGCCAAGAGCACATATCAGCCATGGCCACCATCCAAAAGTTTGGGGTGGACATATCTAAGTCTCCTCACTTCACTATCACCACCATGCCATACCTACACTAAGGGAAAAGAAAAAGAAAAAGAAAATTAAAATTAAATAGAAAATAAAAGATGCTCCTATGTAATAGCATCTAAATAAAGTAAAGATGAGTGCTCCTATGTAATAGCATTCCAACCTCTTAAACCCCTTCTTCTATTTGCATGCCCATTATGCTATGAAACATCAAACCTAGTTCATTTCACCCTTTTTTGCAGCCATGTGGGTTACTTAGTGTGGTTTGACATACAAGATTGGATGCATGAAGGTAAAACAACAATTTTAGTCATTATTATTGTCACCATCACGAATGGTTTTCCTAGTGCTTTATGAAAGCCAGATGGATTGATTGTGCATTATATGTCCTATTTTTGAATTCTATATGCTCAGTGCTATAACCATGATTGGTTTGTGAAAGAGGAGAGGAAATAGGTGAAATACATGTAATTATTCATCATTGAGCCCATTCAGTCAATTCACATTTGTTGCAATGTATTTGTCATTTCTTATTTATTAAAAAATTGAAGAGAGATTGAGTTGGACCATATTTGAGGACAACTATGGTTTAAGTTTGGGGTAGTGATGTATCCCTATTTTAGGGATTCATCTTGTGTCTTATTGCACTTCAATCACATATATATCTATTGCATTACATGTTATTTCCCTCAATATGCACATTTATGTCAAATGCACTTGTCGATGTTCTTTACATGTTTTTTAGGTACTTGGACCACATCTTGGATGGATGAGAAAGAGAGAGAGAGGAAGATACTAAGGTTTTTCTACCCCTAGGGAGGCACACAAAGAGTTCAAAGGCTCCCCAACCTACCCTACTGATGGAGCTTCCACTCGTGTGGAATTGCGCGCACCACTAAAAATCCTAAAGATGGTAAGTCTTTAGGTTTAGCCTTGCTTATACTAGTTTAAAACTCCACCCATGTATGCTAGGATACTTGGAAGTCTTATCATAGTATAGTTAAGGGTCGAATCCTCAGGACAACGATCTTGTTGAGAGCAACAAGATGGAAAATGTTAGAGTCTCACTTAACCTCTTAACGGTTGGTATCTAGATCGAAAAGTTGGATTGGTTGTTTTTAGACTAAGTGCGAGTAAAACAAAGAAAGAAAGTAAATTTAAGGTTGTTAATAGTGATATGAAACCACTAGGATGTCATCGGCTTTCACCAGCTCTACACATGGATCAAAACATGCATCATAAAAACATAACCATCAATAAGAGTCTAAATAGTTAGTATCTTTGTAGGTTTAGTTTCCTTTCAGAGAACTAACTATGAGAAGTGTGGGAATGTTGCAATTCCAGTCATCCCCGAATGAATGGTCACCTACTTTACATCATTCCCTTCGTAAAGCGTGTTCCTCGACTTAACAAGGTTGTACTTTCATACGTCAACTGATTCCATTTCATAGTATGAAAGTACAACAATGGAAGTGAGTTTACTCTACTTCTTGAAAAACACTCCTAGATACCGAAACAGATGCATGGTGGATACATGCATCAAGAACCAACATTCAATTGAGATTCGAATCTAATAGTACAAACATAGACAATTCATACTAAAAGATAAAAGATAACACAAGTTGGTAATCAAGAAACAAGCATTCACTAAACGATTGATGTCGAACTGAAAAGAAAGTATATCTCTATTGAAAATTATGGATTACATTGCATGAAATGAAAACATGGGTAGTGGGGCTACTCCCCGCACCCTAGTGAATGAGACTACTCGCTCATAGTAAGAACAAAGAAGGAGGCGAGAAGAGAGAGAGAATGTCATCCCCACAAAGGAGAGAGGAAATTCAACCCCTTGGAAGGAGAGAGAATGATGATCTTCACACTTCACAGGTTGCTCAATGATGAGGTCTCCTCTTTCCACTTTCTTTGGTGAAGAGGGAGAAAGCAGCTTCAGGATGGAGTGTGGATCTCAGATCGGTAGCCTTTGGGCGGAGGATGGAGGAGGAAATAGCTCTAGAGTAGTAGAGGCAGCCTCTGGACGTATGAAACTTGATTCCCTTGGGGGGACCCCTCAGGTCTTATTTATAGGCTTTAAGTGAAGCCCAAACGGTTTGGGCAATTTTACTTTGAAACCGTTTGGACCCTGAAACCGTTTGGGCTCTGAAACCGTTTGGATTCTGAGACCATTTGGACTCTGAGACCGTTTGGACACTGAGACCGTTTGCACTCTAAGACTGTTTGGACTCTGAGATCGTTTGGCTTCATGCGGTCTTGAGATCGTGTGACTCCATACGGTCCCAGGACCAGTTGGCTTCATGCGGTCTTGAGACCGATTGGCTTCATGTGGTCTTGAGACCGTGTGACTCCATGCGGTCTTGAGCACACGATCTCAAGACCGTGTGACTCCATGCAGTTTCGAGACCGGTTGGCTTCATGTGGTCTTGAGTTCAATTGGCTTCATGCGGTCTTGAGACCGTGTGACTCCATGCAGTCTCGGGACCGGTTGGCTTCATGCAGTCTTGAGACCGTTTGGCTTCATGCGGTATTGAGACTGTGTGACTCCATGCGGTCTTGAGACCGTATGGCTTCATGCGGTCTTGAGACCGTTTGGCTTCATGCGGTCTTGAGACAGTGTGACTCCATGCGGTCTTGAGACCATGTGAGGCTTTTGTGATTTTTTATGTCTCTTTCTGTAAGTAAAAAGGGAGAAAAGTTAATCTAACAGTATATTTGCAATAAGAGAGGAAAGTTAAAGATTCTATCTAATTTATCTGAGAAAGAGTGTGGAAAACTGAGGAAAATTACTAAGATAACATCACAAAATTGGAGGTTATCACCCCCTAACTTAGAGTCTAGCTTGTCCTCAAGTTAGATGGAGCTGAGACATGTAATGGCGAGGCGATTTTATTTAGTTAAGATTTCCATACTCTTGCTTTAATTCTAAACCTGAGATCTCCTAAGGTTGTATTAGAGATTTTTTCTTGCCTTAACTCTTTCAGGTATTGAGAGTTTCTTAGATCTCCGGTTTCTTCCATATCTCGTAGCCCGCATTGGGACCACTTTTTATTCTGTGCATGTCATTAACTCTAATCAGTTTTATACTTCTCTGAAAATCCTACCAGAAGCTAGAGTGGGTATGAGGGTTGGCTAAAGGCTTGATGTGTAACTCCCCCTTTAAGTGGAGGAGGGGTTGTCTATGCTTTTAGGATCTCACTACTGGGCACGATACATCTGCCTTCATGAGGGAAGATGAATGTACCGGCCGTGCGAGTCCTTTATCAGCCTTTCATATATTTAGATACCTTAGGGTTTCACTACTGGGCACGACACATCTGCCTTTGTGAGGGCAGCTGAAAGTACCGGCTCGGTGAGACCTTCATTGGCTCTTTATATAGATCCTTATTCATGGTACAACTCTCATAGTTTTATTCAACACTCTAACTTTTATTCGTAAACTCACAAGCTTAGGATTTGGGTTTTTAGGAATTTTGATTTGGGTGACCAAGCCTCTTTTATTTGAAGAGAAGAAAGTTGTTCTTAGAGTTGCTCGACATGCACTTATTTGGTTTCTACTAGTGGTCCACTTGCAAGGCTTCATGATTTGGATGTCACCTGATGTCCCTCCTGTCCTTGAGAGTGTTTGGCTTATTTCAGCCCTGATGTTGACCTGTGGAAAGTCAGATGTAGAATTGAAGCAAAAGCATGAAAATCGAATGTGAATGATAATTTATTAATTCGCCATTACATGTCTATGTGCTATTCTTGTTGTTACTCCTTAGGACTAACTGGATTCTGAAGTTAGTTGGGGATGACTTGTTCCAAGAGGGATATTATTCTTTATGAATAGGATTTATTATTAGGGGAATTATTTAAAGCAAAAACCAAGTGTGCAGAGAAGATAGAGAGGGAAAGATTTAAGAATGATACCTCGCCCTTGTCCAGTGTACTCCCCCCTAACTTATCACTCACTCTGTCTTCAGAGTGTCAAAGTGATAGGTTGATAAGTACAAGGACAAGGGTATTAGGTGTCTGCTAATCCTGCATTGGCTCCATGTGCACGGAGAAGATTGGCGGCAAAATTTTCTTGTAACGCGTGGTAATCCACATCTATCATGTACTCTACTGGTCTTCCAAGGGCCATAATGGTGTACATCCAGTAGTGGACGTGAAAACCACAGTTGTTTGACTCGCGGACCTGCTGTGGGCATTTGTGGCTGAAGGAAGGGTGATGAAAATGTTCTTTACCATACGCCTGTGTGTACTTGGTAAGAAGGGCATGTAGTTGGTCAGTACACTCCTTCGCCACTTCTTCTGTAGGCGTTCTTGGTGTTGTAGTGTATTGTTGCTGATCTGGATTGTACTGGCTGTCGAAACTGTTGTATATGATTGTTGTTCCGTCGTGAAGATTTGTTTCCAACAACATCTAGTGTTCTGAATGAAGGAAAGGAAGCATGATAAACTTCAGAGTCATATGTTGAAGGAAGGAAATGAGTGCCTCAGTTGTACCGAATTTCTTTAGCTTTAGGAGATCGTCCTTCATATAAGCGGATGCCATATAGGTTGTAGGGTGATTCTATCCGAGAAGAAATTGATAGGCAGCCATTAAACTTACAGATAGAGACCATTTGATCTGTACAATTTCTCGTAGTGCGTCTGCCATGACCAGAATATCGTCGGATATGAAAACGAGGTCATTTTTCTCGGCATAAAGCCTTGACATGATGAGGCGAAGTTCATTGTCAAAGAGGCTTTTGCAGGCACTGAGGTCAAAATTGGGGAATGTTGGTGAAATGGCAGACAGGGGGACCATTTGTGTAGATGATCTGTTGATGGTCGCCCTGGTTAGTAACTCATTGACCCCTTCATCATCCGCTAGTTCGAAAGAGTAAGGGTCCCATTTCTTCTTATCGGGGACCTTGGCGGGCTGTTGTTTCCCCAACTCCGCTATTGTTTGCCAGAATGGCCATTTTGGAGGACGTTGGATGGTCGAAAAGAGGTAGTGAGGAACGTCGCTGGGCGCCATAGTTGGGTCCTTGAAAAACCTTCTATCACAAATCAGCTCCATGGCATAATGACCTCGCAGAGAATGAAAATCCTCTGTGGCCAATTCAGTGAAAGGGATTTGCTGGTTGAGCACTTGAAAATGACATCTAATGTAAAAAGCATAGTCCTTAGATCCCTCTTGAGTTTGGGTACAGGGGTTGATGATTTGGAACCATGGTTGGTTCCAACCATTGCGGAGGGATGGGCTAGCAGCCCAAATCAATTTCAGGAGCCAGAAAGGGATGCATATGGTCTCCCCGACTTTTGTACCAGTGAAAGTAATTATTCCGGCTCATAGTTCAGTGGCGCAAAAATTGTACACCTTGGCATCTCGAGCCGTGGTATCCACGATCATTAGCAGCCAGTGACCAGAGACTTGGAAGGGCACGGTAATATAGCGTGCTTTTCTGGGAATCCCCCTCTGCAACCGCTCGATGGATTTGTTTTGTAAATCTTTATAAAGTAGACTCATTCCTAGAGCCAGTGAAGCATTAAGAACTAGTTGCTACTGTTTAGAGCTTCTATAGATTTTGATAGAGTTGGAAAGGAAGACACGGAAGATTGCCATCTTCACCGGCGATTGTGGTCGAAGGATGGTGTGGAAATCTTCACGTGTCAACTTGCATAGAGTCTTTGTATTATGATAGATAACATCACACTCGTCTTTGACATCATCTACAATAGTGTTTAAGATAAAGATATCTTGAGCATCTAAGGTAGAGACGGCCGACAGGTCTAAATTGTGCATTTTATGAGGTAGAGGTGGCGGCGGGGGAAGCTCTTGTGGAGGGAGAGAAGAAGTCTGCTCCAGATTGTCTAAGTAGTGATGCAGATCTTCGTCTTTGTCTGTGTCAGAAGCTGATTCCAGATCTTCGTCTGTATCCAAACTGACTCTTTCTAAATCCTCCTGCTCTGGGGGAAGGGCACCGATTGTTCTGGTGCAGAGAGAAGTTGAGCTGATGTTGCTTGTTGTTGACTCATGCTGGTTCTGAATAAACATTGTTGGACCTCAGTGAAAGCTGCTTCCTTGGCAGTGTCCCCCAGAGATCCCATTCCAGAATAATCAAGGAATTGATCCCCATATGACATATTGACGTTGTCGTTGTGAGTAGGGGATTTGGGATTGTTGTCACCTTTGTGGTGATCTTGCTATTGCTTTGGTGCGGCTCCTTGGCTGGGGCCCTCCCCAGCATTGTCGGGGTCATCAGATTTATCGTCTGAGGAGGTGCTATTATTAAAGTCAACTGAGGAGTCAGACTCCTCATCTTCATTTTCCTCTTCATCATCTTCTTCGACTGACGCCTTGTCTGATGTCTTCTTTGATGGAGGCTTCTTGCACTTCTGATGGAGTGCTTGTAGCTCGTCGAAAGCCACTTGCACATGCTCGTGTGTTTCAAGCAGTGCGTCATGGGTTTCTTTGAGATCTGAATAGCGAGCCTCGACGGAGAGGAGTCGGGCAAAGAGGTATGTCACTTGAGTTCTGAGTTGGTTGATTTCATTGTTGGATGAATCCTCTTGACGGTTAGTTAGCTGTGTGAGGGTGGTGCTTATGTCATCCAAGCGCGTGCTTAAAACAGTTTGTTGCTGCTTAAGCTCGCACAGAGTTTCTGGAAAAGGTTGATTTTGTGCAGAAATCCTGTCGACTTGCTTGACCAGATCATCTTGCTGGCCTTTCACTTCAAGCACCAACTGTGGTAGCTATTGCAGGCGGTCATCGAGACGATCGACTTTCATGGCCGCTACTTTCTGCTGTTGGTGGATGCTTGAGATGATGCCTAGCAAGGCAAGGTTTTGTGCGTCAATCTTGGAAACCTGTGTAGATAGACCATGCACACAAGAAAAAAATAGATTGTAAAATGTTAGAAGGGTCGGTGAGGATGTTTCGAATAGTGTCGAATTGACGTCCGAATTCCTCACCGACGTTTGTGAAATGGACCCCAGATGTGGAAGGGTGGTGTGGCTGGGGTCGGGGTGGAAAGGTGGTAGTGCCTTGCAAAGGAGACACTGTTGTTGGTCCCGGGAACTGTGTGGTGACCGTAGATGGAGTCACCAGCGGTGTCGGGGTGGTAGCGGATGAAGAAAATGGTGATTGTTTGGGTGAGAATTATGGGAGAGAAAATGTTGAGGAGAAAAGGGAGGAGATGGGAGCGGAGAATGTGAAGCCGGGTGTTGGAGCGGAAAAAGGGGTTCTCGGGGAGAAGGATGGTGAAGTGGAAGATGTGGGTGGAGGGATTCCCATTGGGATTGTTGTGGAGGAAGGTGGGAGGGTGGTAGATGGTGTGATGGTAGTGGATGGTAATGTGGTGGGGGTGGTGGTGGTGAGCTCATCATGTAGGCTCATGATGAATGAGTCTAAAGAAGAGGTAGTTATAAGTTCCTCCGGAGAGGGGCATTCTGTCTTCAGTTGTAGCTTTGATGTTGGTGTCCCCGACAGCTGCGGTGGTTGTAAACGTACTTTAGATGGTCGTTTTACTGGTATATTTGTTACCCTAGCTGCTGGGGCAGTTATGCTAAGCTTTGTCTGGCCCGCTTTGATTGTCTTTTCTTGTACTTTGACTGAAGCTAGGAGTTTGGTAAGCTCTTCGTCAGTAAAGAGAAGTTTGTCCTGGTCGTAGTCCGTGAGTTCCGGAAGCGGTAGCAGAGTCCTAGAAGATCTGACTGTTGGGCAGAAAATGTAGTGTAGTTTCACATCCTTTTCCTTGATAATGTAGGAGTTGTTCAAAGTTTGCTCATTAGTAAGGATGTCGCCCTTGATCTGCGTGCATCGAGGGAGCAATATGTCCATCTTGAGATATTTGATTATGGAAGTTATGTGCCCGCCCATGCAGATTTCTTTCCCTATAGCGTAGGATGAGAATTTTTGTATCATGTGCCATCCAATGTTGACCGACATTCCATGTAAAATGAACTATAGAAGAAAAAGGTCAGCGGTGATAACATTTCCTCCTTCCGTTCCGGGGAAGAGCGCACCAGTGAGAATTTTGTGAAGCGTGCGCACAAACCCAGAATGAATATTAGAGGCTTTGTAGGTTTTTGCCTCATAAGTTGGGATCCCTGTTAGGGTTTTCCAAAAGCTGTGTCTATTGAATTTGGAGTTCTCCATACTAACAACTTTGGCCTGTTTGAGCTGCTCCGGGTTGTCGATGAAACTTTCGTTCCAAAGATTTTCTGTTATAACAATGTTGTTACCAAAAAGTTTGGTGACCAACCTGCGGTCACCTCCATCCCTTTCCCTGTGCATAATGTCCACGGATTCTTTGGTGAGGTGTGTAAAAAATTCTGTTGTGGGTTCAACGTATGAAACTTTAGGGGCAAAGTACAGTCTTGAGAGATTGGTGTTGTCGAGTATGGTGAAGATTCTGTCGTATATCCCCATCTTGAGCAGTACACTTGAGAAAACATACTTTGTTGGTTTTAATATTTTGTCAATGGATGGGAGGGTGTGGATGTAAAGGTTTTCTAGTAGTGGTGTGGTGGTGGTGAGTACTGAGAAGATGGGGGTGGTAGTGGCGGGTGTTGGGATGTACTCTACAAGGGTTTGTTCCCTAGCAGTAGCGGGACGAACCTGCTTCCTTGCCCATTTCTTTGATGGTTTTTCTTTTGTAGCTTCCTGGGCCTTTTGTTTCCCCTTGGATTTGTCAATTGGGGATTCATCTTCAGAGTTAGGCTCGTATTCAAAGCCTTCATCACTGGAAGAGATTTCTTCCACTTCTTCATGCTCCTCAGCTAGACATTTGTTGATGCGGTCAATTTCACACATGACCGCTATGATGTTGACCTTTGGTGGGATCTTTCTGGTTTCTTTATAGGTATCTACAACCTTTTGGAGCTTTGCACGGATTTCTGTTAGTTGTTCCCTTGTCCAGAAGGGAGCGTCTTCGGTTCTGATGTGTTTCTTTGCTGGAGAAGCCATTTCTGAAAATGGAATGTCATGTGTTAGAATAACAAGTTTATTGAAAGGACAAATTTGATTTTGTATGTGTTTATGTATTTTTATGTTTTAATGAAAAGTAAGAGGTTTTAAAAGACCAAACGGTTTCAGGACCGTTTGGCTCCAAAATAGTTTCAAGACCGTTTGGCTCCAAACGGTTTGAGGACCGTTTGGCTCCAAACGGTTTCAAGACCGTTTGGAAGGTGAAACGACGGGGGCGCAGTAGACGGTGGTAAAAACAGTAATGGTAGTGATAGCAAAGGCGGCGGCAATAAAGATGACGACGGCGATAGAAAGGGGAGCCACGTCGGCGCCGTAGACGTTGACGATGGTAAAGATAGAAATGGAGCACAGACGAAAGCGGTGATGATGGTGGTGCGCTGGTCTACCTTGTTGGTGCGAGTGATGAAGACGACGGTGATGTGAAGAGCGGTGGCAACCAAGGTGCGAACGTTGTGAAGATGCGCAGAAGCAGAAATGACGGTGACAGAGAGAACTGGTGTAGCAGGCTGCGCAGGAATGGGAGCAGGGGAGATGCAACAGTGCTTGCGAGGGGTTTAGAAAGCTCGAGAGTCGAAAGAAAGAAGAAAGATAGGGGGTAGGGTTATATTTATAGGATTTGGGGGTTGACCCTACAAATTTCCGAGGTCAAACGGTTTGGAGACCATTTGGCTCCAAACGGTTTCAGGACCGTTTGGCTCCAAACGGTTTTTGGACCGTTTGAGATGGTTTAGGTTTTTTTGATTTTTATATTTTTATGTTTGTTTTGGTTATTTATGTGAATATTTATATTTTCAGATTAAAGATGATAAACGTAATTTAAAGGAAAAGAAAGAATAAATGATAAACGGTGATAGACAGATCTTGGGTTGCCTCCCAAGTAGCGCCTGGGTTTTACGTCGCTGGCTAGATGAAGTTTTGATTATGTTATGGTGATGTTGTGGGATCTCTAATCTCAATAGTCTATCTCGGAATTTTGTCTGCTGGAGTATAGCATTTTTTCAATCTATGTCCATTGGCGATCCTTTCTCCTCCATTATCGTCAATAATTATGATGGCTCCAGTCGGGTATATGTGCTTGATAGTAAAAGGCCCAGACCACTTCGTACGAAGTTTCCCGGGGAACATTTTGATTCTGGAGTTGAATAGAAGGACTTTGTCTCCAATGGTGATGTCTTTTCTTTTTAGATGGCCATCATGCCACATCTTGGTTTGTTCTTTGTAAATTCTAGCACTTTGGTATGCAGTCATTCTGAGTTCCTCTAATTCCTGCAGTTGCAGTTGTCTGTTTTCCCCAACGCTTTTAAAATTGAAGTTCAATTTTTTAATAGCCCACCAGGCCTTATGTTCCAATTCTATTGGAAGATGACATGATTTCCCGTATACCAAACAGAAATGGGTTGTTCCAATTGGTGTTTTATAAGCTGTTCGGTAAGCCCAATGGGCATCGGGAAGCTTGGTGGACCAGTCAATATGGTGTCTATTGACGTTTTTCTCTAAGATAGCCTTTAGTTGTCTATTCAAAACTTCAACCTGACCACTAGTTTGTGGATGGTAAGGCGTGGAAACTTTATGGTTGACTCCATATTTCTTTAAGAGGGCTTCAAAGCTTCGCTCCAGAAAATGGGTTCCTCCGTCAGATATGACAGTTCGGGGAACTCCGAATCTGGGAAAAATGATATCTTTAAACATCTTAATGACCGGTTTGGAATTGCTGGAGAATGTGGGTATAACTTCTACCCATTTCGAAACATAATCCACAACGACCAGTATGTAGGAAAACCCATATGAAGAGGGAAATGGACCCATGTAATCTATCCCCCACACATCGAAAAGTTCGATCTCTTGCCACATAGTGAGGGGCATTTCATTTCTTTTGGTTATACCACAAGAGAGTTGACATTTGTTGCATGATTGTACAAAATCATAGGAATCCTTTACTATTGTTGGCCAAAAGAAACCCGATTGTAAAACTTTCATGGTTGTCTTTTTCGAACTCATATGTCCTCCAATGGGGCCAAAATGACAATGTTCTAGAACAGGAGTAATCTCTTCTTCAGGTAGGCAACGACGAAAAAGTCTGTCTGCACATAGACAAAAGAGATAAGGTTCATCCCAATAGTATTGCTTGACATCGTGGAGGAATTTCTTTTTTTCATGGTAAGAGGCAGAAGGGTGAATGATTCCCGTAGCCAGATAATTTACTATGTCGGCATATCAGGGGAATCCTATGGAAATTTTCAGTAGCTGGTCGTCAGGGAGGGAGTCTCGGATAGGTACTTTATCATCATCCTCGACTTCAATGTGGCTGATATGATCAGTGACGACGTTTTCCACTCCGCTTTTGTCTTTGATTTCCAAATCAAATTCCTGAAGCATCAATACCCAGTGGATAAGTCTAGGTTTTGTGTCTTGCTTCTAAATTAGATATCATATGGTAGAGTGGTCAGTGTAGACTATGACCTTAGATCCAATCAGGTAGGAGAAGAATTTCTTGAACGCATAGATGAAAGCTAAGAACTCCTTTTCTATAGTGGTGTAGTTCTTTTGCGCTTCATCAAGCGTCTTGGATGCATAGTATATGACGTATGGCTTTTTGTCGATTCTCTGTCTCAACACGACCCCTATGGCGTAGTCACTAGCATCACACATTATTTCAAAAGGTTGTGACCAGTATGGGGCTCTTAGTATGGGTGCATATATTAAAGTATTCTTCAAAATTGTGAAGCTTTGTAAGAATTCTTGGTCAAAATTGAACTCGGTGTCCTTGGTCAATAATTTGGTCATGGGTTTTGCTATTTTTGAGAAATCTTTAATAAATCTTCGATAAAACCCAGCATGACCCAAGAATGCTCGTACTCCTTTTACATCTTTTGGCAGTGACAGTTTCGAGATAACATCAATTTTTGCTTTGTCTACCTCAATCCCCCTTTCACTCACTCTATGTCCGAGGACGACACCTTCAGTTACCATAAAATGACATTTTTCCCAATTTAAGATAAGGTTCATTTCCTCACATCTTTGTAGGACTTGTCCAAGGTTGAGTAGACAGTTGTCAAAGGAATCACCGTAAACTAAAAAATCATTCATGAAAACTTCCATTATAGATTCTGTTAATCCTGCAAAAATAGCAGTCATGCACCTTTGGAAAGTAGCAGGTGCATTGCACAGCCCGAATGGCATTCTTATGAAAGCATAGGTCCCAAAAGGACAAGTAAAAGTTGTTTTTTCTTGGTCTTCTGGGTGTATAGGGATTTGGTAGAACTCGGAATAACCATCTAGATAACTGAAAACTTTTGATGGGCTCGGCGTTCAAGGACTTCGTCAAGAAAAGGCAGAGGATAGTGATCTTTTTGTGTTGATTTATTTAATTTCCTATAGTCGATACACATCCTCCACCCTGTCACAGTCCTTATAGGCACTAGCTCATTTTTGTCATATAGAACGACAGTGGTTCCTCCCTTTTTGGGGACCACTTGGACAGGGCTGACCCATTGGGAATCTGAAATTGGGTAGATGATACCGGCTTTCAGCAGTTTGAGGACCTCAAGGCGAACCACTTCTTTAAGGTTGGGGTTCAGTTTTCTTTGGTGTTCTCTTGAAGGTTTAAATTCTTCTACCATGGGCAGTCTATGCATGCATAAGGCTAGGTTTACACCTGTCAGTTCAGTTATTTTGTACCCAATGACTTTCTTATGTTTCTTCAACTCAACGAGAAACCTTTCTTCCTGGTCTTTCATTAGAGTGGAACTGATTATTACTGGACATAATTTTTCTTCATCCAGGAAGACGTGCTTAAGTCCCATTGGTAGGGTTTTCATCTCAGGAGCCTTACGTGCTTCCGTTGTTTCTAGAATAGTGACCGATTTGAGCTCCTCAAAAGTGGCTGTTGGTGCTTCTTCAACTTTCTCTAAATGTTGCAAGCATTGTTGAACTAATTTGTTAGCTAAGAATTCAACTTCTGGATTTATTAGGACATTTTCTAACTCATCAGATGGTTCAAATATTTCCAATTGGGACATTTGATGTATTGTATCTAAGAGAAAAACTTCCTCTTGAATGCTGGGGCCATTCATGCTGTTGAGAACCCAGAACTGAATTGCTTCTTTTCCCAGTCTTAGAATGACCCTGCCAGCTTCAACATCGATAAGCGACCTAGCTGTGGCAAGGAAGGGTCTGCCAAATATTATTGGGTATCTGAGATCTTCCTTGATATCCATGATGACAAAATCACATGGGACATAGGAATACTTGCCTAAAATGACTGGAATGTCTTCAATAATTCCTAGAGGTGCAGTGATGGTGGAATCAGCTAAATGGATTGTCATCATTGTGGGTAGTAAATCAATAAAGCCCAATCTTTTACACATGGAGTAGGGCATAATAGATATTCTAGCCCCTAGGTCAGCTAATCCCTTTTTGCTCGAAGCATTTCCAATACAACATTGAATACCAAAAGAACCAGGGTCCTTCTTTTTCTTGGGCATCTTATTCAGAATGATATCAGAGGTGGTCTGAGCCAGTTTGACCATCTATTGTTCTTCAGTAATGTATTTCCTTGATAGCAAAGTTTTCAAATATTTAGCCCAAGCTGGTACTTCAAAGAGAGCATCGAGGAGCGGGATGTCGATAAAAAGTTTTTTCATCGCCTCCTTGAATCTTTGGAACCTAGTGTCCATTTTAGTCTCTCTCAATCTTCCTGGATATGGTATCCTAGGTTTATACTGCGGAACTTCTGGATCTTTGGGAGCTTGTTCCTTTTCTTTTCCTTTTGCGGTCTTTGCAGTTTTCTCAATTCCTCGATTCAGGCTTGCATTCGAAGTAAAGATAGGTTCATCATCGTCATCAGGAGCGTAATTTCATGAAGGACATGACTGAATCTTGTAGTGACAACATTCAATTTCTCTGTTCTATTTTGGTCATGTCTAGGGTTTGACTCAGGTTGACCAGCAAAAGTGCCCGGTGGTGGCTTTAGTTGGGCAGCAATTTGTGCTAGTTGAGCCTCCATATCTTTCTGCTGAGCTTGTTGATTGGCAAGCATGGTTTGTTGTGACTGTAACATCTGCCTAATCATAGTCATCTCGTCTGTTGGTTGGGAAGGGACATTTTTCTGAGTGAGTTGTTGTTGTCCTTGATGTGGTTGTTGCAGAGGTGGCGTTAGTTGAGGTTGTTGTGGTTGCTGCAGCTGAGGGTGTAATTGTGGGCGCAGAGGAGTATGGGTGTATTGATAGTATGTAGAAGGATTTCTAGGGTAGTTGGATCTTTGGAAATTATTTCTGAGGTTTCCTTGATTCTGGTTAAAGTTACTTTGAAATCCAGGTGGCAATCTATTGGAGGATCCGCCTTGTGTTTGATGTTGCGGGATAGCAGTCCCCGCATGATTCCCATATTGAAAACCGGGGTGGTTTCTTTGTTGATTTGGATTATAGTAAACTTATCCCGGTATGGAATGAATGGAATTGACTTGTTCGAACATCTGATCTTCAGGGTGTTCGATAATTGGCTCATACTTCTGTTGTGGTTGTTGCATATCCATCATCACATTGTAGAGTAGGCCACATGACAGTGTAGGGTGATCAGATGTGTGACATGCTTCACATGTTCCTATAGCAGCTTTAACTTGTTGGACTTGGGGTTTTTTCTTCTTATCATATTCTTTAAATGAAGTTTCAAGTGCTTGCTGTTTGTGAGCTATAGTCTTTAGAGCTTTAGCAATAGCCTTCATTTCCATTGATTCCTTAGCTCTATAAACTTTGAGGACTCCCTTACTGGATGATCGTCCCCAATTGGATTGGTTCTCAGCTCCAAGTGTAACTATTTTCCAAGCCTCCTCGTAGTTCTTTCTCATAAAATTTCCTCCATATGAGGAATCCAAAAATTTCTTGATGTCATCACTTACCCCCCTATAGAATGTGTCTATTAATTGATTTTGGGAGATACCGTGATGAGGACATTTCCTTAGAAGATCCTTAAATCTTTCCCATGCTTCTGCGAGTGATTCTACAGGAAGTTGGGCAAAGTGGTTGATCTGCCCCCTAATTTCGTAAGTTAATGAAGGAGGGAAAAACTTTTCTAGGAACCTTTCTTCCAAGGGAGCCCATGTGGTGATGATTGACTCCCTATCAAGCGAGTTGTACCAACTCAAAGCCCTTCCGGATAGAGTGAAGTGGAAAAGATGTAGCATTATTGCATCAAAGGAAACTCCAGCTTGTGGGACAAGTCGGAAAAGTGCCTTGAATCTCTTCAAGTGATCCATGCAGTCATCTCCAGAACCACCAGAGGAGATACCTTGCATGATTTGAATCCATTGTGTCTGGATTTCAAAATTGGGTATGTTGATGATTGGTGGCCGGACTGGATGATTGTCTTCATAGTTCTTGGGGAAGGCATAGTCCCTCAATTGCTTATTTCTTAGCTCCAGCTGGGCAATTTGGTTAGCTGCTTCGTTTTCGGCTCGGATGTGGGCCTATTCTTCAGCTCGGATTTCCGCTTGGATCTGAGCACGAGTGTCGGCGATGAGTTGTGCTCTCTGGGCAGCGATGGCAGTGTTGACCCTTTCCATTACTAACGCAGCTTGGTGTTGATCTTCAGCCATTTGTCTGGCTCTTTGGAAGTTAAGTCTGATGCGGTGGTGGAAGCTTCTCTCTACCTTAGAGTCGTACTCTAGATCAGGGGAGAATCTGAGATTATGCGATGGTTGCATACACGTCTTCTACCTAAGTAGAGAAAGAAACACACCTTTTAGATGATGCAGGAGATATGATGAATTCAAGAAGATATGGAGTAATGTTTAAAGGAAAGTGTAAAATCCTAACCAACTATCAAGATGGTAAATGAAATTAAAACATTCCGTTGTCCCCAACAATGGTGCCAATTTTTGATGGAGCTTCCACTGGCGTGGAATTGCGTGCACCACTAAAAATCCTAAAGATTGTAAGTCTTTAGGTTTAGCCTTGCTTATAATAGTTTAAAACTCCACCCACGTATGCTAGGATACGTGGAAGTCTTATCGTAGTATAGTTAAGGGTCAAATCCTCAGGACAACGGTCTTTTTGAGAGTAACAAGACGGAAAGCGTTAGAGTCTCACTTAACCTCTTAATGGTTGGTATCTAGATCGAAAAGTTGGATTGGTTGTTTTTAGACTAAGTGCGAGTAAAACAAAGAAAGAAAGTAAATTTAAGGTTGTTAACAGTGATATGAAACCACTAGGATGTGATCAACTTTCACCACCGGTACACATGGATCAAAACATGCATCATAAAATCATTACCTGCAATAAGAGTCTAAACAGTGAGTATCTTTGTAGGTTTAGTTTCCTTTCAGAGAACTAACTACGGGAAGTGTGGGAATGTTGCAATGCCAGCCATCCCTGAATGAATGGTCACCTACTTTACATCATTCCCTTCACAAAGTGTGTTCCTCGAATTAACAAGGTTGTACTTTCATACGTCAACTGATTCCATTTCATAGTATGAAAGTACAACAATGGAAGTGAGTTTACTCTACTTCTTGAAAAACACTCCTAGATACTGAAACAGATGCATGGTGGATACATGAATCAAGAACCAACATTCAATCGAGATTCGAATCTAATAGTACAAACATAGACAATTCATACTAAAAGATAAAACATAACACAAGTTGGTGATCAAGCAACAAGCATTCACTAAACGATTGATGTCGAACTGAAAAGAAAGTATATCTCTATTGCAAATTATGGATTACATTGCATGAAATGAAAACATGGGTAGTAGGGCTACTCCCCGCACCCTAGTGAATGAGACTACTCGCTCATAGTAAGAACAAAGAAGGAGGCGAGAAGAGAGAGAGAGAACGTCATCCCCACAAAGGAGAGAGTAAAGTCACCCCCTTGGAAGGAGAGAGAATGATGATCTTCGCACTTCACAGGTTGCTCGATGATGAGGTCTCCTCTTCCCACCTTCTTTGGTGAAGAGAGAGAAAGCAACTTCAAGATGGAGTGTGGATCTCAGACCGACAGCTTTTGGGCAGAGGATGGAGGAGGAAATAGCTCTGGAGTAGTAGAGGCAGCCTCTAGACGTCTAAAACTTGATGCCCTTGGGGGGACCCCTCAGGTCTTATTTATAGGCTTTAAGTGAAGCCCAAACGGTTTGGGCAATTTTACTTTGAAACCGTTTGGACCCTGAAACCATTTGGGCTTTGAAACCATTTGGATTCTGAGACCATTTGGACTCTGTGACCATTTGGACTCTGTGACCATTTGGACTCTGTGACCATTTGGACTTTGTGACCATTTGGATTCTGAGACCGTTCGGCTTCATGTGGTCTTGAGACCGGTTGGCTTCATGCGGTCTTGAGACCGTGTGACTCCATGCAGTCTTGAGACTATGTGACTCCATGCGGTCTTGGGACCAGTTGGCTACATGCGGTCTTGAGACCGGTTGGCTTCATGCGGTCTTGAGACCATGTGATTCCATGCGGTCTCAGGACTGGTTGGCTCCATGCGGTCTTGAGACCATTTGGCTTCATGCGGTCTTGAGACCGTTTGGCTTCATGCGGTCTTGAGACCATGTGACTCCATGTGGTCTTGAGACCGTTTGGCTTCATGCGGTCTTGAGACTGTTTGGCTTCATGCGATCTTGAGACCGTGTGACTCCATGCGGTCTTGAGACCATGTGAGGCTTTTGTGATTTTTTGTGTCTCTTTCTGTAAGTAAAAAGGGAGAAAAGTTAATCTAACAAAATATTTACAATAAGAGAGGAAAGTTAAAGATTCTATCTAATTTATCTGAGAAAGAGTGTGGAAAACTGAGGAAAATTACTAAGACAACATCACAAAATTGGAGGTTATCACCTACTCGCCAAGAGTCAAATCAAGTAGAGAAGTTCATGAAAGTCCAAAATGAAGAGTAAAGTGTAGATGAAGTCCCCAGTACATACGTGGTGCCAAGGAATGGTCATGTTGGTCAAGTTAAAAATCACAAATAGAGCATTAGTTCACCATTGAAGAAGATGATCAACACCACGATCGTTCCATCCAACATGAACCTTCCAACCAGAATGACTGTGCTGGCTAGAGGCAAAATGGTCATGCCTACATTGAACAACTAGAAATTCCTCAGCCAGAATAGTAGTGTGGCTCACCATGTTCATGCAACCAGTTGCCCACCGTAACTGTGGTGATCACCATGGTCGTTCTAGGATCTTTCCGAACCCATAAACAACTTGACATTTATTTCCATTTTCACCTCACTTGTAGCACCTCACCATGACCATTCTACATACTACCCACCACGTTTTTGGTGCCCAACACGACCCTGCTACTAGAAAACCTAGCAGTAGTTTGCACTGCATTTCCCATTCTACCCTCCACTTGACCTAGTAATTCCCCATATCCTATATATACATGGGTGGTGGCTAGAGCTTGAGGTTAGCCACTCTTAGCTACCTCTTGCCTATCTTATCCCTATTTACTCCATTCTCAATCTATTTCACCTCCATTCTATCACCTTCCACCCCAATCCCTTCCATGTAAGGTTTTTGGCCACTTTCCAACGCACATCCATGCAATTTCACCTTGGAGGAGGGAGAAGTTTGAGCTACTACTGCTAGGAGGTGGAGAAGAAGGAGTCTCCATCGAGATACCATGGATTTCCACACCTCTACTCAATTTTCTCTCTCCATTTTAGTATTTTTTTATTCTATCAGTAGCTAGTCTCATTAGGTGGGTTGTTTGGGGTGAAAAATATTACTTTCATATCGAGATGGAGGAAAGTGATATGTAAACATTGTAATTTCGTTTTCTGATGATTATTTTCATTTTATCTCATTTCCTATAAATTTCTTTGTGGTTTGTGCTTAAAATCACCTAGGATTATAGGGAAGTTTCTTATATGTAGCTAATTTGTGAATTTCCCCTAGGTCTAATTAGTGGATTCCTAGATCGCTATTCACCTTCCTACATGCTAATCAATTCTCCTACACCTAGGTGGGAGATCTAAGTATCTAGTATAGAAGAAATTAGGGTAATGATCTTGGAGCCTTCCTAAGGCTAGATGGTAGGTGATGTGAGTCCCAAAACCTCATTCCCACCTTCCATGACTACCCTCGCCCCTTAATTGGCCTAAGAGACTGTATACTAGAAACCTATGCTTGATTTGATCCTAAAAGAATTCCACCTAAACCCTGATCCAAGTGAGCCTCGTAAGGGTGGATAGGAGGTGGTAGGGACTAGTTTCCCTATACACACCCTACCCCATCCATGGTAAATTAGTAGTTTAGGGCAATTCATTAGCACCTATCTTGTTGTTTTCTTTGGTAATCCAAATGAAAGAGTATTGTTCAAATGTTATAACCCCCAACGCAATTGACAAGTGCATTCTCCCAAACAGCCTGCACTTCTCTTTATTGCTTTAAAACCCTATTTGTCTTCTTGCTTAGCTAGTCTTTACTTGTTTATCTCTTTACTTACTTAACTAGTCTCTTCCCTTACACTTGCCTTGTTCTTGCTAGTTTAGGTATTTAATTTTCTTTTAGTCTTAATTGCTATCTTAGTGTAGTGTAGATCTCTTCTTGATTATTTTCATGTAGTTTGTTTTCTTACTTGATTAGTTTGTCATTTCTTGCTCATTTTAGAACTTAATTGTCTAGGGTTGACTTAGGTTTTGTTTGGTTCTTACTTTTTAATCATTTTCTTGTTCATCCTTGGGTTAAACAAATTAAAACAAACCATCAAACCCTTCAACCCTAGATTCTGTGGTGGGAACCTAGAAAACCTAGCCTAGCTCTAGTGCCCCCTTTCTCTCTTGGGTTTTACCCCTAACTAGCTACTTTCTGATACACTAAGATGACACCATGCACTTGTGGGTGAAGTGTGTTAGGTTATGTGAGTGAGCCTAGTAGGGCTTTATAAATTTGAAAGACCCATGTTATGTGTTCCAACCTTTGAGGTGCACATCTAATCAAAATTCAATTGATTTAGGTGTGTAACCTTATGGGCTACAAAAAATGCACTAGATTCTACCACGTGACACCCTGTCATAATGCAAAAAAGGTGTTCCTTACTTGATTTTTTGACTTTGTATAAGTTTCTCATTGTATCTCAGATGGGAGTTCTATTTTCAATCACAAGATTGTGTCATTTATGAATAAAACCGCAACTAGGAAAGAGGGAAAGAGGAGCAAAGAAAACTTGAGGAACAAGTCTTACCTTTTAACTTTCCTTGTCAAAGAAACATGGGATTGGTTTTTTTAAAGAAGGAAATTGAATTTCCAATTGGGATTGGATATATATATTATTCATGAATAATTGGGCTGGGAAATTTACTGAAAAAGGCTTGTTAAAAACTCAATTAAAAGGGTAATTGCTCTGAGTTCTAGAGAAAGGATTTTCTGGTTGTTCAATCCTCAAAAATAGAAAATTAATGAGTCAATTTAAATGGTAGAAAATGTGAGAAAATTTAGAACTAATTCCACTATCGGCTCGAGTGTAACTATGATTGTGATCATTTATTTGAAGATAAAAAATATGATGTTAACATCAATCATCAAAATATGCACACAAATGACTCAATTTTCAAGTGAATTTCAATGAAAAAAAAGGTTTGAGTATAAGAGATACAATTAGAATGCAACATGTGGAGAGAGGAAATCATATACCATGCAACATAAAATAAGAATAAAAAAGGAAATATGTATCCTCAAAACACAAGTGTCCTATATAATTCATGATGAACTCACAAAACTAAAATTCTAGGACACTCATATTATTCATGTTATTCATCATCACACTCATGATGAGGAGTGAGAGGATGATAAGGAGTGTAGTCTTCATTAACATCATTAACTGACATTTTTGAGAAATCAATTGTATAACCAAAATACATAGTTTTCTCGTCATCAAGTTCCGCTCTACCATCTTGTTTTTCCCTATTTATTCAACACAATAGCATTTCCACATACCCAAAGGTATGACTAGAGGTCCATTTACATGAATATTTAGACAATTTAGAATGCCATAGTCTAGTTGGTATGAGACTAATGATAAGTAGGCAGAGATCCAGTAAGATTCTAGGAGACCTACATAGGCATGCCTAGACATGAGAACTAAGGCCCTAGAAGATGAATAAATAATGACATGTATGGCAGAGTGTTGGGGATCAAACATATGTGGAGAAGAGTGTGGTGGACCGGCAGTAGTGGGGGAAGTAGAGGGTGTGTAAATGGACAAGGGAAACATGCCATAATCATAAATAGAACACTTAGTGGTTGTAAATGATTCTTGGTATGGGCTAAGGAAAGTGGGATACAAGGAGGTGCTTGAAAGGTTTGTGCAAGAGATGACTTTATGGAGGCAATTTGTAGCTTGGTGGAGGTTGTATGTGACATGTCCAAAATAGGCATTCTATGCATCCGTTAGTTACTCACTGGACACACAAAGAGTCATGACTTGTGCAAGAAAGTATGGATGGTGGTCGAGCATGTTGGGATGGATAAGTTAGTAAAGGTGGCTTGGATATTGAAGCATTGGGGTGTAGGAGATGGAAACTGAGGCTTGTCTATTCAAGAAGGATCCCTTGATGAAAGTCTCACTGATCATGACACCCTTTTGGTTATACTTGTATCCTCATTCTCCATAAAGATATTTCTCAGAAAGATACTCCGATAAGTTGGGATAGGGAAGAAGGTTTTAAGGACCCATTCCAAAATAACTTAATTTTCTAGTTGAAATCTTCTTAAGATTCATCAGTTATTGATTTAATTTTCTCTTAATTAGGTGAAATATTACTTGAAACCCTAAGTTTGTATGCTACTTAATTTATTTAGATTATTAGGTTTGTAGTGTTATAGATTGAAGGCCCTAGTGCCATGCAATCAAATAATATATTTAGTGTTAAGTATAGTAGCACGGTAAAAAATCTATTCTTTTGTTTGTAACTGTGATTACTCTTAATTTTAGATTTATATTGTATACTCAAGTAGGATCATTTACAAAAATATTTAGAATTTTAGGGATCTTTGAACATGTCGGTCGATCAATATTCCCCAGGATTAACTCATTCGACCATGCTATACATGTTGAAGATTAATATTTGATTTTTAGTAATTTATTGGCTTTTCCAATAGGGCTGGCAATTTGAATTTTGCTTACATACTTAATTTCACATAATGTAATAAATTTTCAATTTGGAGCATTTTTGTATCACTCCTTAACCTTGCATCACTCAAGTTTGTTATAAGGAACAACTTGGCACAAGTTTTTTTGAAAAATTAAAGAAAGGATGAAAAATATCGATAACTGATCAATTTAAACAATTGAATGAGTGTATTGATACCATTATGACCTAATTACCTCTCATTCTCATCTCAAAATTCAAAGGTTCAGATTTCTTGAGAGAGGAGGAGGTTCTAGGGTTTGAAAATTTTGAAGTTAGAATTTCAAATTTTAAGGTTTTCTCTTTCCAAGGTTGGTCAATTCTATATAGATCAACAATCATTGCTAAGTTTAAATTTTTTACTCTCTCTTATATATAAAATTAATTGATTCATTGATTTGGATTAAAAGTTCTAAAATCAAACTCTTCTCTCATTTTTTCTCTTTCTATCTTCTTCTTCTAAGTTCTTGAGCAAATAGGAGCAAGAAAAGATTGATCACTTTGAAGACCGAATTAGATTCAAAGTTTATAAGTAGTTGGGTTACAAACTTTAGGTGTTTCATAGATGAGATGAGTGGTGTAGGTTCATTTGAAAAGTCATGTTGAACTATAACCTAAATCTACTCATTTGACTCTAATTGGTGGAAATTGAGTAGCTCCAACAATTCTTAGACTGTTTTGATTAGTTGATTTGAAATATGGTTCTTGCAATGAAGCTTAGAAAATGAATCAAACACTTGTATATATTACTGATTATGAAAAATGTGGATGCTTTGAATTCAGTATATACATTCCTTGATGTACAAATTGCAACTGACTCGAATTGATCAAACATGGATTATTATGCATAGTTTTGTGAATTCTTGTAATGTTATTGGGTAAGCTGCATTTATGTGATAAAATTGGATGAATACACTAATTGTAAAATGAATTAGGACATTATTGTATCCCTAAAACCCTAATACACATATTCTATGGTTTGTATGTGAAATCACATATTTGACATATAATGGCCTTTTATTTTCCTTAAAGTGAGTAAAAACACTTAATATCCATTGTAACCGTATCTCTTCTAGATAGGATCCCTAAACATTGGGACTTTCCCCTAAGACTTGTACTGGGTAATGGTGATATTTCTTCTAATAAGCCTTAAATTATTGAAAAATATTGAACTGTGATTCTATACCATGAAGTCTAGATCATAAAAATTTAGAAAGAGTTTCCAGATGAGATGCTAACTAAATTCTCTATTGCCAAGACAAAGAAATGGATTATATGTGAAACATTATAATGAGAATTGTGATCTTGTTGGGAAATGGATTAGTAGGTATAACTTTTGTCAATGTCTCAAACATGATTCCCTAGGTTTGGCATTTATGTCATGCAACCAATATCATGTACATGAGATGAGGTGTTTAAGGTAGAGAGGTTGTATGCTCTTACCTAGACAATGTTTGGAAACTCTAAGGCAAACTTGAGTTTGTGAATTATCCTACCCTTAGATTTGAGTAGCGAGTCTTTGATATGAGAACCTGGAATGAAAACTTTTACTTAATCAAGAATAGATCAAGTAATTCTAGAGAAAATCTAATAATACATTTTGATAATATGAAATAAAAGATTTGATTAGCTATCTCCAGTTACATGTTATTTTCCATTCGTTCATTTCATGTTCATTCTTTCTAGTTTGTATCTGTCATTATTTGCATGATATTTATGATTTTCTGATTTGGTTTGAGACACACTTATTTTTGATCAATTTAAAAATGATTAGTTCAATGCTAGTCCTGAACCTATTCCACTCAGTCAATGTTGTTGGTAAGTGGTGGTTTAAAATTATTCCAGTACTGATTCATCAATAGTCCACCCATGAGTTACTCATCCACAATGATTTTTTTCTTCACTATGTAAGGTGGATAATCCTCCTTTTGTTGTGTGTTATATTTATAGTATCCCTGTACTAGGGGGTTCTAGGAGGGTGTGTGCATGCAATGAGTTCTTTATCTTGATCTAGGTCACTTATGGGTACATTTGATTTACCATGTCTAGCTGTATTGGATTGTAATCGTGAATCCATAACCAGAAATTTTATGTTTGATTTGACGTAGAGAAGAAAAGGAGGAATTCTGTAGTGCCTCGACATACCGTAAATGCTGGAGAATCACTTACATCTCAAAATGGTAGGACTCCGCGATCCAAAATGAAGGAAACTATCTTCCCACATGATTGCTTGTCACTCTAGTGGTCCCCGCACACCTGTTACCATCCTAACCTGCTATGATCTGCTCACACGCATAAAAAAATATTCACATGAAACAAGCATAAAACTTCATTTCATTGCATTTTTATACCATACAACTTGCTAATGCAAGATGACCAAAATTATGTATTATAAATAATCCAAAAACATCACATAAACCAAATGTTCCCTATGTGAAAGTAATAGTATTATTTTTACTATAAGTTGTACTAGAGTTTTATATTGAACAATGTTTAAATTCTAGGGTTTTCTTATATATGATCTAAAGAAAATGGTTACATCTTTAATTTCTTAAGCCAAACTAGAAATTTGGAAATGAAAAATGTATCTATGTTTCTAATATAATCAAATATGTGATTCTACAATTAATTCCTACTATGTAGATGAGTGTAGGTAGTATGGACAACCTTGGGTGGTCTCAAAGGTGTGATTCCACAAATTGCGGTATCATAGCCTAGGATTTTTCTAGTATCATTTTACATGGACGTTAGATGAGTATATGAGTCTTACTGGGTCCTTGACATTATCTAATAATATGTGGCATATTCTCATTTGTTTTAGATTATGGTTGGTAGAGGTGAACAATAGGCATATATTTAATATGTGGCACCTCCAATAGGTGGTTCTAGGAAAAAACCAGGGCATGACAACATGCTACTGAAGCAATCAATCAACATCATGCAGTGACTACCTTATCTTCCACTAGTCCTTTCTATGATATGGAGGATGAGAAAGATTGGTGCCTATGACATCTACCACACTTTTGATCATGCATGAGAAGATGATTAGCTATATGAAACTAGAGAAAAGTTTAAAATAGCTCATGTATCTGATGTAGAGAAGGTGAACCATGCTACCTTTCTTCTAAAAGGGAGTGTAAATCATTGGTGTATCTAGGAAGAGACACACTTGGATGATCAGAGTCTTAAATGGGATAAATTAAGGAAGAGGTTTGACTCCCACTATTGACCCACCGTGTACATACATGACAAGTTCTGCCAGTCTGAAACTCTAAGCAAGAAACACATGATAACAAATAAATATGAATTTCTTGTTATTGATTTGCTTTGGTTTTGTCCATGGGTATGTGTCATACATGAAAATAAGATTGCAGATTTTGAACAATGTTTAGACTATTATCTACAGACGAGGATAGTTGTGATAGAATCCATGATATATTTTGATGTCTTTGTTGATGCGGACAAGTGAGGAACATGTCATATAGTATAGGTAAGAGTTTAATACCCGTAAGAGTGTAGGTGGTTGAGTTGAGCAGGCTGATGCTAGTGTGCAGATGAGGATGACTAGGCCGCCTACATACCATGTTAGCAGGCCAATTGAATTATCTAGTGTACCACCATAAAAAATGTATGGTGGGGGTACTTCTACTTTCTAGGAAGCCTCTAACACATAGGAAGACATTTTGACCCATCTTTCTTCTCCAGACGATGCGTTTGTGTATTGATTGTATGCAAATCAACATATTCACTATCAAATATGTATGTCCTTTGCCTATGATCGATGATCTTTATGATCCACTAAGAAGGGAAACTATGTTTTCTAAGATTAATTTAAAATAAATTTATCATCCGCTCAGAATCAAGGCTAAATATGTTCCTAAGAAGCTTTCAGGAACAAATATGCCCACTATGAGTTCTTGGTTATGTCATTTGGACTAATCAATGACAACAACATTTATGGACCCAATGAATAGAGTATTATCTTAGTACCTTGATCAATTCATTTTGTTTTCATTGATTATATCTTGATATATTTAGTGGACAGAGAGAAACATGAACATCATTTATGATTGGTGTTACACTTGCTAAAAAAAAGCTATATGAAAAGTATAGTAATGTGAGTTTTGGTTATCTAGGGTGGAATTACTAGGCCATGTGATTTCTACTTAAGGGATTTGTGTAGATCTGAAGAAAGTAGAATCGATTCTCTAGAGGGATTAACACAAAAAACCCACTGAAGTGAGGAGTTCTCTAGGCTTTGCAGGATATTACAGAATGTTGATACATGATTTGAATGTTATTGCCATGCCTTTGACTAGTTTGACAAGGAAAGAAGTCAAATTCACATGGATAAATTAGTGTGAACATAGTTTTGCAACAAATGAAGAAACTATGAACATCTGTGCCAGCCTTTACTCTTCTTGAGATAGGGAAATGTTATGTTTTAATTGTGATGCTTTGAAGAAGGGATTAGGTTGTGTTCTTATATAGAATGGTAAGGTAGTGGCATATGCTTCTAGACAATTGAACTAGTCTGAAAAGAGTTACCCTACACATGACCCATAATTTGCTATAGTAGCTTAGCATTAAAGTCTTGGATACATTATCTATATGAAGATCCTTCCCAAGTATATATTGATCATAAGAGCCCAAAACACATTTTCACACAAAAAGATCAAATACGAGGTAGCATAGATGGCTTAAATTTATTAGACTAAACCGTTGATTATCTAACTAGAAAGGAAAATGTGATGACAAATGCATTAAGTAGAAAGTCATCATATTATATGCCTTATATAAAAATGAATTCCATGGTATGTGTTAGAAGGGACATGATGTCTCTTAGAGAAATGATTGTGTGTATGGATTTGACATATTCTGGTGGTCTCCTAGCACAACTCCAAACAAAGCTTCTGTTGGGGTAGCAAATTAAACACCTTTAAGGAACAAATACTTATATTCACACTTTAATAAAAGAGATGCTATTTGTGGAATTAAAGGCATGTATGGTTTAGATTCATGTTGAGAATGATTCAACCTTAAGTGTGAAATTGTAAGATAATGTGTGGAAATACCATCTCTTCTCTTGGAATGGGATGGACTTTAATTCTTGCAAACTGTAAAGTGATTATGACTATCACTATAAATGTATGTGCATGACTAGCTCAGATCCTAGTCCTCCTCTGTAGCTTTGAGTATATGCGATGACCTAGGTATTGATCTACCCTCGTGATAGGATCATCAGGTTATCATGAGTCGATGTTTGATCTACCTTTGGGTAGAATCATCTGACTATATGGCTCTAAGTCTTGGTCTACCTTTGGGGTAGGACCATAAGGGCTATTGAGGATCTACCATATGTGAGAGGTAGTATCCATGTCCATTGTAGGGACATCACATAGGATGGGATAGGTCAGGATTGAGTAGTTATGGATTCATGAAATATAAGAACTTTGCAGAATAAAAAAATAAGTTAATGAGATGACCTAGGGTTAAAGGTGTTACCTCACCCTTATGTGAAACTAAATGAATAATGGGTTGGAAACCTAGGTGAAAAGGTAATCACCAAGTCATACATGAAAATGTGATCACCAAGAAACCATATCATGTAAACACAATGGATGTGGATATATGTTGAATTAAATTCAAATCCCATTCCTACTAATAATGTGTAGAATTTGCATATCAATGAAAGATGTCAAATAGGGTTGTTAACACTAATATTTGAAATTAAATTGAGTTATCATTCACCTTAAGCTTTGAAGCTTGAATTTTAGGGGAAAAATTCCTTTTAAGGAGGGGTGAATGTAATATCCTCATTTTTTGTAAAATTAAATTATAAGAATAATTTGGAATTGATAAGTAATTTCCTTTGACAATATTATTCATGGAATAAAATGCTATTCGCCTTTGTGGTGTGGGTTCTTGTGGCAGAAGAGGTCTCACATATAAATAAAAAGCAATGGCTTTATGAATATAAATGATGTCCCAATGAATTCCACAATATTATAGAGACTTTGGGATAACAATGACAGGTTCCTATATTCGATTTGAGATATTTATCAGAGAGAGAAAGAATAATCAAATCATTAATAAAGTGCCACATTGGCTTTTAGTATACCAACTAAGTAAAAATTTGATAGTGGATGTATATGATTGGAAAGATAGTGAATATCTTCCTTTGGCAACTGTGCATGCCCCTTTTATTAAATTTTAGCCTTAACCATGAGAAAGAGAGGGAGATTAATAAAAAGAAGATTTTGGATTACGCCATTATGGGCAAGGCAATGAATAATGATGAAAAGGATATTTGCTTTATTAATGACTTCTGGGTGGTGAATATTTAACCATGGGAGTTAGTGGAGAATATGTTAAAATCCTTTCCATATTAGTAAACTATGAGCATGAAAGTCTCTCAATATTTATGCGTGCATGAAAAGGGAAACAAGTCCCATCCCTCACCCATCTCTCTCTACCCCATCATCATCTTTCCCCTAACCATAGGGTTCCTACGAGGACCTATATAAAGACCCAAGAGCCATCATTCTCGGGGCAACACCCAATGCAAGGGGACCGACCACTGGATCTTCACCAAGATGGTACCACAACTTGACCTTCACTGGAAGTAGGTTCCAGGAAGGGATTCGGGTTCCCAGAAAACCATTCAAGACTGACAAGTGTCGCCTTGCTAAGCTCCTGATCTTCATCACCCAAGGGAATGTGTTAAAGCACTAGGAGGAGGGTTGAGTGGCACACAACCTTCAGAATCACATGCAACATTACAAAATACAAGGAGAGGAGTGAGTTTCTCATCGTGGTGGCAATGCCTGACAACCCCAGATGAGACGAGTCATGCACAGAATGCCTAGGTACAAACTTCTAATCATCGTTTCCTATGGTTTGACCTGCAGCAACCCTAGCGATGTAGAACCTTGTACAGTCACTGCCGATCTCCTCTGGTCGCACAAAGCATCTGGGTCTGACTAGGCTGGTCGAGGGTCTGGGTGCTTCCCCCTGGCTGTGGCAACAAAGACCCCAGGCTCAGAGACAGTTCAATAGTGATCCTGTCCCGCATACGCGAGTCAGGAGCAGGGAAGGGGGTGACCGCTGCGAAAATGACTGAGATACCCCCCATCTGTGTGTTCACACATGATCACTGTGTAGGGGCACATTGGTCATTCCAAGGTCAATAATAAGAATCTCAGTTAAATAATAAAAGGAAATAGTTGTACTGATGTGTCAATCAGGGATTGGCCCAATTAGCTTTATTTTGTAAAAATCATAGAAATTGCTACAATGCTCAGATGAAAATAAGTTATATATTAAAATTGATTAGGAGAGCACGTAGAATCTGAATAAAATATGATTGGGACATAAATGGGCTTCCTTTTATAAAAGTAGTGATAAACATGATAAAGTGGTGATTAACACATGGAAACCCTAGTTTTGAGTATTACAATGTTGAAAACATTAAAAATCCTGTCTTTTATGCTATTATTTGATATTGTTGAGAATAATGATAATAAATGTAATGATGGTAATAATGATAAGGCAATTAGGGTCTCTAATGTGGATAATCATTAATGTGTGGCATTTGGGCTAAAGATCCTAACTTGCTATGTTATTAATGAACATATTTAATCTAAGTGATCTTAATGAAAGGATAAGATGAATCTAGTAACTAGGGTTCAGCTAATGTTAATTATGCAATGGAAATAGGGTTAATACCCTTATCCCTTATCCAAAACCTAAACCCTAGATTAGGACCGAGTAGGGTATAATGTATTTAATGTAATTGGTGACACTTTAGAATTTACGTAATGCAGATTATATGATGATTGCTTGATTTACTTGTTTGATTGGACTATGCTTAAAGTATAATTGAATAATCTGCATGGAAAAGGTATGTGGTTACACCTAAGAATAATCATTGTAGTTTGACATGGTTTTCCAGAGATTTGTTCACATGGTTTGAAAATATATGCCTGCTTGTTTATTTCATTACATGCAAACTTTAAAGTGACTATGATTATCACATTATATATGAACATGACTAGCCCAAATCTAGGCCACCTTTGATCTATGGAAAGGCCATCTGCCTGGATAGGGGAAAGAATATTTTGGTACCAACCTGAATAAGGGGTACATGATGAAGTCACCCTCCTGAAAAGGGGGAGACATGATGAAGTCACCCGCCTGGATAGGGGGAGACATGATGAAGTCATCTGCATAGATAGGGGAAGATAGTGAATACTATAGTATGAGGTCCTAAGGGGCTATGAAAGAGGGTGTAGAAACCTAGATTGGGTATTCATGGTGAAAATGTTAAATTTGGTTTGTTAAACATTAATTGTTGAATTATGTTGTTATCATTACTTGTGAAATTTTGTTTCCCCCACACACCGGTATGACTTGTCATACTGACCATGTTTTATTTCATGATGTTTTAGGTATATTATGGTATACATGATAAGGAACATGAAGATAAAGATGAAACCATGTGAAGACATTAATATAAGTAAGGAGGATTTATATAGACACTTCTTCTCTATGTATAGTTTTGGTAATGGAATTTCATGTAAGAATTTTGTAAATAATATTTGTGACTTCATGAATTTTTTTTCTATTATTTATTATTTGCTAAATCTGGATCCTTGGAATTATAGGTAATGACACTCAACTTGAAGGTCTTTCCTTAATTGAGGGACATGAAAAGTGAGGTCATTACATATATCTTACCACCTGAGTTACTATGGCCGAACTATATGGTGTATGTCAACAAGTAAAGGTAGTAAATCAATTATCTATTGGGTATTTGCAGCCTTTGCCTATTCTTGAGTGGAAATGGGATCATGATACTATGATTTTGTAGTCACCTTACCCCATTCTTCTAGCAGGCATGATTCCATATGTGTTGTTGTAGATATATTGACAAAGGTAGGCCATTTTCTTCCTATAGAAACAACTTTTCTTTGAACTACTAACTCAGATGTATGTAGATGGGATTACTAGACTTCATGGAGTTCTTTTTTCTATTGTTTTACATAGAGGTACACAATTTAGTTCTAGGTTTTGGGATATAATGCATAAATCTATGGGAACTCAATTGAAGTTCAACACCACTTTCTATCCCCAGACTGATGGATAGTTAGAGAGGGCAATGCATACCATATAAAACATGCTTAGGGCTTGAGTTCTACATTTCCCTAGTAGTTGGGACTTGCATGTTATCCTGGTAGAATTAGCATATAATAATGGTTACCAATCAACATGTTTGGAATGGCACATTATGAACCTCTATGTGGAAGGAATTCTAGAGTGTTAGTGTGTTGGTATGAGGCTGGTGAGAGATAGATGTTAGCACCTAAGATAGTAAAACAAACTTTTAAGAATATTTATGTAATATGCTAATACATCAAAGCTTCATAGGATAGGTAGAAAAGTTATGTAGACCACAAGCATAGACTTATTGAATTACAAGTAGAAGATCTAGCATATATCAAAGTATATCCTTGGAAAGGTGTTCTTAGGTTTGAGAAGAAGGACAAGTTAGCCCCTATATATACGAGATATACCCTATTTTACAAAGGGTTTGTAAAGTAACTTACTAAATTCAACTACCACTTAAGTTAGAGAACCTACCTAATGTGTTCCATATGTCCATGCTATGAAAGTGTCATCCTGACATTGATAAGATATTTTAACCATGTGATGTACAATTACACACTGATGTGACATATGAGGAAGGCCTCATTCATATTACGAATAGGAAAATCCAAAATCTACATAGACGTGAGATACCTAATGTGAAGGTCTTCTAGAGACATCATGGAGTCATGAAAGCTACATGGAACTTAAGTATGAAACGAAGAGATCCCATTATGATCTTTTCTTGAGTTATGGAACAAAAATATATAGGACAGTACATTTATAAGGACCAATTCCTAGATTACATTAATCCTAGTTGAAATCTTCCTAAGACTCATCATTTATTGATTTCATTTCATCTTAATTAGGTTGAATAGTACTTGCAACTCTAAATTTTTTTAGTTAATTGATTTAGAATTTTAGGTTTGTAGGATTATATATTGAAAACCCTAGTAACATGAAATCAAGAATAGAAATTGTGATAATAAATTCAGTGTGAAATATAGTAATGAAGTAAATGATTTTTATCATTTTTTATAATTTGGATTAATATGAATTTCAGATATCAATTGTTGAGGTCAAGTGGGAGCTTTTCCCCAAAAAAAAACATAGAATTTTAGAGATTTTTGATCCTTTTGGTAGGTCGACTTTCCTTAGGACTAACTCAACCTATCGTGCTATACAAGATGTAGTATAACCGTATAATATTTTCTTTTTAGTAATTGAATGGATTTACCAATTGAACTGAAATTTTAAATATATCTTATAGAATTGAGATTAGACATATATTAATTTTTTTGACTTGTGAAGCATTTCTATATCACACCATAACCTTCCACCCTTCTAGTTTCTTAATACAAACAACTTGACTGGACAAGTTTTATATCAAAATAAAAAGGTTAAAAAATATAAATAACTAAACATTCTAAGCACATAAATTAGTATATGTGATACTATTATGAGACAATCATCTCTAAGTTATGTCTCAAACTTCATAGCTCTGATTTCTTGAGAGCAAAGGAGACTCTAGGGTTTGAAGACTTTGAAGTTGAAATTTTAGATTTTAGGTTTTTTTCTTTTCAAGGTTGATGAATTTTATATAAATCATCAGGCTTTCCTATGTTTTCCTTGCTTTTACTCTCTCTTGTGTATAGAAATCATCACTCTGTTGATTTTGAATCCAAAGATCCAAAGTATTCTCTTTTCTCATTCTTTATCTTCCTTTCTTATTCTTCTAGGTTCTTAAGAAAGTAGGAGGAGGAAAAGATTGACCACTTTGAAGGTCAAATATGATTCAAGATTATCAGTAGCTCAGCTACAAATTCTAGGTGTGTCACACCTAAGATGAGTGGTGTAGGTTCATTTGAAAAATATCATTAATCTAAAACCCAAAGTCTACTCATTTAACTCCAATTGGTGGAAATTAAGCAACTCCACATTTTGTAGGATTGCTTTGCTTAGTTGATTTGCCTTGAACCTTAGCAAATTAATCAAATACATGTTATATTTTACTAATTATAAACAACATGGATGACCTCAATTCATTTGCTCCCTTATTGTATCTATGTATTGCAAATGTTGCGAATTGATCAAACATGGAGTATTATGCATAGTTTGTGAACTCTTGAGATGTTATTGGGTAACTTGCATTTATGTGATAAAATTGGATGTGTAGGGTGATTGTAATATGAACTAAATTTAGATCTGAAACCCTAATCCAAATATTCAAGGGTTGGAATGTGAAATCATGTATGTCATAGAATTTCATTTTTATTTTTCTAAAAGTGAGTAAATACACATAATACCCATTATAACCCTAACACATCTAGATATATTTGTAAATACCATGCTTTTTTCTATGAGGTTTGTATTGGGGAAATGAAATGGATTTTCTTCTAATATTCCTTGGATTATGAAAAGGAAAACCAAAGTGTGATTCTAGACCTTGAAGGCTAGATCATTAAAATTTAAGAAAGGTTTCATGATGAGATGCTAACCCAAGTTATCTATTGCTAAGAAATGAAATGCATTGTATTTGAAATAGTGTTATGAGAATTTTGATATTGATGTTAAAGGGATCAGTAGTGATATCTCTGATTGGTATCTCGTACATTATGCCCTAGGTTTAACATTTATGTTATCAAACCTATATCCTATACCTAAGATGAGGTGTATAAGGTAGAGAGGTTTTATTATTTTACCTAAAAAGTGTTGGGAAACTCTAAGGCAGACCAGAGTCTGTGACTTATCTTAGGGTTTCAAAATAACCCTAATATGTGGACAGTGATCCACTAACAGTACAACCTAGTGTGGTGACTTTTACTTGATTGAGTACAAAATCTAAAAAATAATGTTGAAGTTTATCACTCTACGGTGCCTTTGAATTTCATTTTTGAGTGGCATCATTTCATCATAAATTGCACAAGTTTACATCATTCATACGGAGGACCACGAACCAGTACAAGGGGCAGACCAAGTGCTTGCAAAGATCTGATTATCTATCTTTAGTTACATGTTAATTTTTATTTGTTTATTTCATGTTCATTCTATGTAGTTTATATAATCCATTACCTTCAAGATATTTGTAAGTGTTTCATTTCATTTATGATACATTTTCATAACCATTGCAACTTGTATTACATATCATTGTCTAATGGCTATCATGCCACCAACATGTACATATATACATGCCATATCTGTATAACCATGGCCTACAACCAAGACTTGCAATGATATACAACATCTATAAAACACCCCCACGGACCTGAGAGTACAAGGATGACACATAGGACTCTACTACAAAACACTAGCAACATATCCAACCTCCAACAACTAGTTCTCTTCCTACTACTCAACCTCAACTACGCGATCTCTACCTCATCGTGCATGACCACCTAAAAGATGTGGAAACCCATGGGGTGAGACCAAAATCCCAGTGAGAGATATAAATCTATGCTGAAACTATTATTAACATAGATTAGCTAAAGTAGGAAAGTAACATTATTATTAGGTTGAGCAGATTCAACTAAATGATATGAGTAAAGCAATTAATGTTGTTTAAATAGTTCATGCATTAACATCTTATACTTTAGGAAGGAATATGAAGAACATGTATAACAATTAATTTCTCTTACCACATAATAAATCAACTAATTAGTACAAGAGATAAGGAAAAGAGTCATCAAATGTGAGTTGTGTTTCACCGTAAGAAATACACTACATGACTGTGTTACATCTTTTATTATTCCTTGAGGAGATGAGGTATACCACTCATGCTCCAACTAACAACTACTAAGTCAAAATCAATTCCATATAAGATCTATGAGGAGCTGGACTCTTATGATCTCCCACACCCTCAGTCAGTCTGAGTCCGCCGCAGTGACATATAAAGTCCATCTGCAAAACAACCTAGTCCGCCATGGTATTAAGGCACAAAACTAGTGAAAACTGAGTTACGACTGCAACTGCACTCCTACTGAGGTATGACCACAGCCATCCTCAAAACATATCATATACATATAATGAATCACATCATTCATTGATACACAACTTCGACCCTTCTCCTACTAGGGTATGACCATAGCCAATCCTATGAAATACATATACTCAACAATATATGACTTTGAGCTTCCACTAAGGGAGAATTGCTTTCACCATCCAACAAGTACGGGCACTGTAGATGGAGCTATGGAACAAGGGCAACTATATGATTAGGGTTTCACTTGATTAGTTAAACCAATTGAGTATCTTTTAGCATCAATCAAGTTACAACATATAAACCCTAAACAAACTGTACAAAGATAAGGGTGTGTTACAAGTCCATAAGATATAAAACGTATGAAGTAAGAAGTTATCACATAATCTTTTGATATCACTACCATACAAGGACATCAACATTATCACATCACTAGGGGATATCAATGCCTCATCTCATCACTGGAGGATATCACCTCACACCAGGCATTGAGCCTTTTCCAGGTCATAAGACCCAAACCAAAAAATTCCTACACATCATTATTATCTCATTATGCCTTCTAGGTCTCACAAACATCTCCCTATATCATGTCAAACACACCATATCATTCAACAACTATGACATTCATTCACCTTCATGGTTAGGTTACATAAGTAGAAGAGAGAAAACATAATTACGTGCTAGCCATTCAAACAAGCTCAAAAAATATATCATACCCTTAAATTAGGATTAGGGTTTCTCATAAATAGTCGATTAGGGTTTCTATACCCACATATAACATTTGATTCACATATCATTATTTCTCACCTTCTTGAAGCATATAGGTTAACCATCATCATCATTGTTATTCCACAACACAAAGGACAACATGTCCAAGAACTACCATCGACCAAAAAAAGTAGGAGGTCATAAGATTAGGTGATCGAAGAAGACAACTCATCATGGTCAAAGACACCACCAAAAACCAGTGACAAAGACTAGAGACCATGACCATCAAAATCATTCCATAGGTCGAAGACCACATCTGCAACCAAGAACACTACTAGACCCATAGGTTGAAGGGAACCAAACACCTCCTACAACCAAAGATCATAGAACCATCTTCAACATATAAAATAAGGACAAGATCAACAAGCAAAAGCTTCAAAAAATCAACAACAAAAAACACTACAAGGCCATCAATCCAAATATCCTCAATGACCACTCAAGGAACACCATCATCACTTAGCAAGGTATTATCAAAGCAGGTGGTTAACATCAAGAAGTTCAAGAAACTCCAAGGTGAAACATCATGGAGACGATGATCATCAAAACCCTAGACAAGCATCTCATAAGTTCAACATGAAAACCATGAGATGATAGATGAAAACACAAGATTCAAGCACATGTAAACCAAATCAAACTCCATTTCATGCAAGATAACTGAACCATAAATGAAAACTACAAGACCAAGATCGAGTTGTATGTAAGACCATCAACATCTCCATTACTTAGATTTTGGGCATATGAATTATAGTTTAGGTAAAGGAACAAATACATGTAAGATCATTATAGGAAAACAAAACTAAACTAGATATCATTATCAACATCATGTAATAATGCTATAGGAATAAGTTTCATGTAGATATAGGGTGCAATAATAGTACAGAAAGGAGTTAGATGACCCACCTTAGATAATGGTGCAACCACCTCCAAGCCAGAAGCTCCAAAGGCAAGAGAGAACCTAACTTTGATCTCCTTTACAGCCAAACTAGTCACCACCTTAAAAGATAAGAAAACCCTAGATTGAAGGTAAAGAAGTAGAAAAAAACTTCTAGGCCAAAAAGAACAAAAAGGGGGAGAAAGGGAGAAGAGTTTGTCCGCTCAATTTGAGCACTACCTTGGAAAACCTGGGATTCAACCCAAGAGAGAGGAGTACCTCTGCTCCAACACAAGCACTACCATGGAAGCTCCATGGATTTGGCCAAGAGAAGAAGAAAGGGGTAGGATTTGAAAAAGAAACAAAACTAAGGGGTTGAATCACTTACCAAGGACTCAAAGATCACCAACAATGCAACAAGAGATGATTCTCCAACTCAAGATCACCACATGAAGATGATCGACCACCAAAGCTCCAAGGATGAGCTTCTCTTCACCACCAAGTTCCAACGGTTGAACTCCAAGCAAGGAGAGAAAGAGAAAATGCAAAAGGATCATATTCTTGCAAACTGTAGGGTACATATACTCAAAGGTAGAGAGAGGTGAAAGGGGTTAGGTGTCATGCACATAGGTGCCACTTGTCCACCAAAGAACCACCATGAAACCAATAAAACCATGCATGCAAGATAGGTCCTGATAAACAAGAAAAAATAGTGACCTCACTTGGTCCTAGATGACCATCGCTCAAAGGGAAGCATGGCCACAAGGGCTCATGGGTTTAAGACTTTCAAGGAACCGAACCAAAACCCTAGATCATCAGTGACCCAAAAGGGAGTTCCAACCCTCTTTGACTGAAGGGAACTCCTCCACACTCATCAACCACCTTCAACCACAAAGAAAACACCAAGAAACATCAAGGATAGTCTCTAAAAGACCAAGATCATCTTCGGTCAACACTAGGTCAACACCAACCTAGGGCATCCAAGCAAGCCCTAGAAACAACACTCAAGATGCACCACTTCTCTTCCTCATCAAACCAAATCATAAAAAGGTGCCCACGAACATCATACTCTCTCTCATGTTGCCAAAACACAAGAGGAACATCCAACATGTGAAAAGTTGCAAAATAACCCCTATACTTGGATAAATTGTAACTTGGTTCAAAACAAACATAACTAGCTCAAACATCAACCAAACAAGACCAAACGGAAAACATAACCATATAAAATGTTATTAAAGAATATCAACATATTCGATTAAGGTTCAAGGATCTTATTATGAAAAGTAAGCATAATTAAGAACTAAGCTAGGTCAGGGGCTTACAACCATAAACCCCTAATAGGGATTTCACCCTCAAAATCCTACATAGAAAGAGACAGGTACTTCCTATGCATATCTTCCTACATCTCTCACATGGCTTCCTCTATGCCACAATGATGCCACAAAACCTTAACCAAAAAGTTTTCCTTATTCTTCAACTTCTTGATCCTTCAATCAAGGATCAACACATGACCTTCCACATAAGATACAACCTCATCTAGATCAACCACCACTAGCTTTAAAACTTGCTCAGTGCCTGGATGACACTTCCTCAACATGCTAACCTGGAACACCGGATGGAATGTGTGAAACTTTAGTGGCAAATCCAACTTGTAAGCCACCTTTCCAACACAAGCCACCAAAGGGTAAGGTCCCATATACCTTGGAACCAACTTACCCTTCCTCCCAAACCTCGACACATATTTTCAAGGAGAGACTTTGAGATATACATCGTCTCCCACTTGGAACTCCAGAGGCCTATGATGATTATCATCGTATGACTTCTGCCTATCTTATGATGCCTTCAATTTGATCTTCTTTTTCATCTGTTGCACAAGCTCAAGACCCAGAAGTCAGTATTCACTGGTCTCATACTGACACAATGGAGATCTACAACGTCTCCCATACAAAGCCTCGTACGATGCTATATCAATACTCCTATGATAGTCGTTATTGTAGGTAAACTCTATAAAACTAAGGTGCATATCCCAACTTCCCAAAATCTGTAAGACACAAGCTCTTAACAGATCCTCTAAGGTCTGTATAATCCTGTCAGACTGTCCATTTGTCTGTGGGTGAAATGTTGTACTGAACCTCAACTGCGTACCCATGACTGTGTGTAGACGCTTTCAAAAGCAACTAGTAAACTAAGGACCTCTATCTGACATAATGGGAGTTGGGATACCATGCAAACAAACTATCTCATCAACATAAAACTGTGCTAACTTCTTAGCTATATACATTATCTTCATAGGAAGGAAGTGTGCTGACTTAGTCAACTTGTCAATGATCACCTAAATGGAATCATGACCTTTTCCTATCATAGGAAGTCCAACCACAAAGTCCATCATGACATGATCCTATTTCCACTGTGGTATAGACAATGCTTGTAAAGTCCATACAGGTTTTTGATGCTCTACCTTAACTTGATGACATATTGTGTACCTTGCCACGAACTCAGCTACATCTTGCTTCAAACTAGGCCACCAATGTAAATCTTTCAGATTGTGATACATCTTGGTACTATCTGGATGCAAAGTTTACATTGAAGAGTGAAACTCTTTCAGAATGAACTTTCTTAGATCATCAACATAAGAAACCACTACTCTACCTTGGTAACACACTATCTCGGCCTTTGACTCATGGAAGCCATCACGCTTCTCACTGCCAAACTCTGCTCATATCATCTGAATCACAATATCATCACACTATACATATTAGATCTATTATCTCAACATAGGATTCACCTGTTACTGGGCCATCAATCCTGCTAACAAGGACACCTACAACTGCACATTCATCTAATTTAAGGAGACCAAAATGTCTCTTTTCTGGCACACCAAAGAGCTTAACTATGTCTTATCCATGGATGATGACAAAGAAGACTTCCTACTTAGGGCATATTACACCACATTCTCTTTCCCTAGATGGTAGTCCTTGATAAGATCCATTTAGTGTCACAGCCTCATGTTCAACTCCTGTTTCAAGAAGATGTACTGTAAGTTCTTATGGTCGGTGAAGATCTGACACTTATCGCCATAAAGGAATTGCCTCCATATTTTCAAAGCATGGACCACATCTTCAAGAACTAGATAATTCATAGGGTAGCTCTCCTCATGTGTCTTAAGCCTTCGTGAAGAAAAAGAAATAACATTCTTGTAGGGAAATATGGCTACATAATTGGAAGTAGAAACAAAAAAATTTCTCTACGATTTTCCCCATAACCAGTGGATCAGGTAAATAACTATAAGATGGAAAGGATGGTTTCAAGGATATACCTGGTCTTGGAGCAAGTCCAACAACATCTCCTTGTCATTGTAGTTGCACAACTATCTTCTAGTAGTACTGGGACTCGTCTGACTGCTCCTCCATGGACAACAAACTCAAACTTCATCGTCCACAACAGCTCCTCTCATCACAGACTGTGGGCTGACGTTGTCCTCCTTAGTGATGGGAAAAGCCACCTTACCTCTAGAGAAGTCCACAAAGACTGCCTAGAACTCCCATTGTCCAACTAGAATGGAAAAGAAGGAGTTATCCCACCCGTTGGCGTACTAGTCACCAACTTTCTCTCCCATAACAATGAGCCTCAGTTGCTCTGTCCCTACCTATCTCTCCCTAGTCAGGTAGGACTTTCTTGGGATCTCTTGGTTACCAAAACCAGAGAAGACAACAATTTTCAGAGTAACTAATTCTCAATTGTCTATGTTGTGCTCTAGAAAGCCCCAATACCCCTCTATTTATAGGAGAGGTTTCAGTCTGGGTTCCCAGTCTATGACGGAGTGGAAGGGGCCCGAAGATCTCAAATTTTTGCAACCTATGAGACACAAAATAGTCATCTGGCAACCCAGAAAATTGTCTGGTGTGCGACCCGATCATTTTGCAGTTTCCCAATCGCATATGAATTTGGCAATTCATTTCCAATTAATGTTAAATATTAATTCATTTTATCAACATGATTGAACATTGAAATGATTGAACTTTTTCATGAATAGGGGAGAGTTACTAGAACCTTCCACCGGCCCAACCAATCTGATCGGTTCATTAGGTGAACTGGTTGTCTCACTCTACCCGAGTTGATCACTTTACCTAGTGAGCTGATCATTTGGTGCCTTTTCATGCAGAACTTCGGCCAATTTAGGTCCAATCAACCTAACACTCCAAACGCTCGTCTCATCACATGAGCTGACCATTTAGCACTCCAAATGTCCATCTCACTAAGTGAGGCGAACGGTTGGTAGTGCAGTCAGCTAATTTTTTGCATGAATTGAATACCTACACACTTTAGTAACCAATTCAATCATCATTCAAGATTACACTCCTCATCTAGGCCGAGACCTATGTGTGTGACCTTATAGGTCCCATATTATGTTGGCAGTGAATGTCCATAACAACTTATGACATCACAAGCAATGAGCGGTGCTTAGTCACACATCATTGCTACCCTATCAAATGGAAAGTTGGAGAACAAATTCAACCTACAATCATTGTATGTTGTTATAGTGATTGTATAATTCCTTTGCCACTGATATCTAGATTGAACTAGAGGCATGGAGTATTCACCCTCATTATTATTCAATCTTTTCCTTGAACCAGAGTAGTCTATATGAGATATATCTAAGCCCAATATCACATATTGACTCACTTGTACATGGCCATGTATTTTCCAGTCTCTCTAATCAAGAGGCCTAGGATATCATACTCCTGTAGGAGGGACAAATACCATTTCTATCACCCATAGTTTATCCCCATGTGTCACAACCACCCAATCATCACCTGTATAATAACCCGTATTTTAGGATTATATTTCATGATGTCAAATTGTACTGAATGACATGTGATGAGTGATTTTAGGTTTTAGAACCCCAACCACCACCATCACTATGAGACCTTACTATGACTTCCATTATGATGGCTTCGATGTGTCAGTCTCATGGTGGGTCTGTCTGATATATTTTGCCCTAACATGTATATGTGTGCTTGGTTTGATACACCATATAATGACTAATGAGACTCTGTCATAAATCAACTCACACTCTAATCTTATATGTCACTATTTTCTATCTACCTTCCACAATAACAAGCGACCAGGGACATAATGATAATGTATATACTCTTAACATCTGTATGTTCTCATTCTTCCAAGTCACATACTTGATGACATATGCCATTGAGTAATATCATTCTCTAGACATTTATTATGATAAATCATTATCTCATAACTAAATTAAATAGAATAAATCTGAAGCTTGCCTTTATTATTAATCAAATCATTTACATTTATGCCATTATAATCATCGTATGATTGTCTCTCTAGGCATACATACCAACAGACTCCCAATTGCACTTAGATCCAATCACCCACAAATCTTATCTTGAGTGATCTAACATGTCCATCATGCTTTTTCTACGAAAGTGCCTTTGTTAAGGGGTCAACAATATTGTCTTTAGTTGGTACTCTGCAAATATTTACTTCTCACTGTATGATCTCTCGTATGAGATGGAACGATCTTTGTATATGCTTTGAGAACTGATGCGATCTGGGTTCCTTAGCTTGTGTAGTAGCTCCATTATTGTCACAATATTGCTTGATTACATCACTGATGCTAGAATGACCCCAAGTTATGAAATGAACTTCTTGATCCGTACAATGTCCATTTGCTACATTTGTTGCAACAATATACTCCGCCTCTCTAGTAGAATTGACAACTATCTCTTTCTTAGAACTCTTCTAGCTTACAACTCTATTCTTTAGGAAAAACATGAATCTAGATTGCAATTTATAATCATCTTTGTCAGTGTGGAAGCTTGCATCAGTGTAACCTCTTACCACCAACTCTTCCACTCCTCCGTAGACTAATAACTGATCCTTAGTCCTTCTCAAGTACTCAAAGGTGTTCTTCATGGATGTCCAGTGAGCATCACCTGGATCTGATTGATATATTCTCATCATGATCAAGGCATACGAGACATTTAGATGAGTATACAACATTTCATACATCATTGATCCAATTGCTGAGGCATATGAAATAAAGGTCATGCAGTCCCTTTCTTCACAAGAATTGGGACAATCACCTTTAGAGATGGAAACTCCATCCAACATGGGCATGCTTCCTCTCTTTTAGTTCTCAATGCTAAACCACTTCAACAATTTGTCAATGTATGTGCTATGACTTAGTCCAAGATGCCTTCTTGATTTATCTTTATATATCTTTATCCCCAACATGTAGGATTCTTCTCCCAAGTCTTTCATAGAAAATGTATTTCTAAGCCATGTCTTTACCTTTTGTAAAGTATGGATGTCATTCCTCATCAATAGTATGTCATCGACATACAATATGAGGAATGTCACTATACTCTCACAAACCTTATTGTACACACAAGGTTCATCTTCATTTTGAATAAAGCCAAACTCTTTGATTGTTTCATCAAAATGAAGATTCTAGCTCTGAGATGCTTGCTTCAATCTATAGATTGACCTTTGTAACTTAAAAACTTTATTTGCATCCTTTTTATTGATAAAACCCTCACGTTATATCATGTACACATCCACTAGAAGATTCCCATTAAGGAATGTGGTTTTAACATCCATCTGCCAAATTTCCTAGTCATGATAAGCTTCAATGGAAAGCATGATCCTAAAGGACTTAAACATAACCACTGAAGAAAAGGTTTTGTCATAGTCAACACCTTGAACTAGTCTGAAACCCTTTGCTACCAATATTCCCTTATATGTTTGTACTTTACTATCCATGACAGTCTTCTTCTTGAAGACCCACTTGCACCCTATGGGTTTTGTCCCTTCGGGTGGATCCACTGAAGTCCATACTTTGTTGGAATACACAAATTTCCATCTCTAATCTCACAGCCTCAAGACATTTCTCAGACTATGGTTTCTACTTTAGCTTCTTCATAGGTTGTTGGCTCATTATCTATGACCAACTCACTACCTTCTTGAGTTATAAGATATGCTCATCATCTATGACCAACTCACTACCTTCTTGAGTCACAAGATATACAAATCTCTCAGGTTGAAGGTGCGTCCTAAGATCTATGAGGCAACTATGTCAGTTGAGAAATTTAAGATTCCACAACATCTTGTGATTCTCCTTGTTCCTCTTGTTCATCTAATGGTTCAATGTTTTCTTATGGTTCTCGAACTTCTTCGAATTCCACTTTTCTCCCATAGATCCTTTTGGAAATAAATCCATCTCAAGGAATACTGCATCTCTGGCAACAAACACTTTGTTTTTAGATAGGGAAGAAAAATAACATCCTCTTATCTCTTTAGGATATCCAACAAGATAAAATTTAACAGATCCAGTGCCAAGATTTTCATAAAAAAATTTCTTTACATAAGCCTCACATCCCCAAATCCTTATAAAAGACATATTGTGACGTTTCCCAATCCATATCTCATATGGTGTCTTTTGAACCACTTTAGATGGTACTTGGTTTAGTGTAAAGGTGGTGGTTTCTAGAGCATAACCCCAGAAGGTAGTAGGTAGCTTGGATAAACTCATCATTGATCACATCATATTTAACAATGTGCCATTCCTTCTTTCTGATACACCATTATGCTGAGGTGTACCAGGTGGAGTCCACTGGGATACGATTTCATGGGTTTTAAGAAGGTCCTCAAACTCTTGGTTTAATTATTCTCCACCTTGATTAGAACAAAGTGACTTAATACTTTTCCCAAATTAGTTCTGTACTTCATTCATAAACGTCTTGAACCTATCAAAAGTTTTTGACTTATGTTTCATTAAATAAACATAGCTATACCTACTAAAGCCATCAGCAAAGGTAATGAAGTATTGATATCTACCTCTAGCGATTGTTCTAAAATGTCCACACACATCAGTATGCATGAGTCCTAATAGATAACTAGACCTTTCATTGTTATCAATAAAGGGTCTCTTAGCCATCTTGCCCAACAAACAAGATTCACATGTCTCTATTAATTCAAAATTAAAAGAGTCAAAATAACCATCCTTATGGAGTCTAGATGTGCGATTCTCATTTATGTGCCCTAGATGCCAATGCCAAAGGTATGCTTTGTTTGAGTTGTTGAGTTTTGGTCTTTTGGTATTAATGTTATAAGCATATGTCTTTAGATCTAATAAGTAAAAATCATAAGACATTGGGGCACTTCCATAAAAGATCCCATCTTTGAAATAGAACATTGACCATTTTTAATATGGAATTCAAATGCATCCTTGTCTAAAAAAGATACATAAATAAATGATGTTTCTATTTATAGCAGGTACAAAATAGAAGTTCTTTGACTCTAATACAAGCCTTGTGGGAAGACATAAACTATACGTTCCAACAATGCTGGCCGCAACTCTTGTGCCATTGGAAACTCACAATTTGACCTCGCATTTTCCCAAAGGCTTACTTTTTTCAGATCCTACATATTCAAACATATGTGAGATCCACATCCGGTATCTAGCACCCATGATTTATAGGTAGATAGATTTATCTCTATAACATATATACTTGAAGTGGAGATCACCATCCCCATATTTTTCTTCCTAAATGCCTTCAAGTACAAAGGATGAGTTCCTTTTGTATTTTTCTTTCTCCTTATCTTGAGTGATGAAGATTTGGATTTGGGATTGACTCTGAACTCTTATCGGTCTTACTTTGAACATTATACCCATCTCCACTTATCACCATCACGAGCTTGTCCTTCTTCAATCTTTCTTCAACATGAATCAACATAGCAAGCCAGTCTAACATTGGTATGGCCATCTTATTCATGTAATAGCACATAATAAAATGGCTATATGATTCTGGAAATGTCTTTAGAATCATATTCGTTGCCAACTCTTAGCTCAAGGTGAATCTTGATTCTTTAGGATGATACACATGTCCAATCATATTGAGCACAATTCTTCTACTGAGGTTCCCTCTGTCTGTTTCAACGCAAAAAGTGCCTTTATGATATCATCCCTTTCTTACTTTGTAAGGCCAAGGTTCACTTTCTTAAGATGTCTTACCATATCAATAATCCCCATGTCCTAGCACTACTCATTCAAATCATAGCAAAGAATAAGGTACTTTCTCTCTAAGGCATCATTAGCATACTTCCAGTAAGCATTCACTTGCTCCCTAGGTGCATCTGCGACAGGTATTTTTGGCACTAGTTTGTCAAGGATGTAGAGCTTGTACTCTTCATCGAGAATCCTTCTCAAAGTCCAAAACTAATTGTGGAAATTTGGCCCATCAAGTTTTACCTTCTTAAGGATTGATTGCAACACGAATTTGTTTGTCATTTGATTCTATAAGAGAAAATGTGCATTTGTTAAATACTTTTGATTCAATTTGATTTGAAATTTTTTGATGATATCAATTAGGGATTTAATTAATTATCACACCCACTATTTTTCAAATTGATAGCCCTTAAAATCAAATTGAAATATTGTAGTGTACAATATTCTAGTGGGCCAAGACCCAAGACAATTCAACTATGGCCTGACCAACACTGCATAACACAATATTTATCAATATAGGCAACTTGCCAATTGCATCATATGCAATTCTTGGATAGATGATAGGTGAAACTCTTTTTTATAATCATCTACATGCTTCTGGTCCTAGACACACTAAGAACAATGCACTTCGCTTGGGTAGAACCTACATTATTACCATCACACTTCTACGAGATAGACGACACACCATACTTGGGTGTAACCTACACTTGGTCGATCAAGAGTTTCCTGTGTGCTACTTTTAGAAAGCATCTAATACTTGATATTTTATTTGAGGGAGTTTGTATTTATAAATACATATACTTTATCCAATCACCACATATATAGTATGTATCATATATATGCTCTATCCCACAACCAAAACATGCAATAAACGAAAGTGATTGTTATGTCCATCCTAATGTAATTCCTTGGAGACACAAGGAATTACCACAACCTAGGTCCACATGACATGTAGAAACATATTGTTAGTGAAGATTTGTGCTTGCCAATCTAGGCTGATCGGTTCAACCCTTAAACCTATCGGCTTGCCTCCTGGTCAGCCGTCTGGTTGTCTTACTAATCGTCTAGCTCTGTTGGTTCACCATCTATTGGATCCTTCATCTGATCAGTTGGGTCGACTAGCCGATCAGTTTGTCTTATCCACCTGGTCTTCTAGCCGGTCGGCTCATCTTCGAGATGATATTCTGGCATTTTTAGAACATCTTCTTCTTTGTCATAATAGGAAAGTAAACTATCCTACTTTTACATGATTATTAGGAAACCTGGAGTTAAATTCGAGGGGAGTAAAAGCAGGAGAGAACTAACTTTACATTGGGAAGATAAGATAGGGGCTCAGTATGTATACCAAGATAAAATAGGATAAACCAACCATACAACTGCTCTATTTTTAGGAGGGGTTTGGGTCTGGGTTCCCAGTTTGTGTGAGAGTGGAAGGGATGTGAAGATTTCAAATATTTACAACTTGTAAGACACGATACAATCATCTAGCAAACCAGACAGTCATCTTGTGTGCAAGCCAATCATGTCGCACATCGAGGCAGCCATTTTGCAGTTTCTAATCACATGAATTTGGCAATTCATTTCCAATTAATGTTAAACACTAATTTACTGTACGAATAGGATTGAACAATCAAAACGATTAAACTTTTGCATGAATATGGGAAAGTTATGAGAACCTTCCACTGGCCCAACTGAGTCTATCAGTTCACTAGGTGAACTGGTCATCTCTCTCTATCTGAGTCGATCAATTAACCTAGTGATTTGATCACTTGGAGCCTATTTTGTGCGGAACTTCAGCCAATTCAGTTCCAATCAACTTGACACTCCAAACTCCCATCTCATCACATGAGCCGATAATTTGGCACTCCAAATGGCCATCTCACTAAGTGAGTCAATCGATTGGCAGTGCACTCAGCTAATTTGTTGCGTGAATTGAATATCTAAACACTTAAGTAATAAATTCAATCATCATTGAAGATTAGACTCCTCTTATAGGTCAAGACCTATGTGTGAGACCCTATAGGTCCCATATTACATTTGTAGTGAATGTCCATAACAACTTATGACTTCACAATCAATGAGCGGTGCCTAGTCAAACATCATTTCTACCCAAGTAAATGGAATGTTGGAGAACAAATTCAACCTACAATCTATGTGTGGTGTTTTCGTGTTTGTATAGTTCCTTTGTTACTAATATCTAGATTGAACTAGAGGCATGGAGTAGTCACCCTCATTATTATTCAATCTTTTCCTTGAGCCAGAGCATACTGTATGAGATATATGTAAGCCCAACATCACATATTGACTCACATGTACATGGACATGTGTTTCTCAGTCTCGCTAATCAAGAGGAATAGGATATCATACTCCTAAAGGAGGGACAAATCCCATTTCTATCACTCATAGTTTATCCCCATGTGTCTAAGTCACCCAATCATCACCTTTATAATAACCCATATTTCAGGATTACATTTGATGATGTCAAATCATATTGAACGACATGTGATGAGTGTAGTGATTTTAGGTCTAAGAACCACAACCATGACCATCACCATGAGACCTAACTATGACTTTCATTATGATGGATTCCATGTGTCAGTCTCATGGTGGTTCTGTCCAATACACTGTTCCCTAACATGTATCTATGTGCTTGGTTTGATATCGCCATATCATGACTAATGAGACTCTATCTCCACAATAACAATCGATCAGGGAAATAATGAGAATGTATATACTCTTAACATCTGTGTGATCTCATTCGTCTAAGTCACGTACTTTAAGACAAACGTCATTGAGTAATATCATTCTCTAGACATTTATTTTGTTACATCATTATCTCATAACTAAATTAGATAGAATAAATCAGAATCTTGACTTTATTATTAATCAAATCATTTACATTTATGCCATTACCATCATCATATGATTGGCTCTCTGGGCATACATACCAACAATTCTTATTTTGCATCAACACACAACCCAAACCATTCATCAAAGCATCACAAAAGGCTATATAACCTTTCCCTTGCTCTAGCAACACTAGCACTGGCGCACTGGTTAACTTGTCCTTCAAAAGCTGGAAAGAATGCTGACACTTATCATCCCCTGAAAATGACACACCTTTCCTTGTCATCTTCACTAGGGGTAACACCACTGCACTGAAGTTCTTGATAAACCTTCTGTAATAGCATGCTAAACCAAGGAAACTGCAAACCTCTATCAGCGTCTTCAGTTTCTCCCACTCCAACACAAATTGAACCTTCTTGGGATCCATGCATACACCTTCAGCAGATATCAGTCACCCAGAAAAGACACTACCTTCAGTCAAAACTCACACTTGCTAGACTTAGCGAACAACTTGTGCTATCTCAACAAGGTCAACGTCTGTTGTATATGCTGCTCATGCTATTTTCTATCCCTGGAGTATATCAAGATGTCATCTATGAACACCACTACAAATTTGTCAAGGTAAGGCAGGAACACCCTATTCATCAAGTATATAAATGCTTCTAGTGCATTGGTTAGCCCAACTGACATAAACACAAACTAGTAATGACCATACCGAGTCCTAAAATCTGAATTGGGTATGTTATTCACCTTGATACACAGTTGATGATATCCTGACCTTAGGTCTATCTTTAAGAACACTACACCATCCCTCAACTATCAAATAGATCATCTATTCATGGAAAAAGATACTTGTTCTTGATCGTCACCTTATTCAACTATCGGTAGTCAATGAACAACCTCAGGGATCCATCCTTCTTCTTCACAAACAACACTGGAGCACCCCAAGGGGACGTGCTTGGTCTAATAAAGCCCTTCTCCAGCAACTCCTGCAACTACTTGTTCATCTCTAGCATCTTATCTAGTGCCATCTTGTATGATGTGTGCTTTATCGACTATGTACCAGGGACCAGATTGATCTCAAAATCAATCTCCCTAGAAGGGGGAACACCTGGGAACTCATCAGGAAATACATTTTCAAACTCATGAACAACTGCCACTTCTTGGATACTAGGATTCCTCACATTTGGTATCTACCACATGCATAAAAAATGCTTCAAAACCCTACCTCATCAGCCTCTCTGCTATCATACCTGAAACTAGACACATCAGGAGAATCTTCCTATATCCTTGGAAGATCCACAAAACATCATCATCACAAAATGTCACCACCTTGGCGGTACAGTCCAATACTACCTAATACTTCTCCAAAGTATCCATTCTAAGGATCAAATCGAATCCACACATGTCAAGTGGTGTAAGATCCACTTGAATGCTATGCCATGAGAAGGAAAGAACGTAGAATGGACACACCTCCCACAACCATGCAGAACCAACCATAGGGGTTTCTAAGAAAATACTATCATGTCTATGACTAACTGGAAAAGAAAATCTAGCAATCACTTCTCTAGTGATAAAAGAGTTCATCGCACCTAGGTCAACCAAAATAGATATAAAGTGGGAAGAAGACAAATCAGAACGAAATAACTCCATCTAACCTGTCATGACTCAAGGGTTGACTAATCCTTCTAGCTGACTCATGGCACAAAATTGAGCCATTGCCTGTTGTCACCCTCATACTCTTCTGGCTTGCTCATATGAACCAACTTATGACACTTGACCACGTCCTCGACCTCCGCCATTGCTGAACTGTCGCTGCTATGACCCTTGCTGATTCCATCTCAGTTATTGCACCACCTCTTCATCCTTCATGGGCATGCCCATATCAGATGTCCTACCTGTCCAAACTTGTATCATGATCTCATATAGTAGCCTAGACGACCCTGTCACTAACACTAACTCCACATTGTGAACTTTTGTCGATAGAAAGGTACGATCTCTGCCCTTACTCGACGACCACTAAGACTGAAATGCCAACCTCTACTATGACTGAGATGCTGAAAACATAGTATTCTTGAAGCCTCCAGACATCTGTCCTTCTTACTATGTTGGTTTCTTCTTGGCATTAGCCTCTTTCCTTTCCACAAATGACCAATCTATCATCCTGACTGACTCCAAAAACATGGTGAACCGTTCCCTATTCTCTAGAGCTGACATTGATATCATCAACTCAGAACTCAAGCCCTCCTCAAAACACCTAATTCTCTCCTTATCTATTTCATCCATATGAAGGGAGAACCTCAAAAGCTCCATGAACGTCACCTTGTACTCATTGATCATCATAGATCCCTACTCAATCATCTCAAACTAAGAGATCTGCTCATCCAGATAGGTCCCCGGGAAGTATCGACTCATGAACTCTTGCCAAAACACATCCAAACTGATCACAACACTAGGCCTCTTCTCCTCCTTGATGGCCCATCAATGGTCAACACTACCTTTAATAGGTACACTACATGCTTCACCTTATCCTCTTCGGGAATATTGAGGATCTTGACGACCTTCTCCAACTCAGTCAACCACATGTCTGCATCGATTGGATCCTCCATACCAGCATACTCCAATGCCCTCAGATGCCTGAACCTCTCAAAGGTCTTCCTAGAACCCTGGGATTCCACATTGGGAACTGTCGCTCTAGCTTGGGGTACACGCATCCTATCTGCCATATGCATCATCATGGCCATAAAATGTCCAAACATGGACTGAAAAGTGGGATTGGCCATAGTTGATGGGTCAAGACGAGGCTGCTCAGGCACTCCATCATCTCGGGCCTACCTCCTGGAACCACCTCCTAGTGCAACAACACTTCTCTTAGCATGCTCTTTGTGTTCTCCAGACATATCTTTTCTTCTCTTCTTCTTCTTCTTCTTCTTCTACATAATAAGAAGTTACCATTAAATATGTTGGAGGACACTAGAATGGACACAAACTCTGGTCCTATGTCCCTGTAGACTAAAAAAACCTAAATCTATGATACCAACCAAACTATGATGCCCATCACCACATAAAAGTGAGATAACTCAAAACAAAGTGTGTAACTCATACTAAACATCGAAGATTACCATAAAACTGGGTAAATTAAAACGGATTCCATATTACCACACAAGCAGAAACATATTACATCAGGGTCCATAAACATTGCCACCTATATTACATATCACTATCTAGTACCTATCATGCCATCAACATGTTACATATGCACAAGACATATCTGTACAACCATGGCATACAACCAAGACTTGTAATGATATACAATGTGTACAAAACACCCCCATAGACCTGAGAGTACATGGACTACACATAGGACTGTACTACAAAACACTAACAACATATCCAACCTTCAACAAATACTATCCTTCCTACCTCTTATCCTTAACCGCATGATCTCTACCTCGCACGATCTCTACCTCGTCATGCATGACCACCTAAAAGATGTGGAAACCCACAGGCTAAGACCAACATCCCATCGAAAGATATAACTCCCTATCACAACTATTATTAACATAGATAAGTTAAAGAAGGAAAGTAACATTATTATCAAGTTGAGCAACTTCATCTAAATGGTATGAGTAAAGCAATTAACACCATTTAAATAGTTTAACAATTTACAATTGAGAAGTAGAACACCTTATACTTTAAGAAGGAATATGAAGAACATGTATAATAGTTGATTTCTCTTACTGCATAATAAAACAACTAATCAGTACAAAAGATAAGGCAAAGGGTAATCTAATGTGAGCCGTGTTTCACCCTAAGCAATACATTACATGGCTGTCTTACGTCTTTTATTATGCCATTAGGAGATGAGGTATACCACTCATGCTCCAATTGACCACTGCTAAGTCAAAATCAGTACCATACAAGATCTAGGAGGAGCTAAACTCCTATGATCTCCCACACCCTCAGCCGGTCCGAGTCCACCACAGTGACATATAAAGTCCAACTGCAAAACCTTCTAGTTTGTCGTGGTATATATGAAAACTGAGTTACAACTGCAACTGCACTCCTACTGAGGTATGACCACAACCATCATAAAAAATTACCATATGCATATACTAAATCACATCATTCGTTAAGATCCAGACTCAACCATTCTCCTGCTAGGGTATGACCACAACCAATATTTTGAAATGCATATACTCAACAATATATGACTTCGAGCTTCCACTAAGGGAGAAATCATTTCACCATCCAGCAAGTACTGATGCTATAGATGGATCTATGGCACATGGCAACTACATGATTAGGGTTTCACTTGATTAATTAAGCCAATTGAGTATCTTTTAGCATCAATCAAGTTGCAACATATGAACCCTAAACAAACTCTACAAAGATAAGGTCATCTTACAACTCCAAAAGATATAAAATGTATGAAGTAAGAACTTATCACATCATCTATTGATATCACTACCATACAAGGCCATCAACATTATCACATCATGAGGGGATATCAATCCCTCATCTCATTACTAGAGGATAGCACTTCACACCAGGCATTGAGCCTCTGCCAGTTCATCACCTTCTCTGGAAAAGAAGGTGATGAAACCCTGATTAGAGAGGTTTAGGGTTTCTGAGGAATTGATCTTGAGGAATCATGACATACAGGAGATCATGATTTAAGATCACCATGCACTGTAGTACTATGAAGATAGTAAGTGACAGTAGTACTTTGGATACCTAAGATAAAGTTGCATGTGGCCATGTAGGCTAGGAGATGAAGGACGAACACCAGTAACCCAAAGAGTTGATGTAGAGGATAAAGAGTCCCCGAGAGGGAATGGGAGTTCATCACTATGGATGTTGTGGTAAGTATCCCCTAGACCAAGGAAGGTCAAGATGCAATATGGGTTATGGTAGATCGCCTTGAGAAAGAAAGAATACTTTCAAGGGATGGATTCGGTTGGACTACATATGAGAAAGATGGTTCAACTACATCATGATGTGAGTTCAAAAGTTCTTGAGTATAACCTAAAGATTCACTTCCATGTGGTGGAAGTAAGTCCATGAAGAACTCGATGTTAGTACGGTTTATCACCCCTAACTAATGGATAGTATAATCCAGACTAGAGGGTCTGATAAGAGCATGTGTGCTTGTTCAGGGTGATACATGGAGACAGTTCTTGTCTTCTGTAAGATGTGATGATAATCACCATAGCCAGTATCGAGATGTAAATAAGCTCTGTAAGGGAGGTTATGTCGGTCACCACTTCATTAAGATGATGTTGGTGAAGGGACCTCACGAAGGTCAGGAAAAGAACCACAGTGTGTCCAGATGAAGTCGCTTTGATCATGCAATGGCTGAAAGAGAGCCCATGGGTGACATGAGTCGTGAGATGATGCAAAGCAGTCTGACATGCAGTTCACTATGGGAGAGTATGTGATGTGAAAATCCGACCCCTCTAAGCTACAACTGAGAAAGCTGAGTCCCCAATATATGGGTCCATTTGAGATGGATTGGTGGAGATGGTTGTGTTTAGCCTTACCCCTTAGGATAACATGATGTATAATGTGTTCAATGAGTCTGATCTTGAGAACTATGTGAGGTACCCAAGCCATGTGCTGAGCCATGAACCTATTCAACTTTATGAGAGGCTAAAATGTCCTGAGTCACCTATGAGGGTACGATATACCAAGGTAAGAAAGAACTCAGATGGAAGAATATGAGATGATGAAGGTTCTTGGGAAGCATCATGGAAAGGGTTAGGCCACATGGGAGCCATGATGGACATAAGAAAGGCTAATCCTATTTGTTGTGTGCTTGGTGGAATTTTGAGGGGAAAATAAGAGGGGAAGGATGTTACAACCCCAAATTTTGGGTTCTTTTCGTGAGAAATGTAATTTCTCCTATTAAAGATATTTGAACAAATAATGATATAATTTGTTTTGGATAAATGGATTTCATTTACAATAGCCTTGTTTATTGTTTTGTGGGCTTTATTGGCTATTGGGCCTAATAATAAGGAAAAGACAAAAGAAACTCCATTGTTAATAAGAAATGGAGAAAAGAAAGATGTAGAAACCTCTAGAAGGAAAAATTATATAATCCAAAGGTGTATTTCATGCCTCTTGGGTTCCTGGGGTTCAAGGAGTCCAAAGTTGCAAAGATAGTGCAACAAGAAAAGAAAAGATCAATTAAATATTTCTTTATTAAGAAAGAAATTGAAAACAATGATAAAAGGTGGAAAATAAGTGGAAAGAGGTATGATTGAGTTATCCTTGATGGATTTTCGTATCCATAAGGTTCCTAATGTTAAAAGGAATTCCAATAAGGAAAATAAAAAGAGAGATAAAGAGAAATCCTCAAAAAAAGATATTTTAATCATGAAATAAAAAGGATAATGAGAAATAAAGGATGTGGATGCATCAAGAAGGATAATAAGCATCCTTCAAAAAGTATTTCGAAATCTAAGGGTTCCTTGGGGTCCAAGGAGTCCCAAATAGCAAGATAATGGTTCGAGGAAAGATAAAATAACCATTAAATGGATTTTATAAATGAGTAACTTGCCTTTGAAGAAATAGTCCTTTTCTTTTGGAGTTTCAGACTCAAACTTGACATGTAAGTAGATAAAGGCAAGAGAGAGAAACCCTTAAAATTTGGTTGGAAAATAGTCCTCAATTTTTTGAGTTATGGAATTTTCTAAATTACCTAAAGTTAGGTTAGTAATTGCCTAAGTATTTGATGTCACGATGTAATTGGATTATCTTTCCAATGCCCTGATTTTGGGCTTTATGTGGACCATTGGATCACGATCCAACAATCAAGGATGACTCCCACAGGCGCGAGGAGTCCTGCGCCAGGTAGGTTGAGATGATCCAAACTTGGATCATTGATAAAAGAGGAAAGGAAGTTAGATTGCAAGATTAGCACCTTTGAACTCGGGAGGGCAATCTGGTGAGAACCAACCCTACTTGTTAGGGGTTTGGTCACCGATTGGGAGAGTCCCCAATCCAAAAGGGATCTGCCTCTGACCCTATATATAGGGGAGGGTTCATGAGGGCACCAATATGTTAACTCATCAACCCACAATATTGTATGCCCTGAGAGCCAATCGTGGGAAGATTGGTGGGATACATTAAGATTGATTTGATAAACATCAAAGGTAAGCTTGCAATTCTTTCTGGTTCAGTCAAATGAGATAGTGATAGAATTGATTGAATGTCTAGAGAATGACAATACTCAATGACGTATGCCTTCAGGTTCAGGACCTGAACGATGAGATTATACATATGCTAAGAGTTTGTACATTCTTATTATGTCCCTAGTCGGATATCATCATGGAAGGTAGATAGACAATAGTGACACACAAGACTAGATTGTGGTGTTGGTTGATGAAAAAATCTCATTTGTCATGATATAGAGATATCAAACCAAACACATAGGTACTTGTTAGAGAACAAGTTTACCAGACAGACCCACCGTGAGTTTGACACATGGAACCATGACATGGTAGTCACTGTCAGTTCTCACAGTGATGGTGGTGAGTGTGATTCTTTGACCTGAAATCACTACACTCAACACATGTCATTGGGTACACTTTGACATCATCAAATGTAGTCCTAAAACATGGGTTGTTATAAAGGTGATGATTGGGCGGCTTTGACAGATGGGGCTTTTGAGGTGTGAGTGATAGATATGGGATTTGTCCCTCCTAAGGGAGTTTGATATCCATGGCCACTTGATGAGTTGGATTGAGATAGGCCTGCACACGCATGTGTGAATTAGTATGTGATATTAATGTCATACATATCTCCTCCAATCTACTCTGAGATCAAGAAAGTGAATGAACATTGACAGGATGACTATTCCATGCCTTGAGTTCATTCAGGATATCAGTGATAAAGGAATTATACATTCACTATAACACCATTCATGGATTGTAGGATTGAAAGTTGTTCTCCAACTTTCTATTTCACTTGGGTAGCACTGATGTGCAACTAGGCACCGCTCTTTGCTTGTGAAGTCATAAATGGTATGGACTTTCACTACCAATGTGAAATGGACCTACAGGGTCACACACATAGGATTTAACCTGGAAGAGGAGTTTATCCACAAACGATGTTTAGATTGATTACTAAAGGAGTTTAATAGTTCAATTAAACACTCAATCAATTGATAGCTCAATATTATAGTGTTCAAGGTGTTGGACCGATTGATTAGAGTACGAGATTGATTAAAACTATGATTAACTGATTTGCATAAGTCTGCTGCCCCAACCGATCGGCTCAAGAGTTGAACCGATCGGCTTAGGTTGTTGAACCGATCGACTCATGTGATGAACTGATCGACTCAAGACAGGTTGAGATGACCAGTTCAAGAGTTGAACCGATCGACTCAACTAGTCTAATCGAGATCATTTGGAAAGTGAGAAGACTATTTTGCAAATACAATTTGTTTCACTTGTACAAATTCAATTTGGACAAGGATTAATATTTGATTAATTAGAAACAAATATGAAAGTCAATTTGAGTTGGACCAAGATCACGAACTGATTGGCTCAGAAGTGAACGAATCGGCTAAGGTGCCCCAATCGATCAGTTGAGGTGTGTACCGATCGGCTCAACTCTCCAACCGTTCATTTCATGTATGAAACGATCGATTCAGGTGGCACAGTTGGTTGTTTTGTGGAAAATCTTGAACCCTTCTACTCCTGCTTTAATCCCACATTGCCCGGGGTAGAGAACCTTATCCCATGACCCTCCTATATATAGGGGTAGTGGGGGCTTCTCAGGACAAAAACTCAGTGCACCAGTTGCTCTACAAAGTTGTCGTTCTCTCTGGTTTTGGTAACCGAGAGAGAGCCCGAGCAAGTGATACTCGATAAGGGAGGCACAACAAGGGAAAGACAACTGCAGAAAGAGACTGATGGCAGGAGAGTGTGTCGGTGACTAGTACGCCGACAGGAGGGTGCGACTCCTTCTGATTCCTTATGGGACAAGGGGATCAGAGTTCCATGTGGTCCGTGTGGACTACTTCATAGGTCCGAGACTTCTTCCGCTCGAAGGATAGCTGTCAATCCCGACAGTCCTGGTGAGACTAGGAGGTGCCAGTCCTAGTGAGATCAGGCATTGCACAGACACCATCCAAGACCAGAGGTGATGACCGTGCAAGCCGCGAGGTAAAGTCGTTGAGCAAGCCTCAGGACAAGGTATGTCTCTACAAACCATCCTTCCTATTGTATAGACATTGACGCGATTCCTTTATTCTAGGTTAGGGAGAAGAAAATTTTTGTTTCCGCTGCCTTCTCTGTTTCCCCTAAAACCCAATAGTGGTATCAGAGCCACATCAACTTATCTATACTTTAGGATTATCGATATGATCAATTTTGGTTTGTCGCCTTTATTTATTGCATACGATGCAAATAAAATTGGCTTTATGCATGTCCAATTCTAAATACACATATCCCAATATACATATATGATATGTAATATGAATGCACTCGATACACGTCGCCCTTAAATGAGTTTTGTGGTGGATGTATAGCGTAGTTATGGCCAATAAACCCTATGTATGCGTGCTTGGTTGTATGTGGTTGCTTGCATCTCAGTCTGTGCACTGATTCCCTATCTCCTATTCTTGATGTAACTCGAGATAACTCGAGATTTTTTTCCTACCTTTTCTCCCCCCAAATGTAACTTGGGGTTTCCCAATTTAATTGTAAAATAGGATAGATCTTTTATTTCCTGTTATGTCAAAGAACGGCGGACAACTTGACGACAACTGAGACGATCGGTTCAAGGAGTGAACTGATCGGTTAGTGATCCAGATGACCGGTTCGAGGAGCGAGATGATCAGGTGGCATCTATGAGGAGATGCACGATGACCAGGTGAACCGATCGGTTGGAGGAGACAACTGATCGGCTGGTGGCACCCAGACGATCGGCATGATGGCGAGCCGATCAATCATGGAGATGAGTTGATCAAACCCAGTAAAGGCAAAGCACATAGTTCATCTTGTATAGGTTGCATGTGATGTAGACCTAGATGACCGTGATTCCTCTTGGCTCGAGGAATTACATTAGGATGGCCATAATCATCGCTTTTATCATTTTACATGTTTTTTGTGGGATATAGCATGTATATGATACGTACTATATATTGTGGTGATTGGATATGTATATGTACCTATAAAAACCAAATCCCTCATTAAATATTAAAGGTTTAGATGCCTTCCAAATTCGACACACGTGAAAAGCTTGATCGGCCAATTGTGGGCATGCCTTAGCGTGGTGCACCGTCTATCTCGTGGAAGAGTGAAGGATGGATATGTGGGTCTGCCCTAGTAGGGTACATATTCATCGTGTTTGCTTTGGGTCAAACTTAATAAGGTGACCTAGATAGGATCTATCACCTTGAGGCATGGAGGTGATCATGGCAAGGAGTTGCATATGACATCTTTCAAGAGTTGCATATGATGTAATTGGCAAAAGTTGCCTACCTGGAAGATCTAAGTTGTGGGTGACAAACCTAGTTGGTTCATGACTTAGAGGATTTCAGGATCTTGACCCACTAGAAGGTTGTACACTGCAATCTTCCAAATTGATGGTGAGGGCTATCAATTTGAACAAAAATAGCGGGAGTGATAATTAATTAAAGTGCTAATTATATCGTCAACTTTTCAAATCAATCAAATAAGTCAAAATTGAGTTTTGAACTAAATTGCATCTATTTCCTTTTGAAGTTCAAATGACAACAAACAACAATCACTTTTCATTGTGATCGGTCCTTGAGAAGGACAAGATGAATGGGACTAACTTCCACGAATGGTTTAGGACGTTGAGAATTGTTCACACTCAAGAGCGAAAGCTCTATGTCCTAGATACCCCAGTTCTAGAGGAACCTGCTCCTACCGCACCAAAGGAAGAAAGGGATGCTTACAAGAAGCATTCTGATGATGCCATTGATGCAAAGTGCTTCATGTTGTGCTGCATGAACCACGAGTTGCAGAGACAACATGAGAACATGGGTGTCATTGAGATGATTCAGCATCTCAAGAACATGTATGAAGATCAAGCATGGCAAGAGAGATATGATGTCTCTAGGGCACTGTTTAAGTGTGTCATGACAGAAGTAGATCCAGTTGGTCCTCACACACTCAAGATGATTGGGTATGTGGAGAACCTGATGAGACTGGGATTTCCCCTGAGCCAAGAGTTGGCTACTGACGTGATACTACAATCGTTGCTAGAATCCTATAGTCAGTTTGTGATGAACTACAACATGAACAACTTTGACAAGCCATTGATAAAGTTGTTGGGCATGTTGAGGATAGCCGAGACACAGATGAAGAAGGACAAGACTAAGTCTGTGATGATGATCAGTGACAAGAAAGGCAAGTCCAAGTGCAAGGGCAAAGGCAAGGCTAAGAAAGGTTCTGATGCTAGCCAGTAGCCCAAGTCATCTTCAAATCTCAAGGCCAAGGGAGGTGTGACCAAGAGAGGCAATTGACACTATTGTCAAAAGCCAGGACATTAGAAAAAGAATTGCCCACTCTATCTGGAAGAACTAAAGAAGAAGGAGGCGACAGACGTCTCCACCTAAAGGTGTCATGAAATAAATTTGTAACATTTTTTTAAGGTATATGATACCAAGATATAAAATGTAAAGCACTCAATAAATGGGGCAAATGTTGCCGCCATAGATAGGAGTACTTTAGTTTATTTTCAACATTGCAGGCATGTAATAGAGTTATGAATTGCTATTTCATATTTGCCAATAGATAGAAACACATTATTTTTGCATATTGTATGACAATAATGGCAATTAATAAAGTTGATGTTTCAATCTTTGTGGCAATGCCTTATTTATCTTATAGTACTTGGTATGCATAAGATAAAATGATACCTAAAAGTTATTGATAGCTCAAACAATCAAATTAGCATAAATCATGAGAAATTCATTTCTAGTTTCCATATGATGGATAAATCTAGACTCTTTTGGTTAGAGAACCAGTAAGAGACATGAATCTCTTAGACATGATTAATCAATCTTCACTAGTGGTAGTGGGAAAATGATTATCCTATTAGGTAGAATACATGTGATGTATTTACATACCTATTGGAGTTAATGCTAATACTTCAAATGGTGTTTAGAGTAATACCAATATGAATATCTTGAAGTGTTCAAGAATATCATAGATGAAGTATGAATTTGGTAAAGTGTTAATGAGATAAATGAATGAAATACTTGAACCAAATGTTTGAGAACCTTATGAGTGATTATGATAGTGTATCATAGTGAACTCATGATTAAGAAATGGTGGTCTAAATCAAGAAGGAGTCATACTCTAAGGAGTTAGAGGATGATTGTCAAATAACTAAATTCTTCTTAAATAAAGAATACCCCACACTAATAAAGGACATTAAGAATCACAAGGAGTTGTGAGTTCTTATATCCTTGACAGATACACCTCAATTATCTGTGTGATGAGTTGGTCATGTGATGATTCAACTATCTAGATGAATATGAGGAACTAGATTTTGAGTTATGGTTTATGACCATTACATCTTAAGTGACTTCCATGTAAACCATAAGGTATGACCTTGATGGTAGCACCCATTGGGATGAAATCCATAAGTGCAAATGAGTCTTAAGCATTAATACACATGGATAACATTTTGATAAGGATGATGCTTATTAATATCAACTTAATGACTAAGAGATTTGGCATATGGATACTTAAACCACATTCCTATGAGGAATAAGACAAGGATGTGTATGTGACAAAACCTATAAGGTTTATGAATCCATTACTGCAAATGAAGTCTATAAGTTACAATGGACTAATCAATGTGATTGATTGAGTATAAGAAACTCAGAACTGTGATCTTTACTTTGATGTTATAGTCAAAGGGTTTGACTGATATGTCAAAGATAAAGAAGGGATCTGTGATTTAGTGGGAGCGTATTCACATTCCACATGTTAATATGAAATGGAAATGTTCTAGAATGGAAATCCAAAGTGGAAATTATCTTTAAGGAAGATAGAGATGTTTACTATGTGATAGGAATAGAGATCTATATAGATAGTTCTCGAAAAACTCTTGACTTGAAAAGAGAGAGCATACATTGACAATCTATACTGAAGGGTTCAGTATGCACAGATTCAGTGGGAGAAAACTTGTCCATGTTACAAGGAGTTGGTATCCCAAGGCCAAGTGTTGAATTCTTATGAAGAATGGGAACACTAAGAATAGATATGAATCTATCATGTATGTAAACATCCCATCATCTTGCTTGGAAAGAACAAAACACATTTATCATCTTGTATGTAGGACATGACAATATGATATGATCATCCTGATAACTCGTATGTTGGACATGACGAGTGGATGTATGTCTAGTTCCAGTAAGGGTTACTAGAATACCATAAGAACTTGATAAATACTTGAGAAGTACTAGTTCTATGGAAATAAGGAAGGGTTCACTATAATGAGTTACACTGATGGGAACTTCTGAAAAGGACAGAAAATTAATCGCACAATATATATGGGATATATAAAAAGTGAATGTTTGTTGATAAATGGAAACGTTCCAATAAAATTGTTTTAAAAGGAAATGTCGAGTATCTGTGTGCTAGAGAACAACAATGGATACTATATGGATCTGGAAGTTCATGAGATGAACTTATAAATATTTCGGTCATTGGTGACAAGTTAGGAATACTTGGTCATACAATGTGGCTAAAGGTTAGCAAAGGAATACTAGATCGCATATTACGGCAGCTCCATCTCATATGTGTGACGTACAATGAAGAGATGAGAGACATGTCGTTACTACCGACTTTGGCAAGGTGTTTCCATAACTCACTATGTTAGCACTAGAGCACAGTAACATGTGGGACATGTTTGAAGATCACTATGAATATGATTCAAGGGTGATAGGCTCGCAGTGCAAGTGGGAGTCTGTTGGTATGTATGCCCTGAGAGCCAATCATGGGATGGTTGGTGGGATACATTAAGATTGATTTGATAAACATCAAAGGCAAGCTTCCAATTCTTTTTGGTTCAGTCATATGAGATAGTGATAGAACATATTGAATGTCTAGAGAATGACAATACTCAATGACATATGCCTTCAGGTTCAGGACCTGAACGATGAGATCATACGAATGCTAAGAGTTTGTACATTCTTATTATGTCCCTAGTCAGATGTCATTATGGAAGGTAGATAGACAACAATGACACACAAGACTAGATTGTGGTGTTGGTTGATGACATAATCTCATTAGTCGTGATATAGAGATACCAACTAAACACATAGGTACTTGTTAGAGAACAAGTTTACCAAACAGACCCACCATGAGTTTGACACATGGAACCATGACATGGTAGTCACAGTCAGTTCTCATAGTGATGGTGGTGAGTGTGATTCTTTGACCTGAAATCACTACACTCAACACATGTCATTGGGTACACTTTGACATCATCAAATGCAATCCTAAAACATGGGTTGTTATAAAGGTGATGATTGGGTGGCTTTGACACATGGGGCTTTTGAGGGGTGAGTGATAGATATGGGATTTATCCCTCATAAGGGAGCTTGATATCCATGGCCACTTGATGAGTAGGATTGAGATAGGCGTGCGCATACATGTGTGAATCAGTATGTGATATTGATGTCATACATATCTCCTCCAATCTACTCTGAGATCAAGAAAGTGAATGAATGTTGACAGGGTGATTGTTCCATGCCTTGAGTTCATTCGGGATATCAGTGACAAAGGAATTATACATTCACTATAACACCATTCATGGATTGTAGGATTGAAAGTTGTTCTCCAACTTTATATTTCACTTGGGTAGCACAGATGTGCGACTAGGCACCACTCTTTACTTGTGAAGTCATTAATGTTATGGACTTTCACTGCCAATGTGAAATGGACATGTAGGGTTACACACATAGGATTTAACCTGGAAGAGGAGTTTATCCACAAATGATGTTTAGATTGATTACTACAGGAGTTTAGTAGTTCAATTAAACACTCAATCAATTGATAGCTCAATATTATAGTGTTCAAGGTGTTGGACTAATTGATTAGAGTATGAGATTGATTAAAACTGCAATTGACTAATTTGCATAAGTCTGTTGACCCAACCGATCGGTTCAAGAGTTGAACCGATCGGCTCAGGTTGTGGAATCTATCATCTCATGTGATGAACCGATCGGCTCAAGACATGCTGAGATGACCAGTTTAAGAGTTGAACTGATCAGCTCAACTGGTCTAACCGAGATCGTTTGGAAAATGAGAAGACTATTTTGCAAATACAATTTGTTTCACTTGTACAAATTCGATTTGGACAAGGATTAATATTTGATTAATCAGAAAAAATATGAAAGTAAATTTGAGTTGGACCAGGATCATGAACCGATCGGCTCAAAAGTGAATTGATCGGCTTAGGTGCCCCAACCGATCGGTTGAGGTGTGAACCGATCGGCTCAACTCCCCAACTGACCGTTTCATGTATGAAACTATCGGTTTAGGTGGTGCAGTTGGTTTTTTTGTTGGCATGTATGCCATGAGAGCCAATCATGGGATGATTGATGGGATACATTAAGATTGATTTGATAAACATCAAAGGCAAGCTTCCAATTCTTTCTGGTTCAGTCATATGAGATAGTGATAGAACAAATTGAATGTCTAGAGAATGACAATACTCAATGACGTATGCTTTTAGGTTGAGGACCTGAACGATGAGATCATACAGATGCTAAGAGTTTGTACATTCTTGTTATGTCCCTAGTCAGATGTCATTGTGGAAGGTAGATAGACAACAATGATACACAAGACTAGATTGTTGTGTTGGTTGATGATAGAATCTCATTAGTCATGATATAGAGATATCAAACTAAAAACATATGTACTTGTTAGAGAACAAGCGTATCGGACAGACCCACCGTGAGTTTGACACATGGAACCATGACATGGTACTCACAGTGATGGTGGTGAATGTGATTCGTTGACCTGAAATCACTACACTCAACACATGTCGTTGGGCACACTTTGATATCATCAAACGCAGTCCTGAAACATGGATTGTTATAAAGGTGATGATTGGGTGGCTTTGACACATGGGGCTTTTGAGGGGTGAGTGATAGATATGGGATTTGTCCCTCCTGAGGGAGTTTGATATCCAAGGCCACTTGATGAGTAGGATTGAAATAGGCGTGCGCACGCATGTGTGAATTAGTAAGTGATATTGATGTCATACATATCTATTCCAATCTACTCTGAGATCAAGAAAGTGAATGAACGTTGACATGATGGCTGTTCCATGCCTCGAGTTCATTCAGGATATCAGCGACAAAGGAATTTTACATTCACTATGACACCATTCACGGATTGTAGGATTGAAAGTTGTTCTGCAACTTTCTGCTTTCACTTGGGTAGCACTGATGTATGACTAGGCACCGCTCTATGCTTGTGAAGTCTTAAGTGTTATGGACTTTCACTGCCAACGTGAAATGGACCTGCAGGGTCACACACATAGGATTTAACCTGGAAGAGGAGTTTTGTCCACAAGCAATGTTTATATTGATTACTAAAGGAGTTTAGTAGTCCAATTAAACACTCAATTGATTGATAGCTCAAAATCATAGTGTTCAAGGTGTTGGACAGATTGATTAGAGTATTAGATTGATTGAAATCACAATTGACTGATTCTGCACAATCTGCACTCCCAACTGATCGTCTCATGTGATGAACCGATCAGCTCAGCTTGGTGAACCGATCGGCTCAAGTGGTGAGTAGATCAGCTCATGAACAGGGTGAAAGATTGCTTCAAGTGTTGAAACGATCGATTCAACTGTTGCAACCGAGCAAGTTGGGAATGTTGGATTGGTGAGATTTTTCCTTTCGTTTCACTTGCCCAATTTGATTGGAAAAAGGATTGGTATTTGATACCAATTAGAAACAAAAGTTGGAAAGTCAATCGGGAACTGGTCAGGACCACGAACCGACCTGTTCAGAAAGGTGAACCGACCGGCTCATGGGTCCCAACCGATCGGTTGAGTGTCAACCGACCGACTCAGATCCCCAACTGACCATTTCAGAAATGAAATGATCGGTTCAGGTTGCGAGTTGGTTGTTTTGTGGAAAATCTCGAACCCTTCTACTCCTACTTTTAGTCGCGCATTGCCCAGGATGGAGAACCCTGTCCCATGACCCTCCTATATATATAGGGATATTGGGGGCTTCTCAAAGTACAACTCAGTGCAACCAGTTGCTCTGCAAAGTTGTCGTTCTCTCTGGTTTTGGTAACCGAGAGAGAGCCCGAGCAAGTGCTACCCGCAAAGAGAGGTGCAACAAGGGAAAGACAACTGCAGTTGCAACTAGAGGCAGGAGAGTGTGTTGGCAACTAGTACGTCAACAGGAGGGTGCGACTCCTTCCAACTCCTTATGGTACAAGGAGTGTGGAGTTCCAGGTGGTCCGTGTGGACTACTTCAGAGGCGGGAGGTTTTCTTCCACTCATGAGGACAACTGTCAATCCCGACAGTCCCGGTGAGAGGAGGAGTCATCAGTCTCGGTGCGACCAGGAGCTGCACAGACACCGTTTAAGACCAGAGGTGAAGACCGTACAAGGCGTGAGGTATTGTCGTCGAGCAAGCCTCGTGACAAGGTATGATTCCTCAAACCATCCTTTCCTATTATATATACGTTGACGCGTTTCCTTGTTCCGGGTTTGGGGGAGAAAATTTTTGTTTCCGCTGCCTTCTCTGCCTCCCCTAAGACCAACAGTGGTATCAGAGCCACATCAACTGCTCTATATTTTAGGAATATCGATATGATCGATTTTGGTTTGTCGCCTTTATTTATTGTATACGATGCGAATAAAATTGGCTTTATGCATGTCCAATCCTAAATCCACAAATCCCAATTACATATATGATATGTATTATTAATGCACTCGATACGCGTCACCCTTAAACGAGTTTTGTGGTGGATGTATAGCGTGGTTATGGCCAATAAACCCTATCTGTGTATGGTTGTATGTGGTTGCTTGCATCTCAGTCTGCACACCGATCTTCCCTCTCCTATTCCTAATGTAACTCGAAATAATTCGAGAATTTTTTTCCTACCTTTGCTCCCCCCAAATGTAACTCGGGGTTTCACAATTAAATTGTAAAAAGGATATATTTTATTTCCTGTTATGTTGAAGAACGGAGGCCATCTTGACGACAGCTGAAATGATCGGTTCAAGGCGTGAACCGATCGGTTGACGTTCCAGATGATCGGTTCAAGGAGTGAGCCGATCGGTTGATGACTGGTTCAAGGAGCGAGACGAGCGGGTGGCAGCCATGATGAGATGTACGAAAACCAGGCAAACCGATCGATTGGAGGAGCCAACCGATCGGCTGGTGGCACCCAGACGACCGGGCCAAAACGAGCAAGTCATTCATGTGATGAGTTGATCTACTCGGAAGGCAAAGCACAAAGTTCATCTTGTACAGGTTGCATGTGATGTAGACCTAGATGACCGTGATTCCTCTTGGCTCGAGGAATCACATTAGGATGGCCATAATCATCACTTTTATCATTTTGCATGTTTTCTATAGGATATAGCATGTATATGATACGTACTATGTATTGTGGTGATTGGATATGTATATGTATATAAAGCCAAATCCCTCATTAAATATTAAGTTTTAGATGCCTTCCAAATGCGACACACGTGAAAAGCTTGATCGACCAAGTGTGGGCACGCCCTAGCGTGGTGCACCGTCTATCTTGTGGAAGCGTGAAGGATGAATGTGTGGGTCTGCCCTAGCAGGGTGCATATTCATCGTGTTTTCTTTGGGTCAGACTTAACAAGGTGATCTAGATGGGATCTAGTACCTTGAGGCATGGAGATGATCATGGTAAGGAGTTGCATATGACATCTTATCAAGAGTTGCATATGATGCAATTGGCAAGAGTTGCCTACCTGAGAGATCTATGTTGTGGGTGACAACCCTAGCTGGTCCATGACTTAGAGGATTTCAGGATCTTGCCCACTAGAAGGTTGTACGCTACAATCTTCTGAATTGATGGTGAGGGCTATCAATTTGAAGTAAAATAGTGGGAGCGATAATTAATTAAAGGCCTAATTTTATCGTCAACTTTTCAAATCAATCAAACAAGTCAAAAGAGTTTTGGACTAAAATTGCATATATTTCCTTTTGTTAAAATAAATGGTTAATCAACAAATCACTTTATTTACGATCGGTCTTTAAGACCAACAAATTAAATGGGAATAATTCCACGACTGGTTAGGATGATGAGAAGTGTTCTCAAAGAGCGAAAGCTCCAAGTCCTAGTTAAACTAGAACCAGATGAACTCGATCTCACCATATCAATGGCTAAAAGTATGCTTATGGAAGCATACCGAGGAAGACATTGATGAGGAGTGCTTGATGTTGTGTTCTCAGAACTATGAGTTGTAGAGACAACATGAGACATATGATGTCTCCAAGACACTGTCCTAGTATATCATGATAGAAGGAGATCCAGTAAGGTATTCGCACACTCAATGTGATTGGGTATGTGGAAAACCTGACTAAGATGGATTCCCTCTGAGCCAAGAGTTGTCTATTGGTATGATATTGCAAATGTTGCAAGAATCATACAGTTCATGATGAACTATGACATGGACAACTTTGACAAATGTTGACAAAGTTGTTGGACATGTTGAGGACAGTAGAGGTAATTATGAATAAGGACAAACCCTAATGTTTGATATGATCAATTAAGGGTAAGGGAAATAGCATAGCTAAGAAGTGTTCTGATGCTAGCCAACAACCCAAGCCGTCTTCAGCCTCAAAGGCACATGGGAAAGGGTGTATGAGGGAAGTGCCCTCCATATCTGGAAGAACAAAAGAAGATGAAGGAGGGGATGGAAATCTCCACCTAAGGTATCATAAAATGAACCGCTTCTTTATCTGAGGTATATGATACCAAGATATGGATCTATCATATATGATATGCAAGATCCGCAAAGAAGTGATGGCCTTTGTGAAAAGGACCAAGAAAGGAGTACCCATCATTGGAGCAAGTGTTGCTGCCATAGATAGGAGTACTTTTCAGTTTATTTTAGTCTAATGGGCACGAAATAGAGTTGAGAACTGCTATTTCAATTTGCCAATAGATAGAAACACTTTATTTTGCATATTGTATGACAATGATGGCAATCAATAAAGTTGATGTTTCAATCTTTTAAAGATATGATCTTTGTGGCAATGCCTTGTTTATCTTATGGTATTTGATATGCATAAGATAAAATGATACCTAAAAGTTATAGATGACTCAAACAATCAAATTAGCATCAATCATGAGAAATTGATTTCTAGTTTCCATGTGATGGATAAATCTAGACTCTTTTGGTTAGAGAACCAATACGAGACATGAATATCTTGGACATGATTAATCAATCTCCACTAATGGTAGTGGGAGAATGATTATCCAATTAGGTATAATACATGTGATGTATTTACATACCTATTGGAGTAAATGCTAATACTTCAAAAGGTGTTTAGAGAAATACCAATATGAATATCTTAAAGTATTAAAGAATATCATAGATGAAGTGCAAATTTGGTAAAGTGTTAATTCTTGATGAGATCAATGAATAAGATACTTAGACCAAATGTTTGAGATCCTTTTGAGTAGTTATGATAGTGTATCATAATGAACTCATGATTAATACATGGTGATGTCTAAATCAAGAAGGAATCATACTCTAAGGAGTTAGAGAATGATTATCAAATAACTAAATTCTTCTTAATAAAAGAATACCCCACACTAATAAAGAAATTAAGAATCACAAGGGTTGTGAGTTCTTATATCCTTAACAGATACACCTCAATTATCTATGTGATGAGTTGTTCATATGATGAGTCAACTATCTAGATAAATATGAGGAACCGAATTTTGAGTTATGGTTAATGACCATTACATCTTAAATGAAATCCATATGAACCATAAGGTATGACCTTGATGGTAGCACCCATTGGATGAAATCCATAAGTGCAAATGAGTCTTAAGTGTTAAGACACATGTATAACATTTTGCGAAGGATGATGCTTGTTAATTGCAACTTAATGACTAAGACATTAGGCATATGGATACTAAAACCGCATTCCTATAAGGAATAAAACAAGGATGTGTACGTGACATAGCCTATAAGGTTTATGAATCCACTAATTCAAATGAAGTCTATAAGTTACAATGGACTAATCAATGTGATTGATTGAGTACAAGCAACTCAGAATTGGATCTTTACTTTGATGATATAGTCAAAAGGTTTGACGGATATGTCAAAGATAAAGAAGGGATCTGTGATTTAGTGGGAGCGTGTTCACATTCCACATGTTGATGTGAAATGGAAATGTTCTAGAATGGAAATCCAAAAGTGGAAATTATCTTTAAGGGAGATAGATATGTTTCCTATGTGATAGGAATAGAGATCTATAGAGATAGTTTCCGAAAACCTCTTGACCTAAAAAGAGAAAGCGTACATTGGCAATCTGTACTGAAGGGTTCAGTATGCACAGATTCAGTGGGAGAAAACCTATCCATGTTACATGGAGTTAGTATCCCATGGCCAAGTGTCCAATTCTTATGAAGAATGGGAACACTAAGAATAGATATGGATCTATCATGTATGTAATCATCCCATTACCTTGCATGTATCGACATGGCAAGAACAAAATGCATTCATCATCTTGTATGTAGGACATGACAATTTGATATGCTCATCCTGATAACTCGTATGTGATACATGACGAGTGGATGTCTGTCTACTTCCAGTAAGGGTTACTGGAAACCATAAGAATTTGATAAGTACTTGATAAGTACTAGTTCTATGGAGATAAGGAAGAGTTCAATGTAAAGAGTTACATTGATGCGAACTTCTGAAAGGATAGAAAATTAATCGCAAAATATATATATATGATATATATAAAGTGAAAGTTTGTTGATAATTGGAAGTGTTCCAATAAAACCATTTAAAAGGGAATGCCGAGTATCTATGTATTAGAGAACAACAGTGGATACTATATGGATCTGGAAGTTCATGAGATGAACTTATAGATATTCCGCTCATTGATGACAAGTATGGAATCCTTGATCATGCAATGTGGCTAAAGGTTAGCAAAGGAATACTAGATTGCATATTACAGCAACTCCATCTCATACGTGTGATGTACATCGAAGAGATGTGAGACATGCAATTTATACTGACTTTGGCAAGGTGTTGCCATAACTCACTATGTTGGCACAAGAGCACAGTAACATGTGGGACATGTTTGAAAATCACTATTAATATGATTCAAGGGTGATTGGCTCGCAGTACAAGTGGGAGTCTATTGGTATGTATGCCCTGAGAGCCAATCATGGGCTGATTGGTGGGATACATTAAGATTGATTTGATAAACATCAAAGGCAAGCTTCCAATTTTTTCTAGTTCAGTCATATGAGATAGTGATAGAATAGATTGAATGTCTAGAGAATGACAGTACTCAATGACGTATGCTTTCAGGTTGAGGACCTGAACGATGAGATCATACGGATGCTAAGAGTTTGTACATTCTTGTTATGTCCCTAGTCGGATGTCATTGTGGAAGGTAGATAGACAGCAATGATATACAAGACTAGATTGTGGTGTTGGTTGATGACAGAATCTCATTAGTCATGATATAGAGATATCAAACCAAACACATAGGTACTTGTTAGAGAACAAGTGTACCGGACAGACCCACCGTGAGTTTGACACATGGAACCATGACATGGTAGTCACAGTTAGTACTCACAGTGATGGTGGTGAATGTGATTCTTTGACCTGAAATCACTACACTCAACAGATGTCGTTGGGCACACTTTGACATCATCAAACGCAGTCCTGAAACATGGGTTGTTATAAAGGTGATGATTGGGTGGCTTTGACACATGGGGCTTTCGAGGGGTGAGTGATAGATATGGGATTTGTCCCTCCTGAGGGAGTTTGATATCCAAGGCCACTTTATGAGTAGGATTGAAATAGGCGTGTGCACACATGTGTGAATCAGTATGTGATATTGATGTCATACATATCTCTTCCAATCTACTCTGAGATCAAGAAAGTGAATGAACGTTGACATGATGACTGTTCCATGCCTCGAGTTCATTCGGGATATCAGCGACAAAGGAATTATACATTCACTGTAACACCATTCACAGATTGTAGGATTGAAAGTTGTTCTCCAACTTTCTACTTTCACTTGGGTAGCACTGATGTGTGACTAGGCACCACTCTTTGCTTGTGAAGTCATAAGTGTTATGGACTTTCACTGCCAACGTGAAATGGACCTGCAGGGTCACACACATAGGATTTAACCTGGAAGAGGAGTTTTGTCCACAAGCAATGTTTAGATTGATTACTAAAGGAGTTTAGTAGTTCAATTAAACACTCAATTGATTGATAGCTCAAAATCATAGTGTTCAAGGTGTTGGACAGATTGATTAGAGTATCAGATTGATTGAAATCGCAATTGACTGATTCTGCACAATCTGCACTCCCAACCGATCGTCTCATGTGATGAACCGATCGGCTCAGCTTGGTGAACCGATCGGCTCAAGTGGTGAGTCGATCAGCTCATGAACAAGGTGAACGATTACTTCAAGTGTTGAAACGATCGGTTCAACTGTTGCAACCGAGCAAGTTGGGAATGTCAGATTGGTGAGATTTTTCCTTTCGTTTCACTTCCCCAATTTGATTGGAACAAGGATTGGTATTTGATACCAATTAGAAATAAAAGTTGGAAAGTCAATTGTGAACTGGTCAGGACCACGAACTGACCGGTTCAGAAATTGAACCAACCGGCTCATGGGTCCCAACCGATCAGTTGAGTGTGAACCGACCGGCTCAGATCCCCATCCGACCATTTTAGAAATGAAACGATCGGTTCAGGTTGCGAGTTGGTTGTTTTGTGGAAAATCTCGAACCCTTCTACTCCGACTTTTAGTCCCGCATTGCCCATGATGGAGAACCCTGTCCCATGACCCTCCTATATATAGGGGTATTGGGGGCTTCTTAAAGTACAACTCAGTGCAACCAGTTGCTCTGCAAAGTTGTCGTTCTCTCTAGTTTTGGTAACCGAGAGAGAGCCCGAGCAAGTGCTACCCGCAAAGGGAGGTGCAGCAAGGGAAAGACAACTGCAGTTGCAACTAGAGGCAGGAGAGTGTTTTGGCGACTAGTACATCAACAGGAGGGTGCGACTCCTTCCAACTCCTTGTGGGACAAGGAGTGTGGAGTTCTAGGTGGTCTGTGTGGACTACTTCAGAGGAGGGAGGTTTTTTGCCGCTCAGGAGGACAACTGTCAATCCTGACAGTCCCGGTGAGAGGAGGAGTCGTCAGTCTCGGTGCGACCAGGAGTTGCACAGACACCGTCCAAGACCGGAGGTGAAGACCGTGCAAGGCGCGAGGTATTGTCGCCGAGCAAGCCTCGGGACAAGGTATGATTCCTCAAACCATCCTTTCCTATTATATAGACGTTGACGTGTTTCCTTGTTCCGGGTTTGGGGGAGAAAATTTTTGTTTCCACTGCCTTCTCTGCCTCCCCTAAGACCAACAGTTTTGTGGAAAATCTCGAACCCTTCTACTCTTTCTTTAATCCCACATTGCCCAGGGTAGAGAACCATATCCCATGACCCTCCCATATATATAGGGGTAGTGGGGGCTTCTAAGGACAACAACTTAGTGAACCAGTTGCTCTGCAAAGTTGTCGTTCTCTCTGGTTTTGGTAACCGAGAGAGAGCCTAAGCAAGTGCTACCTGATAAGGGAGGCACAATAAGGTAAAGAAACTATAGAAAGTGACATGTGGAAGGTGAGTGTGTCGGTGACTAGTACGCCGACAGGAGGGTGCGACTCCTTCCGATTCCTTGTGGGACAAGGAGATCGGAGTTCCAGGTGGTCCATTTGGACTACTTCAGAGGTGGGAGATTACTGTCGCTCGGAGGACAGATGTCAATCCTGAAAGTCCTGGTGAGACCAGGAGGTGCCAGTCCCGGTGAGACCAGGAGCTGCACATACATTGTCCAAGACTGGAGGTGAAGATCGTGCAAGCCGTGAGGTAAAGTCACCGAGCAAGCCTCGCGACAAGGTACACCTCTACAAACCATCCTTCCTATTGTATATACATTGATGCGATTCCTTTATTATGGGTTTGGGAGAAGAAGATTTTTGTTTCCGCTGCCTTCTCTATCCCCCCTACAACCCAACACGGATGGCCAACATTTTTCTAAAAAGATAACAAATAATTCAAGTTAATGTCTTTCTTGCTAAAATCATAACTTTTGATAGGAAGCTCCGATGAATAAAGTCAAAATATGAAAATGGATCCTCAGAACGAGAGGAACACAAATAAATTATATTTGAAGCTTAATTCTACTTGCAATGCATAAAGTATGTAAAGATGCTATCTTTAATGGTTTAGTTGATGAAAAACTCTAATATTTGATGATTAATGAATTAGAAAGGGTGATATGGATGTTTAAAGTTAATATTAACCTGTTGATTATAAAAGACGCATTAGATCTAAAAGGATGAACCTTATGCATAATTTGATTAATTTAGGGTTCCATGTGCATAAATAAGCTTTAATGGGCCTTGAAACCCTAATGTTAGTAATTATGTTTCTTAATGATTTTAATTGGTCAAATTCATGTATAAAGTTGAGATTTTATGGTTCTAAGCTATTTTGAGTATAAAAGTTCCTAATTGTGGATAACTACCCTTAATTTGGTAGTTATGGTTTTCTAGTGGAATAATGTAATAAATGGAGTTCATATGTGAATTAGACCATAATGAAATACGAGTTGTCAATTCAAAAGAAACCAAAGATGTTTTTTGGGTCTAAGGATCTTGACATGACTTAAAAGGATAAAAATGGAAGTTTTAATGTTAAAGAGGCATAATAGACTTAATGGACTTTTAATTGTGCCTTTAATCCAAAATTAGGGTTATATGTTGTTAAAAGATAACCTTAATATCTTTTGTGAAGAATAGATGAGATAATTAGGGTTTGTGAGTAATTGTATAAAATTAGGGTTTAAAATATTATAAATAAAGAGAAACCCTAATTGCAATGGAAACCCTAAAAGTGGACTAGAAACCCTAGGAAGTGAGCTAGGTTTAATAAATATTGATAGCATGATCAATGATAGGATATTGTATGCATATTTCATGATCAATAATTTGTCTTGTTAACTAACTTGATTGTATCATTTAGATTGTAAGCCATATTTGCAAAATTTTGGTTGTCCCCACATACTGTCATATTCCTATATGCTGACTGATGTTTTGTTTGTCAACGTTTTAGGTACAAAGTTGAAAAGGACAAACAGTAAAGTGACATATTGTGAAAGTAAGAATTAAAGTGCAAGGAGGATTAGTTAGAATAGACTTCAACTGGGGATAGAAGTAGATATCCAAGTTTTTGAAAAAGGTATGTAAAGTTTTATTTTATACCAGCTTTTAGTATAGTTTGGTAGAATTTTGTAATTATTATTGATTATTTGTCGAACCTTTGATCCTGTTAATTGGGATAACGACTCTGATCTCTTGGTCTCCCTTAGTTGGGGGTTACTGGGAGGCAGGGGTGTTACAATTTTCACTTAGCAAGGTATGATCGAAGTAGTTGGTTAACATCAAGAAGTTCAAGCAACAACAAGGTGAAACATCATGGAGACGACGATCATCAAAACCCCAGACAAGCCTATCATAAGGTCAACAACCATGAGATGATAGATGAAAACCCAAACTTCAAGCACATGTAAACTGAACCAAACTCTATTTCATAAAGATAACCAAACCAAAAACCATGAAAACAAGACCAAGGTCGAGTTTCATGTAAGACCATCAACATCTTCATCACTTAGATTTTGGGCATATGAATTAGGGTTTAGGTAAAGGAACAAATACATATAAGATCATTTTAGGAACACAAACCTAAACTAGATATCATTATCAATATCATGTAATCACACTTTAGGAATAAGTTGCATGTAGATATAAGGTGCAATAATAGTAGGGGAAAGAGTTATATAACCCACATTAGATGATGGTGCAACCACCTCCAAGTAAGAAGTGCAAAAGGCAAGAGAGAACCTAGCTATGATATCCTCCACAACCAAGCTAGTCACCACCTTAAAAGAGAATAAAATCCTAGTTTAAAGGTTAAGAAGGAGAATCAAAACGTCTAGGCTAGAAAGAATAAAAAGGGGGAAAAGGGAGAAGAGTTCCTCAACTCAACTTGAACACTACCTTGGAAAACCAACAATTCTGCCCAAGAGAGAGGAGTACCTCAACTCCAACACAAGAACTACCATGGAAGCTCCATGGATTAAGAAAAGAGAAGAAGAAAGGGGTATGGTTTTACAAAGAAATGAAAGCTAGAGGTTGGATCACTTACCAAAGATCAGATATCACCTACAAAGAAACAAGAGATGATTCTCCAACTTAAGATCACCACATGCAAGATGATCAACCTCCAAAGCTCTAAGGATGATATCCTCTTCACCACCAAGCTCTAAAGGCCAAACTTCAAGTACGGAGAGAAAGAGAAGATGCAAAAGGATCATATCCTTGCAAAAGATAGGGTACATATACTCAAAGGTACAGAGAGGTGAAAGGGGTTAGGTGTCATGCACATAGGTGCCGCTTGTCCACCAAAGAACCAACATGAAACCACTAAAACCATGCATGAAAGATAGGTCATCAAAAACAAGAAAAACTAGTGACCTCACCTGGTCTTAGATGACCATCGGTCGAAGAGAAGCATGGCCACATGGGCTCATGGGTCGAAGACATTCAAGAGACCAAACCAAAACCCTAGATCATCAGTGACCCAAAAGGGAATTCCAACCATCTTTGACCAAAGGGAACTTCTCCACACTCACCAAACACCTTCAACCGCAAAGAACACATGAAAAACATCCAGGATGGTCACTAAAAGACCAAGATCATCTTCATTCAACACAAGGTCGACACTAACGTAGGGCATCCAAGCAAATCCTAGAAACAACACTCAAGATGTCACCATTTCTCTTCCTCATCAAACCAAAGCATAAAAAGTTGACCACCAAAATCATACTCTCTCTCATGATGCCAAAACACAAGAGGCACATTCAAAAAGTGACAAGTTGCAAAATAACCCCTCAACATGGATAAATTACAACTTGGTCCAAAACAAATATAACTAGCTCAAACATCAACCAAAAATGACCAAAATGAAAACATAACCATGTCACATGTTATTAAAGCATCTCAGATATTAGATTAAGTTTCAAGCATCTTATTAAGTAAAGAAAGAACAATTAAGCACTAACCTAGGTGAGGGGCCTTATACATCCACAATGATATTTTCTTCACCATATAAGGTGGATTATCGTCTTTTTTGTTTATTAAATGTATAGAATGTTCATGTATGATGGTGTTTTGGGAGGGCATGGTGCATGTAGTGATGTAATTTATCTTCATCTAGGTCATTTATGTGTATTTAATAGTAAAACTTTCTACTTCATGTTATACTAGAGTATTTTCCCAAACAATGCTTACATAGGTTTTGCATATATATGATATGATGAAAATGGTTATAAATTTAAATTGTTTATGACAACAAAGAAATGGGAAAAAGTTATTTCTATTTTTAATATAATTGAATGTTATGATTCCAAGATTAACTGCTAATGTGTGGATTAGTGTGGGTAGTTTGGACAAAAGTGTAGGGTCTCAGAGATGGGGTCCCACTGTTTTGTGTGTATTTTTCTTAGAGTCAAACTTGGTCATGTTATGGAAAATATAAAAATCCCACTTGAAAACAATACCATGAAGGGAATAGAGAATTACAATGATGTTTTTAGAAATGTTTGTTTGATTCTTTTTTTATGGACATTGCAAAATAATATGAGGGATATGATTAGTGCTTTATATCATAAAAATGGAACGTGGATCTCTTTGTGAAGGAATGTTTTAGTTTATTGAGATTCACATGAACAACATGGAGGTTAAGGGTTGTCTCAAAGATAGTCCATAGATTTTATAGGCCAATAGGTCTATGAATTAGACATACACTTTCCAATAAAAGACCAACCACATTGATATAAATCATCATTTGTATTGTCATTTGACACTTGAAACCTAAGTTTTACAATCTTAGATGAAAAAAACTCAAGTATCGATCAAGTGAACTTTGGTAGAGCAATCCACGACAAATTGGCATAGAATTCATCTACAAATTTCTTATTCCATTGTTGGTTGTACAAGTTGACCCTGCAGGCATGAAGGGCACCAAGACATTGCTTTAGAAGATCTATTTTGATGCATAAATCCCTAATACACTTGTCCTCATAAGCTCTAAAGGGAAAAGGACACAAACAAATGACATCCATTTATTGTTTTACCAGTTGTGTATGTATGAAAGAGGTTCCATTAGAAGAAATATACCTATATGAGGTAGGAGGGGGGTGAAAGTTTCTCCCTTCTCAGGAATCAATCTAGGATCCCTCTTCTCCTTTTGCGAATCCCAAACACCATGATTAAAGTAAAGGGGAGAAACCTAGAGGGTAATATCTATAATATTTAAATGAGAGACATAGCTCAGACTGTGGAGAGGAATCCAAGAACTAAGGTAGTGAACAATAAAACATAGTTCAGAGAGTTTTCTCAGCCAATGTACCCATAGATATTTTCACAGCGCAAGGTCATCGATTGAGTTTTGGTAGGGGGACCTTGGACAAAAATAGTATCTATGCTTCCCTATTACTAGTCCATCCATCGATTTTCAACAAAACAAACTCAGTCAATAGGCATTGTTGTCCATATTCTTATAGACTTTCAAGTGTAACTCTAGAAGCCTAATGGAACTGCAATCATGAGACCAACACATATATTTAACATAGAAAAAATTTGACTTATTGTAGGACTTCTTCCAGCATAAAATTCATGAAAAATAAATCATCCAACGTTTACCAAAATACAATGTAGAAAGTTCACATAAGCTTTCCAATTTTGGCAGACAAGGCAATCAAGATGTATTCAATCAAACATATAAGAGGAGTAAAGGATGCCTTACTAAGGGACATGCATGAATAATTAACATAAGGATTGATCCATTCACATATAATGAAATATAATTTTCCCCTAATTAGATGCATTGTAAAAATGTACACAAGTTGGTTTTCGGCATCCACATGCATGATACAAATATGCATGTTGGAAATATCATCTCAGAGAAAATGGTGGCAATACCTTATATGCTTATCTCTATTAAGCATAATAGCACTGCAATACCAATTAATAGAACATGTATTATTGAAATATATAGGAGAAGAATCAAAGGATACATTCAAATCTTAGAGAGTTTTCATCATCCATGGGACTTGGGAACAACAACTATAAGGGCTAGGCATTCAAGCTAGGTCAACGATAACCCAATTGTGCTTCAATTTATGGAAAACCAAGATATAGGGATGGTCCTGTGAATCAGAAAGAACCACTTGTGCCCTTCCTATTAATCAAGAACCACATAGTCAACAATATAATAAGTAGTAAAGGTAAAGTCATTTGACTTGGGAAGTCTTAGAGAAGCATTTGGAGTCTTGGCTAGGTACCTAAGAATCCTTTTGACTGCTATAAAATCTAACTTTCTACATACTGAAAATGACCACACAAGTCTAAACAAAATTTAATACCCAGGCTATAGGTATTAGGATATAGTAAACTACCAACCATACCTCTATGGAGAGTCTCATCTATATTTTCTCCTATTTCATACATATCAAGTTTGGTGGTGTTATACATGGTAGTATTTATTGGTTTGCAATTCTCAAACCCATAGCATTTGATGAGTTCACCAATGCACTTTCTTTGGTTGATGAACTTCCAATCTTTTTTTTCATGATTTGAAATTCTAGAAAGAAGGTGAGTTCTTACAAAATGCTCATCTCCAACTCACTCTACACAAGAGAACTTAACTCTAGGCAAAGACCAATATTAGTAGACTACAATGATATCACCAACGTATATTTGAATTATAACAAAGTAGTCAAAACTATGTTTTATCAAGAGAGTAGAATAAAATAGTCCCATAAATAGCCATTATCTAGAAAGAAGGTATTATGTTTCTCAAACTATACTCTAAGCACTTGTTTGATACCATACAATGCATTATGAAATAGTTAGACATAACTTGCTAGCTTGTGTTATTAAAAGAAACGAGGTTGAGCTAGAAATACTTCCCCCTTTATTTATAAATTTAGTAACACACTCTTATCATCCATTTAATAAAGAAGAAAATTACTTTGGCTAGAATACAAGTAATGTCATAGAGTCTATTTATTAGTTAATTCTGCTATTTGGGACTTTTTGTAATATGGGCCAATTTGTGTCTTGACCCATTAAGGTTTGTCTTGAGTTTGTATGCTTCCCCCTTATTGTATATATAGGAGAGGAGGAATAACCTTCTATCAATAAGAGAACCTCTAAAAAGGGGTTTTCCCCACCATATTATTTTTCCACATGGTATCAGAGCATGCTTTCTTGTGCCACCCCCAACCTTGAGAGAGAGAGTAAAAAGGAGAGAAGCCTCCCCTTGTGGGTAACCACCACTTCTAGGTGTTGTTTGGCTTCCTGTAGATATTTATTATCCCATATTCTTCTTGGAGTCATCCCCATGATCCATCTCCATCTTCAACAAAAAAAGTATCCACTTGGAAGTTGCTTCTATTAGATCTACAAGGGTCATCTTGCCTTCATGCATACTTATTGTTAATGGATCCACCATATTTATCCTATTTTCTACCTTCATCTACTCTACTACCGCTCTGCACTACCATTATTGATCCTTTGCAGATCTACACTACCATTAGGTACATCTGTTCAAATCTACACCACCTTGCCATCCATGACTCTATTGAGATCTATCCTAAATTTTGGATGAAGATCTTTCTTTTCTGTTAATATTAGAGATATATTGGTATAACCTCCATTTTCCCCTAATTATGTAATAAACATGTAATTCTCCTTTTCATATAAATGGAATACATGCTTGATTTATTTAAAAGGATTTCATGTGTAAATAGACTTGTTGATTGTTAAATGGGCCTTTTCGGCTATTGGGCCCAATAATAATAAAGGATGAAGGAAAATACAAATGATAATTAAATAACAATGAAAAGGAGAATAAAGAGAGCGAGAGAGAGGTGGAAACCTCTAGGAGAAAAAGGGATATTTCCAAATGGAATATTTCATACCTCTAAGGTTCCATGAGGACCAAGGGACTCAAGATAATAAGATAATGGCAAGGGAAGAAGAAATATTAATTAAAATTGTCTTAATTGATGGATAACTTGGGAGTGAAGGAAACCTTCTCATCTGTTGGAATTTGATTCCCAAATTTAATAAATAGTTATATAATGCCAAGAGGGAGTTTCCCTTATAATTTGAGAGAAAAATACTAATCAAGGAGAGAGAAAATTTTTTCCCAAGTTTCCTTGCTAATACACCCTTTTAATTGATTTTTGGATATTTGAGTTTCAGGATGCGATGATGGTCGTTGGATGACCCGCGTGGTCCAGGGGACCAAAGATCCAATGGTGGCCGCTCATCATCTACCTCGAGTCATAGTGGGACTGGGAGATGAATTGGGAAACCAATTTCCCATCGATTGAGATGATAATTTGAAGAAGTAATCAGTCCTCTTCCTTCGGGAGATTGTTCCGAACAATCTACACCCCAATTTCTAGCATTTCCGTCGACGTGGGAAGAAGTTCCCAATGCCTGGGACACCCTAACCTAGCCCTATATAAGGGAGGGGTACTCGAGGGTACCAACATACCAAAGGATGCGACAACATATAAGGGAGGGGTACTCGAGGGTACCAACAATCTGGATTGGCTTCACCTTTTGAGGAAGGAAGGATGCGACAACCGACCTTTATGTGTCATCCTTGAAATCTGAGCAGATGATATCCAAAGGTTGTTGAGCCTACCCAGCCATAGTTACCAAACCTGAAGTAAAGGGGTGATCCTTAGAGGAGATAGAGGTGGTTCAGGATATGTGGATGTGTTCCTGGATGATCTACCAGGGATTCCCCCTGAGAGGGAGGTAGATTTCTCCATCAAGTTGGCTCCTAGGACTAATCTTATATCTAAGGCACCCTATAGAATGGCCCCTGTCAAGTTGCTTGAGTTGAAAACCCAGTTGGAGGAGTTGTTGGATAAATACTTTATCTGACCCAGTACATCGCCATGGGGAGCACCAGTCCTCTTTGTGAAAAAGAAGGATGGGTCGCTTCAGATGTGTATTGACTATCAGATGATCAACCAGGCAACCATTAGGAACAACTATCCCTTTCCCATAATAGATGACCTATTTGACCAACTCAAATCAGCTCGAGTCTTTTCCAAGATTGATTTGAGGTCAGGATACCACCAAATGAGAGTGAGAAGTGAGGATATAAAATGGCTTTTTGAACCCGATACGACCACTATGAGTTTGTGGTCATGCCATTTGGGTTGTCCAATGCACCCAGTGTCTTTATGAACCTTAAAACAGTGTGTTTTAGCCTTTTCTTGACTCTTTTGTGATAGTGTTCATAGATGACATCTTGGTGTATTCCGATGACCTAGCCCAACACCGTGACCACCTGGGTAGAGTCCTTGATATCCTTAGAAAGCAGAAGTTTTACGAAAAGTTCTCGTAATGTGAGTTTTGGATAGACCAAGTCATGTTTCTTGGACACAACATCTTAGGAGGAACAATCGTTGTAGATCCAGCCAAAGTATCGACAGTTCGAGACTGGCCGACACTGAAGAACCCCTCCGAGATTTGCAGCTTCTTGGGGTTTTCTGGATACTGCCTTCGCTTCATCAAGGATTTCTCAAGGACTATTTTTCCGCTGACCATGTTAACCCAGAAGGATGTGAAGTTCGTGTGGTCTGACGTATGTGAAGCTCACTTCTAGGAGCTAAAGGAGAAGTTGACCACCACCCATGTGTTGACTCTACCGTCGGGCAATGAGGGTTTCATGATATTCACTGATGCTTCCAAGATGGGACTTGGTTGTGTGTTGGAACAGAATTGGCTTGTGGTTGCATATGCTTCCCGACAGCTCAAGCCCAATGAGGTGAATTACCCAACACATGTAGTGTTGATATGTAATTGATATAAGTATTATCATGTGTACTAACCATGAAGATATCATGAGATGTTGGGCATAACCAGGTATGAGCTATGATGTTTTGTTATTGAAATTGTTTTATGGGCCTTGTGAGCCATAATATGTTTTTTTGCCTAGTAAGAGGTAACAAGAGATTAAATGGCCTTTGGGAGCCATGTGAGATTCTTGTGTAGCAAGTATCATGTTTACCTTAGTCAGATGACCTGAAGGTATTAGTTACCTGATAAGTGGTAACAAGTGTTCTTTGATGAACTAAGGGTTTGAATACCCATATTCCATAATCATGATGATGAGATGTTAAGGAATGAGAATTGCCATGATGTGACAAGGTATTGAGATCCCAATGTTTTATAAAGCTTCGAAAAGTACTTGATTGAAATATTACACATTCTTTGTAGAATTTGTGATAATAATTTATGTTTGAAAACATGACTGATGCTAAAAGAATATGGTAATGTACTTAATTAATCAAGTGAAATCTTATCATGTAGAGCCCTGTCCATAGATCCATCATCGTCAGTAGTTAGTGATGGTGAAATAGGTTTTCCCACGGGATCTCCTGGAGGGCATACTGTTGAGTATGTGGGGGTTATGGGTGCAAATATCCTTACGCCCTAATGTGGGACTGATGTGAGATAAACATTAAATCTCTCAATCCTTCATTATATGTGCTGGGATGGATGTATCACGAAACTCCCAATAATGATAATGCCGGATCGATGTGAGATAAACATGAAATCTCTCAATTACGAAGAGAGTTAGCTGCCATTATCCATGCCCTGAAGATATGGTGGCACTACCTGTATGGTGCTACCTTCGAGATCCTCACCGACCATAAGAGCTTGAAGTACCTACTGACACAAAGAGACCTGAACCTACGACAACAAAGATGGATGGAGTATATGAAGGATTATGACTTCACCATCACCTATCATCCTGGTAAGGCGAATGTCGTAGAAGATTCCTTGAGTAAAAAATAGCTCAGGTGTGCAACTGTTTTGTCCAGTCAGTGGAAGAATTTGGAAGAGCTAGAGGAGTGGAATCCACAACCACTTGAAGATCGAGTTCGATTGGCTAATATCCAGATCCAATCTGAGTTGTTGAGTGAGATCGTAGAAGCACAGTTGACCAATGAAGAGCTTGACAAGATGAAAGGTTTGAAGATAAAGCCACAAACTCATCTCTCCATGGGAGTAGATGGAGGAATCAGGTTTGAGAATCGTATATGGGTTCTGGTGGATTCATCGATAAAGGAATGTATCCTGCAAGAGGCTCATGGATCCAAATACACAGTGCACCCAGAAACTACTAAGATGTTTAAGGACCTACATAGGTTTTTCTAGTGGCCAGGAATGAAATGAGACATTGCAGCATGTGTAGCCAGATGTCTTACGTGTCAGATGGTGAAGGCTGAACACCAACGACCCGGTCGACTTCTACAGTTGATAGAGATTCCAGAATGGAAATAGGAGCAGATCCCCATGGATTTTGTGGTGGGTCTACCCCGGGCCGGGAAGGGTCAAGATGCGATATGGGTTGTGGTACATCGTCTTACCAAGTCGGCGCACTTCCTTACCTTAAAGACCACTGCCAAGGTATCAGAACTAGCTGAACTTTATATTAGAGAGATAGTGTGTTTGCATGGCGTACCCGGTTCGATCATCTCTGATAGAGACCCCAAGTTTACATCCAAGTTGTGGAGGCAAGTTCAAGAGGAACTTGGTACCAGTTTGAAGTTTAGTACCGCTTATCACCCCTACACGGATGGTCATTCAGAAAGGACAATCCAAACATTAGAAGATCTGTTGAGAGCTTGTGTGCTTGATTGGGGTGGCTCATGGGAGCAGTACTTACCTTTAGCCGATTTTGCCTACAAAAACAGCTACCAAGCTAGTATTGGGATGCCTCCGTATGAATCTTTGTATGGGAGACTGTGTTAGTCACCACTTCACTGGGATGATGTTGGTGAGACGACCCTATTGAGGTCAGACGAGCTCCAAATGTATGCTGATAAAGTTGCTTTGATCAAGCAAAGGCTGAAGAGAGCCCAGGATCGAAAGAAGTCGTATGCTGATGCAAAGCGGACTGACGTGCATTTCACTGTGGGAGAGCATGTGTTTCTAAAAATCTGACCGCTTCGAGCTATAGCTAAGAATAGAGGGAAGCTGAGTCCCCAATACGTGGGTTCTTTTGAGGTATTAGAAAAGATTGGTGAAGCTACATATCATTTGGTATTACCCCCTAAGTATATCATGATGCATGATGTGTTTCATGTGTCCAATATGAAGTGATATGTGCAAGGTTCGAGCCATGTGTTGAGCATTGAACCTATTGAGCTTCAAGGGAAGCTAACTTATCCTGAGTCACCTTTGTAGATTCTAGATACCAAGGTGAAAGAGCTCAGATGTAAGAATATAGAGATGGTAAAGGTTCTTTGGAAGCACCGTGGAGAGGATGAGGCCACATGGGAGCTGAAGACAGACATGGAGAAAGCATACCCTGACTTGTTTGTTTGATTGCTTGAATTTTGGGGGCAAAATTCCTATAAGGAGGGGAGGATGTTATAACCTCCATTTTTTTGCTAATTATGTAATAAACATGTAATTCTCCTTTTCATATAAATGGAATACATGCTTGCTTTATTTAAGAGGATTTCATGTGAAAATAGCCTTGCTGATTGTTAAATGGGCCTTTTTGGATATTGGGCCCAATAATAATAAAGGATGAAGATAAATACAAATGATAATTAAATAACAAAGAAAAGGAGAATAAAGAGAGAGAGAGAGAGGTGGAAACCTATAGAAGGAAAAGGTATATTTCCCAATGGAATATTTCGTACCTCTAAGGTTCCTTGAGGACCAAAGGACTCTAGATAATAAGATAATGTTAAGGGAAGATGAAATATTAATTAAAATTGGGTAAATTGATGGATAACTTGGGAGTGAAGGAAGCCTTCTCATCCGTTGGAATTTGATTCCCAAATTTAATAAAAAGTTAGATAATGCCAAGAGGGAGTTTCCCTTAAAATTTGAGAGAAAAATACTAATCTAGGAGAGAGAAACGATTTTCCCAAGTTTCCTTGCTAAAACACCCTTTTAATTGATTTTTGGATATTTTAGTGTCAGGGAGCGATGATGGCCGTTGGATGACCCGCGTGGTCTAGGGGACCACAGATCTAATAGTGTCCTCTCATCATCTAGCCTGAGTCATAGTGGGACTGGGAGACAAATTGGGAAACCAATTTCCCATCAATTGAGATGATAATTCGAAGAAGTAATCAGTCCTCTGCCTTCGGGAGATTGTTCCGACCAATCTAGTCCCCAATTTCTAGCACTGCTGTCGACGAGGGAAGAAGTTCCCAATGCGTGGGACACCCTGACCTAGCCCTATATAAGGGAGGGGTACTCGAGGGTACCATCATACCACAATACTAAATGCTTCGGAGCGCGACGACGAGTTGAAAGGCAAGTTCAATTGTTGATTTCATCCTAACCTACACCCCCTGTAACCAGCTGACCTCGCTGAAACTTCGGCGACCTATTTATGGTGTAGGTCAAGTTACTTTGAGCAATTGACTAGTTTGTTGAGTTCGTGCGGTGATGACGGAGCTTCCGAGCACCTCCATTTCTCTGCTGGTGGCCTAGAGCTCATAGTCAACTGAGGTGTTGACCGCAACCTGTCGAGCGATCGAAGGTAGACAACGACCCGAAGCCGTTCGATCGTGGACCACCATGATCCCGAGCGGGATCAGACGAGTGAGAGCAGGAGCGGCTGAAATTAGGAACGTGGAATGAGGATCATTGGATCTAAAGACTGGACCACCTATCCACTGATCCAGCGGCCGCCGATTTTTCGATAATTTTCTTCTCTGCTCAAATAATTCTGAAAAAGGCTTTTTCTTGCTAAAATTGTAGAAATAAATAGAAAACTCATATGAAGAAACTTTATACATGAAATTTGATCAGAAAAATATGAGGAATAAGTTACAAATAGTTAGAAGGCTTGAATCCATATCTTTTTGTAAAAATACATTATTTTGGATGAAAAATGTGTTAAATTAGGTTAGAAACCCTAATTGATAATAATGGATAGTTTTGTAAGTGAAAATAGGTTAATTCGAACATTGTCAACTTGTTTAATGATAAAGATGAATATTAACCTAAGTTGAAGATGAAATTGCAAGATTTAGGATTTTAAGCTTAATATGATGGTTAATATACTTAGAAACCCTAAATAGGGGAAAAAAGAAAGAAAAGTGCCTTTAATTCGAAATTAGGGTTATTAGTTGTCAAAAGGTAACCTTAATATCTTTCATGAGGAGTGGATGAGATTATTAGGGTTGGTGAGTAATTAGGGCTGAAAATAGTAAAAGTGAAGTGAAACCCTAATTGTAACCGAAACCCTAAAAAGGTCTAGAAACCCTAGGAAGCAACTAAGTTTAATAGACCTTTATGGTATGATCAATGATAGGAAAATTGGATGTATATTTCAGGATCATCTTGTGTGCTTACTTGTTTACTAGATTTCTTGCTTATTTGGATTATTTCTACACTCAAGTCAGCTTGACAAGTATGTGCTTAATTACGGTTAATCACATTAGTTTTTTGAAGGTTTTCCGGATGATTAATCGCATTAGATGCAACCTATCAGTTTTGGATGTTCATACTTGCATATTATAAAGTCACTATGATTATCACAATTATGATATAAGTGTGTATTCTTGCACCTACATGCCACCCTGATGGATGATGCAAAAAGGTCAAGCCCAAGAGGGAAGACCCATGGGCACCATGAGTGGTGACCCTAGAGACCAAGCTCAGGATAGAGAAGGTGGTCTTTATTGCATGACTAATGGGAACCATGAGAGGTGACCCCAGGCACCAAGCTCAGGATGGAGAAGGTGGCCTTAAGTAGATGGCTAAAGAGAAACCCTAAAGGGGGTATTCCAGGGTTAGGGCAAAAGTGGTGGAGTTTGACACATTGAACTCGTACATTGAATTGTTAATTAACTTCATTGTGATAATTAGGTTGTTAGACTTATGTGTGATATTTTGTTTGTCCCCACATACCAGCATATTCATATATGCTGACCGACATTTTGTTTGTCGATGTTTTAGGTACAACTCTGAAAAGAATAACCAGTAAAGTGACACATTGTGAAAACAAGAAATAAAGTGCAAGGTCGATTAGATAGAATAGAATCAAGCTTGGTAGTAGTAGATATCAAAAGATTTTAAAAGGTATGCAAAGTTTTATTTTATACCAGCTTTCAATTTAGTTTGGTAGAATTTTATAATTATTATTGATTAATTGTTGAACCTTTGATCCAGTTTATTGAGATAACGACTCTAACCTCTTGGTCTCCCTTAAGTGGGGGTTACTAAGAGGCGGGGTCGTTACATATATCCTACATATATTATTGTGGTGGAGACTTTTGCTATTGTCTTAGGGCTTTGTTGCTACTATTTGTTGCTAACACGTCGTGTCTCTTATTGGCATTGTGTGTAGGCAAAGTTTTATTTCATACACAACTTCCTTTGTAAAATCTTCCCAATGACACAATGTGTCGCCTTTTGACACAGTGTGTTGGGTTCACTTTGACATGTCGTGCTGCTTAAATAATACGATGTGTGACTTGTGTACTTCCCCAAGATTGAACACACGGACATGGCATGCCACCCTTTGACACAGTGTGTAGCTTTCTTCCTTTTGGCAACTGACCTACTACATGACATGGCATGTCAGATAATAGACTCGATGACTCTCAAACATTCTGTCATGATTCTTCCTTGAGTTCTGTCAACTAATACAACATGTCACTGACTTCTTATCGGTGATGACTTCAGCTATTGCATCTTCAAATGTGCAATGTCGTGTGTCCCTTCACTGAAATGGTATGTCAACTGCTACCACTGCTACATCTGGTCATGATATACTATCTACAATGATTCTATTACATGATAGAGGTTTCTAAACATGTCGAGTCCCCATCTTTATCCTTACCAGCAACACTTATCTTTATTTCCCTATCTTTAACTCTTCCCATACTATCTTGCCCTACATACATATTGCCTACCTCCACAATACTTGTACTACATGTCATACACATATTGTACCTAATGATAATTGGATCATACAAATTTTTTACATTGTCCAAAAAATTTTGTGGGGGTGATCCATTTATTTTCTACCTAGATCTATGCGAATGGGTCATGTTGCACATAGACTCGAGTTGTTGGTTACCTCCGCCACATATTTTCCTACATAAATAATACCTCTTACCATTATTTTTGACTCACCACCCCAACCACTCTCTTGATCCTTTTCGTGGTTGTCATGGGGGGAGGGAGAGAATGGAGGATGATGTGTAGAGGTAAGAGATAAGGTGGAGAAGAAAAAAGAAGAAGATTATAGGTCTAATGATATATTCTATATGGATCTTCATGCTATTGTTCACTAATGCTATGTAGTGTTCCTTTTGATTCTATGTGGATCCTTCTACTATTATGTAACTCTTCATGCTATTTTTGATACTGCTTATTCTGCTATATAGAGCTTTCTACTACTATAATTGATACGTTTACCTTATGAAGAGTTTGAGAAACTTATTCATCATCATCTCAACTATTGTTCTACTTCACTTGTAATATTTGATGATTTCTATTCTATTTGGTAATGTCATTCTTTCTACTTGTTCTATGATTAGGACATCATTTGTTTCTCTATTCTTGCATACTATCTATTTTCCGTTCCCTACTTGCAAGTTGACTCTTTGTTCGTACTTGTAACATCCCCAAAATTCTCATTCCCTAATCCATGTGCGGCTGAGAGGATGAGCTTCGACAACGTTACTAGAGTGTGTTGTAGAAGAAATATGCACATACATGAACAAGTACCACAAGCATACACCAAAACATTTTCTAACAATCAACATATGTATATTACCAAAATGAATTATTACCAATTTGATTTACAAATTAAATAGAGAATTTTACAAGTTCGAACATGTATGCTAACTAAGATCTTACACAATAGGTACAACTTGTACATTACTCACTTCCCACCATTTCTCCCATGCTATATTTGAACCTAAAATATGTGTGAAACAACATATCAACACACAAGGTGTTGTGTACATGGGTAGAAAAATACATATATTTATGGTTTTCATAATTTGAAAAGATTTGTAAAAAGAGAGAAAAAATCACCAAAACCAATTCTTTAATAAGCAAAATACACCAATTTTGATCATTGTTCTAGATGAGTTTTATTATCAAGGTGGATAGTACCAAAAGATATATGATGATCCCTATGCCATGTATCAAGTGCTATGGGGAACTCCCTGTACACTGTGTACTCTAAGGAGGTGTAGTATTCTGCATTAACCCATTCCCTCATAAGGGGGGTAATGAACACCGTAATAACTACCAAACATCTAATCATGATTTATGTTTTCAAGTGACAAAAGATTGAGTATTATATAGCTTAATACATGCAATATATGCAAATAAAATAGCATACATATATATCATGATTCAACTAAGAAAAGCATAATCATATATTTAAATAAACCCACATACCTTGATTTATATATTTCTAATTCTCCTAGACCATCTACATCATTTCTCATCACTTGATTAATGACAATTAATTATCATTATTACAAGATTCAACATTATTATAGTTATTTAGGTCTAGATTAGGGTTTAGCTAAACCAAGATTTAAATTGACATAAATTTTCTATTAGTATATTTTACTGATCTATAGGCCATAATAAGGCTCTACTTCAGTTATAATCCATTTTCCATAACTAAAATGAGGTCAAAAGCAATTATTCACATTGTAATACAAGACCTAATTTTGGGAAACATTCCTCATATCAGAGTCCAAATACAAGTCCCAATTACCAATAGAGCTCTAGGTTCATTTCCTAAGAATTAATCTCAATCAAATATCATTTCTTATGTCTCATACATGTAGAATCAAGTATTGTCATAATTATTAGAAATAACAATTAACAAAGGATCAAAAGTTTATCCTAAGTGTGTTACAAGAAACAGGGTGTTTTTGTGAGTTTACATGTGTTTTTTTGGGATTTATATGCCAAAGGAGATATTTATAATCACATTTCTAAGATCTGGTATATTATCTAAAGTATTTACCTTTTGGGGAAATTCTCCATCTATTACAACCCCAATTTTTGGGTTTATATTTATTGATATGTATTTCCTCAAATACAATGTACATGTATGAAAATTGTATGATATATGGGTTTCTTTTGCAATATTTCCTTTAAATAAGTAATTTCATGGATCCTAATGAGTTAGTGAGTCCAATGTGATAAAAAGGGAAGAAAAGACAAAAGAAATCCCATAATATTAAAAAGGTAAAAGAATTAAGGTTAATGGTGAGAATTATGCAGAATTCTCAAGAAAGTGGTATGGATGACCTTAATTGATTAGGTTTTGAGTCCTCTTAGTTTTTAATAAGTAAATAAATCAAAATAAAGAAAATAGAAGAGAAAGAAAGAGAAAATATGAATTTCAATTGCATAAATGTGCCTTTTGAATGTATAACTTTCATATGAAGAAAAGTCTCTTTTAATTTTTAAATTTCAATCCCAAACTTGTCACACAAGAAGTTTAAGTCATAATGGACTTTCCTTTAAATTTTGGGAATAATTGGACATGTGGTCTGAGAGATACAATTTTTGCAAGAATCCCTTGAGTGATGGGATATCATCAAATGTCACACATATTTAATTTTCCAGATAAAACAAGGATTTGTGCATAGGTTGTGAGCCATTGGATCTAGAATGCAATGGTGCATGGAAATATCCTAGATCCATTCAGATAGGGAAGGAACAGTAGAACACGATCTTAGATCTTAGATTTCACGCAAACCAACACATGCATGTGAGGAATTAGCTTAGAAAGAATCAGGAGAGGATTTTGAGCCAGACCAAACTTTGGTTTTAGGTGGTTTTGGGGACTCTAGAAGAAACTCCCAATCTGATAGGGAATCATATCACCGATAAGGGTGGGAAACCCCGATCGGGACCTCCACACCTATAAATAGGACCCCCCTCGACTTCACCCAAGCATCCCCGACGCGAACGACCTACTTTGGTCCCTTATCTGTCCGTCACTCTCACAATTGCTTGCTCTCCAACGAGCTTCTGACCATGATGCTGCCACAAGAATGCACGTAGAACGAAGGAGGAGAAATGAGGAAAGGATGAGTCTACCCTCAGCTATGAAAGGATAGAAGCGACCTTTCGCCCCGACCTGGCACTTGAATCACGTGAGACACACCTTGCACGTGGTGTGAGGAGACTTGTGGAGCCTGGTCCACATGGATTTTTCTAGGTAAGGGTTATTTTGCTAACGTGGCATGTTTGTATTGGTCCATATTAGTTAATTTTGAGAAGATGCTAGGAAATCATAGGATAATCAAATAATGGCATATGATATATGAAAATTGATTAGAAAAATGCAAGGAATCCATTAAAAATAGAATTGAGGCATGATTCTACTTACAATTTGAAAAATGTATAAAGTTGTCATCTTTAATGGTTTTATTTAGCAAAAACCCTAAGTTTTGATGATAATTAGATCTAATGATGTTCCCTGAATAATTTGAGTTGAATATTAAGCTTTTGCTAATAAAAGGAAGAATTAGATCTAAAAAGATGATCTTTGTACATAGTATGCTCGATTTAGGATTCCAAGTATATGAAAATGATTAATTGGCCTAGAAACCCTAATTTTGGTAATTATGAGTTTTAATGGTTTTATTTCAAAAATCCATGAATAGGATAGATATATGATGATCCTAAGACAAATTGAGAATAAAAGACCCATAAATGGATTATTTGAGTAATTAGGGTTTTTATGAGTAGAAAATCTATTTTAGTGTTGGTTGACCTAAAACGGATAAAGGTTGAGAAATAGATCAAAGAAACCCTAATGAATCCTAATAAGGTTTAGAAACCTTAGAAAGGAGTCCCAAGTCAATAAGGAGTTGTTTGAGATTTGATTGTGATGATTAGGCATTATACATGCTTTTTAGGATCAAGATTTGCTTGATTGGTTGCTTAATTTGCTTGATTGGACTTCTTGATTGGATTGGATATCTTGCTTATATTTGAGATTTCAAATAATGTATATGGTTAAGCTTATGGCTAATCTATCTATTTTCACGGCAATTTCTGAGGTTTTACCTATTTCTTGAGATTAGCTGCTTGGATGAACGTTAATGCATGCAACTATAAAGCGATTATGGCTATCACCATAAATATATGTGAACGACTAGCTCAAATCCTAGTCCTTCTTTGTAGCTTTGAGTACTTGTGATAGATGAATGACCTAGTTATTGGTCTACCCTTGGGGTAGGATCATCAGGTTATCATGAGTCGATGTTTGGTCTACCTTTGGGTAAGATCATACGACTATACAACTCTATGTCTTGGCTTACCTGTAGGGTAGGATCAAAGGGGGCTATTTGAGATCTACCATGTAAGAAAGGTAGTATCCATGTCCAATGCAGGGACAACATAGAAGCTAGGATATGTTAGGATTGAGTATTTAAGTTTAAGATGTAAAGTTTGATCTATAAAGAAACAATTTGGTTGCAATATGTTGTTACAAAAAGATACAAGGTTTTGTTTCCTCCACATACCAGTATAATTTGTTATACTGACCGACATTTAGTTTGTCAGTATTTTTGGAATACATGAAAGTAGATGAACATTTAAAGTGACATTTGAAGGATAAATTTAAATAAAGATTGGAGGATTTATATATATATAGAACTCTACTTTGGGTAAAGTTCAAACTCCTATTTTTTGGAAAGGTATGTGACAAAAAAAAATTATCCTATTTTTAAGCCTAGTTGTGGTATAATTTATTAGTTATTTTTTATTATTTGCAAAACCATATGATCCTATTTTGGGACAACAACTCTAGCATTTTGGTCTTCCTTAATTGGGGATTACCGAGGGGTGGGGTCATTACATTTGGTATCAGAGCCTAGTTTTCCATCTAAACTCTAATACTTATTAAATTTTGCAAATTTTGTAGATCCCAAGAGAGTAATTAGAGGATTTTACCAAGATGGAGGTGTCTAGAAAAGGATCACGATCTGGGGGCTAGCAAGATTTTTCATCTGCCTTGGTAATCAGTTTAAGAGGACTTCTAGAATCTATGTGATTGTCTGGCCAAAATTTGAGGATTGGAATTAAAATAAGATACCTCTAAGTCTTCACATCTGTCTTTATCCCTTCTCTACCCCTTTTCAATACGCAATTGTAAGTTCTTAGGGTTTTCTCTCTCTCCACCTCCTCTTGAGTCATGTGAAGTATGTTTCAACTTAGACTAGAAAGTTTAATGGTGATGTGTGATGCACCATCTCTACTCCTAGAATGGAATGAACTATGTATTTGGATGACAACGAAATGCTTATTTCATCTTGTTATAGGTGTGAGAGATAGGACAAAATGTATGCCATACTAAGGATAAAAGTGATATGAGAGATAAATACTTGAGTTGAAAGCTTTTTATGATAATCAAGGATTGGAGAAAGTACCACACCCTTTTGAGAGTATATTGGATAGATGATTTGAAAGTGTAAGGTGAACAAAGGTAATTGCCACATGAGGATATACCTATCAAGAGTAGTTGGACTCTATGAGTTAAAGATTTGGTTTAGTAACCAAGATAATGGATGCCAGATCTCGAAGTTTTTCCTGACTCAAATAGACCTAAACCTAAAGACAAAGACGATGAGTGGAGTATATGAAGGTTTATGTCTTCACCATCACCTATCACCCAAAGAAGACTAATGTTGTAACATATGTTCTCAACTGGAACAGCTCAGGTGTGCAACTGTCTTGTATAGCTAGTGGAGAGGGCTAGTAGAGGTTTCTAGGTGGACCCTACGACCATTAGAAAACTAGACTTGTGTGGCTAACATCTAGATACAACCAAACCGATAGACCAAGTTGGTGGCTGCCCACTTAGCCAGCCTAGAGCTTGACGAGATGAAAGGAGAGTAGGTGGTGAAATCCACTACTACAGTGTTTTAGGGTTTCTAAGGATTCTCCCTTGAAGAATCATGTCATGCAAGAAGCTCATGATTCTAAGTACACCATACACCCAAGTACTACCAATATGGTTAAGGTTTGTAGTAGTACTTTTGTGGCTTGGAAGGAAGAAAGATATAGAGTCATATGTGGCTAGATGTCATGCATGCCAGAGGGTGAAAGATGAACACCAGTAACCTGATGGATTGCTATAGATGATTAGAAGTTCTCGAGTGGAATGGGGGAAGATCACCATGAACCTTGTAGTGGATCTGTACAAGACCAAGACAGGTCATGGTGCAAAATGGGTTATGGTAGATTGCCTTACCAAGTCAGCACATTTCCTTGCCTTAGAGACCACTGCCAATGTGACAGATCTAGTGGAACTATATATATGAGAGAGATAGTTCAATTGCATGGTAATTTGAGTTCAAATATTCTTGGGCATGGCCTTAAGTTCACTTCCATGTTGTGGAGGTAGGTACATGAAGAACTCGATACTAGATTGAAGTTTAGCACAACATATCACCTCCCTGACTGAGAGACATCTAAGAGATTATGATCCATAATTTAGAAGGTCTGATGAGAGTATATGTGCTCATTTGGGGTGGATCACGGGAGTAGTATCAACCCCTAGTTGAATTTGTTTGTTATAACAGATACCAAAGACAATATCGGGATGTATGAAGCTCTTTATGGGAGGTCGTGTCGGTCACTTATTCACTAGGGTGATGTCAAAGAGAGGACCTTACAGAGGTCAGAGAAACCATAGTGCATGCTGATGAAGTTGCTTTCATCGAGCAGTGGCTGAAGAAAGCCCAGGATCAAAAGGAGTCGTGTGCTGATGCGAAGTGGATTGACTTGTAGTTCACTGTGGGTGAGCATGTGTTTTTGAAAATTTGACCCCTCTGAGCTATATCTAAGAATATATGAAAGTTGAGTCCTTGATACATGGGTCCATCTGAGATTTTGGAATAGAATGGTGATGTTGCTTTTTATTTATAACCTTACCCCCTCAGGATATTATGATGCATGATGTGTTCCATGTGCCCAATCTAGAGCACTATGTGAGGTACCCAAGCCATGTGTCTAGCATTGAACCTATTGAACTACAAGGGAGGTTGACTTACCCTGAGTCACCTATGAGGGTACGATATACCTAGGTGAGAGAGCTCATGACTAAAGGATATAGATGGTAAAGGTTCTTTGGAAGCACCATGGAGAGGATGAAGCCACATGAGAGCTAAAGATGGACATGGGAGAGTCTTATCCTAAATTATTTGTATATTTGGTGGAATTTTGAGGGAAAATTTCTATAAGAGGGGAAGGATGTTACAACCATAATTTTTGGTTTTATACTGATTGAAATGCATTTTCTCAAATAAAATGTACATATATGAAAATTTATGATATATGGGTTTCTTTTGCAATATCTCCTTTAAATAAGTAATTTTGTGGATCCTAATGAGTTAGTGAGTCCAATGTGATAAAAAGGGAAGAAAATAAAAAAGAAATCCCATAATATTAAGGAGGTAAAAGAAATAACATTAATAACGAGATTTATGCAGAATTCTCTAGAAATTAGTACGGATGACCTTTATTGATTAGGTTTTGAGTCCACTTGGTTTCTAATAAGAAAAGAAATCAAAATAAAGAATATTGAGGAGAAAGAAAGAGAAAACATGAATTTCAATTGCATAAATGTGCCTTTTAAGTAGATAATTTTCATATGAAGAAAAGTCTCTTTTAGTTTTGAATTTCAGTCCCAAACTTAGCACCCAAGTAGTTTAAGTCATAATGGACTTTCCTTTAAAATATGGCATTAATTGGACATGTGGTTTGGGAGATACAATTTTTGTAAGAATCATAAAAGTGGTGGGATATCACTAAATGTTGCACATATTTCATTTTCCAAATAAAATAAGGATTTGCATGCGGGATATGATCCATTGGATCTAGAATCGGACGGTGCAAGTGGATCTACTAGATTAAGTTTGAATAGGGAAGTAGTAGGAGAACGAGATCTTAGATCTCAAATTTCATGCAAACCAGCACATGTGCATGTAAGGAAATAGCTTAGAAAGACTCAGGAGAGGATTCTATCCAGACCAACCTAGGTATTAGGTGGTTTTGTGGACTTTGGAAGAAATGTATTATGACCCCACCTTCTGGTAAACCCCAATTAAGGGAGACCGAGAGGTCAAAGCTGCACCCATAACTTTCAGATCAAAGGTTCGACATTTAACCAAGAACAATTATTAAATTTCAACAATCTATACTGAAAAGTTGTAATAAATAAAGTTTTGCATACCTTTGAAAAGTTGGAATTTCTAACCCTCTATCCATAGTTGAACTAGTCTAACTAAAACCTCCTTGTTCTTTAATTTGTGAATTCACAAAGTGCCACTTTACTATTTGTCCTTTTTGGGATTTTGTACCTAAATCGCCGACAAACATAACATTGGTAAGCTAAAGCTGGTATGTGGGGGAAACACTAATCGTGCAATTATCCATAAAAATGTATTGCAATCAATTATAGTTTAACAAACAATTTTTCGATTTAAATATAACTGCACGATCCATGCATATCCTTCCCCATTATACCCCTCATGATCCCACCTAATAGGTGAATCAGTTTCTAGGGTTGAGTCACATGACACTACCTGTAGGTAGCCCACTCCTTAACTCATGGCATGCTAAGAGTCTCATGGCACTACACATGTGTAGCCCAGTTTCTAACTCAGGATAGCCTAGACCTTGCTCTAGGTTATCCTTTTTAGCCTTTGCATAGCCATAGGGGTGAACCTGGATCTAAGCCAGTTATATGTATACATTTAAAGTGATAGTCATAGTCACTCTATAGTTGCATGAAATAAAAGCATCCAACAGTTAATTTCAAGCAACTGATAAAACCTCGATAAACCCTCAGAAAACTAACTCGGAATATTCATAAGCATAACCACATACATGTTCAGTAGATTTCTCCAGCTAATATCAATTCCAACCAAGAAATCCATCCAAGCAAATAGTTCAACCACACAATCAAGAATCCTGAAAAACACATGTACTCTATTTACTACACACTTTATGAAGATTCTTTCTATTCAACTTGAAATTGCTTCCTAAGGTTTCCATATCCATTTTAGGGTTTTGTTTTTCCATTAGGGTTTTACTTCATCTTTTATTATTCTAAACCCTAAATTTGTACCATTACTCATAAACCCTAATTATCTCATCTATTCTTCAATATTAAGGTTATCTTATGAAAATATAACCCTATCTTTGGATTAAAGGCACCATTAACCATTAATTAATTTCATTAGGCCTCTTTTACATTAAAGCTATTATTTTATCCTTTTAATCCATGATAAGATCATTGTACGCATTTATCATTAATTCAAAGTTCATTATAGTCTAATCACATATGAACTCGATTTTCCGTAATTCTACCTTTTATTCATGAGAAAACCCTAATTACTACATTTAGGGTATTTATCTGGAATTCAGGACTTTTATATTCAAATAACTTAGAACCATCATTTAACAACGTATTTTGACATCTTTCAAATTATATATATGATCTTATCCCCTTTTTTCGTAAATTAGGGTTTCTAAATGCATTATTCTTCATTTATTGATTAAAACCCTAAAACTACCAATTTTGTATACAAAACAGATGAAAACTCTATATTACTAACCAATAGGTCAATTCCTTTCAAATTAACCTATTAATCTTCAAAGATGCATCCTTTATATACAATTAGGGTTTCTAATTACTTTTTAATGCACTTTTCTACCAAATTAAAGGACTTTTGCAAAACAAGGTAGAACTAGATTCTCAAAGTATTTTTATCATCTTCCTCGTATTTTTCTATGCAACTTTCATATATAAAGTTTCCTCATTGGATATTCCTAGCGTTTTTTATTAATTTTGCAAGGAAAAGCAATATTCTGGATTATTTGATTAGAGAGGGAATTTTACCGAAATTTGATGGCCGCTCGATCTGTGGACCGGTGGTCCGCTTCTCAAATCTGATGGTTCTAGTTGCATGTGCCTAACAAATGTTGCTCCCACGTAGGAGCGTCGGATCCAACTCGAGACCATTGTGGACCAAGATCGGATGGTGGTGGCTTCATCGTCTACCTCCGTCTTTGCAAAGTCCCGCGGTCAACTCACCAGTTGACCTTGAACTCTAGGCCACCCGCGGGACAACTGAGAAGCCACGAAGCTTTTTTGGCGATGTCCGAACTTGCTGCCTCGGTCAATTGTGCAATTCCGCTTGACCTTCACCACCAACACATTGCAGGAGTGTTTCCGCCGACTTGCAGGTCACAGAGGAGGTGGGTCAGGTTAGATTCAACAATTGGAAGCGTCGCTCCACTCTTCATCGTGCTCTGTAGTGATGGGGATATTTTGTAAGGATGTTGGTACCCTTGTGTGCCCTCCCTTATACAGGGATAGGTCCTAGGAGTCCCACGGTTGGGGGTTTCTTCCCTCGTCGACGGTTGCCCATAAATCTTGGGTCTAGATTCTTCGTACAGATCTCCCGATCCTAATGGGACTGTTATCTCATCGATTCATTGCCTCAAAACCGAGAAAGAAGAAGAGGAAAATTCCCCTGAACCAGCCAGAGTCCTCGTCCTACTGGGACCTAGACGATGAGCGGCGCGCATTGGATCAAGATCCAATGGCCCTCATCACGCCCGTTCTAGCAAAAGGAAAATCAGTTTCCTAATTTTCGAAATAAAGTCCAAAAACAAGGATAACTTGAAAATTTTATATCTCCCAATGCTTAACTCCTTTTTGGTTCAAATTTTAAGGGAAACTCGTTCATTCTTTTATCTCTCATCATGCAAATATTGAAGTCATTATCTAAAGAAAACGAGCCCTTTTCTTCAGTTTCAAGTTATCACTTATTTATTCATATTTTCCTCATATTTCCTAATAATTTTTCTATTATATTATTGTCTTGGGTTCCTTGAACCCCAAGGAACCTTTATATCTTGAAATTTTATTTTGCAAAATATTCCTTAGCCTTTTTTTCTTCTTTTATTTATTTTCTTATGTATTCCTTTATCCAATTGAGTTCCTCTTTCATTTCTTTTTCTTTTTCTTTCAATTGGGCCTAACGACCAATGAGACCCATCAAGAAAACACACAAGGCTATCATACACGAAATTCATTTATTCCAAACAAATTATATCATTATTTGTTCAAATATCTTTAATATGAGAAATTACATTTCTCACCAAATGAACCCAAAAATTGGGGTTGTAACTCCCCTCTTAAAGTAATTTTGTCCTCAAAATTCTATCAAGCAAGCAAACAATTCAGGATAAGACTTTTCCATGTCCATCATTGGACCCTATGTGGCTTTACCGTACTTATGGCGCTTCCAAAGAACCTTTAGCATCACTTTTTTTTCTGAGTTCTTTCACTCTGGTGTCTATAAACTGCACGGTGACTTAGGTCATTTCAACCTCCCTTGGGGCTCACTAGGTTCATTGCTATGCACATGGTCTGGGTACCTCACATAGTACTCTAAATTGGACACCTGGAACTCATCACACATTTCTTTATCTTGAGGGGTAAGGTTAACCTTCTCCACCAATCCATCTCAATGGACCCATGTATCGGGGACTCAACTTTCTTAGCTATAGCTCAGAGGGGTCAGATTTTCATGTCACATATTCTCCCACAGTGAACTGCATGTCAGTCTACTTTACATCTGCTCACGACTCTTGTCATCTCTAGGCTCCTTTCTGCCATTACACGATCAAAGAGACTTCATCTATACGCACTATAGTCCTTTTCTAACCATCACATGGTCCTTTCACCAACATCACCTTACTGAAGTGGTAACCAACACAATCTCCCTTACAGAGCTTCCTTAAAGCCCAATACTAGATATGGTGGTTATCATCACATCTTTCATAGGACCAGAACTGTCTCTAGATATCACCCTGAATGAGCACACATGCTCTCATCAGACCCTTTAGTCTGGATCATACTATCCATTAGTTAGAGGTGATAAACTGTATGAGCATAGAGTTCTTCATGTTTCTACTCCCACCTTTTGGAAGGGAACGTTTAGATCAAACTCTAGAACCTTTGAACTTGCATCATGGTGTAGTTGAACCATCTCTCTCATGGGTAGTTCAACCAGATCTGTCCCTTGACAAAACTCTTTCTTTCTCATGCCATCTGGATAAGATGATCTACCGTACCCCATATTGCATCTCGACCTTCCTTGGTCCAGGGGAGACTTACAACATCCATAGTAATGAACTCCCTTTCTCTTTTGGGGACTCATTATCCTTTATATCGATGCACTGGGTTACTAGTGTTCATCCTTCACCTACGGCTTGCATGGCCATAAACCACATGCAACTTCATCTTAGGCATCTAAAGTACTATTGTCACTTATTATCTTGGTAGTACTATGGTGTATGGTGATCTTCAATCATGATTTCCTATATGTCATGATTCCTCAAGATTGATTCCTCAGAAACCCTAAACCACTCTAGTCAGGGTTTCATCACCTTCCTTTCCAAAGATGTGCATTTGAGATTCTACAACCATCCTTTCATTGCCTCAAGGCCTAGGCTGGCTAACCAAACAACCATTAACTTGATCAACAGATTTCGTTACACCTGAGTGTTAGCCAACCACATCTCCTTTCCAAACTTAGGGTTAGCCTAACAACCTCTTCTATCCTCTAGCCAAACTAGGCAGATATATCTCATCCATTACCACTTCACATCCTTAGGTATTAGGTAATGTTGATGACATACACCTCCATGTATTTCACTTATCATCTCAAACTCGAACTCTAAGTCTATCTTTATTGAGAACACTTTGAGCTCATCTTCTTGGTGATCAAACTCAACCTTGTATGACTCATATCTCATGATAAAACATCCTCATGGGAAGACCACATTATTCCTTTTATTGTTTGCAAACCATCCATGTATCATTCACTCCACCAAGCCATGTTATCATCTCTGTCCTCATACCTCATAGCAATGTTCCAACTCACATCATCTTTTATCCTTGGTGTATGGCATGCGTACTATCCTATCTCTCACTCCCATAACAAGAGGAAATAAGCATTTGACGGCCGTCCAAATACAAAGTTCTTCCTTTTCCAAGAGTAGAGATGGTACACCCCCACATTGCCAGTACACCTTCAAATCTAAGTTGAAACGTGCAACATATGTTTCTACATCACAATCATCTTGATATCAGAATTACTTCCATGGAAAACTGGTCTCGAACCTACTTGGGTCCACACAAAATCCTTGGTCATCTCCTCTAAGTCTATAGGGTGCTGGCACTTTTGGAGTTATCCCTTTTCCCTCATGCATCCAGAGAGTTCCCTACTCATCTGCCCTTTGGGTCCCATGAGTTCATGAAGGTGATCAATCTCCTAACCCATGGCCCTCAGACAATGATAGTTGTTACCTTCCGACCCTATGGTCATGTGCAACTAGGGAATTAGGCAACTCCTACTTCCATCGGTCTTATCCCTACCTGATCCTAGGATAGACTTAGGATTCTCTTATAGTACATGTTTAACTTAGAACCTTACCCAAGCCTTCATCATCTCTCTCTACATTCATGGGCTAACTTCCGTCCTTTCATAGGGGTCATGGTAACCTACCTACCTTGGTCATGCCCCTTACCAGTTACCTCCATGGTAACACATCCAAATGCACTTAGAGATGGATATCTATGGGTCTATAGGTTCATCTCATACCATGTACTTTTCACTTATCTTCTCAAGATCCTATGAGACCTCTTCAGGTTAACTTAAACCAACAAAACTGGTATACACCCTACCAAAGGGTCCCTCTCTGAGGATGGGAGGAAATTTCACCTATTGTTAACAAAGGTCACAAACGTCCTTATTCTAGGGTTTACATCCACATGAGCCTACTTAACCCAAACAAGATATTAAGGCACAAGCAGATCACCTACTGAACCATGCTAGGTCATATTGTTGGTATGTATGCCCTGAGAGCCAATCATGGGATGATTGGTGGGATGCATTAAGATTGATTTGATAAACATCAAAGGCAAGCTTCCAATTCTTTCTGGTTCAGTCATATGAGATAGTGATAGAACAGATTGAATGTCTAGAGAATAACAGTACTCAATGATGTATGCTTTCAGGTTGAGGACCTAAATGATGAGATCATATGGATGCTAAGAGTTTGTACATTCTTGTTATGTCCCTAGTCGGATGTCATTGTGGAAGGTAGATAGACAGTAATGACACACAAGACTAGATTGTGGTGTTGGTTGATGACAGAATCTCATTAGTCATGATATAGAGATATCAAACCAAACACATAGGTACTTGTTAGAGAACAAGTGTACTGGACAGACCCACCGTGAGTTTGACACATGGAACCATGACATGGTAGTCACAGTCAGTACTCACAGTGATGGTGGTGAGTGTGATTATTTGACCTGAAATCACTACACTCAACACATGTCGTTGGGAACACTTTGACATCATCAAACACAGTCCTGAAACATGGGTTGTTATAAAGGTGAGGATTGGGTGGCTTTGACACATGGGGCTTTTTAGGGGTGAGTGATAGATATGGGATTTGTCCCTCCTGAGGGAGTTTGATATCCATGGCCACTTGATGAGTAGGATTGAGAAAGGTGTGCATGCATGTGTGAATCAATATGTGATATTGATGTCATACATATCTCTTCCAATCTACTCTAAGATCAAGAAAGTGAATGAATGTTGACAGGATGATTGTTCCATGCCTTGTGTTCATTTGGGATATCAGTGATAAAGGAATTATACATTCACTATAACACCATTCACGGATTGTAGGATTGAAAGTTGTTCTCCAACTTTCTATTTCACTTGGGTAGCATTGATGTGTGACTAGGCACCGCTCTTTGCTTGTGAAGTCATAAGTGTTATGGAATTTCACTGCCAACGTGAAATGGACCTGCAGGGTCACACACATAGGATTTAACCTGGAAGAGGAGTTTTGTCCACAAACAATGTTTAGATTGATTACTAAAGGAGTTTAGTAGTTCAATTAAACACTCAATCATTGATAGCTCAGTATCATAGTGTTCAAGGTGTTGGACCGATTGATTAGAGTATCAGATTGATTGAAACTGTAATTGACTGTTTCTGCACAATCTACACTCCCAACCGATCGGCTCATGTGATGAACCGATCGGCTGAGCTTGGTGAACCAATCGACTCAGGTAGTGAGTCAGTCGGCTCATGGATAGGGTGAAACAACCAGTTCAAGTGTTGAACCGATCGTCTCAACTGGTCCAACCGAGCAAGTTGGGAAAGTAAGATTGGTGAGAAATTTCTTTTCGTTTCACTTGCCCAATTTGATTGGAAAAAGGATTGGTATTTGGTACCGATTTGAAACAAAAGTGGAAAAGTCAATCGGGAACTGATCAAGACCACGAACCGACCGGTTCAGAAGTGAACCGACCATTTCATGGGTCCCAACCGATCGGTTGATGTGTCAACCGACCGGCTCAGGTCCCCAACTGACTGTTTCAGAAATCAAATGATCGGTTCAGGACACGCAGTTGGTTGTTTTTTGTGGAAAATCTCGAACCCTTCAACTCCTTATTTAGTCCCACATTTCCCGGGATAGAGAACCCTATCCCATGACCCTCCTATATATAGGGGTATTGGGGGCTTCTCAAAGTACAACTTAGTGCAACCAGTTGCTCTGTAAAGTTGTCGTTCTATCTGGTTTTGGTAACCGAGAGAGCCCGAGCAAGCGCTACCCAATAAGGGAGGCACAACCAGGGAAAGACAACTACAAAAAGTGACTGGTGGTAGGAGAGTGTGTCGGCGACTGGTACGCTGACATGAGGGTGCAACTCTTTCCAATTCCTTGTGAGACAAGGAGATTGGAGTCCATGTGTTCTGTGTTGACTACTTCAGAGGTGGGAGTTTTCTGCCACTCGGAGGACAACTGTCAATCCCGACAGTCCCAGTGAGACCAGTAGTCGACAGTCCCGGTGCGACCAGGAGATGCACAGACACCGTCAAAGACCGGAGGTGAAGATCGTGCAAGCCATGAGGTATTGTCGCCGAGCAAGCCTCGGGACAAGATATGATTCCACAAACCATCCCTTCCTATTGTATATACGTTGACACGTATCCTTGTTTTGGGTTTGGGGAGGAAATTTTTTTTGTTTCCGTTGCCTTCTCTGCCTCCCCTAAAACCCAACAGTGGTATCAGAGCCACGTCAACTTCTTTATACTTTAGGAATATCGATATGATCGATTTTGGTTTGTCGCCTTTATTTATTGCATATGATGCAAATAAAATTGGTTTTATGCATGTCCAGTCCTAAATCCACAAATCCCAATATACATATATAATATGTAATATGAATGCACTCGATACGCGTCACCCTTAAATGAGTTTTGTGGGAGATGTATAGTGTGGTTATGGCCAATAAACCATATATGTGTATGGTTCTATGTGGTTGCTTGCATCTCGGCCTGCGCACTGATTCCCTTTTTCCTATTCCTGATGTAACTCAAAATAATTTGAGATTTCTTTCCTACCTTCCCCCCCCCGAATGTAACTCGAGGTTTCTCTTTTTACAATGTAAAATAGGATAGAATTTTATTTCCTGTTATGTCAAAGAATGATGGACATCCTGACGACAGCTGATACGATCGGTTCAAGGAGTGAACCGATCGATTGACGTTTCAGATGATCTGTTCAAGGAGTGAGCCAATCGGTTGATGACCGGGTCCAGGAGTGAGACGAGTGGGTGGTGGCCATGATGAGATGCACGACGACCAGGCGAACTGATCGGTTGGAGGAGCCAACCGATCGGCTGGTGGCACCCAGTCGACCGGCCTGATGGCGAGCCGATCAGTCATGTGATGAGTTGATCAAACCTAGAAAGGCAAAGCACAGAGTTCATCTTGTACAGGTTACATGTGATGTAGACCTAGATGACCGTGATTCCTCTTGGCTCAAGGAATCACATTAGGATGGCCATAATCATCGCTTTTATCATTTTGCATGTTTTCTATGGGATATATCATGTATATGATACATACTATGTATTGTGGTGATTGGATATGTATATGTATATGTATATAAAACCAAATCCCTCATTAAAATATTAAGTCTTATATGCCTTCCACTAGAGGCACACATGAAAAACTCGATTGACCAAGCATAGGTTATGCCAAAGCGTGGTGCGTCGTCTATCTTGTGGAAGTGTGAAGGGTAGACATGTAGGTTCTACCAAAGTAGGGTGCATGTTTACCATTTCGGCTTCTGGGTTAGACTTAACTAGTGATTCTTAGAGCATCTAAGCCCAGAGGCAAGGAATGTTCATGGCAAGGTGTTGCACATATTCATTCATCAAGAGTTGCATATGATGCAATTGGCATGATGGCCTACCTAAATAGTCACGATTATGGGCGATCAGCCAAAGCTGACTCATGACTTGATGAAATATGTATCTTGCCCACTAGAAGGTTGTACGCTGCAATCTTCTGAATTGATGGTGAGGGCTATCAATTTGAAGTAAAATAGTGGGAGCGATAATTAATTAAAGGCATGATTATATCGTCAACTTTTCAAATCAATCAAATAAGTAAAAAAATGAGTTTTTGGACGAAAATTGCATATTTCCTTTTGTAGTACAAATGACAACAAACAACAATCACTTTTCTTTGCGATCGGTCCTTGAAAAGGACAAATTAAATGGGATTTTTTCCACAACTGGTTAGGACATTGAGAAGTGTTCTCAATCGTAGAGTGAAAGCTCTAAGTCCTAGTTATACCAGAACCAGATGAACTCGATCCCACCATATCAATGGCTGAAAGTATGCTTATGGAAGCATATCGAGGAAGACATTGATGAGGAGTTCTTGATGTTGTGTTCTCTGAACTATGAGTTGCAGAGACAACATGAGACATATGATTTCTCTAAGACACTGTCCTAGTATGTCATGACAGAAGGAGATCCAGTAAGGTATTCACACACTCAATGTGATTGGGTATGTGGAAAACCTTACTAAGAAGGATTCCCTCTGAGCCAAGAGTTGGCTATTGGTATGATACTGTAAATGTTGCGAGAATCATACAATTCATGATGAACAACTTTGACAAGCATTGACAAAGTTGTTGGACATGTTGAGGATAGTAGAAGCAAAGATGAAGAAAGACAAACCATGATCTTTGATATGATCAAAGAAAAGGTAATTCTTAAGGGCAAGGATAAGGGCAAAGCAAAGAAGTGTTCTGATGCTAGCCAGCAATCCAAGCTGTCTTCAGCCTCAAGGCACATGGGGAAATGGTGTATGAGGGATTGTCCTCTATATCTGGAAGAACAAAAGAAGAAGGAGGCGACAGACGTCTCTACTTAAAGGTGTCATGAAAGTAAACTTGTAACACTTTTGAGGTATATGATACCAAGATGTAAAGTGTAAAGCACTCAATAAATGTGGAAAATGTTGCCGCCATAGTAAGGAGTACTTTAGTTTATTTTCAGCCTAAAAGGCATGTAATACAGTTATGAACTGCTATTTCATATTTTCCAATAGATAGAAACACTTTATTTTTGCATATTGTATGACAATGATGGCAATCAATAAAGAGATGTTTCAATTTCTAAAGATATGATCTTTGTGGCAATGCCTTGTTTATCTTGGTATTTGATATGCATAAGATAAAATGATACCTAAAAGTTATAGATAACTCAAACAATCAAATTAGCATCAATCATGAGAAATTCATTTCTAGTTTCCATGTGATTGGATAAATCTAGACTCTTTTGGTTTAAGAACCAGTAAGAGACATGAATATCTTGGACATGATTAATCAATCTTCACTAAAGGTAGTGAGAGAATGATTATCTTATTAGGTATGATACATGTGATGTATTTACATACCTATTGGAACAAATGCTAATACTTCAAATGGTGTTTAGAGAAATACCAATATGAATATCATGAAGTGTTCAAGAGTATCATAGATGAAGTGCAAATTTGGTAAAGTGTTAGTTCTTGATGAGATCAATGAATGAAATACTTGGACCAAATGTTTGAGATCCTTATGAGTGATTATGATAGTGTATCATAGTGAACTCATGATTAAGGCATGGTGATGTCTAAATCAAGAAGGAATCATACTCTAAGGAGTTAGAGAATGATTATCAAATAACGGGATTCTTCTTAATAAAAGAATACCCCACACTAAAAAAGGACACTAAGAATCACAAGGAGTTGTAAGTTCTTATATCCTTGACGTATACACCTCGTTTATCTATGTGATGAGTTGTTCATGTGATGAGTCAACTATATAGATGAATATGAGGAACCAAATTTTGAGTTATGGTTTATGACCATTACATCCTAAACGACATCCATGTAAACCATAAGGTATGACCTTGATGGTAGCACCCATTGGACGAAATCCATGAGTGCAAATGAATCTTAAGTGTTAAGACACATGGATAACATTTTGAGAAGGATGATGCTTGTTGATTGCAACTTAATGACTAATACATTTGGCATATGGATACTAAAACCGCATTCCTATGAGGAATAAAACAAGGATGTGTATGTGACACAACCAAAAGGTTTATGAATCCACTAATGCAAATGAAGTCTATAAGTTACAATGGACTAATCAATGTGATTGATTGAGTACAAGAAACTCAGAATTCGATCTTTACTTTGATGATATAGTCAAAGGGTTTGACTGATATGTCAAAGATAAAGAAGGGATCTGTGATTTAGTGGGAGCGTGTTCACATTCCACATGTTGATGTGAAATGGAAATGTTCTAGAATGGTAATCCAAAAGTGGAAATTATCTTTAAGGAAGATAGATATGTTTCCTATGTGATAGGAATAGAGATCTATAAAGATAGTTCTCGAAAACCTATTGACCTAAAAAAGAGAAAGAATACATTGGCAATCTGTACTGAAGGGTTCAGTATGCACAGATTTAGTGGGAGAAAACTTGTCCATGTTACATGGAGTTAGTATCCCAAGGACAAGTGTCCAATTGTTATGAAGAATGGGAACACTAAGAATAGATATGGATCTATCATGTATGAAATCATACCATTATCTTGCATGTATCAACATGGCAAGAACAAAATGCATTCATCATCTTGTATGTAGGACATGGCAATATGATGTGCTCATCCTGATAACTCGTATGTAAGACATGACGAGTGGATTTCTGTCTTCTTCCAGTAAGGGTTACTGGAATACCATGAGAACATGATAAGTACTTAAGAAGTACTAGTTCTATGGAGATAAGGAAGAGTTCAATGTAAAGAGTTACATTGATGCAAACTTCTGAAAGGACAGAAAATTAATCGAAATATATATATATATGATATATAAAAGTGAAAGTTTGTTGATAATTGGAAGTGTTCCAATGAAACCATTTAAAAGGAAATGCCGAGTATCTATGCGTTAGAGAACAACAGTGGACACTATATGGATCTGGAAGTTCATGAGATGAACTTATAGATATTCCTCTCATTGATGACAAGTATGGAATCCTTGATCATGCAATGTGGCTAAAGGTTAGCAAAGGAATATTAGATCACATATTATGGAAACTCCATGTCATATGTGTGACATACATCGAAGAGATGAGAGACATGCAGTTAAAAACTGACTTTGGCAAGGTGTTGCCATAACTCACTATGTTCGCACAAGAGCACAGTAACATATGGGACATGTTTGAAGATCACTACGAATATGATTCAAGGGTGATTGGCTCGCAGTGCAAGTGGGAGTCTGTTGGTATGTATGCCCTAAGAGACAATCATGGGATGATTGGTTGGATACATTAAGATTGATTTGATAAACATCAAAGGCAAGCTTCCAATTCTTTCTGGTTCAGTCATATGAGATAGTGATAGAACATATTGAATGTCTAGAGAATGACAATACTCAATGATGTAAGCTTTCAGGTTGAGGACCTGAACGATGAGTTCATACGGATGCTAAGAGTTTGTACATTCTTGTTATGTCCCTAGTTGGATGTCATTGTGGAAGGTAGATAGACAACAATGACACACAAGACTAGATTGTGGTGTTGGTTGATGACAGAATCTCATTAGTCATGATATAGAGATATTAAACAAACACATAGGTACTTGTTAGAGAACAAGTGTACCGGACATACCCACCGTGAGTTTGACACATGGAACCATGACATGGTAGTCACAGTCAGTACTCACAGTTATGGTGGTGAGTGTGATTCTTTGACTTGAAATCACTACACTCAACACATGTCGTTGGGCACACTTTGACATCATCAAACACAGTCCTGAAACATGGGTTGTTATAAAGGTGATGATTGGGTGGCTTTGACACATGGGGCTTTTGAGGGGTGAGTGATAGATATGGGATTTGCCCCTCCTGAGGGAGTTTCATATCCATGGCCGCTTGATGAGTAGAATTGAGAAAGGTGTGCACGCATGTGTGAATCAGTATGTGATATTGATGTCATACATATATCTTCCAATCTACTCTGAGATCAAGAAAGTGAATGAATGTTGACAGGATGATTGTTCCATGCCTCGAGTTCATTCAGGATATCAGTGACAAAGGAATTATACATTCAATGTAACACCATTCACGGATTGTAGGATTGAAAGTTGTTCTCCAACTTTCTATTTCACTTGGGTAGCACTGATGTGTGACTAGGCACCACTCTTTACTTGTGAAGTCATAAGTGTTATGGAATTTCACTGCCAATGTGAAATGGACCTGCAGGGTCACACACATAGGATTTAACCTGGAAGAGGAGTTTTGTCCACAAACAATGTTTAGATTGATTACTAAAGGAGTTTAGTAGTTCAATTAAACACTCAATAAATTGATAGCTCAGTATCATAGTGTTCATGGTGTTGGACCGATTGATTAGAGTATCGGATTGATTGAAACTGCAATTGACTATTTCTGCACAATCTGCACTCCCAACCGATCAGCTCATGTGATGAATCGATCGACTGAGCTTGGTGAACCGATCGACTCAGGTAGTGAGTCGATCGACTCATGGATAGGGTGAAATGACCAGTTCAAGTGTTGAACCGATCGTCTCAACTGGTCCAACCGAGCAAGTTGGGAAAGTAAGATTGTTGAGAAATTTCTTTTCGTTTCACTTGCCCAATTTGATTGGAACAAGGATTGGTATTTGGTACCAATTTGAAACAAAAGAGGAAAAGTCAATCAGGAACTGATCAGGACCACAAACCGACCGGTTCAGAAGTGAACCGACCATTTCATGGGTCCCAACTGATCGGTTGAGGTGTCAACCGACCGGCTCAGGTCCCCAACCAACCGTTTCAAAAATGAAATGATCGGTTCAGGTCACGCAGTTGGTTGTTTTTTGTGGAAAATCTCGAACCTTTCTACTCCTGCTTTAGTCCCACATTTCCCGGGATAGAGAACCCTATCCCATGACCCTCCTATATATAGGGGTATTGGGGGCTTCTCAAAGTACAACTCGGTGCAACCAGTTGCTCTGTAAAGTTGTTGTTCTCTCTGGTTTTAGTAACCAAGAGAGCCCGAGCAAGTGCTATCCGATAAGGGAGGCACATCAAGGGAAAGACAACTACAGAAAGCGACTAGTGGTAGGAGAGTGTGTCGGCAACTAGTACGCTGATAGGAGGGTGTGACTCTTTCCAATTCATTGTGAGACAAGGATATTGGAGTTCCAGGTGGTCCGTGTGGACTACTTCAGAGGCGGGAGATTTCTACCGCTTGGAGGACACCTGTCAATCCTGACAGTCCCAGTGAGACCAGTAGTCGACAGTTCTGGTGTGACTAGGAGGTGCACAGACACCATCCAAGACCGGAGGTGAAGACCACGCAAGCCGCGAGGTATTGTCACCGAGCAAGCCTCGGGAAAAGGTATGATTCCACAAACCATCCCTTCCTATTGTATAGACGTTGACGCGTTTCCTTGTTCTGGGTTTGGGGAGGAAAAATTTTGTGTTTTCGCTGTCTTCTCTGCCTCCCCTAAAACCCAACACATACTTGTTGTCTTTCCTCAATGCTGGATCAAGATCATACCTTCCCATGTCATCAACTTAGCTGTGAGGGGTTCGTTAAACACACCTTAAACTTAAGGGGTTTCCCTTTCCTCTCAACATAAGAAGTACCATGCTCACTTTTATAGAAACTCAACTCTCATCATGAGCATTAGGTACACCACTTCCCCTCTTAGGCCTAGGAACCCTAGGTTCACTTTTAGGTGTCCAACTGCATGCTCTATCTCTTAACCACAAATCAAGCATGCAAAGGGCATGACATGCACTTCCTGTCATCCTTCAACTCGAGCAAAACTTAGAGTTGGGTCCTCCTTAGGGATCACCAACTAGGTATAATGCCACCCTACCTGTCACTAAACCTCTCCAGGGTATACAGAACTTCTTCTTCCTTTCTCAGAAGGTAAACACTTATATCACAGGCACATAGGTCCTAGAAGCCTCATCCTCTCTATTTGGTTCCTCTTAAAGGTGACCAAGATATCATCAACCTCTAGGGATTGAGTATGAGGCAACCACTATCATCCACTTAGGTCGCATCATCCTCAAATCCCCACTATTCCTCATATCTCAGATTCTAGGCTTCCAACCTTCTTGCATGGGTCCTGCATTCTCTCCAGTGCTAACCCTACAAACAACCTTACTACTTGAGGTTCTCTCTCCAAGAAGGATCAAGCTCACAAGCATACCTCCACCTAGACGAAGCCTATGTTCAACTTATGTTCACTCACAGTTATCCATAGCCCCTTATGCTTATCACATAAGCTATCTGTCACACTCTCCCGACCAGGGTTTCAACTAATTGCTCACACTACTGATACATTCTGGGTGCCTATTATACCCATATAAGCTCATGGGGTTTCCATAGGTTCTTCTCTAACCTCATCAGTGAAGGAGCTATCCTTCACTCTAACATACAAGACCCTTCCTAGGGTTGGTTCGCCTGAGATACTGGGTCATCCAATCTCTCATGGCTCATACGCCATCCAAGGCATGTCTATCCAAACATGTGTTCTAACTCATCTTGCCATCTCTCTCTAACCTTCACTTAGGGTTAGGGTTAACATCATCCTCAAAGGATGTGCCAGGTCTCTACTTGTAATGGAGATCTCTATATCTAAGACGAACTCTCTTTATTTATCCTCCTGACAAGAAGGTCTAGCCTCAGGTCTCTTCTGAGGGCATGACAAGTTATGTCATACGACCTAAGCATGTATCTATTCTTTAGTTTACACTTAATCTATTAAGCTTATGTCCATGACATCTTATTTACATGCTTTTCATTAATTTGGTGGAGGATTCCTTAAACCTTATCAACCTTATCCATACGTCAAGACGGTGAGGAGAAGAGAGAAAACCCTAATCCTTAAGGTCCTTAACAGAATTTGTGATGAGAAGGGATGAATAAGATGAGAAAGTCCTAAAGGGATATTATTTCGATTCATACCCTAAGGCTCTGACTGGTTCAGTGTAAACACAGTTTTCCTGGAACTCATTTTCCCAGAATTGAAATTGAGTTCCTGGAAAATGACTTCCAAATGATTGGTTTGAAACTTCAGTTTTCCTGAAACTTAATTTCCATCTGATTGGTTTGTTGTAACTGTAGGCACAAAATCTAGATATAGAAAGTGTAAATTTATGTTTCAAGATATAGTGTAATAAAAATCAATATTGAAATGAAAATAGTTAATTGGTAAAATCCAAAATGATAGCATGAACAACATAGATAGTGTAAATTTATGTTTCAAGATACAAATCAGTTCCAGGAAATTGGAGTCCAACATGATAATGGAAAAAACTAAAACAAGAGTCAATCATCCATAAAATTTGTTGTAGCTGAATTATCTCTATCATGTTATCCTTCTTAAGTAGTGGTCTTGTGTCTCTTTTCAACAAATTTGTGAAGCCAAGTCATCCTCCTATTTGGATTGCAACTCATGAATACTTTGGCATCTATAGCATTGCCACAAAGATGTGTCAAGGCATCTATTATGACTTCATCATCAAATATGCCTAACTCATTTATTTTATCCAACTCCTCGGATATCTTACTTCCATCCAAATATTCTGGTTCTGGTCTAGGCTTTGAGAAAACCTCAACCAACCTATCAATCTTACTAGTAAATTTTTCAACCATGTCATCATCTCCTTCTCTCATTCTTTTTTTAGTTTTGTTTTTCATCCTTGACCCACTTGTAGGAGGAGTTTCCTTTGACACATTTACATTTTGGGATTCAGGGACTACCTCACAATCTTCAATTCTTATGTCTACGTGTTCATCATCTTCAGTCAAATCAACATGGTCCTTTGAGTTTTGTCCACCTGCAATTTGACCTATCGGCCTTCGTATTGACTTGAAGAATTGCCATGTTGCCTTATCATTTCCACAAATGATGCTCATTTCATTGTACAATGGGATGGGCTTGTTTATGTACTCTTCAGCCTTGGGATGTGCCTACAATAATCAATACTTTAGATAAAGTATATAAAAAAACAAAAATTGTTTGTATGAAATACTTACACGAATGTAATCTCTAGCAACTTCTAGATTCATATTAATTGTGCAGTTGACATTGTCAAAATCATTTATGCCACTTTGGTTTTTAATTTTCTGAATTTCTTCCCAATGCTTCTTCACAGTTCGTAGATGATTTTCCATAAAAGATGCTTTGCAAAGATTACCCAAGTTGAATTCTTTATTAACTACTTCTGTTGTTTTGTGAAATGCGGTAGATTTGAATGTTTTATCTACCTTATAACCATCAGTAGCAAGGGTGGCAAGATATCTAATAGCAAACTGACTCCAATTTTTTTGCCATCTAAAATTTTGGGTTCCTTTTCTTGATGTGGTCAGTTGAGAGTTATCAACATGTTGTTCCATCTATATAAAAACAATTATAAACTCATCAAAACAATAGAAAAGGTTAAACAATAGGTAGCCATGGTGAGCTTATAATTATAAAAAAGTGCTCCATCTCTGCACATAGATCAATCCATTTATGTCCATCTATGTTACGTAGAAATATTCATTCATCAAAATAATAGGAAACCATCAAACAATATGTTGTCATGATGGGCTCAAACTTTACAAGAATTCGATCCACATATGTACCATCTATGTACATGCAAATATTCACTCATAAAAAATCAGGAACAAAATTAAGGAATTGACAGTCACATTGTGCATACAATTTTAATAAAATGTAAAACGAGTTTTTTGCCCAAAAAAATACAAATACAAATGTCTTAGTTTGAGAAAATAACACATGATGAGCTTTTGGAAATAAATGGTTACATATTATTTGTTCTATCCTGATAGTCACTCCACATCAATGTAGCGATATTGTCCCTCTTGTCCCTCCATACTTGATTCCTATCTCTTATCTCTCTATTAGTCCATGTTTGAGAGTAATTTCCATATGAATCATCAATCGACTCAGTTGGGTGATCTTTTTGTAATATTACTCCTTCATCTTGGTATTCTCCTGTGACAAATTCATCTCTAGTTGTGTGCACTTCCATTATGTAGTTATGCAAAATTGAACAAGCCAACACCATATCAACTTGTGTTTCAAAAGGGTAACATGATCTCACATTTAGACACCTAAATCTTTTCTTCAGTAAACCAATTGTCTGTTCCACTGCATTTCGTAGAGAAGAATGTTGAAGATTAAATCATGCATCACGTGTTCTAGGTCCATTGGTGCGAGAGAAATCCTTTAGGTGATATCGTGTACCACGGTATGGAGTAACAAATCCTGGCATAGTGGTATATCCAACATCTGCTAAGAAATATTTACCTACAATAGGAAAGTTCAATATATCTTAATGATTACAAGGTTAAAATTTCAATTTTTTGATATTTTTATAATTTACCTTCTGGAACTTTTAGCCCACTTGGGTCTTCTACTGCACTTTTCAATACAATCATATCATTTGCCGATCCTTCCCAGCCAACCCCAACATAGCATATTTTGCAATTAAAAGTGCAAGCCACTATGACATTCTGGGTTGGGTGATCCTTTCTACCACGAAATCTTGCTACAATGTCATTTGGTACTGTAGCGGTAATATGTGTACCATCAATTGCTCCTATACAATCCTACATATACAATGATCTTGTATAAATAATTAAACTAATTATAAATAAAATGTAAAAGTTTAAGGTATTGACCTTGAAATAAGGATAGAACTTATTTGGATGACATGTAATTTCAAGAGGAGTCGTGGATGGAGGAGTTCTAATATAATCATCACAAAGAAAGCCTATGACATATAAACATTTGTTGAAATATCGGCTGACCATCTCCTGTGCTCGATCATAAGAATTAGAAACTCCACGTTGAAGTGTACCTTGTCCTAATATGCTTAAAAACATTGCTAGTTGGTCCTCAACTGACATATTTATAGTATCTCGTAAAAGGTATCGACCCCTCAAAATATTGCATAACCTAAAAAAGGTGGCTCTCCTCATTCTTGTTTCTTGAAGGCAACTTTGTTTTGTTCCAAGGAGAATTCTCTTCATTATGGTAGACATGGGCTTATTCCTAAGTGTGTATCGTCGTTTGAGTTCAATACGATGTTGGGACCGTCCTTTGAGTAATATCATCATTATCATGAGTATGATGATTATACATGATTGTTCTTCTTCATTGAAGTCAGCATAGTTAACCATCTACACTCAAAAGAGATCTGCCATTATATTTAAGTTCAAAAATAATAAAATAACATTCTTAGAATGAGTTTGTTGTAATAATGTCAATGATGAACTAACAAACATTCAAGAATAAAAATCATTTCTACTTTTATACTTCAGGTGAAATGTGCCTAACAAATATTGAAACAGCAAGTTCAATATTCAAAATCTGCAAACCAACTATTTAAAATGACCTATTCTAGTACATCAATAATGATGGATCGGCTAGTATTCATTTTTTTAGAATAAAGAAATCAATATTTACAATTATTTTTCAGTTCAAACCAGAGGTAGTCGCCGCAAAGAAACTCCCCCAAACTTGGCGTGAGTGCTTGATGCGATGTGCTCTAATACTGAAAGGGATTAGATATAGATGGTTGTTATTTTTAAGAATCGGATCAACCCTTTGCACATGGGAATAACATTGATTCTCATTCACAAAGAACAATTGTTGATTAAGTTGCCGGTAAAGAAAATGATCAAAATAGCTATGAATAGTACCTTTGGCGCAGCGAGAGGGGGAAGGTCCGTTGATGGTTTAGGCGTTACAGATCGGACTGATAGTGCCGTAGGCGTTACGAGGACTGGAACGGAAGGCGGGTTTAGTAGATTGGGTGATGATCATACCCTTGTCCTGAAATAAAATGAGATGCTATGGAGAAAGGAGGCAGAGAAGCAGGTAGATTTAGGGGGAAGAAGAATGAGGCACCTGCTCAGACGGCTCGGGTCTTCATTTTCAAAATCAGCAAGCACGCATGGGAGCCACTGCGCCGCGTTGCTGACGGAATCATCAGGGCCAAGAGCCCGAACCCGCCGGCGAACTGGGCGGGGAAGGAGGAGACGAAGGAGGGAAGATGGAGGAGAAAGGAGGAGTGGTGATGGTGGCGGGAAAGAGACAATGGTGGTGGAGAAGAGAGGGTATCGGGGGTGACGGAGAGAGTCAGTCGGGTGCCACGGACGGATGGAAAGACCGTCGAACGATTTGTCTTCTCCGGGGAGCCGCCTCCTCCAATCATCGCACAAGCGAGCGGGCGAGATGCGGGTGCAGTGGGAAGTCGTTTTCCTGCCGCTTTCTCATAGAAATCATTTTACGGAAGCGTATATATATGGTTGGGAGTCTAGGAAAAATTGGGGAATTCAACTTCCGGACTTTCAACAAACCAGTCACATGAAATTGAAAACGGAACTCAACTTCCAGTGTTTTCTAGACAATTTACAACAAACCAGTCAGACCCTAAGACCTTGGCCAGACAGTCACACAGATCCGAGAGTCCTCGTATTCCGATTAGTGGTGTGGAGGAAAATATTGCCAGCCCTCGGTCGTGATCCTTTTCTAGACACCTCCGTCTTTCAGATAATCCTCTAATAACTCCCTTGGGTTCTATGGAGTTTGTAAAATTTAATAATTACTAACGGTTAAGTGAGGAACCTACGCTCTGATACTAAATGTTATGACCTCACCTTCCGGTAACCCCCAATTAAGGGAGACCGAGAGGTCGAATCCTTACCCATAACTTCCAGATCAAAGGTTCGGCATTTAATCAAGAAAAATTATTAAATTTCAACAATCTACACTGAAAAGCTGTAATAAATAAAGTTTTGCATACCTTTGAAAAGTTGGAATTTCTAACCCTCTATCCATAGTTGAACTAGTCTAACTAAAACCTCCTTGTTCTTTAATTTGTGAATTCACAAAGTGCCACTTTACTGTTTGTCCTTTTTTGGGATTTTGTACCTAAATCGCCGACAAACAAAACATCGGTCAGCCAAAGCTGGTATGTGGGGGAAACACTAATCGTGCAATTATCCATAATAATGTATTGCAATAAATTATAGTTTAACAAACAATTTTTTGGTTTAAATATAATTGTGTGATCCATGTATATCATATCCCAATTATACCCCTCATGATCCCACCTAACAGGTGAATCAGTTTCTAGGGTTGAGTCACATGGCACTACCCATAGGTAGCCCACTCCTGAACTCATGGCATGCTAAGAGTCTCATGGAACTATACATGTGTAGCCCAGTTTCTAACTCATGATAGCCTAGACCTTGCTCTAGGTTATCCTTTTTAGCCTTTGTATAGCCACATGGGTGAACCCAGATCTAAGCCAGTTATATGTATACATTTAAAGTGATAGTCATAGTCACTCTATAGTTGCATTAAATAAAAGCATCCAATAGTTAATTTCAAGCAACTGATAAAACCACGATAAACCCTCGGAAAACTAACTCGGAATATTCATAAGCGTAACCACATACTTGTTCAGTAGATTTCTCAAGCTAATATCAATTCCAACCAAGAAATCCATTCAAGCAAATAGTTCAACCACACAATCAAGAATCCTGAAAAACACATGTACTCTATTTACTACACACTTTATGAAGATTCTTTCTATTCAACTTGAAATTGCTTCCTAAGGTTTCCATATCCATTTTAGGGTTTTGTTTTGAAATTAGGGTTTCACTTCATCTTTTATTATTCTAAACCCTAATTTTGTACCATTACTCATAAACCCTAATTATCTCATCTATTCTTCAATATTAAGGTTATCTTAACAAAATATAACCCCATCTTTGGATTAAAGGCACCATTAACCATTAATTAAGTTCATTAGGCCTATTTTACATTAAAGCTATTAGTTTTATCCTTTTAATCCATGATAAGATCATTGTACACATTTATCATTAATTCAAAGTTCATTATAGTCTAATCACATATGAACTGAATTTGCCATAATTCTACCTTTTATTCATGAGAAAACCCTAATTACTACATTTAGGGTATTTATCCAGAATTAAGGACTTTTGTATTCAAAAAACTTAGAACCATCATTTAACAACGTATTTTCACATCTTTCAAATTATATATATGATCTTATCCTCTTTTTCCCTTAATTGGGGGTTACCGGAAGGTGGGGTCATAACAAAATGTCCAATCCAAGAGGGAATGTTATAGTCAGACAGGGTGGGAAACCCTGATCGGTACCCCCACACCAATAAATAGGATCCCTTCGACTTCACCCAAGCATCCCGAAGGAGAAAAACCTACTTTGGTCCCCGATATCTCCCTCCCTCTCTCAATTGCTTGCTCTCTGGCAAGCTTCCGACCGTGGTGCCACCATAGGATCACACACAGAATTAAGGAGGAGAAGTGAGGAAAGGACGAGTCTTCCCTCGGCTATGAAGTGAACCAAGGAGGATAGAAGAGACCTTTCACGCTGACCTGATGCTTGGCTCACATGGGACACGCCTCACACATGGTGTGAGGTGATTAGGGGAGACTGGTTCACATGGATTTTGCTAGGGAAGGGTTATTTTTCTGACATGGTATGTTTGTATTAGTCCAGATTAATTAATTTTGAGAAGATGCTAGGAAATCATAGGATAACCAGATAATGGCATATGATATATGAAAATTGATCAAAAAATGGAAGGAATCCACTAAAAATAGAATTTTAGCTTGATTCTTCTTGCAATTCGAAAAGTGTATAAAGTTGTCATTTTTTTTGTCGACCAAAACTCTGTTGCTTTTTTTGTATTTTTGTATTTGAGTAAATACAATGCTTGTCAATCCTCAAGATGAGGACCAACGGAAATACAAACACATATCTTTACAGCATCACTATCTATAAAGAATCGGACAATAGACCATCAGAAGTGAAGCGAAAAACTAAAGGGTCTCCCGCCAAGAAGGCCTCAAGACTGTAGGTTTAAAGCTAAGACATATAAGAATAAAGAGAGCCTCATCACTCGAGAAAGAAGAAGAACAGACCAGCATCAAAGAAATCAAGATCCTTCAGCCATATCTGATGAAGGATTTCTATTCTAGAGAAGAAGGAAACTTCAGTAGAACCATCCAACAACGGCATCTGAACTCTCAAGAAACGAGAAAAGAAGAAAAAAAAGGTGCCAGCCACAGAATGTCAAATAATACCAAGATAGTCACCCTTGACCCTATTCCATAAACTTTTGAAGGATAGGTGAAATCCCTCATGAGATCTTCTGTTTCTCTCAACCCACAGGTTGTAATGGTAGAAAAAGAGAAGAAGTTTTCCTTGTTTATCAAGCTTCATAGCCTTGTTCCAGTCATCAAAATTGCTAAGATTAGACAAATAACTTTCCTCAGCAATCCAATTAAAAAAACTCTTACAGAACTCAAATTCATTAAGTAAATGGTTGGTGTCTTCATAATCTTTAGAACAAAGATAACATCTTGAGGTAATATGAATACCAATCCTTCTGAGACAGTCATCAGTAGGAAGTTTATTAAGAGCCATTTTCCACATATGACAGGAGTATCATCTGGGCATATTACAATCCTAGTTCCATTTGAATAAATTACTACAGGTACCTTTCACACGAATAGATTCCCAGAAGCATTTCAAGGTAGGCTCACTAGATTTCTGGAAACAAATAGAATCACTACCCCCACAGGGGGCCTTTTGAGAGTAAATTAAGTCTGAAACTCTTTGTTCATTCTTCTATCTTTGATGAACCAAGAGACATCACAGATAATGCTATTCACATGACTATCAAATTTGAACCCAGTCTTCAGATAAACATCTTTACCCATACATTCTTCAATATGGTAACCTCCTTCAATCCTTGGGTCCAACCATAATAAAACATTCATACCATCCCCAATGGTAAACTTGATATGAGGCTTGATAATATCTCTCAAGTTAAGCAATTTTCTCAAGATCCATGACCAGGAAGAGTTAGAATGAGCCGTCCAAAAGGAGCCATGCTTGAAATACTTCTCATTAATCAACTTGACCCAGAGCATATCTTTCTTACTTGCCAAATTCCACACATTAACACAAGAGCAAGAAATGGTAGATTCTCTGGATTTCCTAAACCCAAGACCTCCTTCAGCTTTTAGAAGAGTAACTTTATCCCAAGGAATAAGGTGAAGAGAGCTATTTCCTTCAGAATTGCTCCATAGAAAATTTCTACAGATAGAGTCTATGATATTACACACAGAAATCGGGAGGGGGACAGAAAAAGAAATGGATAGTGCTGAGGGTAGACTACTATACTTAATAAGTTCACATCTTCCTGTAAGGGACAAAGTTTTTGATTTCCAACCCTCCAATTTTGATTTGATACGATCAATAAGAACGGCACAATCAAACTTTTTAAGCTTCCCAGTAAACATAGGTACTCCCAGATATTTCGAAGGCAAGGTACATTCAGAGAAACCAGTAATGTTCATGATAGAATCTTCAGGCGCACATTTACTAAACATAATAGAGCTTTTTTCATAATTGGCCTTCAAACCAGAGCTATCTCCAAACTTTTCAAACAAATCCTTAATGGTCCTAGCATTTCTCTCGCTAGCCTCAACAAACACCATAAGGTCATCATCAAAAATAATGTGGGATACATACAAATCCTTAGATGCTTTAATAGGGATGAGGTTCTTATTATCAACTGCACATGTAATCATTTCAGTGAACCCTTGCATGACAATAATGAAAAGATAGGGAGCTAAGGGATCTCCTTGCCTAATCCCATTAGTAGGTCTAATCTTAGGTCCAGGCTCTCCATTAATAAGAATTTGGTAAGAGGTGGAAAGAAACATAGCTTCGATAAGTTTAATCCACCTTATAGGAAATCCCATTTTGAAGAGGATAGAGAAGAGATAACCCCATTTCACATAATCATACGCTTTTGTAAGATCAACTTTGACACACATCTTGCTAGTTTTTTGTCTATTAAAATCATGGATAAGCTCATTCGTGAGCATAATAGCATCTTTAATACTTCTATTCTTAACAAAAGCACATTGGTTTGGACTAATAATGTCAGGGAGGATAGATTGCAACATGTTAGCCATAAGCTTTGAAATAATCTTATAAGTAGTGTTGCAAAGGGCTATAGGGCGCCAGTTCTTGAGATCGTTGTTATCGTGACCCTTGGGAATGAGAGTAATAAAGGTATTGTTCGCCTCCTGTAGCATAGAACAAGACTTGAAGAATTCTTTAACAGCCTCACTGATGTCTTTTTTGATGATGTGCCAAGACTTTTTAAAAAAGAGGCCATTCAAACCATCAGGGCCAGATGCCTTTTCAACTTTCAGCGACTCCACCATATCATCAATCTCTTTTTGCGTAATAGGAACAGTAAGAATATCTTTGTGTGCATCCAAGAGCTTAGCCCCCTTTCCAAGCACCTTTAAAGGATCCACACGAACCTTTATTATTAAATAGGTTATCATAGAATTCAAAAACAGTAGCATGAATAGCTTTGGGGTCACTGGTCACATTCTTCTTATTTTTGAGAGAATGGATATTACTCCTTTGTCTTCTCATTTTCATGGACACGTAGAAGAATTTTGAGTTACTGTCTCCCTCTTTAAGCCATTGGACACGATATTTCTATTTGAGGAACATTTTTTCTTTAAAAGAAGCTTCCTTAGCAATTCTTCTGGCTGCAATAGAATCTTCCCAAATAGTATGATCTAAAGGGTTGTCATCTGCTCTTTCTTATAAACTGAGAGTAGATTGTCATTTCATAGCAACATCACTAAGGTAATTGCATAGAGAGTTTTTATTCCAGCTGATAAGATTGCCTTTAAGATTGTGAATCTTCCTATAGACTTTGTACATAGCATGTCCATCCACCTCAATGTTCCAAGCCTTTTCAACGATTTTAAGAAAGTCTTCCTCCAGAGTCCAATTGTTGATAAACCTAAAGGGGTCTTTGACACTTCGAGCAGAACCAATATCCAGACAAAGGATCTTGTGATCACTCACAATATTAGAAATAACCGATCTAGAGAAGGTTTGAAATATATTGAGGGCGTTCGCATTATAGAGAATTCTATCAATCATCGTAGTGATATGCTTATCACCAGGTTGGTGGTTATCCCAAGTAAACTGAGGCCCCTTCAAATCAAGATCAAAGATAGAGCAATCAAGCAAACAACTGTTAAAATCCCTCCTGAATTTTTCAGAAGGTGGGTAGTCACCAATTTTCTCATAATTCTTGCGAACAACATTGAAATCACCAAGAAGAAACCATGGATCTGAATTAGAAGGATGATGATTTCTAATAGTATCCCATAGATGAACTCTCTCATAATCATCATTATGGCCATTGACAACAGTAAAGAAGAATCTAAAATTTTCAGAATTAACCTCACAAAAGATAGTTTGATCAGTTTCATGAACCTTATTCACCAAATAGAAGTTGGGATCACAGATGATAACTATTCTACCAAGAGGATGTGATTCAAGATTAGTACAATAAGCATAACTTGGAAAGAAATTTCTCATGAAAGACTTAATTTTCCTTCTTCTAAGCTTTGTTTCAATGAGGATGAAGATATGACCCTTCACCCTCCTCAACTCCTCCTGGACTCCAGAGATTTTATTACTAATACCTCTGACATTCTAGGAGGTGATCTTAAAAAAACTCATGGCTTCACCCTGGCTGTTGAGTTGACAGCCTCAACGATCAAAGGAGATAGTTGAAAACCCCTAGGGGCAGATGAAGAAGATGAATTATCTAGTCTATTAAAGATATTGATATTAACTTTGCCTTGACATCTAGGAGGCAAATCATGGGCTTTCCCTTTTTTGTATGAGAGGATAGAACCTTGAGTGCTACCATCAATAGCAGGGGAGAGCTGCGGGGTAACCAAATTAGAGGGAGGAGTATACACTGATGTCTTGACCTTCAAGCCTTCAACCTCTGAACAATTTAGCAACAAATCTTCCATAGTAGCATCATCATACCCCAAGACTTCATTCACTACCTTTGATAATTCCAGATCTTCAATAGTATCCACCTCCTGTATTTTGTTTTTCAGTACAACTATCTTTGCTTCATCCTCAACCTCTTCAACTATATATACAGATTAACCCATGTTGTGCTTAGACTGAATAGCAGGAATAGATTGTGTCTCCTTCTTCTCTATCCATTGTAATTTACTAGCAGTGACACCCCTAGATAGAGGAATCTTCTTAGACAACATAGTTCTAGTATCATAGTTACCATGTCCAAGGAATCCACAACTAGCACACTTATGAGGGATCCATTCATAGCTTAGATTTACTGAGTGTTCATCACCGTCATCACTGACCAGCGAGACTTTGTTCAGGAATTTGGCAGAACAACTCATAAGCACCTCGATTCGCATGTAGTCGATTCGCTTCAAGTTTCTGGTGTTTTCGTCTGTTTTTATAGGTCACCCAATGAACGAACCAACCCTTTCAAAGAACATAGGATCCCATAGTTCTAGAGACATTTTGTAAATTCTGACCCAGATAGGAACATCACTCAACACCATTTTCTTCTGGTCATCTCCTGGTTTCCATCTCTTCAGAACAACAGGTCTACCAAGGACACACCATTCTCCCTTCATCACCAGATCTAGATCACTTTTTTATCGAATCTAATCAGAAAGAACCCATCACTTCTATCAAAGAGTTCAAAGGATCTGAGAGGCCTCCAGATTTCCACAAAGTGATTGAGTAAGGTAGGGATATGTGGCTTGAAGTCAATGATGTATCCTAGCAAGCAGTTTCTCCAGCGCTCTGTGTTCTTAACAACTTCTTGTTTAGGGTACATGATCTTGCCTTCGCAGATTGATAGCTCCTTCAGATTCAAAGCTGGTGGGCCCCCAACTGATAAACTTGATACTTCTTCCCATTTCTTCGGTCGAGAATCTCCCAGATATGCATTAGTCTTTATTGGATTTTTTCCAATAGGAACTCCTTCAGGGATCTCGCATCTTGTTGTGTCGATATGGTCAGGTGGCCAGTGTAGCACCGCCGCCATTGGTGTCGCCTTCTCTCTCAAGGAAGGGAGACGCATGGGAGCCATCGCAACAAGAACTTTTATATCATTGTCCTATTCATGGATTTTAACCCTAAAAGTTGTCATCTTTAATGGTTTTATTAAGTAAAAACCCTAAGTTTTGATGATAATTAGATCTAATTATGTTCCCTCAATAATTTTAGTTGAATATTAACTTGTTGTTAATGAAAGAAAGAATTAGATCTAAAAAGATGATCATTGGACATAGTATGATTAATGTATGGTTCCATGTATATAAAAATGTGTTAATGGGCCTAGAAACCATAATTTTGGTAATTATGAGTTTTAATGGTTTTATTTCAAAAATCCATGAATAGGACAGAGATATGATGATCCTAAGACAAATTGAGAATAAAAGACCCTTAAATGGATAATTTGAGTAATTAGGGTTTTTATGAGTAGAAAAGTTGTTTTAGGGTTGGTTGACCTAAAAAGGATAAAGGTTGAGAAATAGATCTAAGAAACCCTAATGAATCCTAATAAGGCTTAGAAACCATAGAAATGAGTCTCAAGTCAATAAGGAGTTGTTTGGGATGTTATTGTGACGATTATGCTCTATACATGCTTTTCAGGATCAAGATTTGCTTGATTGGTTGCTTGACTTACTTGATTGGACTTCTTGATTAAATTGAATATCTTGCTTATATTTGAGACTTCAAATGAGGTATGTGGTTACACTTATGGCTAATTTCTCTAGTTTCATGGAAATTTATGAGATTTTACCGGTTTCTTGAGATTAACTACTTGGATGAACTTTAATTCTTGCAACTATAAAGTGACTATGGCTATCACCATAAATATATGTGCATGATTGGCTCAGACCCTAGTCATTCTATATATCTTTGAGTGCTTGTGTGAGATGGATGACCTTATTATTGGTCTACCCTTAGGGTAGGATCACTAGGTTATCATGAATAGATGTTTGGTCTACCATTGGGTAGGATCATATGACTATACAACTCTATGTCTTTGTTTACCTGTTGGGTAGGATCAAAGGGGGATATTTGGGATCTATCATGTGAGAAAGGTAGTATCCATTTTCACTACAGGGACAAAATAGAAGCTAGGATATGTTAGGATTGACTAGTTATGTTTAAGACGTAAAGTTTTATTTGTTAAGCTGTAATTTAGTTGCAATATGTTGTTACAAATAGATGCAAGCTTTTGTTTTCCCCACATACCAGTATAATATGTTATACTGACTGACGTTTTGTTTGTTGGCATTTTAGGAATACATGAAAGTGGATTAACATTTAAAGTGACATTTGAATGATAAAGCTAAATAAAGATTGGAGGATTTAGATAGATAGAACTCCACTTTGTGTAAAGTTCCAAACTACAATTTTTTTTAAAGTTACGTGAAAAGAAAATTGTTATCCTATTTTTAAGATTAGTTGTGGTAGAATTTATTAGTTGTTTTTTATTGTATACAAAACCATATTATCATGTTTTGGGATAATGGCTCTAGATTCTTGGTATTCCTTAAGTGGGGGTTACCGAGGGGTGGGGTCATTACACCATCTGTTAGATCTATACTTTGGATGCCAGATAGGCACCACCTCACTCACATGGAGGGTACACAATCTTCTATTGGTTGCTCCTGATTAGTTTCCATTGGTTGGACATCTCTATTGTTATGGTATCCATGTGCTTGAGCGATGGCTCACCCCTCTACTTGATCTGCCTTTTCTGCAACACAAGAATGATGGTTTGTGTGACTGTTGTAGTTGCCACAAAGGAAAACTTTAGAAAGCTTGTAAGTAAGTAAAAGGAAACTTAATAGTATTTGTAGTTATTGCATACATTTCATAGTGGCAAAGGGAATCTTAGTGGAAACCTCCAATGGAATGAATCTCTCTAGATCCCTAGGCTGGTGAAAGACCTAGATGCTATGGCAGAGTGGACCAAGAGGAAGAGGGAAATGCAATACAGAGTCCATACCTCCCATTTGACCCCTCTAGAAGCTTCAATTGGTTTCTATAGACTCATTATCCACCTTGATTTGAGGTGGCAAGGCCTAGGTCAACATCCTCACCCTCAAAATTCCTTCAGATAAGATGGACCTTTATAGTCTAGTTACCTCCTGTAGAAACTAATTCAAACACTCTCTTGACTCTATTTTCTCACTAGTATCAAATATTGACACCTTATAGGCTCTTTTAGGGTCTCTCCTTTCTTCCTCTATTTTTGATCCTCATCTAGGGCTAGCAGTGGAGACCAGAGAGGAAAGGGGGAGGTCAAACTAGAGACATAGGTCGTTCCACACCTAGTTTGAGGGGTTGTTGGATAGATCTTTTTGTTGGGGAGTTATTGGATAGGAAAATAAGGGATTTTGACAATTGGATCAACAAGTTTGAGGGTCATTGATATGAAGTTGCATGCTCCTATGAGATCTAGATGTAGGACACAAAGGCTCCACCATTAGATATCACAGAACGACCTAGATTGGGGCATGCTATGATGCCACCTACCCCTTAAAACTAAACTAGTTGTGTGACATCAAAATGTCATACATTGGTAATGAAATGCTAGAAGTCCAAAGTTTGACAACATTTAAGTCACTAATGTCCTCAATTTCAACCAATCAAATCTCCTTGTAGCAATCTCCAATCATTCTAAAAGTTTAGACTTTGTCTCATAATATACTAGAGTAGCTTCTACCAAAGTTTTACTGACAAACTCCATTATTTGTTTATGCAAATAAACTCTTTAAACAACCATACAAAATATATGTATAAACCTTGAATTCAAGTTAACTAACCATCAAGTCATGATCAAATAAGTCAAACTTACATCATTGAACACATCACAACTCAAAGTCTAACGTTAAATCATTTTAATCCATGTATATTTTAATAGGACACTTCACTTCATAATTAATTAACATTGTATAATAACTCATGTTAACCACCTTTATGTACATAATTAAAAATGGATAACTATTATTGATCCTCTAAAATCCTTGTAGTCATATTTATGAGTAAATGGCATTCATGTTTGCATAAATATCAGCCCAACTTGGAAATTTTCAACTAAGAGTAATCATGAACCTCAATTATTATATTGGTTATTGAAACCTTAAAATTGAGGCTCTCACATTCACCCCACCTTATATAGAATTTCATCCTCAAAATTCAACTAATATCATAGTCAAGGTGATATAAAAGTGTTTCTTCTGCCTATAGGGCAACACTTCTAGGTGTCAAGACTATCACAATTTGTAATTGTACTCCAAATTGTCATCTTAGAATTTTAGAGGATCTAGGGTGTACCCACCCCACTGTAAATAGGTTGAAAATCATTTTTTTTCTAAAATAGGGGTTTAAGCATTAATGTCTTAAACATGGCATGACATTCATTTACTTTAGTATTCACACTCCTTAGTCCCTTAATAATAAGAGTTTGTTCATAGTTTTGAATTTGAGAAGGAGTTTCTTACGGTTTCATCATCCATCTCACGTATGTATGTTGATATCAAAATTTCATAACATTATTTACTAGAATTTTCTCATTTAACATCATTAGTGTGGTCTATGGTGACATCAACCACTATTACTATTATGACTCAACACTCCCTAGAATGTTCTGCTACTAAGATGGAAACTTAATGATGAGATAAAATAATGAATATTTTTGTTGGTAAACTTACATAAAAATAATAGAGTTTCATTTACATTGGATCTTGGAGTCCTTTATATACTTGTGACTTCATGCACTGATCTTCTATCTAACTATGTCATCTACTTTTTTCTACTATGTGCCTACACTCTCTATCTTATTTATGCCTTGCTCATGTTGATTCTTTTCTTGTCCATGTTTTATATGCACATTGACTACTACTTGTGTTCCAGCACTCTCTATTCTAGTTCATGATGATAGTGCCTGAGTTGAATACAATGATTCCTATATGTTGTTGTTTACTTCGACTCTAGATTCCACTTCACATTGATCAAGAATATCATTCTACCTACCTACTTACCCACATAGAGACCATCTGCTTGATAAGGAGTATTGATTGATTTCTTATAAATTTGAGGGAGAGAAACAATCTTCTATGGGCTTGATTTATCTTTTGTTATTCTGCTTTAGTCTGTATGTCTATTTGCAAGCTGGCTTAGGATTCTCCTAAGATCCAACTTGAGGGGGAGTATTAGAGAGTCTGTTTAATTAGTTAATTAAGCTATATGGGTCTATATGTAATATGGGCCCTAGTGTGTCTTGGCCCATTAGGGTTTGTCTTGAGTCTGTCTGCCTCCCTCTTATCCTATATACATGAGAGGAGGATTGCCCTTCTATGAATAAGAAAAGCTCTATACAAGGGGATTTCCCCATCATATTGTTTTTCTACATTGCATGTTTCTATAAGTAACATATGAACATATTTTAGCCTAGTGACTAGTGCACAAATTTCATCAAAATCAATACATTCTTGTTGATTGTAGACTTGTTCCACTAACCTTTCCTTATTTCTCTATAGTTATCCTTGTTCATTAAGTGTGTGGTAGTAGACCCACTTGGGGTAATCATATTCCTATTTTATGACCAAGGTTGAAGTATCCACACTTTTTTCTTTTCAAACTGGTCTAATGATCATCTCCAAGGGCATCTTTTGTAGACATGATATCAAGTTGTGAAATGAATGCACTGTTAGCTTTCTCCTTGTAAGCATCACTTGTCTTCACCTTCTCAAACGGGTCACCAATGTTGATCTCCTTTGGGTGGTTCTCTACAAAGTGGAGAATTGGATCCTTATTTTAATCTTGATAGCCTTCTTCTTATGCTTATTGATCCACCTCCTTTTGTTGTAATTTTTTCTAATGTCTTGTTCTTTCAAATTGGAATCACCTCACCTAGAACATATCACAAGCAATGTTCCTGGAAATAAAAGGGTTTGTCTCAAAAAGATGTACATTTATGGACTCTTCTACTCTAGCATGCTCCTTGTTATAAGACACGAAATGATGTATTAGAGAGGCTATGACAAAGAAATGTATCTCTATAACACTTAACATCAAATTTATTAAGACTATACATGGTATTAAGCACAAAAAAGGGAATCCAAAACATGGAAGAAGTCAATTGAGGTAATTCTACAACACTACAACTCATAGAGGGTTTTCCTTAAAGTTGAATGTGTCAAATCCTAGTTTTGCACAATAAATGTGGTGTTTATGGATTTTTCCCAAAATATAATTAGTGTATCATACCTCAATGTTATGGTCATTTCCATATCTTGTAAAGAACTACTTTGTTTGATGCAAAAACTTATTGTGTTGAGGTTGCTAAGGGGAGGGAAAGTTATGCACATAGCCAAAATCATCACAAAATGATTCAAATGAAACATTTTAAAACTCCCCTAGTAACAATAGATATAATGGATGTGTCAAGAAGCTTCATGCTCAACTCATTTACAAAAAGGAGTTGAGAATGAGGGTTGAAAAATCTTTTATCTATTTTCTCAACTTTTTTGTAGCTGCATATTTACATGATCTGGTATTATATGCCAAAGAGATAAATCATTCTTAATAGCTAGCAAGAATTTACCTAGAAAAGGCTTGAGAGAACTTACACCAGTAGAGTACAAGTTACTATTGCTAGTTCCATTATAGGTGACATTGCAAATGAGCACAATAGAAATTCAAGAGAAGCAAATAGGATATCCATCATAATAAATTTTTCTAACATTGTTAGGATTGTAATGTAGGTCATCCACAAGAAGTACATTATGGATGCATAGTGAATAACCTACATCATCCTCACCTAGAATTTTAGCTTTCCATTGTCCTCAAATATTATTGAATTGCATCTATTATTCTTTAGTGAATTGAAGTGTTTGTTGACTCCTTTCATATGATTTGAGCATCCACTGTCTACAACAAATTAATATTTTCTTCCAAAAGAAGAAAGCTCAATGCACATGTAATCCTTTGGGTATGGGGTTACACTAGTACATAACCGGCCTTTAGTGTGAGTTATTTAAGGTCTTTCGTGTCACTTTTTAAGCGACACCTATGTGGGCGCCGCTAAAAGCCCAACTGTTACACATCAGTTCTCAAACTGACGCCACAACCCTTTGTGCGCCACCGAAAATGCGCCAACAGGGGGGTATAGGCATCAGTTATTATCTTTGAAACCGACGCCATATACCTTCGTGCCACATAAAGGGTGCCATCTGGGGCACTATCAACGTCGGTTTATTAGTGATAACTGACGCCATCTCACCCGCTGCCACGGCCGTGCTGGCCAGCACAACCATGGTGTCTGGTCTACTGCCACGGTCGTGCTGGCCAGCACGACCGTGGTGTCTGGCCCACTGCCATAACTGTGACTGGACCGTTGCCATGACCGTGCAGGCCAGCATGACCGTGGTGTCTGGCCTCATTAGGGAAACTGACGTCGGTTACTAGTAGGGCAACCGACACTGTAACCATATGTCGTCGGTTTTATACAAATAACCGACGCCTATTTTATGTTATTTTTCTATCAATCTGCAGACCTACTGTGGCTGGTCACAGGATGAGAAACCTATAGTTCAGTTATGAACTACAGGTTTTACGACATCCATTAATATCAGCCAACAACAGACCACAAACCTGCAAAATTAACAACATAAATGTTCACACATTTAGCAACCTGCATTTCCATTCAATTTTCACACATGTAGAAACATTCATGTAGCAATATGTAGTTCCATTCATTTTCACATTCACACATGTAGAAACATTCATATAGCAACCAACAGTTTCATTCATCTTCACTCAAACACATGTAGAAACATTCACACATATTATAATTCAGAAATTCATTTACAAAATAGCATTCTTTAGTCATTATTCGCTATCAACATCCCAATTATATGTTAAAAACCCCACTACTTGTATGGTTGTTTCCCATTCTTCTCTTACATCATTTAATTCTTCCGTCGTATAGGGAGCATGTACATTTGGTAAGGCCTTTCCTGTATTGTTGTCAGTTTCAAACACCTGTAAAGATAATGATGTATATATATAATTAATAATATATAAATAAGAGTGATATATTTCATATTATCTAATGAGACTATATATAATACCTCAGGAATGGTATCGATGTCCACTGTGGTATATTTGATAATCATGTGCATAAATTGCATCACATAGTATGTGCATGCCCATCCGTTGTCTTGTGTAGTACACTATAAATTGAAACATACAAAATATTAAAAATACAACTAATTAAGCAATGTTCAGATAAATAATATATACATTGCAGTCGGGAACTTACTTCCACGTTTGTCCAAATTATTTGCTGGTTCTTTTTCCTGGGGACCTTTCCTCCAGCCTTTTTGAACTCATCTAAACCCCTACATGTTAATGTAACACAGTACATTGCATAATTAAATAGTAATGTAATAATATATGTTAACAGATATGAAAATGAAATATTTCTCACCGGAATAATGTCATTTTCATTTTGTGTCCATTATTTGAATTCAATTTAGTCCCCTTATGATCTAGATAATAGACAGTGAACGTCTCGGAGACAATAACTAGTAACTCCCAATGCATACCACTAGAGGTAAAAAAGTTAAAAATTAATAATTCAAAATCCACAAAAAAATGTAATTTTCTTAAGTCCAAATTATAAGCAAAGTAAACTTACTCCACATTGAATGGAGCTATTATCACCGTCTTCTTATTTTGAGAAAAATTTGCAAAAGCATCACAGTAGTATTGTTGAACCGATGGAGGGTCTTTAGCTACTAGACTAATCGAAGATGGAATAAAAAATCATATATGTTCGAATGAAAAATATGCACATATCTTGTCTAAGTAGCTGCAAAACATGTATTATGTATGCATTAATAAATAAGAAACCAGATCACCAGATCCCACACAAGGTATATGGATGTATAAAGAAGATCTCACCTTATCCATAGCTCTATCACAGATGTATTCATCCAATCATATCGAAACAACTCCAAAATATCTTGTATAAATAGGTTGCTTTCGTATGATTGACCTGCAGCATCCGCATCTATAGAAATAGTTATAGGGCAATTTATATCATGTTCGCCTAACCATATTGCGATACCCCTACAATCAGGACCTAACGGGTCAGGTAGGTCCTATGCAACCCAACTTGGTAATGTAGGAGGAGGAGGTGGAGGCCTAGATGATGTGGGTGTCTTCTTTTTAACTTGTATATATATAATTTCATATCAACTGACATCATATACACACACTAACAATTTAACGTAATGTAATTTTACCATACAATTTCAGTATATAGGACAGCCGCTTTTGGCCACAATATCACTCTACCTTCTGTCTCACCAAGCATTTCACAATCTGGGTGGGCATATGGCAATGGAAGATCCATCCAGTTAGGGAATATACGTAGCGGGCTCACACGAACCCAACCAGTTGGTAATAGAGATCCATGAAACATTTCCCCTGGTAGGGATGGGTAAGCCGACGCCTCTGCAATGAAAAATTCTTTAAATTTTAGATGGCATGGCTTCAACCCCTACAATTTTTTGTGTAAAGAATGTTATATACATATATACATATCATCTTGAAAACATATCATCTTGAAAAGACTAGTTATTATGTCAGAAAAATACTTACATTGGATATGCTAGGTGGTGGGTCTACAGGATTACTCCCAACCTCTACATTAGGAGTAGAGAGGGATGCCATAGGTATTGTCTGCTGAGTGGCAGTCTGATATGCTTGCCACTTGATCAGTGCTTCTTCGAGTTTCCTATCAACTAGCTTATCTACCTATACATGGATAAAAGAAATGCTAGCTTCTGATTATTGAATTCTCTTTACAGTGATATTATAAAGAAAGAATAGATTACCTCTTCTTGTGAAAGTCCCGCTTTTGGGACATGTTTGCGCTGGGATGGCCCAAAGAACGCTTTGATGCCACACCAGCGCCTGCAGCCCTAACACATCCAGGATGCTCTAGGTTACCCAGAGCAACTGTCAATTCATCCCTTGTGCCCTCAAGGATGAAATTTCCTTATTTCCTCAGCCCGTGTAGCTCCCGCTAATTGCCAAAACAAAAATTTGTAATTAAGTAAACACCACAAATAATCAATATTCGAACGATTTCTGTAAGAGTTGTATTTTACCATTTTTGCATCCGCCTCAGCAGTTATGGGCTTCCTTATTTCTCCCTTCTTATTTTTCCTCCCAACTATCCAAACATCATGGCAAGGCAGAGGTGTGCTACCTATAGTAGAGGACTCCTGAGTAGTAGCAGACTAAGCAGTAGCCTCAGATTGTAGTCTTTGGCGAATGCCTGCATACCCCTTTGGACCCATTGTGTGTTCATGCACATTCAGTGCACACCTTGCTTTTTGCATCTCACTGAGGGCCTAGTTAGTATGCACATTAATGATTGGGTTAGTAACACTAAATGTTAATCTTGAATAGGTTAATACAACGTATATTAATTAAATTGGGGGTGACGCCTAATACCTTGAATTCATCAGTTTGTCTTGAAGCAACAAATGCATACCATTATTCTTGGTCCAAGAAGTTCCACTGTTCTGTGGTTGTCTTCTTCCTCTTGTCACCGTCTTTTATGTATTCTCGAGTGAGATTTTTCCTATAGTTCCTTAGGACTCTCCCATAGTGTTTCATCACACATTTACGATCCAACTTTTCATCCAATTCAGATATACTCTGCAAAATAGAATTGCTATTAACTAGTATCCAAAAAATTAGTAATCTAACAAATAGAATTGCAAATTAATAACGACTCACGCATAAATCCTTCCATATTATGTCTTTCTTCCCCTTAGGAACTTTATGCCAAGAATCTATCTTACAACCACAATGGCTACGAGTAACATACCCAAGATATGAAACAAACCAATTGCGTTTCACTCCAATTGCATTTCCTGCATTATCAAAATCCACAACAAGTTTGGGTCCATTGCCCCTTTGCACTATTAACTTCTTCATCATAGTGATTCCCCTTCTCTTGTCAACTTTTTGGTGCTGCTCATCAAGTGACTCATGTGCTTCAGAGGGTACATTTGCATCATCAACCTAAAATTTGACAAAATAAACACACTTACATGATATAACTAGAAATGGACACATAAATATAAATATATGATGTATATTTTTAAAACTTACATTGTGAGGTGGTGCATTAATGTCCTCACCCTCACAGTAATCATCAACACGGTCATCAGGAGAATGCTCAGCCATCTGAAAGTTCACATTCACATTGTAAAGTTCACATTGTAAAGTAATTCATATTGTAAATCTCACATTGTAAAGTTCACGTTCACATTGTAAAGTAATTCACATTGTAAAATTCACATTCTAAAGTTCACATTCACATTGTAAATTTCACATTCACATTGTAAATTTCACATTCAGAAAAATAAAACATATAAAAATATAAACATGCCTCTAATATTGCGATTTTTTATCAATTAATAATCCTTCATTGTGATCTCCGCGCACATACAAGTCATCATTAGCTTCAATATTTGCTGGTGTTGGCAACCCAACTGAGAATGGACTGGAGTCATCATACTTATCATAGTACTCTTCTTCATATATAGGATCTTCGATGAACTGTCTTTTACCACGAAGAACAACCGACCATTTATCATTTGCAGGATCATCGATATAAAATACTTGTTTCTCCTGTGATGCCAAATTGAATGGTTCACCCTTCTCACCTATCTTTTCAAAGTTCACTAAAGTGAAACCCAATTCATCTACTATAACTCCTTTGGTGTTATCAACCCAATTACATTTGAAGAGAGGAATTCTGAAATCTATGTAGTCAAACTCCCATATGTCTTCAATGACACCGTAATATGACATTTTAGCTTCATGTGGACTCTTATCCTTTGCACTTGCAAAAAACATAGTCGACGCTTGAAGGGTGACCCCACTATTTTGGACGACACTCTTATCATCTTGGCGCTTTGTGTAATATGTGAATCCATTAATGTCATACCCTTCATAAGGCATAACATTCAATTTTAGTTTAAAGGAGAGGCATTTGATAGTTTCAGTATTATCATCTAGTGTTTGAGATAGTTGATGTAAGACTTTATCTTCGAACCACTTAATAAATGTCTTGTTATGCTCTCTAGCAAGCCACATTGTATTGGCTCGAGGATATTGTCTCTTGATGAAATTGGTATGTTCCTTGATATAAACACTCACTTCATCCATGTTGTGTAAAATGTACAAGTGAACTTGTTCCAACTGCTAACGGCTGATTACTTTCACCCGTGATCCCAAAATTCCTTTGCCAAATTGCTCCTCAATATTCTTGTCATTACCAGGAGTGTCATTACCACTGAGAAAGTCATTGCAAAAATCCATAACCTCTCTCGCCACATAACCCTCAATAATACTCCCTTCAGGCCGATAACGGTTTTGAACATCACTTTTAAAAATGCTCATGTATCGTTCAAAGGGATACATCCAATGCAAGAAAACTGGTCCCAACATTTTCACTTCCCTAGTCAAGTGGAGAACAAGATGTACCGTGATATCAAAGAACGACGGAAGAAAATACATCTCAAGCTGACATAGGGTAACAACCACTTCTCTTTGCAAATTATCGAGAGTATCAGGGTCAATAACTTTGCTGCACAGACTATTGAAAAAGAAATAAAGTCTGGTGATTGCAAACCTTACATACTTCAACAATATAGATCTAATTGCCACAAGTAATATTTGTTGCATTAGAGTGCGACAATCACGAGATTTAATACCTATCAACTTCATATCTTTCATTGATACCAATCTATGGATGTTGGATGAGTAACCCTGTGGCACCTTAACATTTACCAAATATTCACAAAAAGCTTTCTTCTCCTTTCTATACAATGTGTAACAAGCGGGAGGTAAGTATGTTCTCTGATTTCCCATTTCATGAAATTGTATTAATTCTGACCTTATTCCCATTTCACATAGGTCCACTCTGGATTTTATCCCATCTTTAGTCTTACCTGGTATATTCAACGAAGTACCAATGACACTATCACACACATTTTTCTCAACGTGCATGACATCGATACAATGCCTGACTATCAAAGAACTCCAATAAAGAAGATCCCAAAATATTGACTTCTTGAATAAAGATTTGTCACTCTGTGTGGCCATAGTACATTGTGATCTCTTACCAAATTCATTGACAAAGTCATTTACTCTTTCATAAACAACCTCCCCTGGTATAGGTTTAGGTGCACTCCGTTCCTCATTCAATCCATTGAATGCTTTGCGCTTCCTACGATACAGATGAAATTTTGTAAGAAACCTTCGATGACAGATATACAGTCTTACCGCCATGTTTTAGTCTTGTTGAATCAGTGTTCTCTTCACATATAGGACACGCTTTAGCTCCTTTGACACTATATCCAGACAAATTCCCATATGTGGGAAAGTCATTAATAGTGCAAAACAACATAGCATGCAAACAAAATTTCTCTCTTCGTGAAGCATCATAGGTCGTCACACCTTCACCCCAGAGTTTCTTTAAGTCATCAATCAGAGGTTCAAGATAAACATCGATATCATTTCCAGGTTGTTTAGGGCCCACTATCAACAATGACAGCATTACATACTTATTTTTCATACACAGCCAGGGAGGAAGATTGTATATAACAAGCATGACTGGCCAAGTGCTATGTTGGCTGCTCAATGTCCCGTATGGATTCATCCCATTTGTACAAAGCCCAAGTCTTAGATTCCTAACTTCTTCACCAAATTCAGGGTACAATAGATCAATCTTCTTCCATTGTGGGGAATCAGACGCATTTCGTAGGATCCCATCATTATTTTCCACCAAATTCAGGGTACAATAGATCTCAAATTCTACGCATCTATCAGATTGGCAAACAAACATTGAAACTGTGATATTATAGGTAGACACCACATCACCTTGATAGGAGAACCAGTTTTGGACTCCCCCGAAGTCATCAATTTATACCGTGATGCACCACATTTTGGAAAATCTCTCAAATCGACATAGTCCTTTTAAAATAATACAAAATCATTCGGGCATGCGTGTATCTTCTTGGCATCCATTCCCATTGGGCACATCAATTTCTTTAGATGGTATGTTGAGATTGACAACTCGTTTCCTTCAGGAAGCATTTCTTTAAACAAAGACAACAATGACGTGAAGTTTTGGTCGCTCCATCTATTGTTAGCTTTCATCTTATACAATCTCAACACAGTGCTAAGCTTCGTAAACTTTGTACAACCTATATATAACGATATCTCAGCATCATGCACAATGTTTCTAAAAATGGGAGGTGGATCGGTGTGCTCTACCCCACAACTATCCAACATCGCATCAACGATGTCTACTGGAACTGGTTCATTCACATCTACATCATCGGAGGCAATTTCTTCTTCCACACAATCACTGCTATTGACATCCACTGGTTTTGAGTTTGAAATATCTCCATGCCAGTACCATTCTGTATAGCCTTGTATAATCTCGTTGCACATGACATGACTTTTGATTTCGTCACCAGTGCTGACTTTCAAGTTGTTACTGCAATGCCTACATGGACAATAGAACCTATCTCCAGGTTGTTTCCTATGTTCCTCGACAAATCTAATAAACTAGTTAAGACCAGATATAAACTCTGGGGTGCAGTGATTGCGAATGGACATCCATGATCTATCCATTCTATGATCAAAGAGAAAACAAGTATATATTACAACAAGATTAGGGTCTAGGGTTAATAGATTAGAGTTTTTGCATGGTTAAAACTTTAGGCCAACAAATACATGTGCTATCATTCTTATATATAATAAATGTGTACCACCTATCCCATTCTTTAACACCTAATCTCACTAGTAAGTGTAAAATGTGTATTGGGTTTTCGAGAAAATTTCGGCAGCATTTCCCGCTGTTCTCCAAGTACATATGTACTTAGAGAACAAATGGGGAAATGCTTCCAAAATTTTCTTGAAAACCCAATACACATTATACACTTACATCCTAAGTGAGATTAGGTGTTAAAGAACAGTCCCAAACCAGGGACTATCCAAGATTTACTCCTAATGAGTAAATCTTGGATGGGTTTCTAGGCCAACAAATACATGTGTTATCATTCTTATATATAATAAATGTGTACCACCTATCCAATTCTTGAACACCTAATCTCACTAGTGAGTGTATAATGTGTATTAGGTTTTCAAGAAAATTTCAACAACATTTCCCCACTGTTCTCCAAGTACAAATGTACTTAGAGAACAAACGGGGAAATGCTATAGGAATTTTCTTGAAAACCAAATACACATTATACGCTTACATCCTAAGTGAGATTAGGTGTTCAAGAATAGTCCCAAACTGGGGACTATCCAAGATTTACTCCTAATGAGTAAATCTTGGACGGGTTTCTAGGCCAACAAATACATGTGTTGTCATTCTATAACATTGATTTCAACATTTCAAGTGTCCATGCATGTTCATCATCAAGATAAAGATTACACATAAATTAGTATGACCTAGGGATGGAGAGATTCATAATTGATTTCAAAATTTCAAACTAGCTCATGCATTATCATCAATCTACATCATACAATAGGGATTCATGTAGATGTTAGGGTGACACATCACTACAAAATCAGAGATTTAACATTAGGGTTTTAATATCTTACATAGATTGATCACAAGATTTCAACAATATAGTTAATTCAAGATTATGGTGAAATGTGTATTAGGGTTTTAATATCTTAATTCAACATGCATCCAAATTTACAGAATTAGGTCAAGAATTAGTATTCAATTGCAAATGTATCTTCTTCTTCCTCCTCCCTCTCCACACCAAATGGAAAGCAAGGCCATGACCGTGTGGACTGGCCACGGCCGTGGCTGTGGCCAGCCCACACGGTCGTGGCCTTGCTTTCCATTTGGTAAGGATAGGGAGCAGGAGGAAGAAGAAGAGGTGGAGGACCATCCCACACAGTCGCTAGCGTTGGTTGCATGTTGTGAAATACCACGTGGAGTAGGGTACCTACTTGAGGGCGGAGGAAGAAGAGCGGTGAGGAGAGCAGGGCAGCAGAGGCGCCGGCGGCAGGAGGAGCAGGAGGACCAGGAGGAGCATGAGACCACCGGTGAGGAGAGCAGCAGTAGCAGAGGTGCCGACGGTGAGCAGAGAAGGAGAGGCAGGAGGCGGCGGTGGTGAGCAGCTGCAGCAGCAGCAGGCGGTGGCGGGGAGGCAGGAGACAGGTGACGCAGCAGTAGCAGGGAACTGAAGAAAAATCGATCGATGAAATAGAAGAAAGGGGAAGAGTATGTTGTCCGTGGGGGCTATTAAGTTACTAAACGGTGTCGGTTATCTATAACAACCGACACATTTATTATTAAGTGTCGGTTATCCAAAGACAACTAAAATCAATTGGACATTCCTTTACCCTAATTTTTTTGGCAGGGATGGTGCACAGACCCTTATTACGTTGGTTATGCTAAGAAAACTAATGCCCATATTGGAACTTTTGGTGCAAATTTTATCTTCATTCAGCGTCGGTTATTAGGTAAAACACTGACGTTGTATCTAATATTTTGGCACAATTTTTTTTGCTCGAAAAAATTGGATTTCACGGGTTACTTTAGGCATCGGTTTCATTTCTTCAACCGACACTAAATGAAAAGCGATACCTATGTCTGGATAGTCTTCAAATATAGATGTCAGATGTCCTTATTAACTGACGTTTAATGTTAACAGCGTCGGTTTTACTAAAAAAACTGACGCCTCTAAAAGCGACATTGAATGTTGTTTCTGTAGTAATTAGATTGGGTTGTTCTTGGTTTCATTGGTCTTTAATGGACAATGAGTAGGGTAAGGATTAATTTTTTTACAAAAAGTGCAAACAGTATTAGCCTTGAAACTTGAGGATTCTCCATGGAAAGTAGGATGTCTTTGCCTTTATTGTTTTATCATTGGCTACCATTGTCTCCAACATTATGCCTACCATATTTTTTGTCAGCATGATGGAGGATTTATTATGTTCCTACCCTTGTAATTTTTTTGCAAAGAATAGCTAAAAAAATATATTCTTGGTTAAGAGAGGAAATCCTAGTTATGTCATCATGAGAAAGAAAAATATCATATTCAAGATAAAATGTTAAGTAATATGGGAATCCTTTTCATGATTAAGAGTAAAACTTCATTCTCTTTACTATGGAATACTCATAGAGACTCTAAATCATTAAACTTTGTAAGAAAGTTAGAATTTTCAATCTTACATGTATCAATTTGACAAGATAAATGTTATTTCTTGTCTCAAAACCATTGTACCTCGACTCTAAGTGAAGATTGAGTTTATTAATGTCGTATATGCTTTCTATCAAAAAAATCTCATCATGTTCAAGTTCATCCATTTTCTCATACAAGACATCAACAATTTCTTCAAGATTCTTTTTGTTATATTTTCTTGTATATAGAATGAAGATATAAGCTAAATCCTTTTGAGAAAGTGAATGAAGGTTTAACTAACTTACTTCATCACTTATTCTTGCCATGAGAGCCATATTGCATTCATATTCCTCACTTTGAGATTGAGAAGAGGAACCCCAAGAATCATTGTGGGCTACCTCCACAACCTTCTTTTCCCCTATTCTCTTATCTTGTACTTGTCATTTTCTTTTCACCTCTCTTTTCTATCATTATTCTTTTTTTGTGAATATGATATGTATTCACCTTTGGGCATTAATTCTTCAAGTTCCTTTTTTTGTCCATGATCATAGAAATAGGAAGACAAAGAGTTAGGCTTGCCTTTGAATGACATTCTATTTGTGTACATAGTTTCTTACTCACTTGGGGAGTTTTCATAGAACTCTTTGTTAACCTAAGTCCTCACTATTAATGTCTACAAAGACAAATGCAAGTGGACTTTGGCATCCATCCGTAGAATGGCACCATTATTTCACATAGGCAATATATATGTAAAAATAGTAACAACAAGAATCAAGGCAAACTCTGAATACTAGATATGACCCCAAAAACGACAAAATCCTAAAAGGGTATGGAGAATCATGTACCCATTTCTATAACAAGAATACCCCATTGTTGTTTCATTTCTAATCTTATGGTCTAGAGTGCAATGGATCTTTGGTAGCTACAAAATCAATAAAAACAATATATTAATGCTAAAGCATTAAGTACACTATGAAAGGGCAAGTAAGAAATTTAAGAGTATAATAAAAGTTGCTTGTCTAGAAACATCATAATAAAGAAAGAATAAAATACAAGGCGAGAAACACTTAATGACATTGTTTTATACAAAGCATGTTTTAAGTGAATTTCCATTATACTTATGGCCATTGATCAACTTCCTAAAAGGAATTGTCTGTAAGGGTACTCAACAGTATACAATCCTTTATCGACATGGTCCACCTTATCTTTATATCTCAAGTAAGATGGCCAACCTTGTGTCCTTGCCCCCAAAACTTTAGGCAGATACACAAGGCTTGTTTAATGGACAAGTTCAATTATGTTTGATGTTTGTTCAACATATATCAAGCAAAATGAACATACTGATGATAGGGGACAAGTAATGGATTCCTTACTTTCCATCTGGAATAATTCGAACTTATGACTAAGTATATTAGTCTTGGATCATTGGGACTTGGTTTGTTCCCTCATGGATAACCCAAAGTTTAGTCCAAATCTCACATGAGGACTCCCAAAATATATCCTCTCAAATTTGAAAAAAGAAAGTACATAGTAGAGGATACTTATTGCTTTGACATTGAGTGTAGTATGTTTTTTGTGTCTTTATATCCATCATATCCCATGTGAGGACCCATCCTATTAATCACCTCCCAAATGACCATTAGGAAAAGTCCTTAGGGATAACCCCGTCAATCTAGAAGCCATAAAAAGTTGAGTCAATATTTTTCCCAAGTAAGGTTGTTGACTTACAAATTTTAATACCAGTCACCATCATAAAACCTTACATGACTCCATATCAAAGTGTATCAATCCACAGTAGATCCACTCCAAGATAAGACATATAGGAACACAAATTGAAACCCCTCTATTCACTTCATTGAATAGGATTATAAGATGATTCATATCCATGAAGATACAATAATATATGATGTTTGAATAAAGATACCACATGTTATCGTAAGAAAGAACTCGGTAAAGCATCCTATTAGGCACCTCATATACTACCCACTCATCTATGAGAAAAGTGAGAGAACATGGATACTCTAAACTTAATTATATATCTTGATAAACATGTCCTTCACTTCTTTGGCATACGTAAAGCATGTGAAGAACCATGAGGGTGAGACCCATGTACCAATAGTATGATATAGAAAAACCAGCATAAAATTACTTGCAAGCATATTATTATCAGATTACTTAAAGGTGGATTAATCAATTGGTGAAATATATATAAGCAAGATATATTCATCAAGTACTAGTTCTCTTCATAGGAATATATGCTTAAGTAGTACTAAGACTATATTGGGCACATAGATATTAAATAAGGATATTGATTATTATCACATAATGTACTAGTTGTAAAAGAGAAGTGTAACAACACATATTATGTGATTCACCAATGAAAACCTAAATATATATTCTACACAACTAAGTTACTTGTATTGTTAAGCCATATGTAGTTTAATGTATAACGCTCAGGCCCTATTTCTTTTGTGGTATTATACAAAGGATAGGATTTTGATCCTATTAGAAACTTATATACCATGTTTGTTTGCACAAGCAAGAAAACTAGGATTGCATTGCAACGGGAAGAGAAACTCAATCTATTGGACCTTTTAGTTCGGTGGGACCTTTAAGTATTTGTGCAGTACAAACCCTTTTCACAACCTAATGTCCCTTCCCTGATTCTTCACGGTTCTACACCCCCTTCCTCTCTACTTGATGATTCCTCTCACCTCCACAAAGTCATGTGGCATTGACCATCCTAAATCGCATGCCCAAAAAGGAGCGGATGTAGAGTAGTCAGACTCTTAAACTTACAACTTGACACACAAGCCCCCGCAATATTATATTGGGTGTGATGCAATAATCGAGGTCGAACCACAGAGACAAGGAAAGGTAAGTGCTAAGAATGTAAAACCTTAACTCAGTTACACCTACCAAAATGGGGTATGTTGAGTTTGTTTTTCCTTACTAAACTATGTTACTCCAAAAAAAGAAGTAAAACAAAGCAAGAAAACAAAACAAGAGAAAGAGAACAAATAAAGAGTGTTGTAACAAAAAAATGGATAGGAACTTGGATTGGGTTTCACAATCTAAGATTTCTCACGAACATGTGATACTCACACCCATACTATACCCTTAGCGAGATTATAAGAAATAATCATATATGTCTATTCCCTCATCTCTGAGCTTATGACAAATCTATTTTATAAGGTCGCCTCTCTCTTGAAATGACAAACAAATAACCACAAAGATAACCATATCATCATTAGCTTAATCATTCCAACATTCTCATGTATTCATGCAACTCCATAACTCTTACATAAGATTAGTACTACTCTTTTGAGGCACTAACAATAAAAATCACAAGATGGTAGCTAATCATACAAGTGAAGCATTAAGAATAAGAGAATGGAGATCATCTTTGCTAAGAAAATATATATTCAAAAGGATGAAAGTATATACATGTTGGGAGAGCCTTAATGGCTACTCCCAACCCAAGAAATATGTTTAGCCACTCATGGTGATGAGAAACATTACATATTTAAAAATATAGTCAGACATGAAAGAGAATGATGAAGAGGGATGAAATAGAAGAAGGGAATGAACATATCTATATGGGAGAAGGGTGATCCACCAACTATGACCACAACTGGTGTACATCTTCCTCATGTCTAGATATGGAGCAGGCGTGGGGGGTGGTTTTTCCTTCTTTTAAAGGATAGGTTGATGGCATTGGTGATGGTTCATATCTTCATGCTCCCCTGACTCTCGTCTTCAGAGATCAAATACTAATGGAATGATGGATGGATGGCTCTGGAGTGAAGAAACACTTCACTGTCTCCTCGATGTCCAGATCCCTTTCATGGATGAAATGGGTCTGTATTTGTAGGTGTTGGTAACCAACTTTACAGACTTGTCAGTCACTGAGGTGATGGGTTCTCATCGGTCATTGAAGTCATGGGCTAGCTGAGAGTGACCCTAAAAGTGGTGTAGTTCTTGTGATCGCTAAGAGTGACCACTGAAAGTGATTGCCAAAGGTGAAGACTTCATAGATCACTGTGAGCAACCACTGAAGAAGGGACCCTCACCGATTGTTTTTGTAGCAATCCTTCAACAGTCGCCAATGTTGTAAGCTTCATCAGTTGTTGAATGTAAGGATGCTCAGTTATAGTGAAGAATGCTTAGCAACTGTTGTACTGGGGTGATGTTTGTCAGTCGCTGAAGTGTCAGAATGTCAATGACCTCTTGTCTTTAGGTGTCATTGACCCTTAAGTGGTGTATTTTTTCTTAAAATAGAAAGAGGTGTGAGCTCAAGTATCTAGATCAGCACTTGTCACAATGAATGAAAATATCTAGATAAAACATAGTAAAGGTAGTAGAGTAAGGATAAAATAGGCACTCAAATATCCACAAAATTAGATATTATCAACTCCCCCAAACTTAGAGTCTAGCATATCCTCAAGTTAACAAGTAGAATTAAAGCATAGAGTGAGTTCAGAGGGCTTTATTTAATTAATGTGTTTGGAATGTGAAAATATCATTACACCTGCCTTGGATCAAGACATGTATTGTGACTAGGCTTTGTCAATCCCAAGACTCTTTTTCCTGGACCCTAAGTTGTGATACTCATTTTGCCTACTATGACCTTATAACGAAGGATTTCTCTATCTTGATACACTAATGACCCTTTTCCAAGCCGCACATGCACAATGTTCCAATTGAGGTAGCTTTCACACCTAACTTTTATTTTTTTGGATATCCTATCTAATGTGTTGGGGTAGGCTAAAGTTGTTGTGTCTCTTACTTTTCTCAGGTTCACTCAACCATGTTTACTATTGTAATGATAGTGTTTCCCGATTGGATCTAATGTAATGTCAGGTGTTTGTGTGAGGTTCCATATGAAAGACAAGTGTGTAAAAGGTTGGCTTCCAGACTCCACACTAGGAACATGATATCCACATTCTTGAGTGCAAAAATACACCGACCGAGTGAAGTCCTTCTACATGTTGTCGGGTACAACTCTCATGATTTTAATCACTGGAGTTTTATTTCTCACAAATTTTGGACTGTATAGGAATTCAAGGAAGTTTTGGGCTACCAAGCATCTTTAGGTCCCAAAGCGGGGATTTTTGAACTAGAAAGGGTGGTTGTTTCCACTTTATCATGATTAAGTACTTTCCTACCAATACTTAGAGTTAAGGTGATCAAGCGAGAGTGTGTTAGGATGAGTCCTCCTTTCCTTTAGAGTTCATCTTAGGGTAACAAACATTTCCTTATATTTTGCATTATCTTGAGATAAGGCTAAAGTTAAGAACATTATCACATTCAATTAATTAGGAAGACTGTAAAGGACAAATTCATCATTCTTGAAATGATTATGCTAGGAGTTAGCCTAAAGACAAGTAAGTCTAAGAAAGAGAGAAATGACTACATTTAGGAAAATTTGATCCCAAAATTGTGTCTGTTGTATAAGGTTAAAAAAAATTGTAGATTATGAAAATTCAAAATTTTCCAAAATTGTTCTCACATGGAGGGGAGATGCAAAATATGAGTTCTCTATATTGTAAAGTAAGGGGGTTACAAAATTTTTACAAAATATGGTAGATGTGTTAGTTGAGAAGAGGGTACGGGAAAGGTACCTTTCACACCCGTTTGTGACTCTCCCAACCTTATCATGCACTATGTTCCCGAGTGTCAGAGATTAAGGCTAGAAATAAACATGCTAGTTTTATTCTTCATTTCTGTTCTTTGAGGTTTCCCACTTAGAATGTAGCAGCATCTCGGCATAGACACCTTGAAGCGTGTGGTACCACTCTTGTTGTGTGCTTTATCTCTAAGGCTGCCAGCCAGTACAGACAATTGAAATCACAGTTTTTTGATAGTTGGATCTATTGAGGACTATAGTGGTAGAATTTTGGTTTCTTAAAGTCCTTCATGGGGTTATAGTTACATTCTCAACCATGTCCTTGTATCATTTTGATTATGGATTCAACACAAGTTTGTGCTTTCTCTTCCCTAACACTCCTTGGTTTTGTTGCAAGAGTGTACTTTGTTAGGGAAAATTGTGCATTAGAACTATTACAAAGGATTGTAGTCTTTTCTTTAATATTTATCGCCAGGAGCGTCCTGTGATCATCCTACAAAATGGGTAGAAAAATAAACTCTGGCAACAATCTTTGAAGGCGTTGTTGTGGTTGCTCCTTCTCATCATAGTCTTTGTTGAGGATGATATCATCTACTAGTGTGAAGTAAGCCATATGTGTATTGGGCATGCTATCTCCTAGAAGGGATTGAGGGATTGGTATGCTATCATCAAACTTACGACCATGGTGCCATTAGGATATAGTGTAACCCTCAAGTTATCCTTTAGGACACATATCCCTTCTCCCTAAAAAATAACTTCTCCCAGTCATCTACTTTCAAGCATTGCATTATCAATGATAGTGACTCTAAACATAGGTTATTACACGTCCATCTTTCAAAATCTTGGAAGCTAGCCTCTATCATTTTAGATGGAACTTTAGGCCTTACTTACTAGAGGTCTTCATCTTGGATAGCGCCTTCTACCTGGATAGTTATTTCTAGTTGTTTAGGAGGTGGGGTTGGTTGTTTTTCAGCTGTCTCCTTGGGTTCACCCTTGTCTTGAGCTATTTCCTTCTATGGCCATCCATCCTTCCACTGTGATGCCCACTCTGGTTCAAAGGTGTCTTTCCACAATGTCCTTAACTGATCCCACCACATCTGTTTTTTAGGTAGAGGCACCCCCATATGTAATCAACTAGGTATCGCATTGAGGGGCATTGTAGGATTGTTGAAGAACCTATGGTTATATATTACTAGCATGGCATAAATACCACGTAGTCCATGCAAGGCTTCATGGAAAATACCTTTGAAGTGTATGCCTTTATTGACTGCTTCCATTAGGTGTACCACGATGAATGCACAGTCTCCCAATCCTATTTCTTCTTATGGGACATTCCTGCTGATAATTAAGTTCTTCCAGTATGAGTCTTGGCGAGATCTTGTTGTCTTGATTGCATGTTGAAGACAAATAGGCACCTTTAGAATGACTCGCTCCTCCTTTTTCTTGAATATTAGAGATTTGATGGGCAACTCGACACCACAACAATTGTATATGGTAATGTGTCAGTCGTAGAGATTTATGACTATCAACACCTAGTGCTTAACAATTCTGATAGGCATGGTGACGATATGTGCTTTTGCCCTTGTTACAACATGTTGCAGCTCCTTGATAGAATATGAATTGTAGTTTTCTTTAGACAACTACCTTGCCAAGGTGGTTGTGCCGTCAAAAAAAGGTTGAACCTTGTCTGCATGGAGAAATTCCTCAAGTCGTGTTGCACAAAGCACCTTGAAAAGTCTTTTATGTACCTATTCTCTATGCAGGAATATCCACCTAAAATTCTCTCTATTCAGTTTCCTTCCCCGATTGTTATACATCACATCCCTTGTAGGAAGATTCTCATCCAATATGTATGCTAACACATGAACATCCCTATAAGAAATTTGTGACACTAATGCCATGTTCGTTCTTGTTATTTTTCTGGGTAAGGGGGAGGCATTAGTTCTTTTATATCTATTTTTATGGGTGGCCTGTACTCACTTGGTGATATGACAATGAAGAAAGAGGCAAGGCCACCTTCATCACCATCTGACGCACCTTCTATTCCTGAAGTTATTGTTGTTGTTAGCAATTTGTCTTATCAGTGTAGTGATGGAATTTCTGGTTTGATTGGTGTGTGTGTTGTTGTTGTAGGGTCTTTCTGTGGTGCATCCTCTTCAGTCGGTGCAATATAGAGCATTGATGCCCCTAACTCAACAAATGTTACTACCATTTTCCTATTGTATACGATGTCATTATGTTCTGTGGAGTATAGGTAGGTGTCTACAATATCCATTTCTATCTTCATTTCATCAAGATACCATATCATGGTGGCTTCGCCATAAGTCATTGACATTTCAATGCTGGATTCTTCTTGTCCTTCTACTCCTCCCATGGGATGATTTTCTAGGATTGGTTCATCCTCTGTACATGAAGAGTTGAGATTAAACTCTTGCACTGTGGTTGCACATGATTATTCATAATGTTGGTCTTCTTTGTCTTGGCCTGGTTCCTATCTGGGTTCAGCAAGTATGCTTGAGTTTCACTGGTTTCGTGGTGAGGTGGAGCTGCTTTGTTTGGCTCCAGTGGTTGATCTAATGGTGTCTCCATTAGTGGTGTAGGGTCTCCTTATATCTTCTTGACTTCATTTTGTTTTGCATTTATATCATCCGATGGCCTTGGTTTGTCATCTATCCTTGTGATAGGTATTTATGGAACCATGCTAGTGACTGGTGGGGATAATGGGGAAACATCATATCCTTCACCATTATGGCAAGATTATTCTATTGAAAATAGTTGTTCTACACCTTCTTCCATGATCGATTGTGGTTGAGTTAGTTGAAGTGTTGACACATGTGTCTTGGAAACAACCTTGCAGGTCTTGATTGGTAGCTTCTGCATCTTTTTTTGCCAAGTTAATGTTGTTTCTTGCTCTAGTTGTTCTTCCTCTATAGGAATGATGGGGTGTGAAGGTGTAGGGAAATACAACATTAGATAGGCAGCTTAAACAAAAAAAATACTGACATATTTCCCATTAATCAACGGATTGTGTCAATAATGATGCAATGCAAAGGATGGTATAACAAAGATATACCTCATCCTAGAGCTAGTCCAGTGACAATCATCATTGATATGGTTGTGCACTCTTGGATGGTGCTTATGCATCTCCTGGTCTTCACCACAGATAACAGACTCAGATGGTGTCTTTCGTAGCTCCTCCATGGGCTATAGGCTAACAATGCCCTCCTAGCGACAAGCAAATGCCACCTCACATCTACAGAAGTCCACACATACCAACTAGAACTCCTATCACCCTACTAGAATGAATAAGAAGGAGTTGACCCTCCTATTGGTGTATTAGTCACCAACCTGACCCCACAACAATGATCCTTAGTTGTTCTCTCCCTTTCTATCCCTCCCTAGTTGGGTAGGACTTGCATGGGCTCTATTGGTTACCACAACCAGAGAGGACAATAATTGACATAGTAACTGATTCTCAATTACCCCTCTATTTATAGGAGGGGTTTGGGTCAGGGTTCCCAGTCTGTGTGGGAGTGAAAGGGACTAGAAGATCATGAATTTTCACAACCTCCAAAACTCAAAATGGTCGTCTCACAACTGAGACGGTCGTTTTACATGCAAGACAATCATTTCACTAAGAAAGACATTTGTTTTTCCATGTTTCCCAATCACATATGAATTGGAAATTTGAATACAATAAATGCTCAACATGACATCAACACTAATCCTTGATGTAATCAAATTTCACCATGAACCGATTGTCTCACTCTCGTGAGACAGTCGTATCATAACCAAAAAATGGTCGTCTCGCTCTCGCTAGTCAGTGGTCTCATGACCACGAGACAGTCGTCTCGCTTATGCCAAATGGTCGTATCACTCCCTTGTTTAGGAAGAAGATGACCAATTCAATTCTAATTAACCTAACACTCCAAATGTCATCTAAACACTTGAGCTAATCATTTAACAGTCTAGTCAGCTGATTTGTCGTATGAATTGAGTACTTAAACACTTTAGTTATCAATCCAATCATCATACATGATTAAACTCCTATTCTAGATGAGTTCCTATGTGTGTGACCCTATAGGTCCCATATTACGTTAGCAGTGAATGTCCATAACAACTTATGACATCACAAGCAATGAGTTGTGCTTAGTCACACAACATTGCCACCCAAGTAAATGTAAAGTTAGAGAACAACTTCAACCTACAATCTATGTATGGTGTTACAATGTATGTATAGTTCCTTTGTCACTGATATCTAGATTGTACTCGAGGCATGGAAAAGTCATCCTCTTCAACATTCAATCTTGTTCCTTGAACCAGAGCAAACTATTTGAGATATATGTAAGCTCAATATCACATATTGACTCACATGAGCATAGCCATGCATTTCTTAGTCTCTCTAATCTAGAGGCCTAGGATATCATACTCCTATAGTAGGGACAAATCTCATCTCTATCACTTACAGTTAGTCCCCATGTGTCACAATCACCCAAACATCACCTTTATGAAAATCCATGTTTTAGGATTGCTTTTGATGATGTCAAAACATACCGAATGACATGTAATGATTGTAGTGATTTTAGATCTAAGAACCAAAAACACCACCATCACTATAACCTAGTTAAGGTTTCCATGTATCAGTCTTATGGTGGGTCTGTCTGATACACTATTCTTTAACATGTATATGTGTGCTTGGTTTGATATCACCATATCATGACTAATGAGATTATTTCATTAACCAACTCACACTCTGATCTTATGTGTTGTTGTTGTCTATCTACGTACCACAATAACAATCGATCAGGGACATAATGAGAATGTATATACTCTTAACATTTGTATGATCTTATTTTTCCAAGTCACGTACTTGAATACATACATATTGAGTAATATCATTCTCTAGACATTTATTATGTTATTTTATTATCTCATAACTAAAGAAATATAATAAATTGGAAGCATTCCTTTATTATTAATCAAATCATTTACAAGTTATGACATTACAATCAACATACGATTGGCTCTCTAGGCATATACACCAATAGACTCCCACTTGCACTAAGATCCAAACACCCATGAATCTTATCCTGAGTAACCTAACATGACCATCATGCTTCTGTTGTGAAGGTTCTTTAGTCAAGGGGTCAACAATGTTGCTCTCAGTTGGTACTCTATAAATGTTTACATCTCCTCATTGTATGATATCTCGTATGAGATGGAACTGCCTTTGTATATACTTAGAATGTTGATGAGATTTTGGTTCCTTAGCTTGTACAACAGCTCCATTGTTGTAACAATATAGCTCGATTACGTCGTTGATGCTTGGAACTACCCCAAGTTCAGAGATTAAATTCTTGATCCATACAGCCTCCTTTGCTGCATTTAATGTAGCGATATACTGAGCCTAGAATATGAAATTGTCTCTTTCTTGGAACTTTTCCTACTTACAACTCAATTATTTAGGAAAAACACATATCGACATTGTGATTTTTAATAATCTTTGTTAGTCTGGAAGCTTGCATTGGTGTAACCTTTTACCACCAACTCTTCCTCTCCACTATAGACCAAGAACTAATCCTTAGTCCTTCTCAAGAACTTGAGGATGTTCTTGATGGCTATCCAATGAGCATCACTTGGATCTGACTAATATATGATCATCATGATCAAAGAATATGAGACATCAGGACAGGTGCACAACATCGCATACATGATAGATCCAATTGCCAATGCATATGAAATCATACTCATGCACTCCTTTCTTCACAAGAATGGGGATATTGAACTTTAGAGATGGTAACTCCATGTAGCATGGGAAGGTTTCTTCTCTTTGCGTTCTCCATGTTGAACTCTTCAACACTTTGTCAATGTATGTGCTTTGACTTAGTCTAAGAAGCCTTCTTAATCTATCTCTATATATCATTATCCCCAAGATGTAGGATGCCTCTCCCAAGTCTTTCATAGAGAATGTATTTCCAAGCCATGTCTTTACCTTTTGGAATGTAGGAATGCCATTCCCCGTCAATATTATGTCATCCACATACAATATGAGGAACACAAACATTCACCCACTAACCTTCTTGTACACACAAGGTTTATCTTCATTTTGAATAAATCCAAACTCTTTGATTATCTCAACAAATGAAGATTCCAACTTCGAGATGCTTGCTTCAATCCATAGATTGACCTTTGTAGCTTACAAACTTTATGTGCATCCTTTGGATTTATAAAACCCTCAGGTTGCATCATATACACATCCTTGAGAAGATTCCCATTAAGAAATGCAGTTTTAACATCCATCTCCCAAATCTCTTAGTCATAAAAAGCTACAATAGCAAGCATGATCCTGATGCACTTAACCATGGCCACTAGAGAAAAAGTTTCATCATAGTCAACACCTTTAACTATTTTGAAACCCTTTTCTACCAATATTCCCTTATAGGTTTTTACTTTACCATCCATGTCTATCTTCTTCTTGAAGACCCACTGCACCCTATGGGTTTTAGCCCTTCTGGCAGTTCCACCAAGGTCCATACCTTGTTGGAATACATGGGTTCCACCTCAGATATCATGGCCTCAAGCCATTTCTTAGACTCTGCACCCTCAATAGCTTCTAGATAGGTTGTTGTCTCATCATCTATGACCAACTCCCTGCCTTCCTAAGTCACAAGATATCCAAATCTCTCAGGTTGTAGCATGTCCTACTAGATCTATGAGGTTCATGTGTCACATTAAGAATTTGAGATTGTACAACAATTTGTGAGTTCCTTTGTTCCTCTTGTACCAGAACTGGTTCAATGTTTTCATGTTGGTCTTGAACCTCTTTGAGTTCTAATTTCCTCCCACTGACTCCTTTGACAATGAATTGCTTTTCAAGGAATACAGTCTCTCTGGCAATAAACATTTTGTTGTCAGTTGGGTTATACAAGTTGTATCCCTTGGTTTCTTTGGGATATCCAACAAAGTAACATTCATTAGATCTAGGACAAAGTTTTTTAGAAAAAAAAATTGACATAAGTTGCACACCCCCAAATCCTCATAAAAGACATTTTGGGACGCTTTCCAGTCCATATCTCATATGGTGTCTTTTGAACCGATTTTGATGGTACTCGATTAAGTGTGAATGTGGTGGTTTAAAGAGAATACCCTCAGAAGGTAGTCTAAAGATTAGAAAAACTCATCATAGATTGCACCATATCCAACAATGTATGATTCCTTCTTTCTGTTACACCAATATGTTGTTGTGTTCCAGGTGGAGTCCATTGTGATACAATACCACATACTCATAGAAGGTTCTCAAACTCATAGTTCAAGTATTCTCCACCTCGATCAGAATGAAGTGCCTTAATACTTTTACCAAGCTAGTTTTGTACTTCATTAATGAACTCTCTAAACTTTTTATGAGTTTCTGACTTATGTTTCACCAGGTAAACATAGCCATCCCTACTGAAACCATCAGTAAAGTAATGAAGTATTGATACCCACCTCTAGCAGTTGTTCTAAAAGGGCCACACACATCAGTATGTATGATTCCTAATAGATCACTAGCCCTCTTACAATTTCTAGTGAAGGGAGTCTTGATCATCTTGTCCAACAAATAAGATTCACATGCCTCTATTGATTCATAATCAAAAGAGTTCAGATAACCATCTTTATGGAGTTTGGATATGTGTTTCTCATTTATGTGCCCTGGGTGACAATTCCAAAGGTATATTTGGTTTGGGTCTTTGAGTTTTTGTCTTTTGGTATTTATGTTATATACACTTTCCTCTAGACCTTATAGGTACAGACCATAAGACATTGGGGAATTGCCATAAATGATCCCATCTTTACTAAAAAAACATCTTCCATTCTTTATAAGAAATTCAAACATGTTCTTGTCCAAACAACATACAGATATGATGTTCCTATTATTGGGATGAACATAATTATAGTTCTCTAATTCTACAACAAGTCCATTTAGCAGCGATAACTCATATGTTCCAACTGTGTTGGCACCAACTCTTGGTCTATTAGTAACGCACCATTCAACCTCACCTTTCTCTGAAGGTCTACTTCTTTTCAAATCCTTCACATTTGAGAAAATGTGTGATCCAAATCCGATATCTCGTACCCATGATGAGGAAGTAGTAAAGTTAATCTCAGTTGTGTATATACCAGGATTAGAGATTTCAATCCCTTGCTTCATGTTACTAGGTTCCCTTATCTTTCTCCTTCTTTTGAGTGCAGAAGACTTGGACTTCAACTTAGCCACAAAACACTTCTTGCCTTTGCCTTTATCCTTGGACTCAACTCTACTGATCACCATCATGGATCTGTCCATGTTCATTTGTTCTTTGACACTTATCAAGATGTCAAGCAACTCTAAAAACATTCTAGTCATGTTACTCAAGTGATAACACTTAATAAACTGGCTATATGATTTAGACAATGATTGCAAAATTGTATCTGTGGCCAACTCTTGGCCTAAAGGAAATCCTAGCCTCTCTAGATTCTCTATATGCCCAATCATATCGAGCACATGAGCCTCGACTCGATCCCCCTCTCTCATTTTGCACTCAAATAGCGCCTTAGAGACATTATACCTTTCATGCTCATCATGTTGTTTATGTAACTCAGAGTTCATACATCCCAACATAACGTTCTTGATGTCTACAACATTATTGGCATGCTTTAAAGAAGAATCCATGTTAGTCTTAGGCAAATATGGAGTGGATACTGACACTGGTGTTTTAAGATCATGTAGAACACTTTTTAAGGTCCTGAACGAGTTATGGAAATAAATATCATCTAATTCATCTGATCGTAATGATTGAGTGTTTTCCATTTGATTCTACAAGAGAAAATTTGTGTTTGTTAAAAACCCTATTTGATTTGATTTGAAAAATTGATATTAATTAGGTCTTTAATTAACTATTGCTCCCACTATTTTTTTTCAAATTGATAGCCCTTACTACTAATTTGGAAGATTGCAGCATACAATCTTACGGGTTAAGATTCATTTTTCATCATATCATGACTCAACTTTGGCTGATCACCCACAACTTGATTATCTAGGTAGGCAACATTTTCCAATTGCATCTGAATGCAACTCTTGGATAGATGATATGCACAACTCTTTGCCATAACCAAATGCATGCCTATGCTGCCTAGTCTCACTAAGTTATCACCAGTTAAACCCGACCCAAAAGCCAACACAATAGGAGATGTACCCTACTTTGGCAAATCTACACACCAACCACCACACTTCCACAAGATAGATGACACACCACACTTTGGCATAAACTACGCTTTGTGAATCAAGCATTTCATGTGTGCTACTTATGGAAGGCATCTTAGACTCAATATTATATTAAAGGATTTTGTATAATACATATACATTAACCAATCACCACATATACATAGTATGTAACTTATACATGCTATAAACCACAAAAAAAACATGCAATAAACAAATAAGTGATGGTTATGGTCATTCTAATGTAATTCCTTGCAGCCACAAGGAATTACCACAACCTAGGGTCCACATCACACGCAAAAACCTTTTGTTGGGGAAGATCTGTGTTTTCCAATTTGGATTGATCGGTTCAACCCTTAAACCAGTCATCTCACCTCCTGGCTGATCGGTTTTCTTCACACCGGTCATCTGGACATCAGTTCCACCATTTTCAGGATCCTCCAGTCTATCGGTCAGGTTCTCCAGTCACTCTAGTTGGCTCATCCTCCTTGGTCCTTCTTTGTCCTCTAGTCGGTCGGCTCGTCTCCAAGACAGTTGTTTTGACTTTTGTGATGGTCGGTTTGCCTTCAAGACGATCAGTTCTCCTTTGATACAGTCGGTAGTCCTGGTGTCGAGACTATTCTTCTTTTTCATAATAAGAAAGTAAACTATCCTACTATTACGTGATTATGGAGAAACCTCGAGTTACATTCAAGGGGAGCAAAGGTAGAAGAGAATAATAGTTATACATGGGGAATATAAGGGGGAGGCTGGGTACACAGATTGATATATAAAACACACAACCACCATGCACAAATAAAGGGTATTGGACATAACCACGCTACACATCCACCATCAAAACTCACTTTTAGGGTGATGCATGTAATTTGCATATATATACATATATATAGGCTACTCACTCACTTCCTGCGCGGGTAGATAAGCCAAGTTACCTGGCTCCCAATTTAACGCTGCAGTCTGCTAACATGGAGGTGCGGTGGCAGTAATTGTAATTTTGTCTATAGCCTTTACGTGCATGGAATAGTAGTGGAACTATTAGTAAATATGTTATCAATATTTAAATGTGTATGGAACGGTGGTGGAAGCCTGATCTAATAATATAATTGCAGCTGATAGCTTCATCACTATTGGATACATACAATTCGACAAATAGTAATGATGGAACTATTAGCAATTATGCTATGAATGATTATACGTGCATGGAGTAGTGGTGCAAGTTTGATTAAGAGTGAAAATAGTAGGTGCCAACTACTTCAATGTTGATCGCATACCAATCTTGAAGTATACCCATGCCTAACGTAACAAGTCTAAAACCATTGTAGTAGTATCCTTTTGTGGAGATAAATAAACACATGAGAAATAAAATAACACTCCCAGATTTTATTACAAAATGTCATCCTGAGTTATAAATTTCTCCTTTACATTACAAATTATATGTTCTCATTACAATATTGAATCTATCCTTACAAAGTTTTTAAATTCTACAAAATGTTATTGCGTACAAAAAAGTTACACATCATAGTTGTATTTTCCATCATATTTGCATAAATATAGATGCCCACAAAAAGAATATGCCTATAAAATAAATAAGTTATAATATAAATAAGTATTATGTAATGAGAATATATAATCTGAAACAAAGTAAATAGCAAAGCACAGCTGTAACTAGCAAAGAGCAATTGTAACGGGAAAAAAAATGTAATATGAAAGAGCATGTTGTAACTAAAACAGACATTCTATAATATGAAAGAGCATGTTGTAACGGGCAAAGATGACATTATGTAATAAGAAAGAATGATTTGTAATCTATACAGATAATTTGTAATGAAAAGGAAACAAATGTAATCAAGGATGATATTTTGTAATACAATCTAGATGTATCAAATTCTCCAAGAGAATGAACCTCGATACATCAAAAGTTGTAATAATAATGAACACTTTGTAATAAGAATCGAGAACTAGTAATGAGAATGAAAAAGTTGTAGCCAGTGATGACACTCTTTATTACAACCTAGGTGTATGAAGTTTTATTATTTTAGAGAATAAACCAAGTACATAGAAATTATAATAAGAAATAATATTTTGTAATGAGAACTTAGAATCCATAATGAAAATGAGAAAGTTATAATTAAATATGACAATCAATATTACATTTTGGATCTATTAAGAGAATAAACTTTAGTACAAAGTAAATTGTAATAAGAAGGAACATTATGTAATGCGGATAAAAGAATTGTAATGAGAATGAAAAAATGTAATCAAGGTTCACGTCTTGTAATACAACCTGACTGTATTAGATACTATATCCATATTATGTATATGACAACTACGTGGAACATCTCCTAATTATGAATCAGTGGTGAACATGTGTTTAGAGTGAACATTGCTTTCGTCCTCATTCATTTTTTTATTCACCTAATAGGGATGCCTCTATAGTTATATTTCCCACTAGTGTATGTACTCATAATTAATTATCATCTTGCTACAAATAGTGGCATCATACCCATGCACTACTAGCGAAACTTAAATAAAAAATGGTGCCAACGTGTTTCATGCAATACGTGATTGAATTCTGCTTAATTACAAAGCATGCCACCGCTATTCAATGCATACGTAAATGAAATCTGCATAATTACAATAGATGCCACCACATGCATGCAACCGTAATGGATTTGAATTTCTTTACAGATCATGCCACCACATCTCAATGAATGGGTAATTAACTTGGCTACCCGCGCGGGCATTCAATACATACTTTTATATTTATATTTATATATATATATATGGGTATATCTTCGCTACCCATGCGAGTAACTAAGATTCGCTACCCGTGCATCTATTTTGTAATGGGAAGGTATGCATTTGTAATGAGACAATCCAAATTTGTAATGAGACGACCGAAATTGTAATACAAAGACTCGTTTTGTATTACAATGTTGTTACAGTAATAAATATATATTTATTACTGTAACAACGCTATAATACAAAACGAGTCTTTGTATTACAATTTCGGTCGTCTCATTACAAATTTGGTTGTCTCATTACATATATGTGTCATCACATTACAAAATTGATGCACGGGTAGAGAATCTTAGTTACCCACACGGGTAGCGAAGATATACCCTATATATATATATATATATATATATATATATATATATATATATATATATATATATATATATATATATATATATATATATATATATATATATGTATGTATGTATGTATGTATGCATATATATATGCATATATATATGTATGTATATATATATATAATCATTTTGGTTCTTATGTGGTGATTAGTTGGATGTACACATCAACTAGTTTAGATATTCACATAGTATGTAATAAATAAATATGATAAAAGAAAAAATATAATTATATTGATTATCTCAAAACATAATTAACTGATGTGGCTTTGATACCACTATAGGGAAATACGACATCATATAGGAAGCAGAAACAAAAACAATTACTGGCATATTTCCCATTAACAAGTGGATCGTGTCAATAACTATGCAATAGAAAGAATAGTTTGACGAAGATATACCTGGTCCTGGAGCAAGTCCAGTGACAATCTTTTTTGTTGTGGTTGTTCACTCTTGGATGGTGTTTGTGCAGCTCTTGGTCTTCACCATAGATGACACACACAGAAGACATCTGCAAAAACTCCTCCATAGACTACAAGCTAATGGTGCCCTCCTACTGATAGGAAAAGGCCACCTCGCCTCTACAAAAGTCCACACAAACCAACTAGAACTTCTTTCATCATGCTAGACTGGATGGAAGGAGTTGTCCCTCCCGTTGGTGTACTATTTACTAACCTGCTCACCCACAATAATAATCTTCAGTTGTTCTCTCCCTTTCAATCCCTCCCTAGTCAGGTAGGACTTGTTTGGGCTCTCTTGGTTACTACAACCAGAGAGGAAAAAATTGTCAAAGCAACTGATTCTCAATTGTTTGTGTTGTACTTTGGGAAGCCTCTAGTACCCCTCTAATTATAGGAGGGGTTTGGGTCAGGGTTCCCAATCTGTGTGAGAGTGGAAGGGACCAGAAGATCATGAAGTTTTACAACCTATGAAACTTGAAATGGTCGCCTCACAAATGTGAAGGTCGTTTCACATGCAAGATATTCATTTTGCTAAGTGAGATGGTCATTTCACCATTTTTTCCAATCACTTATGGATTGGAATTTCTAATATAATTAATGTTCAACATGATGTCAACACTAATCCTTGATACAACTGAATATCTCCACACACCAGTCATCTCGCTCTCATGAGCCAATCGTCTCATGACCACAAGATGGTCGTCTCGCTCTCATGAGATGGTCGTCTGTTGACCATGAGATGGTCATATCACTTATGCAAAACAGTTATCTTGCTGCCTAGTTCAGGATGAACACAACCAATTCAACTCTAATCTACATGACTGACGTGGTATTTTGAACGCACTAACAAACTCACTCGAGGTTGAAATCCTCAAGCTTTTACCAAAACCAAAGTGCAATAATACCACCCACAAGCGGACGAGTCTTATCGCATTATAGTTAAGGATCGAACCCAAAGGACAACGTTTTTAAGAATCTTTGTCAGTCTAGTCTAGTTCGAGTTAAGGCTAATATTTAAAACGATAGGTTGATTTGAGGTTAATTAAACTAATTGCAAGAAAGTAAAAGCTGAATTAAAGTTGGGTTTAGATCAATGATATGGAATTGCTGGGATGGTATCGGGTTTCACCACCACTACTCATGCAAGCACATCTAAACATCAAACATCCATGCAAGATATAACTATCCAGGTAGAGCTGTTGTGAAACCCCCCATACGGGCGTTAGGTCTGCGTAAGCATCACCTTTAGCATCAGATTTCTCGTCACCATCCGGATCACATACTTACGGCTCCGAAGATACAACATCCAACTAAGGTTGTGGGCCCCCTATATAGGCGTTAGGCACACAGAATCGTCACTGAAGGCTAGATGGCTCGTCCCGTCACGGATCATACACTTAAGACCTCAAGGAACCCCATTATAATTCTAGTTTGGGAGTTAATCGCGCTAATCGATAAGTAAGCAGTCGATTTATATACGAGCAAACATCGATGATTAACAAGAAGATACAAAATCCAACTAAGGCTGTGAACCCCCTATATAGGCGTTAGGTACACAGAAGCATCACCGAAGGCTAGATGGCTCGTCCCCTCGCGGATCATACACTTACGACATCAAGGAATCCCATTCTATTTCTAGTTTGGGAGTCAACCTGTTAAACGACATTCACTCCTACATAAAGATATTCTCACAACATAGGAAGAACAAAGATGAAAGCAAGCAATTAATCAAACTACGAACATAGTGATTAACAACAAAATGCAAAGTTATATACATTGCCATGGAAAGTTTAACAAAAGAACATGATTACATGGGCAGCGGGGCTAGTCCCCGAACCCCAGTGAAAAGGTACTCTCGCTCATGATGTGAGAAATAAGAAGAATGAGAAAGAAAGAGAAATCTGCCATGGACTCAGCACAGAAGGTATTCGTAGTTCGATGAAGTAGATACGGCCTCCTACATCATGTCAGAGCAGATATGGACGCGAACAGGAGTTTCCAAGACATACCAAACAGTCTCCCTTGCTACGTATTTCTTCTCTCCTCAGCCACCTTGGTTGCAACACAGGCAGTAGGTGAAATAAAACTGGCATGGACTGGACTGGTTTCGGATCAGATCTGTATACAGGCAGCCTGTCAGCGTCCTGGAATCGATGTCCAAGTAAGGACTCTTGGGGTCTTATTTATAGGCATAGGACTGACCCCAAATGGACTTGGATTAAAAGAGACCAAACGGTCTGCTGTTGTTATGGGCAAACGGTATGGCCAAAAAAATTTCTCCAAACGGTCTTGCTGCTTTGACTTTTTCATGCGGTTTGCTCCAAACGGTCTGGAGACCGTTTGCTACCAAATGGTCTGTAGACCGTTTGCTACCAAACGATCGCTCCAAACGGTCGCTCCTTGTGGTCTCTTGCAAACGATATGGAAATCGCATAAGGCCAAACGGTCTTGATCGGCAAACGGTTTAGAAACCGATAGAACTCCAGACGATCTTGAGCAGAAAAGTGGGCAAACGTTCTTCAGGTAAGCAGCTGGGTCAAACAATCTATTGGCCCTCAGGTAAAAGAATGATCTTCGGCCTTCATCTGCAGGTGCGGCGGCCTCGGGGAGACCCCATTTGTCCTGCGGAACACCTCCAATCGACCTTGCTCTGGAGCTGCAAAGGTGTTCTAGTCGGAGGTTGAAGACGACACACCACGATCGCGGTTAGGCACCACGGTCATGGTGATGCCGCTACCGCACGGTTGTGCTTCCTCGCACGGGTGTGGTGGGTGTGAAATCGAACTCTGATGGTATTGTGCCACGGTCGTGGCGTGACACCACGGTCGTGGTGAGGTAGCTACCACACGGCTGTGCTGCCTCGCACGGGCATGGCGAGTGAGGGAGGGTCGATGCAGGTAGGGTGCCACGGTCGTGGCTCATCGACCACGATTGTGGCGAGTGAAAGCTCAGGTCTACCACGGTCGTGGCCGCATCACACGGTCGTGGTGATGGCAGAAGACCACAACCATTTTGAACCACCATGGTCGTGGTTAGGACTCTGCTTCGCGACCTTGAGTTCATGCACTGCTCAATTCCTTGCGGCTGAGTGATGCCTCCAATCGGTCTCTGCTACTCAAAACGGTCTTAAGACCGCATGGGCTCAAACGGTCTTGAGACCGCATGGACTCAAACGATCTTGAGACTGCATGGACTCAAACGGTCTTGAGACCGCATGGACTCAAACGGTCTTGAGACCGCATGGACTCAAATGGTCTTGAGACCGCATGGGTTCAAACGGTCTTTGGACCGCATGGGCTCAAACGGTCTTGAGACCGAATGGGTGGAATTGCTTGGTTTGATATCTTGATCGGAGACAGAGATGAAGGTGGACCTTGACTTCTTGTTCAGCTTTGTCAAAACCTACATTAAATGAACGATGTTTAGATAAAACCTTGATAATCAAATCAACTAAGTAATTTTGCACATTATGATTCATATTGAGTGAAATAGTATGTATAGAGTTGAATTGGTCCCAAAGTGATAATTGAATTTCATGATGAATATACATTCATCAAAATACCCCAAACTTAAACGTTGCTCGTCCTCGAGTAACACAAAATCTGAAACAATCACCAAATGAATACTTTCAATTCGTGTGATTGCTTCATCTTCACATCGCGAATATTTTCTTTTTGCTCAACATGACTCAGTATCTCAACCTCCTGAGACCACAAAACACATCATACCATATCTTTGTTCCTGAGTTCGTTTTCCAAAATCACTTCCTCCTCACCTTTTCTAACAACAAGCATGTCAAAGAGTTTCGTAAGAGTTCAGAGATTCCCGCAGAACAACAAGTGTGCATTTGATCTGACACTGGTGTTTTCCAAGGTAGGATAGGCAATCATTGTGCCATTAGGTAGAAAAGGGAGTGAAAGGTGGTATGGAAGGAAGAAGTAAATCTCTCCTCTATTCGACTCGAGATTTTTATTTGCTTTGCAATTTCATTTATTGCATTTTTTTTATGTGCGAATCTCTCCTCTATTCGACTCGAGATTGCATTTCTTTTTGTGTGCACTTTGGCATCTTTTTGTTTGCAAATCTCTCCTCTATTTGACTCAAGATTGCATTTTTGGTGGTTACGAGGAGTATGGAAGAAGCGGATAAAGAGGGAAGTGGCGTGCCACCCCGAACTTAGCGTTTGGCACTTTTTTGGCTATTTTGTTTCTTTTTTATGAATGGAGGGGTACTAAGATCATGGAAGAGGTGTAGAAGAGAGTTCAGATCAGAATGCAACTTGATTTACAATTCAATGCATCGGGTTGTTCTCTTTATCAAACTCGGCTCAAATAATGACTTGATGAGGATCCGGTTTGGATTCCATGCTATTGTTCCACAAATCAGTTAGGAAGCACAACATGTTTGATCCCTATCAGTTTGATAGACACCTATCATCTTTGCAAAAGTATCACGATGTTAGGAATCATATGCTTCACAAGATGCTTTCAATCAAAGGGCTTGTTTCAAAAAGTGGTCCTTTTGAGGATTTACTTCGAATAAGGGGGATATAATGATTCAGAATGCATAGCATGTTAGTTAGTGACTTTTAATGTAACCATGAAGTGTCAAAAAGTGTCAAAAATTCATCAAGTATCTATTCAGGAATTTTGAAAATTTTGAAAATATTGACAATTTTTATCAAGAATGTGATAGAGAAAACTTAAGTATGAAAAGGATGGGTGTAGGTGGGAAGTGAGGTACATACCACCCACCCTCCACCCCAAACTTAGAGATTTGCTCGTCCCAAGAAAACCCTAAATCTAAGATGGAGGGGAAAAATCATGCCAGAATGACCACCAGGTGTGGTTGCGTTCTGATCAGCGTGCATCCTCTTATCTGAAAATCTCAAAGGTAAACAACAATTAGATCTTAAAGTAGCATCTTGTGATGCGAATTTTATTTAATGAAAAATTAACTAGAATGTAAAAACAAAATTGAAGAGAATAATTTGATGATGGGTTTGGAATCACTAGTGATGGTTGGTATAGCTTCAACCCATTTTGAGACGTAGTCTACCGCCACTAGGATGTATGAAAATCCATGAGAAGATGGGAATGGACCCATGTAGTCCACCCCCCAAACATAGAATATATCTACTTCTTGCCATAGATTCAGCGCCATCTCATCTCTCTTTGTTATATTACCTGTTCTTTGACATTTGTCGCATGATAGGACAAAATCGTAGGAATCTTTGGATATGGTTGGCCAGAAGAATCCGCATTGCAAAACCTTTAAAGCAGTCTTTTTAGAGCTCATATGTCCTCCCACTGGTCCTGAGTGACATTGTTCCAAAATAAGTTGAGCCTCTTCTTCGACGATACATCGTCTATACAGACCATCGACACCTAGTTTAAAAATATATGGCTCATCCCAGTGATATTGCTTCACATCATGCATGAACTTATTCAGGGCATTCCCGATGCATTGAGGATGGATAACCCCAGCAACAAGGTAGTTCACAAAATCTGAGTACCACAATATAACTTCTGAGACCTTCATTAGTTGATCGTCCCGAAGAGAATCATTAATCGGAATCTTCTTGGTATCCTGAGTGTGGATGCGACTGAGGTGGTCTGCTACAACATTCTATGTACCCTTTTTGTCTCTTATCTCAATCAAATTCTTGTACCAGGAGGATCCATCTAATCAACATGGGTTTTGCATCTTTCTTTGTCAGAAGGTAACAAATGGCAGCGTGGTCAGTGTAGACAAAAACTTTCGAACCAATTAGGTAGGATCTAAATTTTTCAAAGGCATACACGACTGCTAGAAGTTCTTTCTCGGTAGTTGCATAATTTCCTCTGGGCTTCATTGAGAGTTTTTGATGCATAATAGATCACATAGTGTTTCTTCTCTATACATTGTCCAAGCACAACACCCACAGCATAATCACTGGTATCACACATGATTTCGAATGGGTGGTCCCAATTAGGAGCTCTAATGATGGGAGTGGTTGTGAGGGCCTGTTTCAATGTGTTGAAGCTTTTGAGACATTCTTCATTGAAATTGAAATCAATATGCTTTAGTAATAGGTTCGTCATTGGCTTCGTTATCTTGGAAAAGTCCTTTATAAATCTTCTGTAAAATCCTGCATGACCTAGAAAAGCATGAACTTTTTTTACATTTATTGGAATAGCCAGTTTAGAAATCACTTCAATCTTGGCTTTATCTACTTCAATTCCTCTATCGCTGACCCTATGGCCCAGGATAATGCCTTCTCTTACCATAAAATGGCACTTTTCCCAATTTAGCACAAGATGCGCTTCTTCACAATGTTTAAGGACCAGGGAGAGGATATTTAGACATGAATCGAATGAATTTCCATAAATAGAAAAATCATCCATGAAAACCTCCATAATTGTTTCAGTAAGACCAGCGAATATGGCAGCCATGCAATGTTGGAAAGTTGTGGGCGCATTACAAAGACCAAATGGCATTCTTTTAAACGTGTATGTCCCGAATGGGTTGGTAAAGGTTGTTTTCTCTTGGTCATCTGGATGTATGGGTATTTGATAGAATCCAGAGTAACCATCAAGATAACAAAAATATTCTTTATGAGCCAACCTTTCTAGGACTTGATCAAGGAACGACATTGGAAAATGATCTTTTCGAGTTGCCTTGTTCAATTTTCTATAATCTATGCACATCCTCCACCCGGTGACTGTTCGAGTGGGGATGAGTTCATTATTTTCATTCTGTATAACAGTTGTTCCACCTTTCTTCGGGACAACATGCACTGGGCTCACCCATGGCGAATCGGATATCAGATAGATTATTCTAGCTGTGAGTAATTTAATGACCTCGCTACGGACCACTTCCTTCATACTTGGGTTCAATTTCCATTGATGCTCGATAGTAGGTTTGTGATCTTCCATCATAGGGATCTTGTGCATACATAGCGCTTGACTGACCCCAGTGAGGTCACTCATTTTATAACCGATGGCTTTCTTTCTTTCCCTCAATTCCTTTAGAAGTTTCTCTTCTTGTTCAGTTGTTCGATCGGAATTTATAATAACTGGGCAAACTTTTAGGTCATCTAAAAATATGTACTTCAGTCCTTCGGGCAGAGGCTTCATTTCAGGAGCCTCTGGTTTTTCTCTTGTTTCTTCTGTAGTTTCCATAGCCTTGAGTTATTCACTATTGGATCCAACATCTTCTTTAGAAGAGTCAAGGGATTCGATGCAATCCTTTACTCGTTCGTCGATTGGTTCATCAACTGATGGGTTTGTTAGAGCAATTTCCAAGGGATCATTTGATTCATGATGCTCTTGAGTCAGAAGTGACATTTGTTCAATGCAGTCAATCAGATAGACTTCTTCTTGCATACTTGATCTTCTCATACTTTCAAAAACCTTGAATTCGAGAGTTCTTTACCTAATCTGAACAGTAAGGTCCCAGCTTCAACATCAATCAGGGCTCTTGTAGTGGCGAGGAACGGACGACCAAAAATGAGAGGATATCTGGCATCTTCTTTTATATCCATAATGACAAAGTCGCATGGAACATATGTGTCCTTGCCTACCTTGACCGGGACATCTTCGAGGATTCCTAACAGGCATTTTATCAAATTGTCTACAAGTTATATAGTCATGCCAGTAGGAAGCAATTCTGCAAATCCTAATCTTTTGCATAGGCTAAGCGGCATAATAGAGATTCTTGCACCTAGATTTGCCAATCCTTTCTTGCATGATGAATCACCAATATGACATGAGATTCCAAAGGATCTCGAGTCTTTTTGTTTCTTGGGCATCTTGCTCAATATGATATCCGATGTAGTTGTTGCCAGTTTTACTGTCTCATATTCCTCAGTTATATACTTCCTGGTTAGGAGTGACTTTAAGTACTTAGTCCAGGCTGGTATCTCAGCCAGAGCATCTAAGAAGGGTATATCAACATGAAGTTTCTTTATAGCCTCTTTAAACTTATTGAATCGAGTATCAAGCTTGGTCTACCTTAGATGAGCTGGGAAAGGTATACGAGGTTTATATACAGGAATATCAGGTTCTGGTGTTTCAGTTTCTTCATCAGTAGATTTCTCAGGACTTCCCTTATCTATTTTTTCATCTTTTGATTAAGACTCTAGTGTTGTTGAGTTTTGGACCATCACAGGTTCATCTTCGTCTGTAATAACCACAAGTGTCTTTACTGGGGGATATGAATAATCTTTTCCTGACCTGGTGGTGACTGCCTTCAACTGTTCAGGATGCTTGGGATTGTTCTCGAGTTGGCCAACAAAGACTCTAGTGGGTGGCTTTATGCTAGCTGCAAGTTGAGCTAATTGAGAATCAATAGCCTTCTGCTGAGCTTTTTGGTTAGCTCTCATAGTTTGCTGAGTTTGCAACATTTTTTCAATGGCTGATAGCTTGTCATCAGAAGAGATGGGTCCTGCTTGTTGTCCTTGGTGTTGATTAAGATTCTGATACTGAGGGTTGTTTTCATAATTATTGTAGTTCATATTCTGAAAGTTCCCCTTGAAATTTCCTTGATTCCCAAAATTATGTTATTGATTATACTGGAATCCTGATGGTCCTCTTGGTTGATTGTTTGAACCAAATTGATGCGAGTTTATTGCTCCAGAGGGGTTTCCATATTGAAAACCTGGGTGATTCCTATTCTGATTCGGATTGTAATAACTTTGCCCAGGAATAGTGTTGATAGCATTAAGATTTTCCATATGACCATTATCTCCTTGTCCACATACATTGCTCAGTACAACGTCTTAGAGAACATTGCATGATAAAGTGGAATGATCAGTGCTCTTACATGCTTCACAAAATAGGGAAGTGGACTTGACCTATTCCGGTTGCCGAGTGGGTGAACGTCCTCTTCCAATAGCAGCTAGAGATGATTCAATATGGTCTTGCTTGGCAACTATGACCTTCAAGGTTTCAGCGATAGAATTGTACTCCGGAGTAGCTTCGGCCATAGCTACTTTCAAAACTCCTTTACCTACATATCTACCCCAATTAGCTTGATTTTCTGCTCCTAGGGTGATGACTCTCCATGCACTATCATAACTTTGACGCATGAAGTTTCCTCCAGACGAGGAATCTAGGAATCTCTTAATATCATCATCCACACCCCTATAGAAAATTTCAATGAGTTGATTCTTAGGAATTCGGTGGTGTGGACATTTGCGTAGAAGCTCTTTGTACCTATCTCATGCTTCAGTGAGAGTTTCTCTAGGGACTTGAGTGAAATTTGTTATCTGGCCCCAAATTTCATATGTGAGAGATGGAGGATAGAATTTTTCTAGAAACACATTTTGGAGTTGTTCCCAAGTGGTAATGGGTATTTCACTTTGTAAGGAATTGTACCAACTTATGGCTCTATCAGCAAGGGAATACTTGAAGAGATGGAGTCGAATGGCATCATCAGTGACTCCATTTTGCTTTGTCATAGCACATAGATCGATGAATCTCAGAAGATGTTATTGGCTGTCCTCTGCTTGTTTTCCATAGAAAGGGTTATTCTAAAGCAATGTGATCCAGTGTGCCCTAATCTCAAAATTGGCAGCATTGATGGGGGGGAGGTTGTACTGGATGATGAACATTCATAGCTTTCGGGATTGAGAACTCTCTAATATTCTTTTGTAGTTCAGATGTTTGCACTGTTGGTTGTGCTGCTAGTATTTCCTATTGAACCGCAGCCCTGGCTTCTTGCATGAACCTCTCTCTTTGTGCATTGATGGCTTGAGCCACCCTTCGGGCTACCTCTTCTTCTTGAGCCATCCTTGCTTGATTCTCTTTGATCTGACGATGGAAAGTTCTATCTATCTCGGGATCAAAGCTCGCTGCTAGTCCGGGGCTGTCCAAACGGTGCATGCACTACGCCTTGGATTGTACTTGAAAATAGAAAGATTCCAAAGGTGAGAACCACAAAGTAAAGTCAAATTCAAGTAGATGATCGATTGTTTTAAAGGAAAAAGCAAAATTCTAGATTAGTCTTAAAAGAACTAGATTTGACAGAATGATTCTATTGTCCCCGACAACGGCACTAGAATTTGATGTGGTATTTTGAACGCACTAACAAACTCACTCGAGGTTGAAATCATCGAGCTTTTACCAAAACCAAAGTGCAATAATACTACCCGCAAGCAGACGAGTCTTATCGCAGTATAGTAAAGGATCGAACCCAAAGGACAATGTTTTTAAGAATCTTTGTCAGTCTAGTCTAGTTCGAGTTAAGGCTAATATTTAAAATGATAGGTTGATTTGAGGTTAATTAAACTAATTGCAAGAAAGTAAAAGTTGAATTAAAGTTGGGTTTAGATCAATGATATGGAATTGCTGGGATGGTATCAGGTTTCACCACCACTGCTCAAGCAAGCACATCCAAACATCAAACATCCAGGAAAGATATAACTATCCAAGTAGAGCTGTTGTGAAACCCCCCATACGGGCGTTAGGTCCGCGTAAGCATCACCTTTGGCATCAGATTTCTTGTCACCATCTGGATCACATACTTACGGCTCCGAAGATACAACATCCAACTAAGGTTGTGGGCCCCCTATACAGGCATTAGGCACACAGAAGTGTCACTGAAGGCTAGATGGCTCGTCCCCTCACGGATCATACACTTACGGCCTTAAGGAACCCCATTCTATTTCTAGTTTGGGAGTTAACCACACTAATTGATAAGCAAGCAGCCGGTTTATATACGAGCAAACATCGACGATTAACAAGAAGATACAAAATACAACTAAGGCTATGAACCCCCTATACAGGCGTTAGGTACATAGAAGCGTCACTGAAGGCTAGATGGCTCGTCCCCTCACGGATCATACACTTACAACATCAAGGAATCACATTCTATTTCTAGTTTGGGAGTCAACCTGTTAAATGACATTCAGTCGTACATAAAGATATTCTCACAACATAGGAAGAACAAAGATGAAAGCAAGCAATTAATCAAACTACGAACATAGCGATTAACAACAAAATGAAAAGTTATATACATTACCATGGAAAGTTTAACAAAAGAACATGATTACATGGGCAGCGGGGCTAGTCCCCGCACCCCAGCAAAAAGGTACTACTCGCTCATGATGCGAGAAACAAGAAGAATAAGAAAGAGAGAGAAATCTGCCATGGACTCGGTGCAGAAGGTAGTCGCAGCTCGATGAAGTAGATACGGTCTCCTACGTCATGTCGGAGCAGATATGGATGCGAACGGGAGTTGCCAAGATAGACCAGACAGTCTCCCTTGCTCCGTCTTTCTTCTCTCCTCAGCCTCCTTGGTTGCAACATGGGCAGTAGGTGAAATGAAACTGGCGCAGACTAGACTGGTTTCAGATCGGATCTGTATACAGGCAGCCTGTCGGCGTCCCGGAACCAATGTCCAAGTAAGGACTCTTGGGATCCTATTTATAGGCATAGGACTGACCCCAAATGGTCTTGTATTAAAAGAGACCAAACGGTCTGTTGCTGTTATGGGCAAATGGTCTGGCCAAAAAAATCTTCTCCAAACGGTCTTGCTTTGACTTTTTCATGTAGTTTGCTCCGAACAGTCTGGAGATCATTTGCTACCAAACAGTCTAGAGACTGTTTGCTACCAAATGGTCTAGAGACCGTTTGCTACCAAACGGTCTAGAGACTGTTTGCTACCAAACGGTCTGGAGACCGTTTGCTACCAAACGTTTGCTCCAAACGGTCACTCCTTGCAGTCTCTTGTAAACGATCTGGAAATCACATAAGGCCAAACGGTCTTGATCAGAAAATGGTTTGGAAACCGATAGAACTCCAAATGGTATTAAGTAGAAAAGGGGGCAAACGTTCTTCAGGTCAGCAGCTGGGTCAAATGATCTATTGGCCCTCAGGTAAAAGAATGATCTTCGGCCTTCATATGCAGGTGCGGCGGCCTCGGGGCGACCCCATTTGGCCTACGGAACACCTCCAATCGACCTTGCTCAGGAGATGCAAAGGTGTGTTGGTCGGAGGTTGAAGACGACGCATCACAAACGTGGTTAGGCACCACGGTCATGGCGACGTTGTTGCCCCATGGTCATGGCGACGCCGTTGCCCCACGGTCGTGCCGCCTCACACGGGCATGGTGGGTGTGAAATCAAACTCTAATGGTATTGTGCCACGGTCGTGGTGAGGTAGCTACCACACGGCCGTACTGCCTCGCATGGGCGTGGCGAGTGAGGGAGGGTCGATGCAGGTAGGGTGCCACGGTCGTGGCGAGTGAAAGCTCAGGTCTACCACGGTCGTGGTGATGGAAGAAGACCACGGCCATTTTGAACCACCACGGCTGTGGTTAGGACTTTGCTTCGCAACCTTTAGTTCATGCACTACTCGATTCCTTGTAGCTGAGTGATGCCTCCAATCGGTCTCTACTGCTCAAAACGGTCTTGTGACCGCATGGGCTCAAACAGGCTTGAGACCGCATGGGCTCAAACGGTCTTGCGACTGCATGGACTCAAACGGTCTTGAGACCGCATGGACTCAAACGGTCTTGAGACCACATGGACTCAAACGGTATTGAGACCGCATGGGTTCAAATGGTCTTGGGACCGCATGGGCTCAAATGGTCTTGAGACCAAATGGGTGGAATTTCTTGGTTAGATATCTTGATCAGAGATAGAGATGAAGGTGGACCTTGACTTCTTGTTTAGCTTTGTCAAAACCTGCATTAAATGAATGATGTTTAGATAAAACCTTGATAATTGAATCAACTAAGTAATTTTTCACATTATGATTCATATTGAGTGAAATAGTATGTATAGAGTTGAATTGGTCCTGAAGTGATAATTGAATTTCATGATAAATATACATTCATCAATGACACTCCAAACAATCATCTCAACACTTGAGCCAATCGTTTGGTAGTCCAGTCAGCTGATTTGTTGTGTGAATTGAGTACCTAAACACTTTAGTAATCAACCGAATCATCAATCATGATTAAACTCCTATTCCCAATGAATTCATATGTGTGTGACCCCATTAGGTCTCACATTACGTTGGCAGTGAATGTCCATAACAACTTATGACATCACAAGCAATGAGTGGTGCCTAGTCACACATCGTTGTTACCCAAGTAAATGGGAAATTGGAGAACAACTTCAACCTATAATTTGTGTATGGTGTTACAATGTTTGTATAGTTCCTTTGTCACTTATATCCAGATTGAACTCGAGGCATGGAAAAGTCATCATCTTCAACATTAAATCTTATTCCTTGAACCAGAGCAGAACATTTGGGATATATGTAAGCTTAATATCACATATTGACTCACACGAGAATGGCCATGAATTTCTCTATCTCGCTAATCAAGAGGCCTAGGATATCATATTCATGTAGGAGGGAAAATCACATTTCTATCACTCACAGTCAATTCCCATTTGTCACTATCACCCAATCATCACCTTTATGACAACCCATGTTTTAGGATTGCTTTTGATGATGTCAAAGTGTATAGAAGGATGTTTTATGAGTGTAGTGATTTTAGGTCTGAGGACCAGAAACACCACTATCACTATATGATGTGATTCTGAATTACCTAGTTAAGGTTTCCATTTATCACTCTTATGATGGGTCTGTCTGATACACTATTTTCTAACATGTATCTATGTGCTTGGTTTGATATCACCATGTCATGACTAATGAGATTTTTTCATCAACCAATTCACACTCTTATCTTTTGTGTTATCGTTGTCTATCTACCTTCCACAATAACAACCAATCAGGGACATAATGAGAATGTATATACTCTTAACATTTGTATGATCTCATTCTTCCAAGTCACATACTTGAAGACATACGTCATAGAGTAATATCTAGACAATTATTATGTTATTTCATTATCACATAATTGAACAAACATAATAAATTGGAAGATTGCCTTTATTATTATTTAAATCATTTAAAAGTTATACCATTACAATCATCACATGATTGGCTCTCTGGGCATATACACCAACATAAGGCAATTTTGTATCTCTATTAATCAACCCAGACAACATGTTTTCTATATGGTTCACTGTTGGCCTCATCTTATGCATGTCGTAATGGGCCATTTAGGGGAGGGGTAACTTATCATACTTGTCTTGCATGCAATAGAGTTTATCCCCCTTTTGTGCGAGTATTCCTACAATTATGAGGTACTTGATGTATATCTGATTATATCCTTCAGTTACCTCATTCTTCATTATTATGTTGAGGTCAAGGAAATTACATGTGATGAGAGTTGTTTGGCCTTCAATGAAGAAGTCCCTCGTATTTTGCTCACTATCTTGTCCCACCTCTGTTGATAGTTTGTCAATAAGAAATCATTTGAGGTTGACTAGTCGCTTCTCTAACAAGGACAAATTAAGAACATGTCCACTCTAGACACGTTTCACAGTCTCTGATCATGTAAACATGTGTTAGCAGCAATTTGTTGGATCACTTTGATGAAAAAGAAGGATATTTGGGCCACCTTGTATTTACCTAGGGCTGTGTTTGGTCTCCCCTGTTAGTTTTTTACCAGTTTATGTTGTTGCTAAATCCTATGGCCTTCTTATCATATTTTCCATCCATACATGCTCAGGCTTCCTCTTGTATATTAGTAGAAAGCTCATTTAGCATGTTCTTCATCACATAGAAGTCTTTGCCCCCTATCCAAGCTTGTAGATTGTACCTCCCTCCCACCTCATTCTTCTCTTTGGCTTTGACAAGCACCTTTACAAGCAAATACATGAACTCTACGGTCATGTATGTGAAGGACTATGGAGCTACCATGCATAGGACGTATAAGTTTGCTCCGATCAAGAATTCCATGACTCATTCATACAATTCTAACATTCTAAAGTCTTGTCTATTTATATATCTTGTTAGTTTTAGTGTGCTTGTTCTCACGAACATGTCATACTTCACCTAGTGTTCTTGGTGTCGATGTTTGAATGCCATCTTGTGCTCCTCATTTGTTGACACTTAGTTTTCACCTACATTAGTGAATTATGGCATCTTTCTTGCTAATGAGTCTTCTTTCATGCTCACTGTACTTGTTTCTCTAGTCTGTGGTCTTGCCTTCATAGCTACTTTCTTCTTCTCAGTCCTGGTGCTTTTGTACCTGATCCCCTGCGCTTTCCTTTCATCATTGTTTCTTCTTCAAATGGTAGCTATTCAGATGTATTCGTGGCTTTAGCCCCTTGAGACACATCTTTAGATTTAGGGGATTTGTGTTCAAGTGGGATTTCATAATGTTCCTTGCACAATAGTAGTTGTATCTTCTTCTTCTCAGGCATGTTGGGGTGTTCGTCCATGAACTTGTCGATCATCTAGATTGCTTTTTCTATCTCTACAAGTGAGGTTGCTCGTCTGTCCATAGAGTCAAATGTTGTTGTCGACATTCTGTAGTCTGAATAGATTCATTCTATTAATAGAAGAAACCTATTCTACTCAACTCATTGAAACAAGGAATAGAGGAAGAATAGATAGAGAGAGAGAGAGAAGTAGGAAACAATATTAAACTAGTTAACAATCTTCAGTAATCACTAAGATCTTAATATTCTCAATGGTCTTTGAGAACTCTGACAATTCTATACTATATCATTGATCACTAAAATTACAAAAACCTCAGTGGTTGCAAAGCCTTTAGAGAGTTCATCGCACTTTGAAAATATGAGATGTTGGCTATCCTTGCAAAGTAGAAAAATTGGTCCCTAAAATCAAAACCTTGTGTTGGGGTAGGAATCTCAGCAGTTGTTGAGATCTTAAACACCTCAATGGTCACTGAGAAGTTTTTCTTGCAACTTTTGGGAACTTGAAATGCTTCGGATTCAAGGTAGCCAAAGCTTGAGAATCCTCGATTCATGTGATAGGGAGGAGGAGGTCATGTACAAAACATATGATCACCTCGTTGGTGGAAAACAAGGTTTGAACCCTAATTCATTTGTTTAAGGAACAAAATGGGTAAATAAACACCCGCAATGGGTTTCTATCTTAGGGAAAACAATGGCGCAATTGAAGAGGAAAAGAATGAAGGGGTTGCCGTCAGATTTGAAGGGAGAGTGAAAGGATATGAGGTTGTGGCATCAATGGATGACACAATTGTTGGTTTGGACAATGTAGATAGTGATAGAAGGTTCACTGGTGGTCAGATTTTATCTTCTCATAGGCATCAGGGTAGCACTTTAGTCTCTCTACATTTTGCTAGGGCTTCACCGCTTCTGATGGTAAAAGGTGTAGAAATGAAACTAAGTTGCGGAGCTTTTATATCGTAGGGTTAATGGTCACCTAGACAGGTCCTCAACAGTCACTAGAATTTTGATTCTTAGCGGGATTTGAGATGTTATGATGTTAAGCGGTCACAGAGTGTGTCTCTAGTGGTCACTGATGTGGTAGAATCCTATTCAGTCGCTTAAGATCAATGATTTGAAGGTCTCTAAAACTTAAATCTTCAGTGACCAATGAGACTAGATGATACTTCATTTTATTTTCCCATTGTTACTATTTGTACATTAAAAGAAAGATGTCTAAAACTAGAGAGAAAAGAATCAAGGATAACAAATGATTAAGTGAACATTTTAAATTTTATTTTATGTACACTAAAATTACCAAATAAAGAAAAAACTTCTAAAAAATAAGACATGAATTTTAAGAAGATTAGAAAATTTAGATTAATGAAAAATGAGTAAGCTAAAGCTAAGGCTAGAAATTAGAAATTATCAAAAGTCCAATAACAAAAGAGAAACTTGAAGGTTAAAGAAAGATAAGCAATCCTTGGGTTGCCTTCCATGTAGTGCTAATTTATTATCTTTATTTTGACTTTCTTTCTTTATATTCTTCTCAGATGTCTTCAGACGATGTGGGTTGGGGTTCCTCCAATTGTAGTTCAGATCTCTTTATGAATGCTTCACCTTCATAATATCACTTAAATTTGTGTGCATTCACCTTAAATGTTCCAGTCTTCTCACTACTGATTTCCATCATCCCTGATGGATATACTTTGGATATCGTGAAAGGACTAGACAAATTTGATATGAGATTTCCAGGACACAATGTGATGGTAGAGTTAAATAGAAGGACCTTTGTTGGTATATATGCCCATAGAGCCATCTTAGACGATTGCATGGAGTCAGATATTAATGAATCAATCACTATGATTATTTGGTTAATTAATTAATCCCAAAATATTCTAATTAATCCATGAGCATTTTAATTAGTGCACTCTTTTTGTTTACCAAAGGGTTTAGGAAACCCTACTTCCTTTCATCTCCTATTTAAAGGGGATTGACGGCCGATGTCTTTACAAGATATTGAGAGAAGCTTTTCAATTTATGCTCACGTACATAAACCCTAGCCATCACCATTCTTTGGAGAGAAAGGAGAGCACTACAACACTAGCATGCCATCACATAGAGGCTGCTCCTTCTTTCCAGCTTAGGAAGCATGATGTGGAGTTCCAGATCTTCCCACAATGCATTTGGAAGCACGACGTGGAGTTCGGAGCACGTCAATGACTATCCATATGTGCTACGAGAAATGTACATCAACACATTAAAGGAGTGTCGCCAGATCTTCCCACAATGCATTTGGAAGACAGAAGAAGTATTGTCTGTGTAAGCCAGGAGTGTTGCACACCATCGTGTAGTGGGACGTCACCGGACTTGCTCCACGACAAGGTATATCCCATGAATACTCTTTTTGAATACGTTGTTGTTGATGAGATCCTGTTGCAGATTGCCTAAAAATATATTCTATTTTTTTGCTTCCGTCGTGCATGTTTCCTCCACAAACCCCAACAGTGGGATCAAAGTAGCCTCGATCTACGTCGTATTTGGATTCGTTTCGATATGATCAAATTGATGTATACTATTTTATGTGGCTTTATATGATGCGAGATTAAAACTGCTAATGTGCATATCTAAACCTAATTCCACATATGTTGCAAGCTGATGTTTTTGACATTTCGGATGGGGTCGACTTTGGAAAATACTGATTTTCCTAAGTGCACAGAAGTAAAATTTCATAGACCTTTCAAGGGCAGCCTCCCCGCACAGGGGTGTTTCCCCTATGTACCCCATAGAGTCTGTGTGGGAGTTAAAAATTTATTTAATGGGGAATGTCTCGCATTAAAAGGACTACAATTTTAATATGTATATACATATATTTAGATATACCTGTGATGTCATACACATCGCCTTTAAAATTTGTTTTATGTAGTGAATGCATGCACCGTTATGGATTAGAATCCCCTTTTCTGAATGTTGTGAATGAATGTGGTTGTCAATGTTGTGTATATGTTTGTTTTTAAATGTTATGGATGTATAATGGTTGTACGTGGATCCTTTGTAAAAATATAAAGTATTCGGCTTGCATGCAGAGCTTCATCTCTTATTTCAAAGTGTAATTAATTCTTTCTCTTTATATTTATACTCATATTATGTAATAGAGATAGGATTAGTTTTAGTCTTTGTAAACTTGATGTAAGGAGGCGACTTGAAGATCCAACTCCAAGGAGCATCCATGGAGAAGGAACATGAAGATGCAATTCCAAGAAGTAACTTGCAGATCCAACTCCAAGGAGCATCCATGGAGAAGAAACATGAAGATCCAATTCCAAGAAGCAACCTGAAGATTCAAATCCAAGGAGCATCCATGGAGAAACAACTTGAAGTTCCAACCTCACGGAGCATCCATGAAGTTGTTCATTGTAATGTTGATCCTGATAGGTTGATTCATAGGTGTTGTCGCATAAGATGCATAAGACCTTAGGTGGACCGTAATCCTTTGTGGCTCCAAAGGATTACAATAGTATGGCCATAACTGATTTTTTGTGTTTGTGATTGCATGTCTATCATTTGTGGTTGTGGATATAGTAGTATATGATACGTACTATAAGTATGTGGTGTTTGGATATGTATATGTATTAATAAAACCCCTCAATTAATAATAGTAAGTTTTAGTTGCCTTCCATATAGAAACACACATGAAAATCTTGATCGACTATATGTGGGCACACCTCCATGTGGTACATTGTCTATCTCATGGAAGTGTGACGGTGGGTGTGTGGGTCTGCCTCCGTAGGGTGCACACTCATGGTATTGGCTTATGGGTTGGACTTAACTAGGGAACCTTCATAGGATCAAGTACATAGAGGCACATAGATGCATCATGTCAAGGAGTTGTGCATGATCATCTATCCAAGAGTTGCATATGATGCAATTGGCAAATGTTGCCTACCTTAGTATTTGGTATTTAACGTCGGCGTTGGTTGGGCATTGATCCAATTATTTTTTATCTTGGCTCAATCGAAGGTTGTATGGTGAAATATTTCGAGTTGATAGTGAGGGCTATCGATTTGAATAAAATAGTGGGGCATAATTAATTAAAGGCCTAATTAATCTCATTTATCAAATCTTTACAAGTCAAAATGTTTTAGACTAGATGAAAACTTTTTCTTTTGTAGCAATCAAATGGAAAACAATCTCACACATTCTCATTGTGATCAGTCCTTGAGAAGGACAAACTTACCAGAATCAACTTACAAAATTGGTTTAGGATGTTGAGATATGTTCTCACATAGGACTGTAAGCTCTATGTCCTTGAAACACCAGAGCCAGCGAAACCAGCCTCAAATGCACCCAAGACTAAAAAGGATGCTTAGAAAAGCACCTTCATGATGTCATAGATGTCAAGTTCCTGATGTTGTGCTCAATGAACAATGAGTTTCAAGAGTAGCATGAGAATATGAATGTCATGGAGATGGTAACACATCTCAAGAACATGTATCAGCATCAAGCAAGGTAGGAGAGATATGATGTCTCCAAGGCTTTGTTCAGAAGCAAGATGAAAGAGGGAGACTTAGTTTGTACCCACAAACTCACTTTGATTGGGTACGTGGAAAGCCTATCCAAGCTAAGATTTCCCCTAGGTCAAGAGTTGGCCACTGATGTGATTCTGCAATCATTTCCTGAATCTTATAGTCAATTTGTCATGAACTACAACATGAACAATATTGACAAGCCGTTATCAGAATTGTTGGGCATGTTGAGGACAACTAAAGCACAGATGAAGAAAGACAAGCCCAAGTTATTGATGATGATCATTAGAACAAAGGGAAAGTCAAAAGGAAAAGTCAAGGCTAAGAAAAGTTCTAAAGTTGATCATAAGACAAAGTCATCTATGCTCAATGCTAAAGGTGGGATCTCCAAAGAAGGAAGTTGTCACCATTATCACCAGGCTGGACATTGGAAAAGAAACTATCCTCTCTACCTAGAGGAACTAAGGAAGAAGAAGCATGGGATAGAGATCTCTACTTCAGTTATATACATTATTGAGAAAAACTAAAATACTTCTTCATCATGGGTATTGGATACCGGATGTGGATCTCATATATGTTCAAATATGCAGGATGTGATAAGAAGTAAGCCTTTACGAAAGGGCCAAGTCGAGTTGCGAGTCACTAATGGAGCAAGAGTTGTTGCCACTGCAGTTGGAGGGATTATTTTATCTTTTCCTATGGGCCTTGTAATAGAATTAGAGAATTTCTATTATGTACCTGCCATTAATAAAAATATTATTTTTGTATCTTGTATGGTTAAGAGTAGATTTGAATTTCACATTAAGAATGGAATGATTTCTATTTCTAAAGATGAGATATTTTATCGCAATGCCCCTATGTCTTATGGTGTCTACTTATGAGAACTTGAGACTAGCATATACAACATAAATACTAAAAGGCTAAAACTTGACAACTCAAACAAAACATACTTATGGCATTGTTGTCTTGGGTACATAAATGAGAAGCGCATATCTAGACTCCATAAGGATGGTTATCTAGACTCTTTTGATTTTGAATTATTAGAGACATGTGAGGTTTGTTTATTAGGCAAGATGACCAAGACTCCTTTCACTGGACACAGTGAGAGAGCCAATGATCTACTAGGGCTCATACATACTGATATATGTGGTCCTTTTAGATCAAATGCTAGAGGAGGCTATCAATACTTCATTACCTACATTGATGACTTCAGTAGGTATGGCTATGCATATCTTATGAAACACAAATCAGAAACTCTTTAAATGTTCAAGACTTTCATGAATGAAGTAGAGAAGCAACTTGGTAGGAGTATTAAAGCACTCTGTTCAGATCAAGTTGGAGAATACCTAATCTAAGAGTTTGAGGACCTTCTAAGAGATCATGGTATTGTATCACAATGGACTCCATCTGGTACACCACAGCATAATGGTGTGTCAAAAAGAAGGAATTGTACATTATTAGACATGGTAAGATCAATGATGAGTTCATCCAAAATTCCAATATTGTTCTGGGGATATGCTCTTGAAACCACAATGTTTACACTTAACCATGTACCTTCCAAATTAGTTCAAAATACACCATATGAGATATGGAATGGGAATCGTCCCAATTTGTCTATGTTAAAGATTTAGGAATGTGAAGCTTATGTTAGGAAACAATTTCCTAAAAAGCTTGGACCCAAATTTGACAAATGCTATTTTCTTGGATACCCCAAGGAAACTCGGGGATATTACTTCTACACACCAACTGACAACAAAGTGTTTGTTGCTAGGACTACTGTATTTATTGAAAAGGAATTTATTTCCAAAGGAATCCATGTGAGGAATGTAGAGATCAAAGAAGTTTGATATCAACAAGAAAGCAGAGAACTCAAGTAGGTACATGCGGAACATGAAGACTCACAAACTGTTGTGGAATTTCAAGTTCCAAATGTAACATAGGAACCTCGTAGATCTAGTAGGACACAACTTGATCCTGAGAGATATGGATTTCTTGTGACTCAAGACAGTGACTAATTATGCATAGCATATGAGACAACTTCCTATCTAGAAGCTACTACAGGACCAGTATTTGAGAAATGCTCGAAGCCATGAGATATGAGATGGAATTAATGCACACCAACAAGGTATGGACCTTAGTGGATCCACCCGAAGGGGTAAAACCCATAGGGTGCAAGTGGGTCTTCAAGAAGAAGACTGACATCGATGGAAATGTTCAAACCTATAAAGGTAGATTGGTTGCAAAATGATTCTATCAAATTCAAGGTGTTGATTATGACGAGACCTTCTCACCAGTTGTCATGGTTAAATCCATCATGATAGTGCTTTCCATTGCAGCTTATCATGACTATGAGATTCGGAAGATGGATGTTAAAACATTATTCCTCAGTGGGAATTTACTCGAGGATGTGTACATGCCACACAACCTGAGGGTTTTATCAATCTCAAGGAAGCCAATAAAGTCTGTAAGATACAAAGGTGAATCTAAGGATTGAAGTAAGCATCTCAAAGTTGGAATCTACATTTTGACAAAGTATTCAAAAAGTTTGTCTTTAGTTAAAATGAATATGAACCTTGTGTTTACAAAAAGGTTAGTGGGAGCACAATCATATTTCTCATATTGTATGTGGATGACATACTATTGATGGGAAATGGCATCCCTACTCTTCAAACAATAAAAGTTTGGCTAGGGAATACCTTCTCTATGAAGGATTTAGGCAAACCATCCTATATACTAGGAATCAAGATATATAGAGATAGATCTAGAAGGCTTCTAGGCCTAAGCCAGCACACATACATTGACAATGTGCTAAAGAGTTTTAGCATGAAGGGTTCTAAGAGAATAACTTTCCCATATCCCATGGGGTTACGATCTCTAAAGCCCAATGTCCTAGTTAATGTGATGAACAGGCACACATGAGTAAGATTCCATATGCATCAACAATTGGATCTATCATATACGTGATGCTATGTACTCATCTTGATGTGTCGTATGCTTTGACCATGATGAGCCAATATTAGTTAGATCTTGGTGAATGTCACTAAAAAATCATAAAGAACATCCTAAAGTACTTGAGAAGGACTAAGGATCAATTATTGATATACATTGGCGAGGAAGAGCTCATGGTAAAGGGTTACACCGATGCTAACTTCCAAACTGATAAAGATGACCATAGATCACAAACTAGATTTGTGTTTTTCCTGAACAATGGAACTACGAGCTGGAAGAGTTCCAAGAAAGAGACGGTTGTGGATTCTACAACAGAGGCCAAATATATTGTCGCATCTAATGCTGCAAAGGAAGTTGTGTGGATCAAGAAGTCCATTTCTGAACTTGGATTGGTTCCAAGAACTACTGATGCAATTGAGTTGTTTTGCAACAACAACAGAGCAATCACATAGGCTAAAGAACCAAGATCGCACCAACATTCCAAATATATTCCACGGTGGTTCCATCTCGTACGATAGATCGTACAACAAGGAGATGTGATGATTTGCAGAGTACCTACAAAAAGCAATATGGCTAACCCACCCACAAAAGCACTTTCATAACAGAAACATGATGTACATGTTCGACCACTTGGATTGAGATTCATGAGTGATTGGGTATAAGTGAAAGTGGGAATCTATTGGTATGTATGCCCATAGAGGCTATCATTTGATGATTGTAATGGGATACTATCTAAAAGATTTGTAATACTAAATTGATCATATCAATAAAGGCAAGTTTCCAATCTATATGTTTGTGCTTTATATTGTGAGATGGCCACAAAACTTTTAGATGTTTACAGAATAATATACTCAATGACATATGTCTTCAGGTTGATGACCTGAACAGTGAGATTTAATGTATGCTAAGAGTATGTATTCTTGTTTTGTCCCTAATCGGTTGTTATGGAGGAAATATCCATAGACATCAATAACACGTAAGATTAGAATGTATGTTGATTGATTAAAGAATCTCATTAGCCATGATCTAGAGATATCAAACCAAATGCATAGATACTTATTAGAGAACATTGTATCGGACAGACCCACCTTGACAGTGACACATGGATACCATGATTGATAGTTAGAGTCATGTCTCGTAGTGATGGTGGTGATTGTGGTTCTTAGACCTAAAGTCACTACACTTATCACATGTCGTTCGGTGTACTTTGACATCATCCACCGTGGTCCTGAATAAGGATTGCCATAAAGAAGGTGCTTGGGTGCACTATGACACATGGGGATGACTAGGAGTGATTTAGATGGAATTTGTCCTTCCTAATGGAGTTTGATATTTTGGCCACTTGATAAGAAAGATAGAGTAAATCATGGCCATGTTGATGTGAGCTAATATGTGATATTGATCTTACATATATCTCAGACAGTCTGCTCTAGTTCAAGGAACATGGATTGAACATTGAATAGGATGATAGTTCTATGATTCGAGTTCAATTCATATATCAGTGATAAAAGAACTATACCATCAATATAACACCAGTCATGAATGATAGGTTAAGTTGTTCTCCAACTTCTCCAATTACTTGGGTGACAATGAAGTCTTGCTAGATACCAATCATTTCTTTTGAAATCATAATGTGATTATGGATATCACAGCCAACGTAATTTGGAGCCTACTGGGTCACATTCATAGGACGTGTTGGAATAGGAGTATAATTAAGCATTTGATTGGAATTTTTTCGAATCACATTGATTAATAAAATGTTTCTATAATTCATTAGAATAATATTGGAATATATTAAAATGTTTGAGCCAATGAATTGGAGTGATTGCTCAAAGTACACGTGTGAGTCTATTGGAATATATTCCCATAGTCTCGAGCGATTGCATGGAGTCAGATATTAATTAATCAATTAATACAAATATTTGGTTAATTAATCAATTCCAAAATATTGTAATTAATCCATGAGCATTTTAATTAATTCAGTTTTTCTATTTATTAAATGGTTTAGGAAACCCTATTTCCTTTCATCTCCTATTTAAAGGGGATTGACGGCCGATGTCTTTACAAGATATTGAGATAGGCCTTTTAGTTTATGGTCACATACGTAAACCCTAGTTTTTATCGTCATTAGGAATGAAAGGAGAGAACCGCGATGCTAGCATGTCATCGCATAGAGGCTGCCCATTCCTGCTGGATTAGGAAGTCCGATTTGGAGTTCCAGTTCATTTGTGTGGATGAAGTAGAGACGCAAACATTGAGACACCTACATTCAGAGGATGTCAATGACTATCCATGTATGCTACGAGTGACATATGTCAACACAGGAAAGGAGCACCGTCCGATCTTCCCACGACGTGTTCAAAAGATGGAGAGAAGTATTGTCTCTATAAGTTAGGAGTGTTGCACACCATCATGTAGCGGGACGTCGTCGGACTTGCTCCATGACAAGGTATATCCCACGAACACTTATTCTGAGTATGTTGTCGTCAATGAGATCCTATTGTGGGTTGTGTGGAAATATACTACATTTTGTTACTTCCTCTGTGCATGTTTCTTCCACAAAACCCAACAACCTTATCTCCCTCTTACACATCCTTTCTTTTTAAATGGGAATCATTCCATACTTTGGTCCTTTGTTTGTAGATTTTGGCATTTTCAAAGGCATGTAGCCCTTAGGTCCTCTAGCTGTTACAGTTGCATTTATCTCTTTTTGCCTACTTTGCTAGGATCTATGTTCAAAAACTTAATGGCCCAAAAGGCTTTGTGCTCTGGTTCCATAGGTAGGTGACATTGTTTTCAAAACATTATCCTATTGAGGGTAGTTCCTATTCGGTTTTGTAATTTGTGTGGTACGCCCATATTGCATCATCAAGCTTCATATACAAATCCTTTCGAGTTTCTCTAACCATTTTCTCAAGAATTTTCTTAATTTGGAGGTTCTACATTCAACCTATCCATATGTTTTTTTTGTGATAAGGTGTTGTCACTTTATGCTTGACCTCATACTTCTTCAATAATGCTTCAAACTATATTTCTCCAATGTGGGATCTCCCTCATCTAATTATTGTGTGTGGGACTCCAAATCTAGGAAAGATCATCTTCTCAAATAGTCTGATCGCTGCCTTAGAGTCATAGGCAGGGGTTGCAACAACTTGTACCCATTTGGAGAAACAATCAATGGCAACAAGGATGTATTGGTTGCCCTTGGAAGATGGAAAAGGTCCCATGTAATCAATCCCCTAGATATCAAAGATTTCCACTTTTATCTAGTTAGACATGGGCATTTCATTCCTTATGGAAATGTTTCCTATTTGTTGGCATTAATAACATGCTTTAACATATGCATGAGTGTCCTTGAATACGGTACGCCAGTAAAATCCTAATTGTAGGACTTTTGTGGCTGTCCATTCTCCTCCTAAATGTCCTTCATATGACGAAGAGTGACATTCCCATAGAATCTGAGGGACTTCTTCTTATGGAATGCACCTCCTCTATAGAATGTCAACACATCTTTTGAATAAGAGTAGATTGTTCCAGTAGTAATTCTTCAAATCCAAACATATCTTTTTGTTCAAGTTATAAGTGATATCAGGCGGTAACTATTGACATTCTAAATAGTTATAGATATCAACAAACCAGAGTAAGTTGGGTTAAATGGACCTTGCCATCATCTGGGCCTTTTCAACATAGTTATCATTGATAGGTAGGTTATCTTCTTTGTCTAGTACAATTCTCTATAGATGGTTTGCTAATACATTTTTGGATCCTTTCTTGTCTATTATTTCATGATCAAATTCTTGAAGTAGTAGGGCCCACCGTAAAATCCCTAATTTTTGTGCCTTTCCTTTGCATTAGATACTTTATTGCTCCATGGTCAATGTATACCTTACCTTTCAACCCTACTAGATAAGATCTGAAGTTGTCATAGATACTTACTATCACTAGCATTTCCTTTTCTATCATTGTGTAGTTAACTTGAGCTTCATCCAAACTTTTGTTGACATGTATATTACATGACGTTTCTTGCCTTTCTTTTGCCCTAGCACAACCCCAATGCCAAAATCATTAGCATCACACATTGTTTTGAATAGTAATCCCCAATTTGGAGCTTGGAATATATGAGCCATAGTGAGGGCATTTCTTAGGGTTTTAAAAGCTTTGTGAGAATCATTTGAATATTCAAAAATTGTATCCTTCACGAGTAAGCTAGACAAAGGCTTTGCTATCTTTGAAAAATCTTTTCTGAACCTCCTATAGTATCCTACATGACCATGGAAGTCATGGTCATATCTCGAGGGTGACCTTAAGGTCCAAATAGGGTGGTCATAGGAGTCAAATCAATATCAAGATCAATAATCATGAGTCAAGATTTTATCAAATAAATGTTGAGAGTCAAGTTTGGATATTAAAGTCATAGATCCAAACTTTTCAAAGTTAGGGTTTAGATTCCTGCTTTAGACCTTAGGGTGGCTGAGTGATTTATCCCTCCTAAGGTTTTTACTGATATGCCATACACATTATTCTTAGGTTTCTTTATGTTATTTGAGCACATTAAATTAATTTTTGTGGTGTAAGTCTATAACCCAGATATTCTCCGTCTCTTAGGGTGCACATCACGTGCTTTATGTCCCAACATCAAGATCATGGTGACCTTTTTTCCTGGGCTTGGTCTTCTTAGTGACCTTCCTTGTTGGGCTTGGTTTAAGTGTTGCCCTTCCCTCCTGGGATTGGCCTCTCGATGACCTTCCCTTGTGGGCTTGGTCTTCATTTTGGCTTTCCCTCATGGGCTTGACCTCTTGGTGACCTTCCCTCTTGGTCTTGGTCTTCATGTTGGTCTTCCCTCCCGGGCTTGGCCTCTTGGTGACCTTCCCTCCTGGGCTTGGTCTTCATGTTGGCCTTCCCTCCTAGGCTTGGCCTCATGGTGCCCTTCCCTCCTAAGCTTGGTCACCTACTACCAGCCACTTCCTTAGTGACTTGTCCTTATATCCTTTAGAGATGACGTAATCGGGTCCAACAAATTATACTTAACATATGTACTTTCATTCTTTGGATACTTAATCCTTCAAAGTTTTGGTGACATTCAAGGTTAGATAAGAATCTAGACCAAGATATTTCTAGAAATGTTAACTACAAGATTGAGCATCAATATCATTATTGATTTGACCCATTTGAGGCTTAGATCATGAGATCAAAATCACGTGGAAGGGGTTACTTTTACAGACTCTGAATAATAAACAATATGATCATCGACATGTAATCATAAAGGAGATGTGACCTAGGATAGGGGAGTTAGTAATTTTACTACTACCCTACTCTAAACAATAGTCCACATTACTTATTAGTCACCAAGCATATCAAATAGGGAGAGAGTCCACTATCATATAGTTTTTCACAAGATCCTGAGTCAAACATCAAGATTGTAATAGGGCAACCAAACTTCAAAGTTTTGCAATATCAAGTTCATAATTTCATTCCTCTCTATACAAGATCAAGTTAAGAGTGGATTTTAGTAATTGAGAAGTCAAATTGGGAACCCAAGAGTTTGAGCATATAGGGAGAGATCGACGTCTAGGTCCAACATATTATTCAAATTGAGCCTACAAGAGGAATAATATTCAATAGGGGATCTTCCTCTTGTAACAAGTCTTCACATCCTAATCTAGAGATCCAAAGACATGGTCACTTTTTGGCATGATCATTGTACATATCTAATAGGGAGAAAATTTCACCTAACTATGTTATGAGGTTTAATCAGCAATAGGCAACATGGTTGTAGTCAATAGGGACCTTATCAAACATGAGGTGTAAAACATGAGTTCTATCTTATCTTACTGACACCATGATTTACCTCAAACATAGAAAGCACTTGTATCTAATTTGATATTACTGAGTTTGAATGAGTGCCTCGCCATCAAGAGTACTTTCTCATATCAAATAGGGTTTTAAATTTATGGTCAGATCATGGCATTATCATCTTAATCATATTCCATTGTTTCGAATGAATTTTAGTTTCCCAATTCATAAGCTACGCATAATCAAGAGATCACATGGTTAATAGTCATGAGACAAGAACCACATGAAGAGATGAGAACACTAAGTAATCATCATCTACTTGGGTGGCTTAGGTGGTCCTTAAAGAAGAGATAAGATTCTAGAAGACTCTCTAAACTTGAGGGAAGGATTTTAGTCCTCCCTGGGTTCTTAAGATATGTTATGCCTTAAACACATATAGAGGTCTTCGTGTATGGCTCTAATACCATTTGTCATAGCTCTATTTATTACCCTAAGTCCATACTCCTAATGGTTACACAGCCAAAGGCCAGTGGACCAGGGTGTCTGTCCCTATAATGGAGCATCATTTCACACAAGCAAAATATATGTAAAAGCAATAACAACAAGATATGACAAGATATTAAACAGGGAGATAAGAGATATGTACCCATTTCTAGATTCAAGTATACCCATTTGCATTACATTTCAAAGCCTAGAGTCCAAAGTATGGTGGATCTTCATTTGGTACCTACAAATTCGATAAACAAAACATATTAATGCTAAATCATTAAGTACTCTATGAAAATGCATGTAAAATGTTTTATAATATATAAGCGGTGCTTGGATAGAAACATCATATTAACAAGAAGTAGAAACAATGTGAGAAAACTTGACAACATTTTCTTATACGAAGCATATTTTTCATTTCTTATATCCATTATATTAAAATGGAATTATTTATATTATGTTCATGGTTTGTCAACATATGATAATCAAACATGAAAGTAGTATTCATAGGAAAAATAGCTCAACCAAGTAAGTAAGTAGCCAAGAATTCATACCAAAATATATACAAGCAAGCCAATATCATAGTAGGGTCAAGGCAAAAATGTACCTTGCAAGTAGAGTACAATTTAAGATCCATGTGTAAGATTGCTATGAGTAGGTGCAAACCATTGAGGACCTAAGAAATAAAAGGGAAAAAATAGTGGGTCTTAGATCATGGGTATTTTGTTAATATAACCATCATATATGTCATGTGAATGTTTCTCTAGCCCTGGGTTTTAAATAAATCAACCATCATTTCCAAATTTCTAAACATGCATGTATCGATTCAACATAGTACAACTATCATTAAGGCTTTTGATTCAGCAAAACATCCAAATTAGATAAGATATAGACGTGAGATCATTTCTTATTTGAAGTTAGGGAAACATGATATTCAAGTTTCCATCATGATTCAATCATATGAGATCATGACTAGTCATACTAGATCAATTTCATGCAATAAATTCATGTTTTCATGTCATAAGATCATAAATGAGCATAGGATAGAGCAATCTAGTGTTTAGTGCCACAAGTATGGTGATTTTACTAATTTCAACAAGATAGAGCATGGGATTATCATTACAATCAGATTTCATTATATGGAATACAACTAGTTCAATTAGCTCATTTCCGTAGACCAAATTTGTACTTGAGGTCCTATTAGTAAAAAATGGACCACTTAACGTTAGGTATTAGTTGATTATGTCACATGGCAAAAGTTTACTGATTTCAAAGTGGAAAGATCATATGATTATTAGATATGTCAAAGTGTGAATATTAAGCAAGTAATATCCTGCATAAGCATAAAGGGGCACTTTTAGGTCCAAAAGAGTAAAATGGCACATCAAAAAGTTCTACTTTATGATTCAAAGAAAAGATGGATAAAAGTTATTGCTCTAGTGTTTAAGAGTGATATTTGAAAGAATAATACCCATCTAGAGCAAGATACATCATGTGATATTAAAAGGTGCATAAAATACATGGTTTTAAGGATATCGGAGTAAATAAGTCGATTCGGATCCTAGAACATGTTCCATTGGATAGATCTTGCTGAGAGGATAAAAAATCATATATTATGTCTCATTTGGCCAAAGGAAGCAAGAGTTCTCATTTTTTGAAAATCAATATCAAAACCATAGAGAAAGAGGGGGTGTTACATTATTTTAATTGATGATGATGAAGCCACAAATCTAGATAGCTAGACAATGATCCAGAGACAATGAGGTGCCTCTCACCTACACTCACAGTGAATGGGTCCCGTAGGCTACACTCCGTGCATCCCTTGGCGGATGTACCCTACCTCGACATTGCCCGACCGCTTGCTCAGTCTGACTGCTATGGGGGGCACTCATGAACCACATCTCAATGCTCCATGTCTTTGGTCACCACTTCCGACCATGGTTGCTCACGTGTGCTGCTTAGTGTGAGCAAGGAAGCGGGCCCAGACAGGTGGCAGTCGCTCCTTGGCTGAGAGTTGCTCATGTCGTGACATGTAGTGTGAGATAGGGAGAGAGAGGGATTGCTTAAGGGTGGTGACGGAGCATCCATATGTGGTTGGATGACTTGGGCATCATCTCCTTCATGGAGCCAGGCCCACACCTAAATCAAAACCAATGATGGTGGTGCTTTCCAGTGCGTGCAGGAGGGTAGCATGTAGGGCATGTGCGATCTCAGGAGAAGGCTTCCTCGACTTGCAGGACCCTCATGAGCATGTTGGTGGGCTCAACACATTGGGAGGAGCCCTGGAGAGGAGAAGTTTGCTGGGAAGGATGAGAGAAAGGGAGGAGAATTCGGGCACTAGGGTACCCAAGATAAGTGTGAAAGGGAGGGAAATGAGAGAGGGAAACAAAAGGCAAGTAATGGGCTCGTCAATTTCTTCCAAAAGGGGTTTGATCGCCATTGATTGGAGGATGAAAAGGGACGGGTAGGTAGCCATCAGCACCACCTTTTCCGGTGGAGGTACGGGAAAAAGGAAAAGATCACGATCGTCGGATGGAAACTCTGAGCAGGCACAGTCCTAAGGCCAGCAACTAAAGCTAGGGAAACAAGGCTCACTATTGGCCGAAAAAGAAAGGGCCAGATTTGAGATGGATAATAGAAGATCAGTAGTGGGCCTTTCACGTCCAGGCACCCATATTTGTGCTTGGAAAATCTATCCCAAAGGTAAAACATATGATTATAAGGTTAGAAATTAGGTTTTTAAAGAATAAACCATCAATTGATCATATCTTCCTCATCCGAGTTCCAAATTGGACAAAATTTGATGTGTTGGAAATGTAAGAGTACCCTCTATAAAACATGCATAGGTTTAGGATATAGGTATACATATAGGTGAGATAAAAATATATATGAAAATGGTTATGTATAACTTAGGTTCAACCTTAGTCACAAAATCAATTTGAGTGTCACCACTCATCATGTGTACACAAGACAACATCAAAAAGCATCACAACAACTCAAATCATGAAATTGAGGGCTAGAGTGCAAATATTAATTGTATGGCACATATTTGAGGAGAGAGAATAGTCTAGGTTATTTCAATGGACCACCAAAAACTCCATGTTGCGCTACTAGAGCCAATAGGAAGGAGTTGTCCATTTTGATTGTCGACCTGCTAGAGTTGATAAGCTCTCCCACAATTGTCTCTCCCTTGCTATCCCTCCCTTTATAAAATAGGAATTTTTCATGCTCTCTATTGGTTACCACATCCATAAAGACCACAATTTTCAGAGAAACTATTGTGTTCTAAGAAGCCCCTCTATTTATAGGAGAGGCCAGGGTCAGGGTTTCTAGTTTGCACAGAGTTGAAATGGTCAAATTTATGAATTTTCTAGAACATGCATGTGACGAACGGGTCAGTACACATGCCCAATTGGTCAGTTTGTGCATGAACCGGCCAGTTCGTGCCATAAACTGGTCAGTTCACTATCTGAACCAGTCATCTCACATCATGGTTCAACCATTGATCAACCAATGTTGATCCAATTGACTTGACACTCCAACCGATTGGTTGAACAATTGAACCAGTCAATTTAGAGTCCATTCAATCAATTTTTACCTTATTTGTTTAATTGAATGCATAAACATCTTTAGTAATCAATCTAAACATCATTTTATGAATGTACTCCTTTAAACCAAGTGTATTCAATGTGTGTGATCATATAGGTCCAGAATTTCATTGGCACTGAATGTCCATAATCAATTTGACATCACAAGTAATGAGCAGTATCTGGAAACACATGATTGTTACCAAGTAATTTAGAAAATTAGAGAATAACTTCAACCTTAAATACATGATAAGTGTTACTGTGATCATTTAGTTCCTTTGTCTCTGATATCTAAAGTGAACTCAAGGCATGGAATCATCATCCTCTCAATGTTCAATCCATGTTCCTTGAACTAGAGCAGATTGTCTAAGATGCATGTCAGTTCGCATATCACATATTGAATCAAATGAGTACAACCGTACATTTCTCAGTCTTGCTAATCAAGAGGCCCTGGATATCAATCTCTTGTAGGAGGTACAAATCCCATCTACGTCACTTACATTCTATCCCCATGTGTCACGGTGCACCCAAGCACTACCTTTATAGAAACCCTTATTATAGGATCATGGTGGATGATGTCAAAGTACATGAACGACATGTGATGAATGTAGTGACTTTAGGTCTAAGAACCAAAATCACCACTTATCACTATGCAAGCAGATTCTAACTACCGTTCAATGGTCTCCATGTATCACTCTCATGGTGGGCATGCCTGATACATTGTTCCCTAACATGTATTTGTGTGCTGGACTTGATATCACATATCATGACTAATGATACTCTGTCATCAATCAACACAAACTCTACTCTTGTGTGTTGCTATTGTCTATTTTGCTACCACAATAATATCCAACTAGGGAGGTAACCAGAAATGTATGTACTCTTATCATCATACAATCTCATTATTCAGGTCACGTATTTGAAGACATATGCATAAAGTAACATCATTCTTTATACATCTACTATGTATGTGTCATTATCTCATGAGTAAAACAAACATAATAGACGAGCTTACCTTTATTATTATCAAATCAGGTGTCTAATTCCACATTACAATCATCATATGATTGGTTCTCTAGGCATAGATACCAACAAACTCCCACTTGCACATACAATCAATCACCCACGAATCTTATTCCAAGTGGTCTTAACATGTTCATCATGTTTCTGTTGGGCAAGTGCTTTTATAGTGGGTTTAGCAACATTTTCTTCAAGTTGGTATTTTGCAAGTTTCATATCTCTTTGTTGTGCAACTTTTCACATGAGATGGAAGTGTCGTAGTATGCTATATGAGATTCCTTGCCTAACCAGTAGCTCCATTGTAGTCAACAGTATTTCTACTATGTCATCAATGGTTGGAACCTCCCGTAAGTTCATCTATATGAACTTCTAGATGCATATTATATCCTCATTTATTTTTATAACACCAAGATACTAGGTTTTATTTGTGGAATTTAAACAATTGTATCTTGCTTTAAATTTTTCTAAGTTGTAGTTCTATTAAATTAGACTGTGTTCAATAATTTTATTTATGAATCGGTGTAACTTTTACACCCAACTCTTCATTATTACCATGACCAAGGAATCAATCCTTTTAGTGCTTCTCAAGTTCTTAAGGATGTTCTTATGGCATTGTAGAATTTGATAGATACTCTCCCTCATCATGTCCAATACATATGAAATTTCTTGATAGGTATATATATCCTCTCATCATGTCCAATTCATATGAGATAAGAAGATGAGTATATAACACTACATTCAAGATATGTCCAATTGTGAATGCATATGGCATCTACCCATGTGTTCCTATTCTTCACAAGAATTGGGACACTAGGCTCCCGAGAGACTAACTCCATGGAATCATAGACAATTTTTCTCTCATCAAGTATTGCATGTTGAACCTTTTAACATCTTGACAATGTGTGTGCTCTTTCTTAGGTTGAGAAGCTTTCCAGATCTATCTCTATAAATATCAATTCCTATCACATAGGATGCTTAGCCTAAACCCTTCGGAGAAGGTACTTTCCATTCCGGGTTTTAATATTTGTAGGATAAGAAAGTTATTCCCCATCATTATCTAGAATATAAATATTCTCCCACTAAATCTTTTGTAATATAGATTACATCTCCATTTTTACTCAATTCAAACTCTTTGACTATCTTGCCAAATAGAATATTCTAGATTTGAGATGCTTGCTTGAATCCACAGATTGACCTTTGTAGCTTATAGACTTTATTTGCATTATTGAATTTATAAAACCTTTAGACTATGTCATGTACACATTCTCATATTTATTCCAATTAAGGGATGCAATTTAACATCCATATGCCAAATCTCATAGTCATATTAAATTTGCAATAGCAAGCATGATCCTAATGAATTTAACTAGGGTAACTGGTGAAAGATTTCATCATGTTCAACACCTTGAACTTGTTTGAAACTCTTTGCACCCAATTTTCCCATGCATGTTAGTTTCCTTTCAAAGACCCAAACGCATCCTATGGGTTTTACCCCTTCAGGTGCATCCAGCAAGGTCATACCTTATTAGTTTACATGGACTACATCTTGGATCTTATGGCCTCAAGCCATGCTTCAAATTCTGGTCCTTCAATAGCTTACATGTAGGTTGTTGACTATTCATATATGAAAAAGTCACCACCTTTTGAGCCATAAGATGCCATAATCTTTCAAGCTCAAGGTGTGTTCTACTAGAACTATGAGTCTTGTGTGTTACATAAGGAACTTAAGATTCCACAACAACTTGTGATTCTCTGTGTTCCTATTGTACCTCTTTAGGTTCAATGTTTTCTTATTTGTCTCGAAAATTTTGAGTTCTACTTTTACTCCCACTGTTTCCTTTGGAACTAAGTTCTTCTTCAGGAATACATCCATCCAGTTTAACAAACAAATTTGTTGTTGGATTTGGATAATAGTAGTATTTTAATAAAATTACAGTTATGTGATTTCTGAATAAAGATTTGCAAGAAACTATTTTCTTACATAAGCATTCATACCTAATCACTATAAAAGACACATCGAGACACCTCCATGCCATATATTATATAATGTCTTTTAAGCCATTTTAGATGGTACATAGTTTTAGTGTAAATAATGTGCCCAAAAACAAATCAGAAGATCTTCTAGATTTATTAATAATCACACCATGACTAACTAGGTGTGATTCCTTCTTACTGATACATTCTCATGATACACTATCATTGTGATTTAAGTGAATTTCATCATAATACATTATCATTATCTCCCAGAAGTTTCTCAAACTCATGGTTAAGATATTCCAACATAGAGGTATCTCAATACTTTTACCAAGTTGGTTACATACTTCATTTATGATCTCCTTGAACACTTCAAGAGATTCGTACTTGTATTTCATTCATTACAAATTTCTATATCTATTGATATCATAAGGAAATATAATTAGGTACTAGTGACTAACTTTAGCATTTAATCTAGAAGGTTTATCTACATTAGTATGTATAAGCCCTAATATACTAGCAAAGATGCTTTTGTCATCTTTCCCAACAAATAAGACTTGCATGTCTCTATTGGTTTAATAACCAAAAGAGTCTAGATAACCATCATATGGAATTTGGAAATGCATTTCTCATTTATCTTCCCTAGATGACAATGTTATAGGTATTCATTGTTTGAGTCATCAAGTCATTCAATATGAGTGTCATGCACATATTTGTCTTTAGAACTATCAAGTATGGTTTGTGCGACATTGGGCATTGGCATGAAACACCCATTCTAGTCCATACAAGATACATGTTCAATGGTAGGTATATAATAGCAATTCACTAATTCTATTACATGCACGTGAATGATAGATTCCAACTATAGTGGCAACAACTCTTGCTCCATATAGTTCTGGCTTACTTCTTATTGGATCCTAAAGTAGAAATCTATATCTCTTCCTTCTTCCTTTATTCCATTGAGTGAAAAGTATAAATTCCTTTTGTGCTTGCCCTTGTCCTTGTCTTGAGTGTTGAAGACTTGAACTTTAGCTTAGCCTCTGAACTCTTATTTGGCCTTGCATTTGCCCTTGGACTCACTTATTCTGATCACCATCATAAATTTGTCCTTCTTCAATCTTTCTTTGGCATCAATATGTCAAGTGATTCTGACATTTGTGGTCAACTCTTGACCTCATAAGAAATCTAAGTCGCTCCATATGCACAATTGTATTGAACACATGGGGCTCTACTAGATCTCCCTCTATTAATTTGCACTCAAATAACACTTTTAGAGACATTATACGTTACTTTCTTTACATGACTCTTAAGATGTGTTACCATTTCAATAATGTCCATGTTTAATGTTGTTCATGCAACTCATAGTTCATACAGCATAGAATAAGGTACATAATGTTTATGGCATCAATGGCATGGTTCCAGTAAGCATCCATTTCCGCCTTAGGCATATTTGGAGTGGGTTCCTTTGACTCTGGTCTTTCAAGGACATAGATCTTGTTCTCATCGAGAACATTTCTCAAAGTCCTTAACCACTTATGTTACATTAATCTCGTTTAATTTTGTATACTCAAGGAATGATCGCAGTAATGACATTTTTGTGTTTTCCATTAGTTTCTACAAAGAAATATTGCAATTTTTCAAAGCATTTTGATTTGTTTGATTTGATAAGTTAATGATATTAATTAGGACTTTAATTAATTATTTCTACCACTATTTTTGTTCAAATTTATAACCTTCATGTATCAATTCAGAAGATTATATCATACAATCTTCTAGTGAGCCAAGATCCAAAACAATTCAATTATTACCCAGCCAACAACAACATCTATTTGTCAATTATTAAGGTAGGCAACTTTTTCGAATTGCATCATATGCAATTATTGGATAGATGATATGTGCAACTATTTGCCATAGTCATTTGCATGCCTCTGACAAATGATCCCATTTAGTACACTAAATTAAGCTCGACCCAAAAGAGAACATGATAGAATATGCACCCTGCTTGGGAAAAACCTACATATCTACCATCACACTTCCATGAGATGGATGAAGCACCATGCTTGGGTGTAACCTACGCTTGGTCGATCAATCTTTTCATGTGTGTTGCTTATGGAAAGCATCTAAGACTTAATATTGTATAAAGGGATTTTATATATAAAAACATATACATATCCAATCACCACATACTTAGTGTGTATCATATACATGATATAATCACAAATGAGATCATGTAATATTTAAAACACACAAGAGATGGTTATGTCCATACTATTGTAATTCCTTGGAGCCAAAAGGAAATACTACAACCTATGGTCTGCATCATATGCAACTTGTTGTTGATGAAAATTTGTGATCAAGCCATTCTGGGTTGATCAGTTCAACTCTTGAACTGGTTAGCTCACCTTTTGGTCGCTCGATTGATCTCCTAAGGTGGTTGTCTGGTTCCAGGTTCAATTGATGTTTGGATTCCTCCAACCAATCGGTTGTGACACCAGTCTATCAGTTCATCCTCCTATTGCCTAGCCTCCTTGGTCCTCCAATCGATTTTTTTGTCTCACAAACAAGTCAGTTCATCTTATGTAGAAGGTCTTCTCACAACAAAACTTAACTTAAAACTATCCTATTTCTTATTGCATTGTATACGGGAAAACCTCAAGTTACATTCGAGGGGAAATAGGAAGAAGATAATTAATTTAGATTTGGATAGGAGAGAGAGGCTCGATATGCAAAATGAGATATAAATAGGAATTAACAAACATAACCATGCGCACATAGATCAAGGGTTATTGGCCATAAGTATGCTTCACATCCACCATAAAAATCAACTTTTAGGGTGGCACATGTAAATTACATATATATCATATCATATATATGTTAGTATTGTGGTGTCGTATATGGAATTTAATTAGATATGCACCTTAACCAACTTAATGTTTGCATCATGTGTAATTAAAACAAATTTGATCATATTGATTTAAATGCATATACACTGTAAATTGATGAGGGTCTAATACCACTATAGGGAAATGGGGCATAGATATATGTAACGGAAACAAAACAAAAAAAATTAAATGCCTATTTCCCAAAATAGCAAGATCACGTGAACAAAAATGCGTATAGGAAGGAAAAGTTACAAGATTATACCTAGTCCTAGAGAAAGTCCACTGACATTACCCTTGCAGTAGAATTTTGCTTCTTCTTCAAGCAACAGCTCGGTCCTTCTTCAGTAACAACACTCGAACAATCGTCTTCACCTGCCTCATGGTGCAACACCACAAATAGCGGTTGACGGAGTCCTCCTAGTGGTAGTGTAGCATATCGACGACACCTAATCGAGATAACTCAAAGCCAAAGCATGTTATTAAAAACTAAACAAGCACTTACCACAAAACAAGGTGAATTAAAACCGTCCTTATATAACCATAATGTGTGGAACATATTACATCAAAAGTCCACGAACTATACCATATCTCATGTCAGGACATGTATGTACATCTATATAGTAACCAACTGCCATATATCTATTACAAAAGGATAACATGTGCATGTATATAAGCCATATATACAACCAAGGAATACTACCAAAACACGTATCAGGGAACATATCTTGTACAAAACACAACCCTCCCTAACCTGAGAGTACAGGGATGACACATAGGATACTACAACAAAAAACAACAACTTATCCAACTTTCTGCACTGATCTCCTTGCTGCTCCTCAACAACACCATCTCTACCACACTTCGCATGACAACCAAAAAAGATGGGGCAAACCACAGGGTAGAGGCCCATGTCCCAGTGAGAGAAATAACTCCCTGCCAAAAACTATTGTAAACTCAGATTATACTTAAGCAAGAAAGTAACATTATTAACAGGATGAGAAGATTCAGCTAAATGAATAATTTAAAAATAGATTACAAATACTAGATAGGTTAAGCAACTATGACAGATAAGTAGAACAAGTTATGTATTTAGAAAGAAGAACATGTATAACAGTCTACTTCTTTTACAACATTAAAATACAACTAAGTAGTACAAGAAATAAGGCAAGGTCAACAACCGATGTGAGTCATTTTTAGCGCTAAGTAGATAAATTACACGGTTGTATTGCATCTTTTATTAAGCCCAGGGGATTTCAGTCATACCACCCAAGTCCAACTGACCACTGCTAAGTTGAAATCAATGCCATGAAAAATCTATGGAAGAGCTAAAATCTACGATCTCACTTCCACCTCTCAGTCAGTATGAGAGACACCAAATAGACATAAAAGTCAATTTCCACCAATGACATATAGTCAAGATGAAAACACCTACCCACCTTGGTACTGGTCACAATGCTAGACATTAAGATTTAAGAGACAACCATGCCACCGAGGTACAACAATAGTTGTCCTCAAAATCACATCACATAATATAATCACTAAGACACAACTGTAGCCATTCTCAAAACACTTGGGATCTGGATGACAAGGATGTTCTCTCCAACCACCTCTCATACTCAACATTATGTGCTATGAGTTTCCCTCAGGAATACTCATTTCACCATCAAGCAACTTCTGACACGGAATGGATCCATGGCACAATGCAACTACATGATTAGGGTTTCACTTGATTAGTTAAGAGAACAAGGTATCTTTTGTACTACATCAATCAAGTTACAATGTAAAAATGTTAGAAAGGTTCTACAAAGATAAGGTAGATTGCAACTCTAGAAGATATAAATCATATAAGACATAGACTTGTCACTTCACTTCTTGATACTATTTCAATGCCATACACAATGCCATCACCATGAATACATCATCATGGGATACCAATCCCTTATTACATCACATAGATTATATCACCTCAATTATGAACTAAGCCCCTACCAAGGTCATAAGACCATTCACTTGTTCCCTGCAAGAAATATCATTATCTCTCTATGCCTCATCAATGCTCACAATCATAACACATGTGTCACATAAATATTATCACAAGCAATCATTATCAATCATGTTCATTCAGCCTGCAAGTTAGGTTTACAACAAGTAGGAGAGATATAGTACTTCATCAATATACTACTTACTCATGAAAGCTAATCACTAACATCATGTACTAAGATTAGGGTTAGGATTTTCATAACATCAATTAACATCATACCCTGATGTTCAACACCTTCCCACATTCATGGAAGCCATAAGATCAAACATTACCATCATAACCAACTAAGCATGAAATCAGAAATGTGTAGCGAGCATACAACCAAAGCCACCTCTAGTGACCTCTAGGAATAGGTTACCCTAGCGACCTCTAGGGTTAGGTCCACCATAGTGACCGCAACACCCTTCAACATAGAGACTTACACACATCATCAAACATGGCCACCACAACAAGGTCAAGGCATAGCGACTAGCCTGACCCATCAAACATAGTGACAATCACCAAACATCAACTAGATACAACCTCAGAGTGACCGTCTTGAAGGCATCCACATAGCGAACAACATGAAAACATAGCAACCCAAAGAATTAGGGTTAGAGTTTGTCATGACCAAACCTCCTTAGAAACCATCCAATGAACCAAAAATAATGGCAACCACCTAAAATTAAAAGAGATAGAGACCTAAACAGTTGGATCATCATAATCAACCTGAGAGTCATCAAAATGTAACAACATAAAGAATATGAAAACAAAACCCAAATATGATTATCTCAAGGGTCAACATAGAACCATTATAAGAGAGAAAACCACCTCCAACATGATCAAGAAAGGTTGTTCACCAACATGAAATCAAAACCTCAAGAAGTGAGGTGTATCAAGGAAAACATCATTCAAAACCCTATCATCATAATAAGAGAAAACCAAACCAAAACTCAACTTTTGGCTATCACCAAATAAGGTGTGAAACCAAGATCAAGAGGGAGAGAAAACCAAGCATATAGCACATCATGCATGAAAGGATCATCACTCTCATCATCAACAAGAGTTTGTCCATATAGATTAGGGTTTACCAAGAATATCTTCCATTCAAGATTACCATGGAAAGTAACCCTAGGGCATAGATAATCACTAAGATACATAGATCCACGTTTTAGAGATAGAATAATGACATGCAAGATTAGTGCAACAATATTTGAGGGGAAGTTATATAACTCGCATTGGGTTATGAAGAAATAACTCCCAAGAAAAGAAAATCCAATGAAGGAAGAGAAACCTAGATTGATTCAACTCCAAATCCAAGAAAGATCACCTCAAGAAAAGAAGAACCTATGTTAAAAGAAATCTCAAAGAAAGAGAGCACCAAACCCTTGGCCAAAATGAAAGTGAAGAGAAGAGATCTTCATCTCGTCGCAGGTGCTATCATGGGAAAACCAAAGATTCAACCACACAGAGAGAAGTTCCTTACGAGAACCACCATGGATAACCATGTATAGTCTAAGAGAAGAAATAGAGGGCTAGGGTTTGCAAGAAAATGAAACCAAGAATGATAGACCACTTACCACGATCATGGGTCACCAAATGATCACCAAAAGAGAGATGCTCCAACCCTAGATCACACATGCAAGGGTTCATCCTCCTTACTCTAAGGTTGAGCTCTTCTCCATCACTAAGATTATGAGGATAAGATCTAAATAAGAGAGAAGGAAAAGAGGGTGCAAAAGGATCATAAGCATGCAAAGAGAGGGGTATAAATACCCAAGGGTAGTGAGAGGTAAAGAGAGCTAGTTTTCATGCACATAAGTGCCACTTGTCCACCATAAAACATCCATGCAATCACTAAACATGCGCATGAAACAAGTTCATTAAAAGAAAGTAAGCCTATCGACCATCATAGTCCTCAAAACACTTCGGTCGAAGAAGAACCATGGCGCACTAAGAAGGGTTGCGACCAAAAATGCAGTGACCAAACCCCAAAGTCCTTGGCGACCAAGGAGAGGGTTCAAGGCTCTTTGACCAAAAGAACACAAGGAATTCATCAAACCTCTTCAACCACAACAATAAAAACCAAGGAAACACACATCGGCCTCTACACACAAGAGGGTCAACATCAACATCAACTCGAGCATCCATGCAAAACCCTAACATAAATCCATGATGTCACTTCATCAACCAAGGTGCATCAAGGTGCCCCTATGCATCATTCTCTCTCTCATCATGCCAAAACATAGGAAGCACACCCAACATGTGACAAATTGCAAGATAAACACTCAACATGGGTAAATTGCAATTTGGTCCAAAATAAGCACACATACATTGAAACTAGCTCAAACATCATCCAAACTAAACCAAATTGGAAACACAAACATGTCACATGTTGTTGAGGCACATGACATGATTAGATTAAGGTTTAAAGGATATTATTATGCTAAGAAATTAAGATTATATAAAGCTAAGTCATGGGTCTTATAGGAAGACAACAGTCTCCTGCCTCTAGAGTAGCCCACGCGATCCACCGAGAACTCCACGTTGTGCTACTAGAGCCAATAGGAAGGAGTTGTGCCTTTAGAATTTCAACCTACTAGAGTTTATACACTATCCCACAATTGTCCCTCCCTTGTTGTCCCTCCCTTTATTGGGTAGAACTTACTTGGGCTCTCTATTGGTTACCACGACCAGAGAGGACAAAAATTGTCAAAGAAACTATTTTGTTCTGAGAAGACTCCAATACCCCTCTATTTATAGCAGAGGCCAGGGTCAGGGTTCCCAATCTGCACGGGTGTCAAAAGGGTCAAATTCACAATTTTCTAGAACCTACACACAGTGAACTGGTCAGTTTGCATGCCCAACCAGTCAATTCATGTGTGAATTGGTCGGTTCATGCCATGAACTAGCCAGTTAATACAGTTTCCTAGTCTTAATCACATTGGTATTCGATGTATGATTAATGCATAAGATGATGTTAGTACCGATCCTTGATCCAATCGAATTGACCATTGAACCAGGCAGTTCACCCCATGAACTGCTCAGTTGGGACCTTGAACCGATCAATTGAATATGTGAACCATCTGTCTCATGCCCTAGTTCAACCATTGATAAGAAAATGTTGATTCCATTTGACTTGACACTCCAAACGATGGGTTTAATACTTAAACTGGTCAGTCCAGAGTCCAGTCAATCAATTTTGAACCTCAATTTTTTAATTGAATACCTAAACACCTTTAGCAATCAATCTAAACATCATTCATGAATATGCTCCTTTAATCCAAGTGTATCATATGTGTTTGACACTATAGGTCCATAATTACATTGGTAGTGAATGTCCATAACTAACTTATGACATCACAAGCAAAGAGTGGGATCAAGAAACACATCATTTCTACACAAGTAATTTGGAAATTAGAGAATGACGTCAACCTATAATCTTTGATAAGTGTTACTATGATTGTATAGTTCCTTTGTATCCGATATCTAGATTGAACTTAAGGCATGGAAACATCAACCTCTCAACATTCAATCCACGTTCCTTGAACTAGAGCAGTGTGTCTGAGATGCATGTGAGTTTGCATATCACATATTGAATCACATGAGTATGTCTGTACATTTCTCAGTCTTACTTATCAAGAGGCTCTAGATATCATTCTCCTGTAGGAGGGACAAATCCCATCTACATCATTGACATTCAATCCCCATGTGTCATAGTGCACCCAAGCACCACCTTTATAGAAACCCTTATTCATGATCATGGTGGATGATGTAAAACTACATGATTTATGTGTGATGAATGTAGTGACTTTAGGTCTAAGAACCACAATCACCACTTATCACTATGAGAGATGATTCTGACTACAAATTGATGGTCTCCATGTATCACTCTCATGGTGGGTATGCCAATAAAATGTTCCCTAATAGGTATTTCTGTTATTGACTTGATATTAGATATCATGACTAATGAGACTCTCTTATCAGTCAAAACATACGCAGTCTTATATATTACTATTGTCTATTTTGCTTCCACAGTAATATCTAACTAAGGACATAATAAGAAATGTATTTACTCTTATCATACATATGATCTCATTATTCAAGTTACATACTTGAAGACATATGTCATCGAGTAACATCATTCTTTAGACATCTACTATTTATGTGTCATCATCTCATGAGTGAGACAAACATAATAGACGAAATTACCATTCTTATTATCAAATTTAGTTTTTAATGCCACATTCCAATCATCATATGATTGGCTCTCTGGGCATACATACCAACACTTATGCCTTCAAAAGAATTCCATTTGGACTCTCCAACACACCAACAACATTTCAAAGGTGCATGATCTCCTTTTTTTCAGACGTCCTAGAGGATATCATGGATGATTTCTCCATCTATGGAGATGATTTTGAAAGCTATATAAAGAACCTATCTAGAGTACTGGAGCATTATGAAGAAAAGTAACTAGTCCTAAATTGGGAGAAATGCTATTTTATAGTCCAAGAAGGAATAATTTTTGGACATAAAGTTTTTGAGAAGGGGATCAAGGTAGACATGAGGAAAGTGGAAGACATCTCAATGCTTCCACCTAGTTGCTTTACATGTTTGGCTATCTTCTAGATCTGGGTGGTAATGGTTTCTAGAGCTTTTGAATCTATAAATGCACCTTCAGGTGTTTCCTTCCTACCATGTCCTTTTTCATATTATAATCCTACTTGAAGTGTGGCCATATTTTCTATTATGACCATCCTCTTCTTTGGATTCTTGTCCAAGAAATCACTTTCTACTGGTGCATTTAGTGGAGTTCTCTTGGAAAGGGTGAGTCTATTGTAGAATGTCGTGACTAGAAATCCCTTGTCATAATTGTGGTGAGTACAATTCCTTAGATATTCTTTAAAATGTTCCCATGCCTTGTATAGATATTCTCTGGAATTAAGCATGAATTCAGTTATCTTGTGCCTATTTCTTAGGGTTTTCTCTAATGGGTAGAGGTTGGTGAAAAAAGTGTCGGCCAAAGGTGTCTATCCTTTAATCTTCTATTAGGTAAAGAAAGGTACCAAGACAAGGCTGGGTATCTCAAAGAGAAGTTAAACCCCTTGTAGTATATTACTTATTGTGGTACTCCTCTCATCTTGACAGTGTCATAGGTGTTTTTGTAGGCATCTAGATGATGGTAAGGGTTCCCATCTCTAGAATTACCTCCAAACGACTTGTTTTGAATCATGCTAATCACTACAAGTTTTAGTTCAAAATTTTGTGCATCAAACCTCGAGATGACAATGGGGCACCTTGACTCGTTTGTCATGGTAGCAGCTATCTCATGGAGAGAAGTGCCTCCATCATCATCGTTATCTTCATTGTTGTTATTATTATTATCTTCATTCTCACAGTTGTTCCTCATATTCCTTCTCACACAGGTGTGATGTCCTTCATCACGACATTGTTCCTCGAGTTCCCCTCCATGACAGCAGTCCTCATCATTTGGAATTGGTATTGCATGAGGTATTTCATCTTGTTCATCTTATCATAGTTGTTCTCTTCATGCTCAGATTTAGTCTTCGGAGGCGGTCTAACTTGCTCAACCATTTCATTTCGATCACTTCCAATATGTCCTCTCCTATGAGGCAGCATGTTGATGGAAGTTGGGGATGGTGTTCACGATCCATTTTTCTCTTAGTTACCTAAATAGTTTGCATAGTCGAGTTAGAAAATTGGGTGTATGAAACAAAGTATTCAAGGTAGTTAAATGTTGTGGATACAATTTTGTGCAGACAAGTCTATTGCTAGACTCGGGGAATGGGTGTATAGAGAATAGATTCAGGTTCTTAATAGTTCTATTTGCCTTTCCCTCAACAATTGTGCCAAAAAGTTGACTAGACTAAATTGCATATCAAAAAAGGAGAGGATTTAGAGTAGTCAGTCTCTCAAATTTATAATCTATCACTCAATCATGGACAACAATTATACCAGGTTCGATGAAGTAATTCGGGTTGAACCACATGGACAAGGAAAGATAAGTGCTAAGAACGTAAAACCTTAACTCAGTAACACCAACCAAAAGGGGTATGTTAAGTTTTTTGTTCGTTATAGAATGATGTTACTTCAATCAATAAGTTAAACAAAGCAAGAAAAAAACAAGAGAACAAGAACAAACAAAGAGTGTTGTAAAAAGAATGGATAGGAACTTAGATTGGGTTTCATCATATAAGATCTCTCACCAACATGCAATACTCACACCCATAGTATACCCTTATTAAGATTACAATAAATCATCATATATGTCTGTTCCATCCTCTATTGAGATTAGGATAGATCTAGATTGTAAGGATACCTCTCTCCCTAGATGACAAACAAACAAACACAAAGATAACCATATGATCATTTTCTTAAGCATTCCAACATTCTCATACATTCATGCAACTCCATAGCACATAGATAATATTAGTACTACTCTTTTGAGGCACTAACAATCAAACATTACAATGTGGTACATAATCATACAAGTGAAGCATTAAGAACAAGAATATGGAGATAATCTTTGCTAAGAGCATATATATTCAAATGGATGCAAGTATATACATGTTCAGAGAGCCTTAGTGTCTACTCCCAACCAAAGCAATATGTTTAGCCACTCATGGTAATGAGAAACATTATGGATTTACAAATATAGTAATACATGAAAGAGAATGACAAAGAGGGATCAAATAGAATATGGGAATGAACATATCTAGAAGGGGAGAAGGGGGATACACAAACTATGAACACAACAACCACAACTGGTGTACATCTTCCACAGATGTGGACCTGGAGCTGGAACATGGAGGTGACTAGTCCTTCTTTTGAAGGATAGGTCGATGGTGTTGGTGATGGCGTAGATCTTCTCTATCCTCTAACTCTTGTCTTCAAAGATCATAGACCAATGGAATGATGGGTGAATGGATCTGGAGTGAAGCAACACTTTGTCGTCTCCTCGATGTCCTGACCCCTTTCATGGATGAAATGGGTCAATATTTATGGGTGCTGGTAACTGACTTAAGAGCCTTGTCGGTCTATGAGGTGAAGGGTTCTATTTAGTCACTGAAGTCATGGTCTCACTGAGAGTGACTGTTGAATGTGTAGTTCTTGTGGTCATTGAGAGTGACCATTGAAAGTGGTGTAATTCATGTGGTTGTTGAGAGTGACCACTAAAAGTGATTGTTGAAGGTTAAGACTTCATCAATTGTTGAGAGTAACCACTGAAGAAGGAACCCTCATCAATTTTTGTTATAATAATCCTTCAATGGACACTAATGTTGTAAGCCTCATCAGTCGTTGAGTGTAAGGATGCCCAGTGATCATGAAGAATGGTCAGTAATTGTTGGGTTGTGGTGATCTTCTTCGGTCACTGAAGTGTCAGAACTTTGGCGACCTCTTACTTTAGGTGTCATTAACCACTAAGCACATATTCTATTCAAACAGAAAGAGGGGTGAGCTCAGGTAGCTAGATCAACACTTATCAAAATGATTGTAACTATCTAGATAAACATAGTAAAGGTGGTAGAGTAAGAACAAAATAGGAACTTAAATGTCCACAAAATTGGATGTTATCAGGCATTTTGGCTACAAACTCATCATTCGTCATGCCTGAGTGTCCTTTTTTCTTCATGCATGTAAATTTTTTATTCTTCCATTGCGTTTCGTCCTCTTTTCCTTCTTTTCCCCTCTCATTCTTGTCCTATCATTCTTCTTCTTCCTTTATGTTCCATCATCTCTTCCTTATTCTCATGTGTTCTTCTTTTTCCCTCGTCTTCTACTAGCATTCTACTTCTTCTGCTCTTTTTCTCCCCTTGTCATATGTACTAGCTGATTCCGTACACAACCGAAATATTCAAAAATTGATGATTTTTTTCTGCATTGGTAACACGTGTGATGGTATGAAAAAGTTGTTTCACACGATGGAAATGGATTCTATTTGTGTGTTCTTTTGCCCTCTTCTAATTCTTCTCATTCACATTCTTTTGTTTCGTTCCAAGTTACTTTTTCTGAAAATATGTATAATGTAAAATAATGATGTTTGGTTTTAAGTTACTTTTTTGAAAATATGGACAATGTAAAATAATGACTACATATGCAATTTTTGTCTATCAAAATGATAAAATATTTTTCACATCCTATCTTGATTCTATCATTAGCTGCGTCCAAAAATAGGATAGGAAAACAAACAACCCATCCAATTGATAGACTCTCCCATCCTTTCTCTTTTCATATCATGCACTAATCTTTCCAACAAAACAAACAAGTCCTCAAACTATTAGCTTGTGGATACAAATCCCATACTAGCCATGTATAAGATCTAAGTATTACCATACTCCATTATATCTCTCCAAAACTTTGTTTGGAGCACAGACAAACACAGGTAGAGTGCATAAAGTCCAGATCTATCATAGATTGATCAAAGGCCAATCCACATATCACAGGGTTGCTCTGGGTACATGTGTCATGTCATCTAAATCATTGTATTAAACCCAAAAATATTGTGTTATGGTCACAACTGATCTCTATCATATATCATGAAATCACCAGTCGCAACTACATATAAACAAGATTTGAAGATGTCATGGTATACCTACCACAAACATCCCCGGATATTCACTAATATATTTCTCCAAGCATCTTCTCCCAGTTCTCAAATTGCTACAAAGATAAACTTTTTTTCTATTTTCCTGCCAAATTTAGGGAAGTAGACTTGGCCACTCGGGGCACTATATGATTGGGGTTACATTTGATTAGTTAAAACAATTACTCATATATTGATTGCATCAAACAAGTTGCCAATATAAAGTATAACAGTTCTATAAGACATATAGCGTATTCACATAAAAATAACTCAAATTAGGGAAAATTTATCACCTTTGATCATACCAATACCCAATTCATCAAATTAGGGCGCATGAAGACCCCAATTACCAATCTCGCTAACAAGAAGGTTTGCAACATCTAGTCAGGGAACATTAGCCTGGAACAAGGCATCAACATTAGTATTTCTCCTTCCATTAATTCATTTTCAATATGCACACATAATCATAAGAATTAGACCATTATCTAATAAACATAACCTCTCATAATCATCATTGTACAAAGATTGATTGTGAAACAATATTAAATATTAATATTCTAGTGTAAGGTTGATGATGAGGAACTACGCCATTGTATGACTTTAGAGAACATTTAGTCAACTTCATAAGTCATCATTTGAAATCTCTTGTAGGATTACATGTTTATATCAAAGTGTAAATAATCATTTTAGGGCAAGGTTATAGAAACATAAGATCATATCATTTTCCCACCTTAATAGTTTCACCATCATCTCAATCATCTTATTCAGTACATATTCAAACATGGATTAATTTGAACCATTGGGAGCAACCATCATCTCAATGATGATACACCTATTATAGTTATGAATCTATTAACCTTAAGGAATCAAGCCTAGATGTATAACTCGTATCTTAGATGCATCTTATAATGTCACATTTAATCACACTTAGAAAAACCCTTAACATTATTGAAGGAGGAGTGAGGGAAAAGATAGTCTTCACATGAGGAATATAATCACCTCACTAAAATTCTGTCATTATAAGTCTGAGTTCGTTTGTTAAATCTGGAATAGGATTAAGAAACCCCCAACTTACTTCTTATTCACTTTGTAAATTATTTTTATTATGTATATCATGCACACTCATACAATTACACTTTTTCATTCATAATTTCGTTTTGATTTATGATTGATTAAATTGAGTTTCTAAAAAAATAGGAGATGCAATATGGTTCATATTATAATTCAAAGTACTCATTAAGGAACAAACCACCAATTCTAGCTATGAAAAGGCCAATTTTACTGTATAAGGACACATAGAAGCCTAAACCTAGCAGGAATATCATAACCATCTGAAATTTTGAAGCCCACTTCATTTTGTAGGTAAAACTCCATCATACTAAATTTCATCTTAAAATTCAAAAGCATGAGGAAGTTGCATTAATTACAAGAATGTACATAAAAAGATCACCTTTATACATAGATGAGATACTTTGATATGGTAGGTTTTGATAAATTAACAAAAAAACAATTGTAGAACAATAATAGTTATATAAAAGCCTTCAATGATTCTAGATGGACTCCCAATGGTAATAATAACATGTACATTGATTATCCCATCATATGTACCAAAAACCATAAAGATGACATTATTAGTAACATTTTCAATTATATTTCAGATTTTAGCTCGTGCATGATTAAGGGAACACAACATTCACATTATATACTAATATCAAAATATTAAGAACTATATGATAGATGTTCTATCTTACTTATACAAAAGATTTCACAAGAAATCATATTTTATAATATTTCGGATTTATAGGGCAACATTAGGGCTTTTTAGAACACCAACGTAATAATTTCACAATTTTAGCACATGTGCATGTAAGAGAGAAGCATGCCATGGTCAATAATAATTAACAAATTGTTAAAGATGCTTAAGAAGGGTGTATTGACATTATATATCATCATAATAGTTCCTACATATTCAACTATAGGCATGCTAATGAAGTTTAGGGAAAGTTTAGAGATTTGTATGAACAAGTGGTAAAAGAAGCTAACAGTTTCCATATTAGTCACCTCCAAGGGTGATGTCCAAGACACACACACTAGATATAAAATATAACCCTACAAAATCTCCAAAACCAAAGCTTTAAGTAATATCTAAATTTACCTAGGACAAAGAGAGTGAAATGGTGGGTTCTTTAGCTATATGGGTTAGGTTCCACTATGGAACACTAAGGAGCTCAACCAAAGGAAGAAGATGAGGTCTATAGTAGCAAGAAAAGAGGCATTATAAGATGTATATCACTGGTTAGGGTTGGAAATGAAGCTACCAAGCTTGGAAACATCTTAGAGAATCTTGAACAACAACTTGCATCCACATATGCATCAACATGCAATCTTCCATCCATGGCCACTGCCCTCCTTAGATATTCCATTTTCTACCTGGGCTCTCCTTAACATACTCATAGAAATATGGGATTTAGAATGAGATTGTAGGTTAATTGGGAGGATTCTTTTTGGGGAATAGGTAGGGCTATTGTAAACTAGAATGGGTTCAAATGTCAAAAAAAATGCCAACTAGTGTCTAATATGTTGGTATGTATGCCCATAGAGCAAGTCATATGATGATTGTAATGGGATACTTTGTAAATGATTTGAATAATAATAAAGGCAATTTCCGATCTATATGTTTAAACTGTTTCTGAGATGATGGTGTAACATGATAGATGTCTAAAGAACTGTTTTACTCAATGACATATGCTTTTGGGTTGAGGACCTAAATGATGAGATCATACGGATGATAGGAGTATACATTCTTGTTTAGTCCCTAGTCAGTTGTTATTGTGGAAATAACCATAGACATCAATAACACTAAAGACTAGATTGTGTGTTGGTTGATGACAGAATCTCATTAGCCATGATATAGTGATATCAAACCAAGCACATAGGTACTTGTTAGAGAACAAGGTACCGGACAGACCCACCGTGAGAGTGACACATGGAACCATGACTTGGTAGTCACAGTCAACTCTCACAGTGATGGTGGTGAGTGTGATTCTTAGACCTAAAATCACTACACTCAACACATGTTGTTGGGTACACTTTGACATCATCAAACGCAGTCCCGAAACATGGGTTGTTATAAAAGTGATGATTGGGTGGCTTTGACACATGGGGCTTTTGAGGTGTGAGTGATATATATGGGATTTGTCCCTCTTAAGGGAGTTTGATGTCCTTGGCCACTTGATGAGTAGGATTGAGAAAGGCATGCACATGCACGTGTGAATCAATATGTGATATTGATGTCACACACATCTCACTCAGTCTGCTCTGAGATCAAGGAAATAAATGAACATTGACAGGATGACTCTTCCATGCCTCGAGTTCATTTAGGATATCAGTGACAAAGGAAGTATACATTCACTGTAACACCATTCACGGATTGTAGGATTGAAAATTGTTCTCCAACTTTCTATTTCACTTGGGTAGCACTGATGTGTGACTAGGCACCGCTCTTTGCTTGTGAAGTCATAAGTGTTATGGACTTTCACTGCCAACGTGAAATGGACCTGCAGGGTCACACACATAGGATTTAACCTAGAATAGGAGTTTGTCCACAAACATGTTTAGATTGATTACTAAAGGAGTTTAGTAGTTCAATTAAACACTAAATCAATTGATACCTCAGTATCATAGTGTTCAAGGTGTTGGACTGATTGATTAGAGTATCAGATTGATTGAAATTGCGATTGAATGATTCTACACAGTCGGCACTCCCAACTGATCGGCTCATGTGATGAACCGATCGGCTGAGCTTGGTGAAATGATCGGCTCAACTGGTGAGTCGATCGGCTCATGGACAGGGTGAAGCAGTTCGTTCAAGTGTTGAAACGATCGGTTCAAGTCCAACCGGGCAAGTTGGGAAAGTAAGATTGGTGAGAAATTTCCTTTCGTTTCACTTGCCCAATTTGATTGGAACAAGGATTGGTATTTGATACCAATTCAAAACAAAAGAAGAAAAGTCAATCGGGAACAGATCAGGACCACCAACCGACCGGTTCAGAAATGAACTGACTGTTTCATGGGTCCCAACCGATCGGTTGAGGTGTCAACCGACCGGCTCAGATCCCCAACCGACCATTTCAGTTGTGAAACGATCGGTTCAGGTTACGCAGTTGGTTGTTTTTGTAGAAAATCTTGAACCCTTCTACTCCTACTTTAGTCCCATATTGCCCGGGATAGAGAACCATGTCCCATGACCCTCCTATATATAGGGGTATTGGGGGCTTCTCAAAGTACAACCCAGTGCAACCAGTTGCTCTGTGAAGTTGTCGTTCTCTCTGGTTTTGGTAACCGAGAGAGAGCCCGAGCAAGTGCTACACGATAAGGGAGGCACAGCAAGGGAAGACAACTGTAGAAAGTGACTAGTGGCAGGAGAGTGTGTTGGCGACTAGTACGCCGACAGGAGGGTGCGAATCCTTCCGATTCCTTGTGGGACAACGAGATCAGAGTTCCAGGCAGTCTATGTGGACGACTGCAGAGGCGGGAGACCTCTGTCGCTCAGAGGACAACTGTCAATCCTGACAGTCCCGGTGAGACCAGGAGTCTTCAGTCCCGGTGCGACCAGGAGCTGCACAGACACCATCCAAGACCGGTGGTGAAGACCGCGCATGGCGCGAGGTACTGTCGTTGAGCAAGCCTCGGGACAAGGTATGCATCCACAAACCATCTTTCTTATTATATAGATGTTGACGCGATTCCTTTTGTTTTGGGTTTTGGGAGAAAATTTTTGTTTCTGCTGCTTCTCTGCCTCCCCTAAAACCCAACAGTGGTATCAGAGCCACGTCAACTGCTCTATATTTTAGGATTATCGATATGATCTATTTTGGTTTGTCGCCTTTATTTATTGCATATGATGCGAATAAAATTTTCTTTATGCATGTCCAATCCACAAATCCCAAATATACATATATGATATGCAATATTAATGCACTCGATACGCGTCGCCCTTAAACGAGTTTTGTGGTGGATGTGTAGCATGATTATGGCCTATAAACCCTATATCTATGTGTGGTTGTATGTGGTTGCTTGCATCTCGGTCTGCGCACCGATTCATTTTCTCCTATTCGTGATGTAACTCGAAATATTTCGAGATTTCTTTTCCTACCTTTGCTCCCCCCGAATGTAACTCGGGGTTTCACAATTCAATTGTAAATAGGATAGATTTTATTTCTTATTATGTCAAAGAACGGCGGATGACCTGAGACGATTGGTTCAAGGCATGAATCGATCGATTGGTGTTCCAGACGATCGGTTCGAGGAGCGAGACGAGTGGGTGGCGACCTAAGGAGATGCATGACGATTGGCAAACTGATCGTCTAGAGGCGCCAGTCGATCGGCTGGTCGCACCGGAACAACTAACTTGATGGCGAGCTGATCAGTCATGGAGATGAGCTGATCAAACTCAGAAAGCCAGGCACAGATTTCATCTTATACAGGTTGCATGTGATGTAGACCTAGATGACCGTGATTCCTCTTGGCTCGAGGAATCACAATATGATGGCCATAATCATTGCTTTTATCGTTTTGCATGTTTTCTGTGGGAAATAGCATGTATATGATGCGTACTATATATTATGGTGATTAGAAATGTATATGTATATGTATATAAAAACCAAATCGCTCATTAAATATTAAGTTTTAGATGCCTTCCAAATGCGACACATGTGAAAAACTTGATCGACTAAGTGTGGGCACGCCCTAGCGTGGTGCACCATCTATCTCGTGGAAGTGTGAAGGATGAATGTGTGGGTCTTCCCTAGCAGGTTGCATATTCATCGTGTTGGCTTTGGGTCGGACTTAACAAGGTGATATAGATGGGATCTAGTACCTTGAGGCATGGAGATGATCATGGCAATGAGTTGCATATGACATCTTTCAAGAGTTGCATATGATGCAATTTGCAAGAGTTGCCTACCTGGGAGATCTGAGTTGGGGGTGACAGCCCTAGCTGGTCCATGGCTTAGAGGATTTTAGGATCTTGACCCACTAGAAGATTGTACGCTGCAATCTTCCGAATTGATGGTGAGGGCTGTCAATTTGAATCAAAATAGTGGGAGCGGTAATTAATTAAAGGCCTAATTAACTATCGTCCAATTTTATTCAAATCAAATCAAAAGGAGTTTTGACAAATGCAATTTTATCTTATAGAATAGCAAAAGAATCATCTTTTAAAATGGGCAAATTAATTGAGAATAAATTCCATAACTGGTTGAGGACTGTGAGAAGTGTTCTGCACAATCCAGATATACCAGAAGCCTTTGAATCCACTTTATGTATACTTAAAGCGTTGGTGAAGAAGAAAGAAAGTTCATTGATAGAGATCAATGGAACGATAGGTAAGGGAGAGAAGGGTTCTCTCGCCAAACCAATTTCTTCTACATGGAGAGGATGGAAGGAACGATGGAAGAAGAAGTCAGAGATAGAGATCTCTACTTCTGGTGTATACGTGATAGAGATTAACTTTACTACTTCTTCGTAATGGGTACTTGATACCAGATGCGGATCTCACATTTGTTCAAATGTGAAGGATCTTAAGAGAAGTAGGCCTTTGGGAAAAGGCGAGGTTGAACTATGTGTTGCCAATGGGGCAAGGGTTGCCGCCAGTGCCGTAGGAACCTATGAGTTAACTCTACCAAGTGGGCTAATAATAGAGTTGAAGAACTGCTATTATGTACCTTCCATAAATAGGAATATCATTTCCGTTTCTTGTTTGGACAAAGATGGATTTGAATTTCTTATTAAGAATGGAAAATGTTCCATTTCTAAAGATGGGATCTTTTATGGTAGTGCCCCAATGTCTTATGGTCTATACTTGATAGATTTGGAGACAAGTGTATACAACGTAAAATCCAAAAAGCAAAAACTCAATGACTCAAACCAAACATATCTTTGGCATTGTCGTCTAGGGCACATAAATGAGAAGCACATTTCTAGACTCCATAAAGATGGTTATCTAGACTCTTTTGATTATGAATCAATAGATACATGTGAATCTTGTTTATTGGGAAAGATGACCAAGACTCCCTTTTGAGGTAAAGGTGAGAGAGCTAGTGATCTATTAGGACTCATACATACTGATGTATATGGGCCTTTTAGAACTAATGCCAGAGGTGGGTATCAGTACTTCATTACCTTTACTGATGACTTCAGTAGGTATGTCTATGTGTACCAGATGAAACATAAGTCAGAAACCCTTGAAATGTTCAAGGATTTCATGAATGAAGTACAGAATCAACTTGGTAAAAGTATTAAGGCACTTTGATCCGATCGAGGTGGAGAATAATTAAGCCAGGAGTTTGAGGACCTTCTGCGAGCCCGTGGTATTGTATCACAATGGACTCTGCCTGGAACACCACAGCATAATGGTGTGTCTGAAAGAAGGAATCGCACATTGTTGGATATGGTGCGATCAATGATGAGTTTTGCTGATCTTCCGATTTCCTTCTAGGGTCATGCTCTTGAAACTGCCGCGTTTACACTTAACCGTGTACCATCTAAATCGGTTCAAAAGACACCATATGAGATATGGTACGGGAAGCATCCCGATTTGTCTTTTTTGAACATTTGGGGTTCTGAGGCTTACATTAGGAAAATGTTTCCTGATAAGCTTGGACCCAAATCCGATAAATGTTATTTTGTTGGATACCCCAAGGAAACGAGGGGATATTATCTATACCACCCTACTGACAACAAAGTGTTTGTTTCTAGGACAGCTGTGTTCCTAGAGAAGGAATTTATTTCCAAAGGAAGCAGTGGGGGGAAAATAGAGCTTGAAGAGGTTCAAGCCCAACAAGAAAACATTGAACCGCTAGATGTATGAGAGGAAAATGGAGATTCACAAGGTGTTGTGGAATCTCAGTCTCCTCGGGTAACACAAGAACCTCATAGATCTAGTAGGACCCGCCTTGAACCTGAGAGGTTTGGATACCTTGTAACTCAGGAAGGTGGTGAGTTGATCATAGATGATGATCCAACTACCTATGTAGAGGCTATGGAGGGACCATATTTTGAGAAATGGCTTGAAGCCATGAGATTCGAGATGGAATCCATGTACTCCAACAAAGTATGGACTTTGGTGGAACCACCCGAAGGGGTAAAACCCATAGGGTACAAGTGGGTCTTTAAGAAAAAGACCGACATGGATGGCAATGTGCAAACTTATAAATGTAGATTGGTTGCGAAGGGATTTCGACAAGTTCAATGTGTTGACTATGATGAAACCTTTTCTCCAGTTGCCATGATTAAGTCCATCATGATCATGCTTGCTATTGCATCTTATTATGACTATGAGATATGAGATTTGGCAGATGGATGTTAAAATCGCATTCCTTAACGGGAATATAAATGAGGATGTGTATATGACACAACCTGAAGGTTTTATAGATCCAAAGAATGCCAATAAAGTTTGTAAGCTGCAAAGGTAAATCTATGGATTGAAGCAAGCATCTCGGAGTTGGAATCTTCGATTTGATGAGGAAGTCAAAGTGTTTGGCTTTATTCAAAAAGAAGATGAACCTTGTGTGTACAAGAAGGTTAGTGGGAGCTCGACCACATTCCTCATATTGTATGTGGATGACATACTTTTGATGGAGAATGATGTCTTAGCCTTAGAGAAGGTAAAGAATTGGCTTGGGAATACTTTCTCAATGAAGGACTTAGGAGAAGCATCCTACATTCTAAGAATTAATATCTATAGAGATAGATCTAGAAGGCTTCTCAGACTAAGTCAAAGCACGTACATTGACAAAGTGCTGAAACGGTTCAGCATGGAGAACTCAAAGAGAGGCAACATCCCCATGCTACATGGAGTCACCGTCTCTATGCTCAATGTCCCCAATCTTGTGAAGAGAGGGAGCGTATGAATGGGATCCCATATGCATCAGCCATCAGATCCATCATGTACGCTATGTTGTGCACATGCCCAGATGTCTCGTATGCTCTAAGAATGACGAGAAGGTACCAGTCAAATCTCGAGGATGCTCACTGGACATCCGTAAAGAACATCCTCAAGTACTTGCGAAGGACTAAGGATCAGTTTCTTGTTTACAGTGGTGAGGAAGACCTGGTTGTAAAGGGTTACACCTATGCAAGCTTCCAAACCGATAAAGATGATTACAGATCGCAGTCAGGATTTGTATTTTGCCTTAATAATGGAGTTGTGAGCTGGAAGAGTTCCAAGAAAGAAACAGTTGCCGATTCTACTACAGAGGTCGAGTATATTGCTACTTCACATGCAGCAAAGGAGGTTGTGTGGATCAGGAAGTTCATTTCTGAACTTGGTGTAGTTCCCAGTAGCTGTGATGCAATTGAGATTTATTGTGACAATAATGGAGCTATTACACAAGCTAAGGAACCGAGATCACATCAGCGGTCCAAGCACATATTGTGGCGCTTCCATCTCATACGAGAGATCGTACAGTGAGGAGATGTGAAGATTTGTAAAGTACCAACTGAAGACAACATAGCTGATCCACTGACTAAGGCCCTTTCTCAGCAGAAGCATGATGATCATCCTAGGTCACAAGGACTAAGGTTCCTTGGTGACTGGCTCTAAGTGCAAGTGGGAGCCTGTTGGTATGTATGCCCATAGAGCAAGTCATATGATGATTGTAATGGGATACTTTGTAGATGATTTGAATAATAATAAAGGCAATTTCTTATCTATATGTTCAAACTATTTTTGAGATGATGGTGTAACATGATAGATGTCTAAAGGACTGTTTTACTCAATGACGTATGCTTTTGGGTTGAGGGCCTAAACGATGAGATCATACAGATGATAAGAGTATACATTCTTTTTTAGTCCCTAGTCGGTTGTTATTGTGGAAATAACCATAGACATCAATAACACTAAAGACTAGATTGTGTGTTGGTTGATGACAGAATCTCATTAGTCATGATATAGTGATATCAAACCAAGCACATAGGTACTTGTTAGAGAACAAGGTACCAGACAGACCGACCGTGAGAGTGACACATGGAACCATGACTTGGTAGTCACAGTCAGCTCTCTAAGTGATGGTGGTGAGTGTGATTCTTAGACCTGAAATCACTACACTCAACACATGTCGTTGGGTACACTTTGACATCATCAAACGCAGTCCTGAAACATGGGTTGTTATAAAGGTGATGATTGGGTGGCTTTGACACATGGGGCTTTTGAGGGGTGAGTGATAGATATGGGATTTGTCCCTCCTGAGGGAGTTTGATGTCCTTGGCCACTTGATGAGTAGGATTGAGAAACGCATGCACATGCACATGTGAATCAATATGTGATATTGATGTCACACACATCTCACTCAGTCTGCTTTGAGATCAAGGAAATGAATGAACGTTGACAAGATGACTGTTCCATGCCTCGAGTTCATTCAAGATATCAGTGACAAAGGAATTATACATTCACTGTAACACCATTCATGGATTGTAGGATTGAAATTTGTTCTCCAACTTTCTATTTCACTTGGGTAGCACTGATGTGTGACTAGTCGTCGCTCTTCACTTGTGAAGTCATAAGTGTTATGGACTTTCACTGCCAACGTGAAATGGACCTGCAGGGTCACACACATAGGATTTAACCTGGAATAGGAGTTTGTCCACAAACATGTTTAGATTTATTACTAAAGGAGTTTAGTTGTTCAATTAAACACTCAATCAATTGATAGCTCAGTATCATAGTGTTCAAGGTGTTGGACTGATTGATTAGAGTATCGGATTGATTGAAACAGCGATTGACTGATTCTGCACAATCTGCACTCTCAACCGATCGGCTCATGTGATGAACCGATCAGCTAACCTTAGTGAACCGATCGGCTCAACTGGTGAGTCGATCGGCTCATGGACAGGGTTAAGCGATTTGTTCAAGTGTTGAAATGATCGGTTCAAGTCCAACTGGGCAAGTTGGGAAAGTAAGATTGGTGAGAAATTTCCTTTCGTTTCACTTGCCCAATTTGATTGGAACAAGGATTGGTATTTGATACCAATTCGAAACAAAAGAAGAAAAGTCAATCGGGAACTGATCAGGACCACAAATCGACCGGTTCAGAAATGAACTGACCGTTTCATGGGTCCCAACTGGTCGGTTGAGGTGTCAACCGACCGGCTCAGATCCCCAACTGACTGTTTCAGTTGTAAAACGATTGGTTCAGGTTACGCAGTTGGTTGTTTTTATGGAAAATCTCAAACCCTTCTACTCCTGCTTTAGTCCCATATTGCCCGTGATAGAGAACTTTGTCCCATGACCCTCCTATATATAGGGGTATTGGGGGCTTCTCAAAGTACAACCCAGTGCAACCAATTGCTCTGTGAAGTTGTCATTCTCTCTGGTTTTGGTAACTGAGAGAGAGCCCGAGCAAGTGCTACCCGATAAGGGAGGCACAGCAAGGGAAGACAACTGCAGAAAGCGACTGGTAGTAGGAGAGTGTGTTGGTGACTAGTACGCCGACAGGAGGGTGCGACTCCTTCTGATTCCTTGTGGGACAAGGAGATCGGAGTTCCAGGCAGTCCGTGTGGACGACTGCAGAGGCGGGAGACCTCTGTCGCTCGGAGGACAACTGTCAATCCCGACAGTCCCGGTGTGACCAGGAGCTGCACAGACACCGTCCAAGACCGGTGGTGAAGACCGTGCAAGGCGCGAGGTACTGTCGCCGAGCAAGCCTCGGGACAAGGTATGCATCCACAAACCATCTTTCCTATTATATAGACGTTGACGCGATTCCTTTTGTTTTGGGTTTTGGGAGAAAAAAAAATTTCCGCTGCTTCTCTACCTCCCCTAAAACCCAACATAATATACCTATCGATCATAGAAGAGATTTCATTTCTGAAATAAGCCATTCCATCAGCCCTCTCAGAATCCTCATCGACTCATGCATCCTCTCCATCAACCCATGCATATTTTCCACTGATATGCAAGCATAGGAGCTTCATCGATTCACATGTCCAAATTTCTCACCGATTAATAGTTTAAAAGCCTCATTTTAGTTGACACTCCAAGATCCTCATTGGTTGGGGGAAGTATAATTCTTACTAGTTAACACTTGGTTTGACCACCATCAGTTCATGGTCATCCAGTGTTGGAGATCTATGTCCATCTATTAACCATCGATCAATACTCAACCACCACCACTAGGGTTAGGGAGGAAGGGGTGGAAACCTTAATCCAACTAAAGTTGTAAGAATCCAAAGATAAAAAAGGAGAAATATTATTAAGACTTGAATGTGCTTAGACATTTTTTACACAAATTTCAACAGAGTCTCAAGTATGTAGAAGTTCATAATTAGTCCACAAATGTTCATGAATAAAAAGTAAATCTAATTAAGGGGAAATTGAAGGCGTATTATAATGATCTGTGAAACAACCAACTTCAAGGCTTAAATGAGCATGAATATGAAGAAGAACACAAGTTTACATAGTTTTCATCATATTTAATCAAGTTTTCATATCGTGGTGAATTTACAATTACGTTCACAACTTCCATGGAAACTAGAAATTAGTGCAAATTCAGACAAATTAAGGATTTATCATAAGAATTTATTTTAAAACTTAATCAAGCAAACACTTATGATAAATAAATAAAGTTTTGAGGGAACTTCTGGTTAAGTTAGGTTCATGGTATCATACCCATTAATCCCATAAAAGTATTTCTCATGTATATCCTAAGGTAAGGGCAAAATTCAACAACAAGTAACATGTAACCCTATATTGAATGTGCATAGGAAGACTAGTGTTACCTCTTCATCATTAGTGCTTACTTGTTATGAATTTCTTTTGAAAAATTATGGTAAGTTCTATATATTTGATTTTAGATTTCCACTTATTATGCATCATTATTTGACTTATCCATGTCCCTCAACATTTGTTTTAGAATTAATGATACTTTCAAACTCCATTGTTATTGCCTTTTATATCTCAATTGTTCTTGTGTCTCTTTTCTTATTATCATGCTTTCCATTCACCCATTTAGGGTAAATTGATCTTTTTTAATTTTCAATCTTATGTAGTTACTCTTCGTGTAAGATATTTTTGTATATGATCTCTTGCATCAAGGACATTAGGTCTAGTATTCCTGAAACTTATACAATCCAAGGACATTTTTGCAACACATACATTATTCTTTTCCAAGTAACAACCTTTGGCTTATATAGATCCACATAAAACTCATCATCACATGAGTATGTTCCTCATATTCTAACTTTCCTCTTAATCAATTTCATCTTGGGTTTTTATATGGTTGAAACATGTACTTATTCAACAAGTCTTCTATTAAAACTTCTAGTTCTTACCATCCTTTAATCATCAAAAGGGTTTGCAACAACATTGTATCTAATCATCATGTCGTTACTTATTTTTGTTTCTTCATGTCATCAACATAATCATTTCATGATTATTATAGAAAAGAATTATAGTTTCTTCTCATTATGTCAACCAAACTCAATTTCATCTAGACTATCACCATACATCTTGATAAGAATTTGATTCTATATCAAATTAGGGTTTTTGTCTCATCATATTGCTTTATATTTACATCGATTTCTCATTATTGTTCACATTCTTTGATCCATGAGAGATTATTTCCTCAATAACTTCTCTAATATCCCCATTGTATTATGATTTTTCATAAGACACATAGGTTGGTATGAGATTGCCTTAGAATCCACTCGTTCTTAAATTCTTCTCATAATTTATGTTCTATGCTAACTTCCTTGTACACATTATATACACTACTTTAGGGTTTCCCCTGAGAGTTGCACATAATTACAGCTTCATATATAGGGTCATCCTTCCCTCACCTCATCATTTTATTATATTATTAGTTTCAAACATTGAACATTTATTCATACAATGTGTCTTTCAAGTTTCATGAAATTCTTTTTACATTATTCACATATTGATTAAGCATCATAATGTCATATCTTTTCCTTTAATCATCAATGCTTTATGAGTTGAAACATGTATTTATCCATCTCAAGCAATTTGACAGTACTTTCTATTGCTTATTTAACTATTTTTTAGAAATCTAAACATAACTCAAGCTTTGTATCTCTAGTCAACTTTTATATTATTCTTTTTATCATGATTTCATATTTATTATACTCTTCGGGTTGCTTCAACTTACACTTGGTAAAAGTACCCAAAATGGAAAAAACATACAGTTCAACATGGAATCTTCCCTCAACACTTGAATACCTGACCAAGGCACCCAAATACTGAGTTCAAGTAGTATGCCTTGTGCTTTTGTAATGGTCATCACTTAGTTATCATTTCAATCATAATTCTTATTATCCCTATAGACTCCACTAACTTATGATTTAAATACCAAACTTGTATAGACGCATCTTGTTGATCATCTCCTAATGACCACTGGGACAAAATTCCCAAACAAAACCCAACTTAAATCTAACAACCATCAAAACAAATTCCAAATAAGGTGATTCACGTAAAAATCTGACTACAAGTGACAAGTTAAAACCTCACATGACATTGTATTAAAGCATATCACTTCACGTATTAGATCCATTCCCTTATAAGACATGATAGGAAAAAAATGAAAATCATTCATTAACTTCATCAAATAGGATTACAATATGATTTATATCCACGAAGATACAACAATATAAAATGTATAAATCAAGTACAAACATGTCATTGTAAGAAAAAATAGATAAAGAAACTTATTATGTACCTTAACTACTGCCCACCCATATCTCATGAAAGAGAGAGCAATTGGACAATCTAGACTAACTATATTATTTCTTGTGAAATCTTGAACAAAATGTCCTTTCTACTTATCTAAGAATACCTAAAGGATGTGGAGAGCCACAAGGGTGATACTGGTTCCTTTCCCATATTATACAGAAAAAACTAGCATACTTGTTGCTTACATGTATATTACTATTGGATTACTAAAAGGAATATTAAACAACATGTGGAACATCAATACACAAGATATACTTATCAAGTACTAATTATCTTCAAATGGATATATATTTGGTAGTTACAAATACAAATCAAAGTATGAATCACATAATATACTTGTAGTAAAAGAGAAGGGTAACATCAACTACAATGTAATATACAAATAAAAACCTATATAGATATTCTACACAATTGATTTACTTGTTTTATTAAGCATTGGGTAGCTTGAGGCATACCACTCAAACTACTAGCTTGTTATTTTGAAGCCAAGATTATTCATGTATTATATGAATGAATTGTTGGACTCTATTAGATCTCTTCACACCTCAGAGCGAGTTTAAGCAAAGGTAGAGTGCACAAAGGTGGGATCTATTATGGATTACTCAAAGGTTGGTCCACATATCACTAGACCTCCCTAGATACACAAGTCGGGACACCTAAACCAGGGTATGAAACCCAAAAATACCAAGTTATAGTTGCAACCGCTATATGTCACATATCACTTGTCCATTAGGTTGCAATTTATTCCAAACAATAATGTAAAGATTCTAGGGAAAACCAACCACAAGAATCCTGTTACAACCCCAATTTTTGGGTTCATTTGGTGAGAAATGTAATTTCTCATAACAAAGATAAATGAGCAAATAATGATGTCTTTTGATTGAATGCATGTATTTCATTTGAAATAGCCTTGTTGATTTATTTGTGGGCTTTATTGGCTATTGGGCCCAATAATAAGGATAATTCAATTAATAAATGAATAATCGAGTTTTGAGAAAAGAAAGATGTGGAAATCTCTAGAAGATAAAAGAATGTAATCTAAAGATGGGTTTCGTTCCTCTTGGGTTCCTTGGGTCCCAAGGAGTCCAAAGTTGCAAAGAACATGCAATAAGAAAACAAAAGGTTAATTAGATATTTCTTTATTAAGAAAGAAATTGAAAACAATGATAAAATGTGGAGAATAAGTGAAAAGAGGTATAATTGAGTTATACTTGGTGTATTTTCGTATCCAAAGGATTCCTAATATTGAAAGGAATTCCAATAATAGAAGAGAGATAAAGATAAATCCTTAAAAAGAGAATTAAAAAGGAAAAAGGATTGATTAATAAAAGGGAAATATGAGAAATTGACAATTAAAAGAGGATAAAGGCAAACTAATATTCCCCAATATGGGAATCCGTTCCTTTGGGTTTTCTTGAGGTTCAAGGGACCCAAAATAATAAGATAAAGGCAAAAGGAATAGGAATATAAATTAATTTTGAATAAATTAATGAGCAACTTAGGATAGAAGGAAACCTTCTCATCCATTGCAATCTATTTCCCAAATTTCGTAAAAAGATAGGAAATATTAAAATAAACCTTCCCTTAAAATTTGAGAAAGAAAGGAGCAAGGGTTTGGGAAATATGAATTTCCTAAGAAATTGACAAAAGTTGGATTTATTCTGAATAGGAAAATGATTTTCCTTTTAGTTTGGTCGCGTACAACTGAGACCGTTGAATCTCAATCCAACGTTGGTCATTTATCTCCTAAGTTCCACCCAGATTGGGAAGTTGCAGGTTATAGAGGAACCTTCCATCTCCAATTTCCTATTGATTTAAGGAAGATGCGGGAATGCAATAACTTCCATTGCATTCAGGAAGGTAAACCGCACAGGATTAACCCAACTTTTGCGGGGTTTGGCCGTTAACTGGAGAAGTTCCCAATCTACGTGGGACTGCCTCTAACCCTATATATACGGGAGGGCTTGTGAGGACTCTAGTGTGCAAATAAACCAGACCCTAACCTGCGGATAATCGCAAGGGACATTTCTGTGCCGCCAATTGAGTAGTTCGCCTCGACCTGTACCTCGTTCCTTTGGCTTAGCCTCGTCGGATTCTGGCGAGTAGGGGAGGTTGCTTGGCGGGGCTCGGGTGAACAATTGAGGGCGTTGTAGACTTCTAGTAAGGGACGCGAAGCTCCCTGGACCATCGGTGTGAGCAGAGGAAGGTCGGAGCTCGAAGTCAACCCTCGAGTTGACCACCTGGATCTGCTTGCTCGACGCAAGGAAGAAGAAGAAGATTGCGGGCCTTTTACACTTCTGCCCCTCCGCGTCCTCTTTACAGGTAAAGGGCACCTTCGTACTTTGCTCCCTTTGTTTGCAAAAGATAGGCGCGCTTCTTCATGGACGTTGGATCCTCAGTGGATCCAAGGCCCATGGATCGGGCGGTCCTAGTTTTTTTTGAAAAATAGCAAATAAATTATAAAAGGGTTTTTCATATAAAAATTGTATCTTGAGCTAGGAAACTCAGATGAGAAAACTTAATACATGAAAAGTGATCAGAAAAATAATAGGAATATACTAAAAAATAGTCTGGACATCTAAATCTATCTATTTTTGAAAAAGTGCATATTTTGATTAGAAAAGGTTTTAAAGTTGTGGTTAGAAACCCGAACTTGTGGATAAAAGATATATTTAATCTTGCTATTAGGTTAATTCAAGCATGTTTACTTGATTAATGATTAAGATGGTTTTTTTAACCTATTTTGATGATAGAATTACAAGGTTTAGGGTTTTTAACCTAATTTGTTGATTAACAAGTTTAGAAACCCTAAATTAGAGAAAAAGGAAAGAAGGGATATAGTAATCTGAAAATTAGGGTTTTCATGGTCCAAACTTGATCTTTAGGACCTTAATGGAAAATAAAGACAAGATAATTAGGGTTTGATGGATATTTGATAAAATTTAGGTAAAAGTAATAAAAAGGAAGTGAAACCCTAATTATGGTCAAAACCCTAAAAAGGAGTAATAACCTTAGAAGACAACTAGGAGTAATAGATCATAATGACATGTTTAATGATAGAGAAATTGGATGCCTTTTTCAGGAACGTGTGTGTGTGTGCTTTCTTGATTCCTGACTGATTGAGTTATATCTGCATTCAAAAACAACTTGACAGGTATGTGGTTACTCTTATGACTACCTGAATTATTTTTCCGGGATTTTGTCGAAGTTTCCATCGTGACTTCAATTAAACTGTTGGATGTTTTAATTCATGCAAATTCTAATGTGAATATGACTATCACCTAAGAGTTATGCCTACTAGCTCAGATCTCACTCCCCCCTCTGTAGTTTAATGGGTTGACCTAGTAAAAGGCTACCAATATGCCAATTAGGTCATTATATGACTTAATAAATGGCTACCAATGGGGTAGGTCCATCAAGTCACATTGAGTTAGAGATTGGACTATCTATGGGTAGTGCCATGCGACTCAACCCTAGGTATTGATCTACCTGTTAGGTAGGATCATGCAGGGTTTAATGAAGATCTACCATGTGAGAGAGGTAGTATCCATGTCCACTGCAGGGACAACACAGAGGAAGGGATTGGAAGGGATTGAGTAGTACTGCTTAAAATGTAATTTGAATGTTAAATGATAATTGGTTGTTTACATTGTTAACATAGTTGCACAATTATTGTTTCCCCCACATACCAACTTCTTGCTGACCGACGTTTTGTTTGTCGGCGTTTTAGGTACAAATGAAAACAACAAATAGTAAAGTGGCATATGTGGAACTGAATGAGAAATAACGTACACAGGAGGATTAGTTAGATTAGTATCTTCATGGATAAAAGTTTAGAAATCCCATCTTTCAAAAGGTAAGTAAAGTTTTTATTTTATACCAGTTTTCAATTTAGTAGTAGAATTTCATAATTATTATTGATTATTTGTCGAACCTTTGATCCTGTTAATTGAATAACGGCTCTGTCCTTCGGGTCTCCCTTAATTGGGGGTTACCGGGAGGCGGGGTCGTTACAATTGGTATCAGAGCATAGGTTCCTCAATTAATCTTTAATAAATATTAAATTTTACAAATTCTGTAGAACCCAAGGGAGTTATTAGAGGATTGTCTGAAAGATTGAGGTGTCTAGAAAAGGATCACGTCCGGGGGTTGGCAATATTTTCCTCCACACCGCTAGTCAGAATATGAGGACTCTCAGATTGTGTGACTGTCTGGCCTATGTCTTAGGATGTGACTCGAAATAAGATACCTTTAGGACTCTCTCATCTTGTTCGTCCCTTCTCAACTCAAATTCTGTTAAGGACCTTAAGGATTAGGGTTTCCTCTCTTTTCCTCACCCTCTTGAAGTATGGGTCAGGTTGATAAGGATTAAGGAATCCTCCACCAAATTAATAAAAAGCATGTAAATAAGATGTCATGGACATAATCTTAATAGAGTGAGCGTAAAGGAATAGATACATGCTTAGGTCGTATGACACGAGTTGTCATTTCTCTCAGGAGAAACCTCAGGCTAGACCTCCTTGGCAGGAGAATAAGTGGAGAGAGAGTTAGCCTTGAAGGTAGATACCTCCATTTAAAGTAGTGACCTAGCACATCCTTTGAGGATGATGTTAACCCTAACCCTAAGTAAAGGTTAGAGTGGAAGATGACATGATGAGTTAGATGTCATGGTTAACCGAGTGTTTGTTTGGACATCCCTTTGGGATGCCATAAGAGGGTAGATGACCTAGTACCTTTGGCGACCCAACCCTGGGAAGGGTCGTACATGTTTGAGTAAAGGATACCTCCTTCATGGAGGGGGTTAGAGAAGGAGCTATTGTTACCCTATGGGCTTAGGCAAGTAGGGTATAGTTTGATGAAACCCTGGTTAAGAGATCATGATGGATGGCTTAAGAAATAAGCATAAAGGGTTATGAATGATCTTGAGCAAACATAAGTTCGAGCATAGGCTTCACCCATGTGGAGGTATGCTAGCGAGCTTGATCCATCACGGAAAAGGACCTTGGGTAGTAAGTTAGCTCTAGCGAGAAAAAGCAGGACTCACGTAAGAAGGTTGGAAGCATAGAATCTGAGACATAAGGAACACTGGGTAGTTGAGGATGATGCGACCTAAGCGATTGATAGTGTTTTCCTTATGTTTGATCCCTGAAGGCGGATGATATCTTGGTTGCCTTTATAGGAACCAAACCCTAGAAGAAGGATGATGCTTCTAGTACCTATGTACATATGGTATAAGTGATTACCTGTTGGATGAGATAAAGAGTGCTTTAAGAGGTTTGAGTAACCAGTTGTGAGGCTTTATACCTAGATGGTTGTCCAGGAAGAGGACTCAACTCCGAAGTGTTGCTCGAGTAGAAGGGTCATGGAAGTACATGACATACCTTGGACATGCTTGATTCTTGGTTACGAGATTGAGTATGCAGTTGGACACCCGAAGGTGAACATAGGGTTCCTAGGCCTAAGAAGGGAAGTAGTGTATCCAATGGTCATGGGGATATTTGAGTCTCTATAGTTCCGATCATGGTACTCCTCATGTGTAACGGTAAAAGAAACCCCTTAAGTTAAGGGTATGTTCGATAAACCCCTCACAACTAAGTTGATCTAATGCTGAGGAAAGAGAACAAGTATGACCCAACATGGTTTAATAGGTGGTCTGCTTGTGCTTTAGTAGTTGTTGGGTTAGGCATGCTCATGTGAATGAAAACCCTAAGGACGCTTGTGACCTTTGTTATCAAGGTGTAGTTTCCTCCCATCCTGGGAGAGGGACCCTTTGGGAGGGAGTTTACCAGTTTGGTTAGTTTTGAGGTAACCTAAGGAGGTTTCATAGGATCTTGAGAAGCTAAGTGAAAAGTACATGGTATGAGATTGAACCTGTAAACCCATAGATAACCATCTCTAAGTGCATATGGATGTGTTACCATGGAAGTAATCGGTATGGGGCCTGACCAAGGTAGGCAGGTTATCATGACCCCTATGAAGGGATGAAAGTCAGTCATGAATGCAGGGAGAGATGATGAAGGATTGGGTAAGGTTCTAAGTGGACATGTACTATAATAGAATCCTCAATCTGTCCTAGGGTCAGGTAGGGATAAGACCGATGGAAGAAGGAGTTGCCTAATTCCCTAGTTGCACATGACCATAGGGTTGGGAGGTAACGGCTATCATTGTCTGAGGGCCATGGGTTAGGAGATTGATCACCTTCATGAACTCATGGGACCCAAAGGGCAGATGAGTAGGGCACTCTCTAGATGCATAAGGGAAAAGGGATGACCCCAAAAGTGTCGGCACCTATAGACCTAGAGGAGATGACTAAGGATTGTGTGGTGACCCAAGTAGGTTCGAGACCAATTTTCTATGAAACTAACTTTGATATCATGATGTTTGTGATGTGGAGACATAAGTTGCACGTTTCAACTTAGAATTGAAGGTGTATTGGCGATGTGGGATGTATCATCTCTACTCTTGGAACAGGAAGAATTTTGTGTTTGAACAACTGCCAAATGCTTATTTCCTCTTGTTATGAGAGGGAGAGATGGGACAGTACGCATGCCATACACCAAGGATAAAGATGATGCGAGTTGGAACGTTGCTACAAGGTATGAGGACAGAGATGATAACATACCTTGGTGGAGTGAATGATACATGGATGGTTTACAAAACACTAAGAGGAATAGTGTAGTCATTTTATGAGGATGTTTTATCAAGAGCTATGTGGAATTTGCAAGTTAACCAAGGTTGAGTTTGATCACCATGAGGATGAGCTCAGAGTTTCTTGATGAAAACAAACTTAGAGTTTGAGATGAGATGATAAGTATAATACATGGAGGTGTATGTCCTCAACAATACCTAACACCTAAGGCTAAGAAGTGGTAATGAATGCTCTGGTTGACATATAGCTGCCTATTTTAGCTGGAAGCTAGAAGAAGTTGAGGTTGCTAGGCTAACCTTAAGTTGAGAAAAATAGATAAGTTTGGCTAACCCTCAGACATACAAGATCTGTTGAATAAGATTAGTGGTTGTTTGGATAGCCAGCCTAGTCCTTGATGTGGTAGAAGTATGGTTGTAGAACCCTGGATACCCTTCTTTGGATAGGAAGGTAGTAAAACCCTAATGAGAGTGGTTTAGGGTTTCTGAGGTATCGATCTTAAGGAATCATGACATACCGGAGATCATGGTTTTAAGATCACCAAACACCGTGATACTACAAAGATAGTACGTGATAGTAGCACTATGGTTGCTTGATGTGAGGTTGCATGTAGCATGTGGCCATGCAAGCCAGGAGGTGAAGGAGAAACACCAGTAACCCAGTACATGGATATATAGTATAAAGAGTTCCCGAGGGGGAATGGGAGTTCATCACTATGGATGTTGTGAGTCTCCCCTAGACCAAGGAAGGTCAAGATGCAATATGGGTTATGGTAGATCGCCTTACCTAGATGACATGAGAAAGAAGGAGTACTGTCAAGAGACAGGTTTTGTTGAACTACATAAGAGAAAGAGAGATGGTTCAACTACGTCATGATGCGAGTTCAAAAGTTCTTGAGTATGACCAAGGATCACTTCCATGATGTGGAAGTGGATACATGAAGAACTCGATGATAGTACAATTTATCACCCCATACTAATGGATAGTATGATCCAGACTAGAGGGTCTGATGAGAGCATGTGTGCTCATTCAGGGTGATACATAGAGACAGTTCTTAAGATGTGATGTTAGCCACCATAGCCTTTATCGGGATGCAAGAAGTCTTATAGAGAGGTTGTGTCGGTCACCACTTCATTAAGATGATGTGGGTGAAGGAGGCCTCGCAAAGGTCAGAAAAGAACCACAGTGTGTGCAAATGAAGTCGCTTTGATCATAAAATGGCTGAGAGAGAGAGCCCAGTGGTGACATGAGTCACGAGTTGATGCAAAGCATACTGACATGTAGTTCACTATGGGAGAATATTTGATGTGAAAATCCGACCCCTCTAAGCTATAGTTGAGAAAACTGAGTCCCCGATATATGGGTCCATTTGAGATGGATTGGTGGATATGGTTGTGTTTAGCCTTGCCCTAAGGAAAACATGATGTGTAATGTGTTCCATGAGTCCGATCAAGAGCACTATGTGAGGTACCCAAGCCATGTGCTGAACCCTGAACCTATTCAGCTTTTGAAAAGCTGACATGTCCTGAGTCACCTATGAGGGTACGATATACCAAGGTAAGAAAGAACTCAGATGGAAGAATATGAAATGATGAAGATTCTTCGGAAGCACCATGGGAAGGGTGAAGCCACATGGGAAGCCTGATGGACATAAGAAAGGCTTATTCTGAATTGTTTGTTTGCTTGATGGAATTTTGAGGACAAAATTCTTATAAGAGGGGAAGGATGTTACAACCCCAATTTTTGGGTTCATTTGGTGAGAAATGTAATTTCTCATAACAAATATAAGTGAGCAAATAATGTTGTATTTTGATTGAATGTATGTATTTCATTTAAAATAGCCTTGTTGATTTATTTGTGGGCTTTATTGGCTATTGGGCCCAATAAGAAGGAAAATTCAATTAATAAATGAATAATTGAGTTTTGAGAAAAGAAAGATGTGGAAATCTCTAGAAGGCAAAAGAATGTAATCTAAAGATGGGTTTCGTGCCTCTTGGGTTCCTTGGGTCCCAAGGAGTCCAAAGTTGCAAAGAAAATGCAATAATTAAAGAAAAGGTTAATTAGATATTTCTTTATCAAGAAAGAAATTGAAAACAATGATAAAATGTGGAGAATAAGTGAAAAGAGGTATAATTGAGTTATACTTGGTGGATTTTCATATCCGAAGGATTCCTAATATTGAAAGGAATTCCAATAATATAAGAGATATAAAGATAAATCCTTAAAAAGAGAATTAAAAAGGAAATAGGATTGATTAATAAAAGGGAAATATGAGAAATTGACAATTAAAAGAGGATAAAGGCAAACTAATATTCCCCAATCTGGGAATCCATTCCTTTGGGTTTTCTTGAGGTTCAAGGGACCCAAAATAATAAGATAAAGGCAAAAGGAATAGGAATATAAATTAATTTTGAATAAATTAATGAGCAACTTAGGAGAGAAGGAAACCTTCTCGTCCATTGCAATCTATTTCCCAAATTTCGTACAAAGATAGGCAATATTAAAATAAACCTTCCCTTAAAATTTGAGAAAGAAAGGAGCAAGGGTTTGGGAAGTATGAATTTCCTAAGAAATTGACAAAAGTTGGATTTATTCTGAATAGGAAAATGATTTTCCTTTTAGTTTGGTCGCGTACAACTGAGACCGTTGAATCTCAATCCAACATTGGTCATTTATATCCTAAGTTCTACCCGGATTGGGAAGTTGCAGGTTATAGAGGAACCTTCCATCTCCAATTTCCTATTGATTCAAGGAAGATGCGGGCATGCAATAATTTCCATTGCATTCAGGAAGGTAAACCGCACAGGATTAACCCAACTTTTGCGGGGTTTGGCCGTTAACTGGAGAAGTTCCCAATCTACGTGGGACTGCCTCCGACCCTATAAATAGGGGAGGGCTTGTGAGGACTCCAGCGTGCAAATAAACCAGACCCTAACCTATGGATAGTCGTAAGGGACGTTTCTGTGCTGCCAATTGAGTAGTTCGCCTCGAACTGTACCTCGTTCCTTTGGCTTAGCCTCATCGGAATCCGACGAGTAGGGGAGGCGGCTTGGAGGGGCTCGGGTGAACAATTGAGGGCGTCATCGACTTCGAGTAAGGGAGTCGGAGCTCCCTGGACTATCGGCATGAGAAGAGGAAGGCCGAAGCTCAAAGTCAACCCTCGAGTTGACCACCTGGATCTGCTTGCTCGACGCAAGGAAGAAGAAGAAGAAGATTGCGGGCCTTTTACACTTCTGCCCCTTCGCGTCCTCTTTACAGGTAAAGGGCACCTTCGTACTTTGCTCCCTTTGTTTGCAAAAGATAGGCGCGCTCCTTCAGGGCCGTTGGATCCTCAGTGGATCCAAGGCCCATGGATCGGGAGGTCCTAGTTTTTTTTTTAAATAGCAAATAAATTATAAAAGCATTTTTCATATAAAAATCGTATCTTGAGCTAGGAAACTCATATGAGAAAACTTAATACATGAAAAGTGATCAGAAAAATAAGAGGAATATATTAAAAATAGTTTGGACATCTAAATCTATCTCTTTTTGAAAAAGTGCATATTTTGATTAGAAAAGGTTTTAAAGTTGTGGTTAGAAACCCAAATTGTGGATAAAAGATATATTTAATCTTGCTATTAGGTTAATTCGAGCATGTTTACTTGATTAATGATTAAGATGGTTTTTTTAACCTATTTTTATGATAGAATTACAAGGTTTAGGGTTTTTAGCCTAATTTGTTGATTAACAAGTTTAGAAACCCTAAATTAGAGAAAAAGGAAAGAAGGGATATAGTAATTTGAAAATTAGGGTTTTCATGGTCCAAACCTGATCTTTAGGACTTTAATGGAAAATAAAGACAAGATAATTAGGGTTTGATGGATATTTGATAAAACTAAGGTAAAAGTAATAAAAAGGAAGTGAAACCCTAATTATGGTCAAAACCCTAAAAAGGAGTAATAACCCTAGAAGACAACTAGGAGTAATAGATCATAATGACATGTTTAATGATAGAGAAATTGGATGCCTTTTTCAGGAACTTGTGTGTGTGTGCTTGCTTGATTCCTGATTGATTGAGTTATATCTGTATTCAAAAACAACTTGACAGGTATGTGGTTACGCTTATGACTACCCGAATTAGTTTTTCTGGGATTTTGTCGAAGTTTCCATCGTGACTTGAATTAAACTGTTGGATGTTTTAATTCATGCAAATTCTAATGTGAATATGAATATCACCTAAGAGTTATGCCTACTAGCTCAGATCCCAGTCCCCCCTCTGTAGTTTAATGGGTTGACCTAGTAAAAGGCTACCAATGGGGTAGGCCCATCAGGTCATTATATGACTTAGTAAATGGCTACCAATGGGGTAGGTCCATCAAGTCACATTGAGTTAGAGATTGTACTATCTATGGGTAGTGCCATGTGACTCAACCCTAGGTATTGATCTACCTGTTAGGTAGGATCATGTGGGGTTTAATGAAGATCCATCATGTGAGAGAGGTAGTATCCATGTCCACTGCAGGGACAGCACAGAGGAAGGGATAGGAAGGGATTGAGTAGTACTGCTTAAAATGTAATTTGAATGTTAAATGATAATTGGTTGTTTACATTGTTAACATAGTTGCACAATTATTGTTTCCCCCACATACCAGCTTCTTGCTGACTGACGTTTTGTTTGTCAGCATTTTAGGTACAAATGAAAACAACAAACAATAAAGTGGCATATGTGGAACTGAATGAGAAATAACGTACACAGGAGGATTAGTTAGATTAGTATCTTCATGGATAGAAGTTTAGAAATCCCATCTTTTAAAAGGTAAGTAAAGTTTTTATTTTATACCAGTTTTTAGTTTAGTTGTAGAATTTCATAATTATTATTGATTATTTGTCGAACCTTTGATCATGTTAATTGAATAATGGCTATGTCCTTCGGGTCTCCCTTAATTGGGGGTTACCGGGAGGCGGGTTCATTACAAATCCCCTCATAATGACTAAACATGGATTCAAGAATCTTCTCCCAATTCTATAATTATCACAGGATTAACTCATTTCACTATTTTCCAAACAGACTTACAAAAATAGATCTACGAACTTATGCAACTACATCATTAGGGTTAGCTTGAAAAAGTAAGGCAATTATTCATATTTTTATTGAATAAAACATGTTACAAATAAGGCATAGATATGTATTTAATCAAGCCTAACAACTTCAAAGATGTAAAATGTATTCACATAAACCAAATTACCCATATCAGGGTATAAGCAATCACCTTTAGCCTTAACAAGGCCCAAGTCATCAAATTAGCGCACAACAAGGCCCAACTTGCCAATCTTATCCACAAAAAGCTCCAACTTTTTCTTTGGGTTAAGCCAGGGGTCGCTTTTATTCATCCCACACCCCTCTTGTGGGCACCATAATCTAGAAATTACAGCTCCTGCTTATAACAGTGCAGGTAAAGAGCAACAAAAACCAAAAACATCATAACAACCTAACCAACGGCACTTCGCAAAACAATGTAAGGGACTCTATGTTTCTCTAAAGCCGCCATACCTCTTACTCTACGTGGTATATTCAGTGTATCTGAAGCAATGAAAGGCTCATTCAACCTGTTGCCCCCACTTCCCTAGTTCACGAGGTATCGAATTGATGACCTTGTGAACCAAGGACCCATATATCATAGCAGAATCAAGCTCCCCTCGCAGCTCCCTAACGAACGGTGACGTCTTCCATGGTACCATCCCGTTGTTCCATAATATGTCATGCACGTACGCATCATCAATCTCAATGCACGAAATGCCCAATGCATGGTCTCTCACTATCTTCATCCCGATAGCACACGCTTGCATATATGCAAGAATGTAATACGTACTCCTGAGCCAAGATCTGAATACAAGGCAAATATTTTTTTTTCCGGAAACTCCTTCCATATCAACTCATCCCTATCAAGCCTATCTTGTAGCTCTTCTTCGAAAACTCCTATCATATCATGTCTCCCCTATCAATCCTATCATGTATGTCACAAGGACTAGTAAGGATCAACCAGCTTCCTTAGCAAGCAGCACCACAGAACTTCCAGAAAAGGTGAGGTTAGGTCATTAGAAAATGAAGGAGATGAGTAAGCACAAAAAACGTCCATCTGTATCCTTAGCGGCTATCACTTCTGCTGCGAAAATCCTTGTTGCCCTCCTAGAAATCATATTCAGAGAAATCATCTCCTTCAGAGTAATGATATTCTCTATCTATATGCCTGTGAGATCTTCTCTTAATCTAAGGTGGGCCTCGGTCATGTAGTAAATGGCGAGCATGTCCTCTCATGGCACTTCTACTTCTTATGTGTGATCGACTCTGTTGATGAATTCAGTCATCGATAAAGATGAAATCTTCTATGTTTCTGTGGGGTAACACCTCTCTGTTCCCTTCACGATCTAGGACAGCTCGTTTCGGCGGTTCTTTTGTAACTGGTGACCGCAGTCTACTATGAGGGTGATCATCATTAGGAAAGAAATATTCTAAACTTCAATGTGGAAGAACAGTTCTATATCCCTCTTTGTCAATAATGACTCTGTCATCGATATTTCTGCCCTCAATCCTCTCGTGAGACCTTCTAACTCTCTCATGGGAGGAGGACCGCAAAGTTCCATTGTTCAGTGTAGGGGGCTCATCACGTTGATGTTGTGATAGAGGTTGTGTATCTGTTCCTCCATGTCCCATGTGTTCCTCGTCGGGGCTATGTAAAAGATCAGCAGGGATGTTGAGTTCACGCCCAAACTCAGAAAGCTGGAAAGAATGATCTCCGAGACCGGTTCTAGCAACCAGCTGTAGCTTGATATTCATTCTTTCAGACCCATGAGATAAAATGACAAATTGAGGAATGTCTTCCTTGAAAGCCTCCACAAGCAAAAGGATGCCCGACAGATCATCATCACTTATCTGCCATTTGGAGATGAACTTGAGATAGCCGAACGGTTGTGTAATCTGTCGAATGGTGGCTTCATCTCTAAAAACAATAGGTAGGTCGGTGAGCCAAAACCAGAACTGTTCTTTATGTGCCCCGTCATCACCCACCGTCATCGCTTTCACAGTAAGCCGATGATGAAGGTACTCGATATGATCAGATCTTATAGCTGTAATCGTGTCCTGCTTGTCCTCAAAGAAAACCACCGCTTTTCTATGAGCATGTCTGTAAATATCAATAGCTTATGACCATTGTCTTCTAAGGAATTCACTGAGTGGCTGCCAAGGTATGTTGTCAGCCCAAGAAACCTCAACGGCGTAGGAGAGAGACTCAATCCTTTTGAGTCGTTCAGCGTCCCGAGTGTCAAGAGATACGAAAACCCTCTTGGGAACGTGTTGTGGACTTCCTCGAGCAGGAACGCGGGCAGGCATATAAGGGAAGGTCTGTCGAGAGAAAACGTCTGGCGGCTTCGTGGGCCAAGGAGTCAGCGGAGGACGTGGCCAGTGAAAGCATCTAGCAGTAAGATGTCCAGGTTGTCGACATTTATAACATACTTTCTCAGCCACGCACTGGGCTTGCCAATGACCACGCCTCATGCACCTAAAGCAGGTGTCGTGAGGGATCCCGTAAAGAGGAGCATGTCTGGGAGGAGCAGTTACGTGTTGATCAGCGATATATAGAGGAGGTGGATTGATAGTCTCATCAGGTGAAGGCTGCGGTGCTTCTGGAGCCATCGGTGAGCCTGCATCCTTAAGTCGTTGGTTCTGATGAGGAAACGGAGGTGGATGTGGACCCATATCGCTTATCACTTCCATGGCAGGTGGCTGATGGATCATCTGTTGAGTTGTGGGAATCAATGGTGTGTCTTGCGGTGGAGCGATCTCCGGTTGAGATGTGGGGATCGCTGGAAAAATGTCGACCAATGTCGGAGGAGGAAGAGGGTCCACTACCACGTCTAGAGAAGGGATCGGCATGATCACAGGCCTCTCTATCTCGATCATCGTCTCAGGCGAAGGTGCCTCGCTGACTTTGGCATGTTACCCTGCGAAGCAGTGGAGAGGGCAACATCCGGACCGCCTAGGCAGGCGATCCTTTGACTCCTGCACGATCAAAAAACTCCGCTCGATGCCGCCAGGCCAGAGATAGGGAATTAGGGTGGACTCGGCGGACACCAAATCACCACAGGACTGACCCTGATGGCTTTGCAGGTGTACAACCTAGCTGCAGGCGGCGGTGTTGTAGGTAGGCGGCCTAACAGTGGGCGGCGGTGCACAGGGAATCTTCAGGAGACGCTGAAAGAGGGGGAGCGCCCAGTTGCATCGTTCGACTGTTGGAGAACGGCGGACCCAAAATCCTGGAAGACGACAGAGATCTTCATCGCTCGTCCACCTTCACCTGATTACGCGAGCGAGTAGACCAAAAGAGGAAGGAGGGGGAGGGGCGGGGGTGGACTCTGGAGGGCGGAGTGCCCTTCCGGAGAAAGGTGACGGCGGGCACCGCCAGCGGAGATGGATTGCCCTAATGCCGTTGTAACCTAGCTTCGGATGGATCCGATGATAAAAGACATCAAAGAAGTCGTCTACAAGATTCCCTTTGGTGACCACCTTGATCTGAAAAAGCTCCAACTTAGGACACATCAACCCTTTGGTGACATCAAAAGCTCCAACTTACCAATACCAACCACAACAAGGCCAGAAACACCAACTTAGGACACATCAACCTAAAACAAAGAATCAACATGGAATAATTCCTCTTCACAATTTACATTCCTATATACATAGAGAAGCACAAAATATATCTCGCTATCACATAAATAGAATCTCATGTAACCTTCATTTCGTGTAAAGCATATTCAACATGATTGACTATCACTATTCTAGTGTAAGGGTTATCATTAGGAAGTACCACTTTGTATGGTTTTTAAGAACATTTAATTCAGGTTAATAAGTCATCATTTTATATCTCTTTTAGGGCCTACTTGGTTATATCAAAGTGTAGTTATCAATCTAAAGTATTAACAAGGTATGGAAATGGTGTTGCGGAAAAACATATCTACAGACAATTGCACCATATTTTGCACTGCCTAACCACATCAAGTAGTTATGGTGTGGATATGGTTTTAAATTTCTAAAATCGATGTAGTGTGGTGCGGTTATGGTTCTAGAGGAAAAATCATGGATAAAAGTCACACTGTAAATAATTCATGTTAATTATATATGGATTTATGTAGAATGATTTGCTAAACACATTAATTTTTGAAGTTTTCATATATATAGCTAGATCTCTATTTTTAAAGTGGAATTTTATGTATAAAGAAGAAGGAATTTTTTTTACTACAGTTATTGGCAACATGGTCGTCTTCCTTGTACAACTAATAAACATACATGTGCACTTTATTTTTTGTATATGTTGTTATTTCCATTTATTGTTTACAATTCATAAATTTTATGTATTATGCTACTATGGTTAATAGAAATTTATTCAAGATGTGATATGGTGTGTGTGGTGTGGCTAAATGTGATTTTTTGGTGGTGCAGATATGGTTTCTCATATTTAAAACTGTAATGGATATGGTGCGGATATGGTGTTTGATTTTTCTTTGTGGTGTGGTTATGGATTTTCCATTAAGCACAACATATCCATACCACTACCATCTCTAGCCTCAACTTCCATAGACTTGTTCACTAATTGTTGGAATGTCAAAGAAAGTTGTGGAAGTAGAGCACACCCAATATTGTAGTTGTGTCCTTCAAGGAACATATTAGCATGTCTCTCCGAATCTGAGCCCTTGCTGACCTTTCCAATAACAAAAACTTTTTACATACTTCACCACAAACAAATAGTGTCACTTTCAATTATATAAATTTGCCTCCTTCCATAGAGTTAAAGATGAGATGTACTTCTCACAGAAGATATCCAAAAATTGCATCCAAGACATTGTTGAGATATCTTGAGTCCTTGAAATATTGTTCCACCAATGGTGAGTAAGTCCATCAACTATATAGGAGGAAAACTTGACCTTTTATTACTCAGAGCTTGCCAAACCTTTAGAATTACACTCCATGGTGATCACCTAGTCATCATTCTTGCACACTACATTGATCTCACTTTCACCTTTGAAGCTTGTCGGTTGCATCTTCACCAACTCAAATAGGATGTACTTTTTGGGTTTCTCTAGAGTAGAAATTGGGATAACCTTCACTTGTAGGGTTGTAGAAATCAATTATCATAGATAAGACACCTATTACTCTAGGAAAATACCCAAACATATGTTAACCAAAAAATTTGTTGGGTATCCTAATCCACTATGGGTTGAATTTCAGGTGTAGGTGTATCTTGAGACATTGGAATTGTAAAAGGAGGATCCATCCTAAACATACCGTACTCTAGGTTCTGGGGTGTCTCAAAACTAGATAGGTTATCAATGTATGACTTATTTCCTTCCATAAGGTATGTATGCACAAGGCAATCGTACCAAATATAAGCGACCTAGGTAAGAGGTAACATCTCAAAGGAGATAAAATTAAAACAGATACATAATAATCAACCACCTTGGCTATGATACCATATTGTAAGCAGTGGGATCTGAGAGGGGATCCACTTCTCACTAAATAAAATAAAATAAAAGGAAACATCTCATATGGAAAACACACAACTAATTTTTTGTGAAGGGATGATAATCCAATTTATTCAAAAGTATGTTTAAAGATCCCAAAATGTAGTAGCAGAGATAATGCATCTAACTATTACAATGTTTGATTATATCATAATCCTTCACCATGTAGGGTTATACATAAGTAAAGTAGTCTATAGCATAAAACTTGCATAGGGTTGTCTAACCACCTTGAATCGATCTCCCAAGAAGGATCAACTACACTTGTATAAGTCTTGATCAACTTTGGTCAAATCCTCCTTTATAAGGCCTCTGACCTAGCTTAAAATTAATTGTAATTAATTTTCATAATGAGATGATTAAACCTTAATATAATCTTTTGATATGTCTTACTATCATGTGACTAGCTTAAATTTTCATTTTGGTAAAATTTGATTGATGTTTGAACTATATTTATATTATAAGTGCTTGTTTTGGACTGGTTGCAAGTTACCCATAAGTGACGATTATTGTAACGACTGCCACCAAATCAACAACCAAAACATTACTAATTATGTGGAATAATCATAAACAGCGGATTAATAAAAATCACTAAAAACTAAAACCATTTTGCAAAGAGATCCATTTCTTGGAAAACTCTTAATGAAAGAACCAAACTTTATATACATCAAGGTTCACATTGTACATACATTGTACCATCTCATCTCGAGGATAACACATAACAGTTGCTTTGCCAAAACATATACTGAAGCAACATAAAACCTTGAGGCATACAAGCCAAAATCTCAGATTGTTCATAAAACCATCACATACTAAATCCAAGGACCTGAGAGTACAGAGACGACACATAGGACTTCTATCTACAAGACACGACAGACAGTACACTCAACCTGAGTTGCTATTGTTGCCCCTACTATTGTTGTCCTTCTTCTATAGAACGGACTCTACCTCCTCGTGCATGTCCACCTAAAAATTGTGGATCCCACAGGGTGAGACAATTGTCCCAACGAGAGATATAACTCTTCGCCAAAAATGTTATTATCACAGGTAAATAGAATTAAACTGATCAGAGGTTCTTTTATATTACTAAGTAAGGTTAATCACCGTGGATAAGCAGATTAAAACATTTCTCTTCTCTTAAAGCATTGTAACTGTCTATGATAGGGCAGTAAATCATCTATTCACTTTATAAGGAATATGAAGAACATGTGTAACAATTACCTATCATACTATATCAACATCTCAAGCTTATATTGTGATACTTATTATCATGGTATGATATCCATGAATCATTCTCATTTCTATCTATTGGCCTTAGCCAATCTACTAGCCAGGTATTGGATTGTACCAATCATGTGAATATACATCATTATATTTTGTCCAGGTCTTGGTCTTTGCCAATCTTGTGAGGTTTGTATCCAGGTATTGGACTATGCCAATCCTGTGAGATTTGCATCCATGTATTAGACTATACCAATCCTGTGAGATTTGCATCCAGGTATTGGGTTATGCCAATCCTGTGAAATTATACCCAGGTATTGGATTATTCCAATCATGTGAGTGTTGCATTCGGGCATTGGGTTATCCCAATCCTGTGAAATTATATCCATGTATTAGATTATGCCAATCCTGTGAGTGTTGCATCCAGGTATTGGGTTATCCCAATCTTGTGAAATTATATCCAAGTATTGGATTATGCCAATCCTGTGAGTGTTGCATCCAGGTATTGGGTTATCCCAATCCTATGAAATTATATCCAGGTATTGGATTATGCCAATCCTGTGAGTGTTGCATCCAGGTATTGGGTTATCCCAATCCTATGAAATTATATCCAAGTATTGGATTATGCCAATCCTGTGAGTGTTGCATCTAGGTATTGGGTTATCCCAATCCTATGAAATCATATCCATGTATTGGATTATTCCAATCATGTGGGTGTTGCATCCAGGTATTGGGTTATCCCAATCCTGTGAAATTATATCCAGGTGTTGGATAATGCCAATCCAGTGAATGTTGCATCTAGATATTGGGTTATCCCAATCCTGTGAAATTATATCCAGGTATTGGATTATGCCAATCATGTGTGTTTTGCATCTAGGTATTAGGTTATCCCAATCCTATGAAATTACATCTAGGTATTGGAGTATGCCAATCCTGTGAAACTATATCCAGGTATTGGATGATACCAATCATGTGAAACTATATCCATACATTGGATGATACCAATCCTATGATATCATTGTCATGTTGCTAAGGATTCCATAGTAATGGAATACCTTTATATTCCCCTTTCACTTTCATTATGGGATATCAATCCCTTAAACTCATCACTATATACACATCACCTTTACTAGGCATTATACCTTGGCCAACCCATCGTACTTATTCACATCCTTTATGTAATACCAGCATTCCTCTTATCTCATTTAATCATAATCAAAATATTATAGCCCTTATTTGACTATAAGCATAAAGCATGTATGATCAAGATTTCATTACTTTTATTGTAACCATTTATTATTATTATTATTATTATTATTATTATTATGTTACTGAATTTCCATTATCATTTCTTACATGAGACTTTTATAAACATCTTGTTACCTCTCACTAGGCAAAAACTAATCACATGGCTCACAAGGCCCATTAAACATCTTGTTACCACTCACTAGGAAACAACTAATCACATGGCTTACAAGACCCATTAAACATCTTGTTACCTCTCACTAGGCAACAACTATCTCTAGGTTAAAACAACCTATAAAATTACTATTATATGAAACATAATAGTTCATACTTAGCTATGCTCATTATCTCATGCTACCAGCATGGTTTCAATATGGTTAAGGTTTCCCTTTATTAACCAATTTTAGTTTCAAATCATATCATTACCCTTCATTAGGGTTAAGGTTTCCCTTTTTAAGCCGTCTAGGGTTTTCAAGTACATTGATCAAGAATCACAACCCTAATTCAAACTCCACACATAATAGGAGTATCAATGTATACTCATTACATGATTATTAAACAAGTATAAGTTTTTCTTTCATCCTTACTAGGATATTTATTACATCCAACTCCATTAGGTTGGCTCAATCCTTCTCTCAAGGTACATTGGCACATATTTATCAAAATGCATTAAACCTACATGTCTTAAAGTATCATTTGACATAACATACTACATGTATCACTCAATAAAGTGTATTGGATTGAAGTGCTTCCTTCGTATCGAGTATAGAGGTGTATCCACATCACCATACCATGCATCCATATCGGATTACTCAACGTTAGGGGTTTGCATATCGGGTTTCACAACACCATGTTGAGTTCAATATCATATTGGGTTAGGGTATATACTTAACACCATATAGGGTATAAGGGGTGTTCTTAACCTCATATCATGCACAAGGTGTGTGTGTGTGTGTCACTCATATCATCCATGAGGTATAAATTCATCACCATATTGTGCTAGTGGTTGTGTTCATATTATCATATCGGGTTACCATATCACCATCTAGGGTTTCAACACCATATGGTAAGAGGTGTATGTGTGCTCACCATATCGACCTTGAGGTGTATGTGTGTGTCATCATATCATACATGAGGTATATTCTCATCACCATATCATTTTAAAGGTGTATAACCATCATTATCTAGGGTTTCAACATCATATTGGGTAAGAGGTGTATCCCTCAACACCATATCGGGTTAGTGGTGCTTCAACCCAGTATCGGGTTGCAACATGATGATGTCATCATCATAAACCTCTATAATCTTGTTATTACTATTCTAGTTCATGGACAACAGTTCTAGGTTACTACTAGAGCTCTTGGGCTCATCAATTATGCAAGAAATTTCGAATTGAAGTAAATCATTTAACTAAGGCAAGATTGATGGTAAATAATAACATACTTGAGTTAAAGTTATATAACTCACCTCAAGAGCAAGTTCAAAGCTCCAATATACAAATCTTCACGTTCCCAAGGTTGAATATGAGCTTCTCAAAGGTCCAAGACTTGATCTCCTCATCCCTATGCATGATACCTCTCCACTTGTGGCCGATATCCCTCACTTATGGCTGATATCCCTCACTTGGTCGATATCACTTTGCAATGGGTGATATCACTTTGCTATGGCTGATACCAAGGCTCTATGCACGATACTCCCTCACCTTTTCATGATACCAAGACTCTATGCATGATATATAAGATCAAGGGGGTGATAGATTTTGAAAAATTCCACTAATATGTGAAAGGAAGGGTATATATACTTGAGGCTCAAGAAAAAGTGTGTATATGAGGTGTCACCATTCCAAAGCTACTAGGTGACACGTGTCCATGCATAGTTGACACGTGTCCTTGCATGCACTAATATTTATATTGACATGCAAAACACTTGAGTATAATCTAGAGATGATATTTCGGCCATTAGTTATCTTGTTTGATAAGATATCTCATCTTTAACTTCATAAATTATGTAAACCGATACAACTTTTGCAAGGAGCATCTAACTAATCATGGATCACCTCCTTGAGGTGATTAGCTCGTCATGGACAATAAAAAGAGTTCAAAAACCTATATGGTATCCCCTCTATGACTCCTTAGCCGATAGGCATTCCCATATGGACTCTATAACCCGATACAAGCTCAAATTAGGGTTTCACATACAACACTTTCTTGGTCTTTCATCACCAAGAGTATCATACTCAAATATGATTAAAAAATGGTCCATCCTTCTTTATCTCTCATCTAAATGTTACTAGGAGGGAGTAGGGACACTCTATAGGTGGTAATTTTCATATCAACCCTACATTTTGAGTAAATTACAACTTGCACCAAAATCGGTACACAAGTCACTAGCATTATTCAAACAAGTTCAAACTTGGAATTTAGACTTTCCACAAGCCACCACCTAGCATCATTCTCTTTATTATGATGCTAAAACACTTAGGGCACATTCAACATGTGACAAATTTCAATATATCCTCTCATCTTCGGTAAATTGCATTTTGGTCCAAAACAAGAGAACATTGCTCAAACATTATTTAAACAGGACCAAATTTGAAACATTAGTTTGACAACAGATAACAAAACTATTTGGAGGATTATATTAAAGTTCTAAGAAACTTATTTAGCCAAAAAATAGGGTTAACTTATAACCTAGGTCAGGGTCATTACAGTTATCTTGTAAAATGTCACAATAATAGAGTGTTCTTTGTATCTTGGCATCATGAGAGAGGAGATGGTGCTATGGGGCTACTTGTTTGAATCATGTGTGGTGATGTGGCATCATCATGTGATATTAAGGTTACTAGGGTTTTTAGGGTGTGTATAGTTGATATGGTGTTTGACTTAGGGTTTGATGTTATGAACTACACCACTTTTGGTGAGGGTCGTGACCAAAACACATGTCTTGTATGTGTGGTTGTGACCAAGACAACCTTGTGAAGGGTGGCTCAAAACCATTTATCATCTAGTGTCTCGACCACATGTACATGTGATCTAGGGTTTCAACCTAGAAGTGTCTTGACCAAGACAAGTTGATGGAGGTGTGTAAACCGAGACAAGGGGGCAATCGACCTAGTTGGTCATGACATATTGGCTGGATAAATATGAACATTTCTTTTTATGCATGTAGGAGGAAATAAGGTTATTTCTTTGATGGGCATGTGTCCATTGGTGATCTATGGTGTTGACACCTCAAGAACTCCAACTTCCCTCCTCCTTTGTTATATAACCCTTCTCTTCCCAACCAAGTAATCTTTTTCAGCCTAACACATCTTCGTCTACCTTGAGATCATCCTTGGAGCTTTAGGAGGAAGGAAGGTTAGATCTAGGACCTTGGGTGGATGATCCATCTTGCTTGTTGGAGATCTTCTACTAGAACCATCTTTTAGTGATGATTCATGGTGAATCTTTCCTTGGTAAGTAATATTCATCTTTAGATCACGTTTCTTTTCTAAAACTCCTTCATTTTCTTCCACCTTCTCTGCCATAAGGTTATAGATCATCTATGGTGGTTTCTCTGGGAGATCTCTTCTTCACAAAGATCTAAGATCATGTGTTAATATGAGGCTACCTGAGTGAGAAGAAGACCTCATCGGTCTTCTTTCTCCTTTGGTTCGGCTTAGGACTGATTCCTTCTTTCTTGAACTTCCTTGTGACCATGGTTTCTTTCTTCTTCTTGGAGGTGATATTTTGGCCGACGTGTTGAAGCTTGGTTGAATATCTTGGAGCTTCATATCATAGGATTTTGTTTTTCTTCAAACCAGGCGGGTTTTATAACTTTTCCTACCTCTATTTTGTGCATTCTTAAAACTGCTCTTATACTACTTTCTATATGGTTCGTTATACATGAACATACATGAAGTTTTGATATGTTATATATGGTCAAGAACCTCAATTTCCTCTCTCTAAATATATCTCTTTTGATGATCTTCCATCATCACATTTAGGATTTGATGAACACTATGAACTAGGGTGTTATTCACCCTAATGACGATTGGTTTACCCTATTGTTACTCATCTGTTTTGATCTTGGTTTAGATCTGCTACGGTGTTGAGAAAGTGGTCTAGACTAACCTTTGGACTTCCATCACGGTCGACACCATTTATGAAGGGTGGTTTTGGTCGTGACACATACCACTTAACCCTTATATTGGTCGCTACCTATCCATTTGATCGTGACGCAGTGATGTTGCTTAGATGGCTAACATTGTAGTAGGGTGGTAAGGTGTGTAGGTGGTAACACTTGCCTATGTCTTGGTAGTAGAGGAGACGTGGTTGTGTTTGGGTCTAAACACTTGGTTGTCAAGGTGGTAATGTCATGTTGCATGACTTTTTTATGACATTGTGTTTAGATTATCTTGGTTGTGATGCATCTTGGGAGGACTATATCTAGGACTACAAATTGTTGTTTAGTAGTGATACTATTAAGACACTGCATTGTAGACTCGAAGTAATTGAGTACTGTTGGTGATGATCATGGAGTTTGACTCTTCCATTGATCTTGTATGGTATTGATTTCAACTTAGCAGTGGTTGATTGTATTTGAGTGGTATGCCTCAAATCTTAAGGGCATAAAAGTGGTCATCTGTGTAGTATATTTTCTTAGGGTCAAATACGAATCACATTGAATGACCACATGCCATATTTCTTATACTATTAGTTTATAATAGTTATACATGTTCTTCTTATTTCTTTTAAAAGTATAAGATGTCCTATTTCTCAGTTGTAATTGCTTAAACTGCTTAAATAGTAATGCATGCTCTATTTATTGCTCTTTTATATTACTGTGCCTACAATAGACATGGGCAAAGACTTACATCTCTCACTGGGACATTTGGTCTCACTCTGTGGGTTTCACAACTTTTTATGTGGTCGTAGACTAGGAGGTTGAGGTCGTGGTGTAGGTGCAAATAAGTAAGTAGAACAATAATATGTAGAGGTTGGATATACTGCTAGAGTCATGTAGTAGTGTCCTATGTGTCATCCGTGTACTCTCAACTCCTTGGGGAGATTTTGCTATTTTATTTGTCGACGCATAGATTTTGGTTTTGTGCCATGATTGTATAGAATGGCTTGTATATATAAATAGGTTGTAATATGTAACATTTATGTCTTGTTAGCCTTTGAGCATGGAATGTGTCAACTTTGATCATATATGAAATATATATGGCATGTGTTGAAGGCTTGTTGTGATAAAATTCTGCTTGAGATATTGAATTGCAAAATGGTTTTAAGTTACCTTTTTTTCTGGTAGTATTGTTATTAATAATAATTTCACACTTTGTTTTGAGTAATCTTGTTTAGTGTGGTGATGGTCATCACAAGTTTGTGGTATCATAGTTATAGGTTTTTTGAGTCTACATGGACATAGGACTAGGGTTTGAGTTTGTTCTAGTATCCTCCAGTATATCTTGTGGTCACTTTTTCTTATGCAGAAGAAGAAGAAGAAGAGAAGAGAAGATGTCTATAGAACATGAAGAACATGTTGCTAAAAGCGGTGTTGCAGCACCAGGAGGTGGTGCAAGGAGTAAAGAAAGGGATAATGTTGTGCCCAAGATGCCTCAAGTCAACCCAGCTGATGTAGCCAATCCTACTTTTAGGAATATGTTTAGACAATTCACAGCTACAATGACACTTATGGTGGATAGGATGCATGTAAATCAACCTAGGACAACCATCCCAGGTGCTGAATAATAAGGGTCTGGAAAGACTTTGAGATACTTTGACGTGTAGGAGTGTTGGAGTATGTAGGTACATCTGATCCAAAAGATGTAGACATGTGGCTGACTGAGCTGGAAAAGACCTTTAAGATCCTCAATATCCCTGAGGAAGATAAGGCGAAAGATGTTGTATATACGTTAAAGGGGAGTGTTGGTCACTGGTGTACCATTGAAGGGGAGAAAAGGTCGGGTGTCATGATTACTTGGGAAGAATTATAAAGGGAGTTTGTAAGTTGATACTTTACAAAGACATATTTAGATGAGAAGATTGTGCAGTTTGAAAATATCATACAGGGAACTATGCCGATCAATTCTCATGAAGCTAGATTTTTGTAGCTTCTTAGGTTTTGTCCACATATGGCATGAACAGACAAGGAGAGTATTAGGTACATTGAGAAGGGTCTGAGTATAGAGTTGTCAACCCCAGTGTCATCCTTAGGAAATAGAGAAAGGTTTGCCACTTTTATGGAGTTAGTTCATAGGGTAGAATGGCCAATTCTAGAGAAATGTGAGTCAAAGGCTAAGAAGTCTATGCAGTACCAAGGACAATATTGTAGAAGCTTCAAGAAGCCCAGGTACTCAGCACATCAGTCTCAACAGAGGTCAGTGACTCACTCACAATGGACATAGGGCAGAGGCAGAGGCCATATCTTTCCATCTACCAAAGCTCCTAGTGTATCATCATTCATGGATATGAATGCTAGATTAGATTCTCATATTCAGGCGATCTTCTACCTATCACATCAGGCCCTGAAGTGGGAAGGCAATTTTCAGGGCAAACTCTATGTGAGTCTAACTAAATTATTGCAAACCTTTTTCATCATGGTCATTGTCTCACATCCACCAGCTTCGAGTTGCTCTTCACATCCCACAGTCTATGACCTGCATCATCTCCTTCTTTGCTTTTGACATTTTTTCCTCTAATCTCAATAGATTTCTTCATCTTCAATCTGACACACGGAGTAGTTAAAGATAGTCAGCTAGTTGTTCTATGATAGGGCCATCTAGGCCATGGTATGAGGGTAAGACCTACTTCAAATGTGGATAGATGGGGCATACTAAGTTGTATAGCCCTATAAATGGTGAAGTGGTGACTCGGTAGATGAGGCAGAATCAGCAAGGGTCATAGCAGCAACAACACCACATCCCCAGAGGATGTGGTCAAGCATCCCAGGCTGGTTCTTAGGGCAAACTGGTAGAGGAAGAGGGCGACAATAGGTGAAGGATAGATTCTATGTGATGAGTTAGCCAGAAGGAATCATCAACCCAAGGGTTGTGACAGGTCAGGTGGAATTGTTTCATTCTGATTTGTCTTCTTCATGTTTTGTATCTATTTTGATTGACTCGAGTGTGATGCATTTATTTTTCACTAGAGAAGTGATTGCTAGTTGTTTCTTGCCTATTAGTCATAGACACGATAGTGTTCACTTGGAAACTCCTCTAGTTGGTCTATCGAGCTACAAGAAGTATGTCCATCCTATGTTCTATTCTTCTCGGGACATAGCATTCAAGTGGATCTCTTACCACTTGATATGCATGGGTTTGATGTAATCCTTGGTATGGATGCTTTGGAAAAGTATCAGGTGATCTCGGACTGTAGTTCTAAGATGGTAACGTTTGTATATGGTGATGTTTCTTGGGTCTTCCAAGGTGATAGGAAGATTCTTTCAACATGTCTAGTTTCAGCTATGACAACAGAGAAGTGGATGAGACAGGGTTGTGATGCATTTTTGGCACATGTGGTGGATACCAAGGCAAAGGGTCCTAGTATTCAGGAATTTTCAGTTCTATAAGAGTTCAAGGATGTGTTTCTTGATGAGTTTCTAGGTGTACCTCCTCCTAGAGAGATTGATTTTGAGATCAATCTAGTTCTAGGTACCCAACCTATAGCAGAAACATCGTAAAGAATGGCACCAGATGAGATGTAGGAATTAAAGAAATAGTTACAAGAACTGCCTGATAAAGGTTTCATTAGGTCGAGCATGTCTCCTTGGGGTGCTCCCGTTCTATTTGTAAATAAGAAAGATGGATCGATGAGGTTGTGTGTTGACTACTGACAGTTGAATAAGATGACAATTAAGAACAAGTATTTTTTGCGATATATAGATGATTTGTTTGATCAGCTATGAGGTGCCAAATCTTCTCTAAGATGGATCTGAGGTTGGGTTATCATGAATTCAAGATTAATGCAGATGGTGTACCTAAGTCAGCTTTCAGGACAAGGTATTGTCATTACAAGTTCATGGTTATGTCATTTGGGATAACCAATGACCCAATAGCTTTTATGGATTTGAAGAACAAAGTGTTCAAACCCCATCTAGACTAGTTTGTAGTTGTGTTTATAAATGATATTTCGATCTACACCAGAGATGGTCAGCAACATGAACAACATCTACGTCAGGCTTTATCCTTGCTGAGGCATCACCAGTTATATGCAAACTTTAGTACGTGTGAATTCTAGTTAAAGGAAGTAGCTTTCCTAGGGCATGTAATATCTTCTAGAGGAGTTTGTTTAGACCCAAAAAATGTGGAGTTAGTCCTGGAATGGGATTAGTCGAAGACACCTATAGAAGTTTGTAGGTTTTTGGGTTTGGCAGGATATTATAGGAGGTTCTTTAAGAACTTCAATGACGTAGCTTTACCCCTAACAAAGCTTACCAGGAAGGATGTGCCATTTGATTGAGGTGACAAATGTCAATGATATTTTATGATCTTGAAGGAGAGGTTGACTAGTGCACTAGTATTAGTTTTACCAGAGTAAGGAAAAAGTTATATTGTCTTTTGTAATGCATCCAAGAGTGGTATGGGTTGTGTATTGATGCAGGATAAGAACGTTATTTATTTTGCTCTGTGATAGCTTAAGAAACATGAGGAGAAATAGACAATGCATGATCTAGAGTTAGCCACCACAGTCCACACTTTGAAGATATGGAGACAATAATTGTATGGTGAGAAGTGCCAAATCTTCACAGACCACAAGAACATGCAATATATCTTTTCCAAGCAGGAGTTGAATATGCAACAGCGATGCTAGATGAAATTTATTAAAGACTATGATTTCACTATAGATTACCATCTAGGGAAGGGAAATGTAGTGGAAGATGTTATAAGTATGAATTCTTCTATGTCATCATCCTCTGATAAAGTAGAGTTGAGTGCTATGTGATGTGGTCTATTATCGCACTAAAAACTCACTCAGGGCTGAAATCCCTGAATTTTACCAAAACGTTGTGCAATAATACCACCCGCAAGTGGACGGGTATGATCGTAGTATAGTTGAGGATCGAATCCCAAGGGACAACATTTTTAAGAATCTTTTACTAGTCAAATCTATTTGAATCATGACTAATATTTAGAACAAAGGTTGGGTTGAAGTTAATTAAACTAAAATGCTAGGAAAGTAAAGAGCAGGATTAAAACTTGATTAAAGATTAATGATGGGAATCGCTGGGATGGTCCCGGGTTTCACCACCGCTACACATGCAAACATATCCAAACACAAACATCCAGGAAAGATATAACCATCCAAAAAGAACTATAGTGAACCCTCCTAGAGGGATGTTTAGGTTCGCGTAAGCATCACTTTAGGTATCGAATTTCTCGTCGCCATCCAGATCATGCACTTACGGTTCCAAAGATACAGATATCCAACCAAAGTTGTGTCCCTCTGTTAGGATGTTTAGGCACATAGAAGCGTCACTGTGGGCTATATGGCTCGTCCCCTCACGGATCATGCACTTACAACCTCAGGGAATCCCATCTGATTTCTCATCAGGGAGTCAACTGCGTTAATCGACATTTCAAACATACATATAGAAGTTCTCACAACATAGGAACAAACAAGATAAATGCAAGCAGGTGATCAATCCATAAGCACATATCGACGATTAACAATGAAATGAAAAGTTATATACAAGCCATGGACTGTTTAATATTTGAACATGTAAGCATGGGAAGTAGGGCTAGTCCCCACACCCTAGTGAAAAAGGACTACTCACTCATGCAGAGAGAAATAAGAAACACAAGAGAGAGGGAAGATTCTGCCATGGTCGTGGTGGAGAAGATGATCGCATCTCGGTGGAGAAACGGTCTTCTACATGACGTCGGGGCAGATCTGGATGAGGAGGGAAGAACACCACGGCAGACGGGGCAAATCTACTCTCTGCACCTTCTCTCTCTTATCATATTCCTTGCTCATAGAAGGAGGAGTAGCTCGTAGATGTGATGATAGTGTAGGCACGGTGTAGATGCAATAGATCTAGATCTAGATGGAGTGGCTTGCAGATCTGGGTTTCCACCTCAGACCTAGATGAACGATGGCGCAAGACCACCACGAGGGCAGGCTCTTGGCTGTGGAGATCATCTCCTTAGGCTCAGGATAGACCTGCAGCCCAAAGGCATCTGGAGAGGATCCTTGAATGGTTGGGGTAGGGGGCTATTTATAGCCATGGTTGGGTAATGGATCTGGAGCCTCGATCGAGGTATTTACAGAGTCATTCACGGTTGCTTTTTGCACTAATCGCGGTTGTCCTAATGAGCAGTAGGTCACGGTTTAGTTTTGCAGGTTGTGGTTGCTTGGGCACTCGACCTGGTCGTAGTTTTGGCGATAGTGGTTGCAAAGATCGCGGTTTGCAGAGGGTATGAGGGAGACGACCACGGTGGAGAAGGGGTGATCTACAGGCATAGGTCATGATCAGGCAAGAGGGTATGATATGGGTCACTATTTTGTTTGCCTTTGGTTACGGTCTTTGTGGCAGATGCAGATGGTGGGTCACAATCATTGGTGCGCTGCTAGCAGGGGTTGTGGTATATACTGGTTGCCAAAGTCGCGGTTGTTAACATAGGCTCCTGGTCGCGATGTTGAGGGTGAAGGTCGCGATCGTAGGAGAAGCATAGTAGAGTGGTGAAGATGTGGTGGTCGTCATGTGTGAGGAAAGGATTGTGGGCGAGCGTAGCTAGCGTCGCAGTTGGGTGATGGCGTAGATCGTGATCAAGCAAGGAGGTCGAGGTGTGGAAGATGCAAAGGTGATCTTGGAGGTGTGAATCGTTGTAGACTATGACCGGCGAAGTGGGAAGGCGACGTGGATGCAAGGGAGAGGTCACAGTGTTAAGGAGGTGTTGATTGCAATCCTTTAGGGATGTGCTCGTGTGGAGGAGTAGGTCGAGGTGCGAGCGTCGATGATGGTGGAAGTAGGTGTTGGTGGTAGGTTGCGGTCCAGCATCTATTGAGAACGGCGAGCATGGTGTAGAGGAGACCGCGAGTGCGGTTTACTAGAGGGAGTTTGTAGAGAGACCACTGTCTGGTGTTAGATGAATCACGATCCTGGGGAAGGAGGGGTGTAGGTCGTGATTACAATTGGGAACCACAGGTTGCGGTTAGATCGACCGTGGGTGTAGAGGGGAGATAGATGACGATCGCAGTGTCTGTTGGATCACGAGCGGGGTCACAATTAGGGCAGGACCCTTCAGTTCTGATGTTGATGGAGTCACGGTCTTCAGGCTGGAGGAGTTGAAGAGGTGGGTCAGAATAGAGGAGGGGGTCTCCATTTGTAGATGGGCCGCATCAATTGGCATGCTAACCCTACATAAAAAACACATAATCTCTAGTCAAAATCCTTGATAATCCAACCAATTAAGCAAGATTCCATATTGTAAGATTTAGGAGATAAAAGCGAATGTACTTAAGCAAAACTAGACCAAAGATGGTGACTAAAACCACAATGAATAGGCATTCATCAAAACACCCCCAACTTAAACATTGCTCGTGCTTGAGTAACACAAAATTCGAAACGGCCACCAAACAAATACTTTCAACATGTGTGATTGCCTCATCTTCACATCACGGTTGTTTATTCTCTATTTTGTATGATGAAGCATCTCAACTTCTTGAGACCACTAAACACATCTTACCATATATTTTTTCCTGAGTTCGTTTCCCAACATCACTTCCTCCCTACTTTTTCCAAGATCAAGCATGTCTAAGAGTTTTGTAAGAGTCCAGAGACACCCGTAGAACAACAAGTGTGCACCTGATCTGACACTAGTGTTTTTCAAGATATTGGAAAAGTAGGCATTCATTGTGCCAGTAGGTGGAAAAGGGAGTGAAGGGGGTATGGAACGAAGAAATAAATATCTCCTCTATTCGACTCAAGATTTTTATTATATGGTTGCAATTTCATTGACTGCAACTCTTATTATTATTATTATTATTATTATTATTATTATTATTATTATTATTATTTTCCGAATCTCTCCTCTATTCGACTCGAGATTGCATTTTTTGTGTGCACATTGGCATCTTTTCTTGGTGGTACACCCCTATTACACAGCGAGGGGTATGGAAGAAGCAAATAAAGAGGGAGGAGGTGTACCACCCGGAACTTAGGGTTTGGCACTATTTTGGCAATTTTTGTTTCTTTTTTATGGATGGAGGGGTAAGTAGATGATAGAAGAAGTGTAGGAGAGAGTTCAGATCAGAATGCAACTTGATTTAAAATTCAGTGCATCGGGTTTTTCTCCTTATCATACTCTACTCAAATAATGACTTGATGAGGATCTGGTGGAGATTCCATGTTATTATTCCACTAGTCAGTTAGGAAGAACAATGTGTTTGATCCCTCTCAGTGTGATAGATACTTTCCATTTTCACTGATCATGAGGTTAGGATTCATAAGCTTCACACAGTGATTTCTAACCATTGGCTAGTTTCAGAAATTGTCCCCCTTGAGGTTTCACTTTGGATAAGGAGGGTATAATGATTCAAAACTACATGGAAAAAGGGGATAGCTGACTAGGTAATGGCTTTGATTGAAACAAAAGCATCAAAACTTCATCAAGTTTCTATGCAAACTATTGTAAAAACTTCAAAATTTTGAAAATTTCTGAAAAATTTTCTCAAAAATGCAACAATGAAATCTAAAGTCTAAAATAGATAGGAGTGGGTGGAAAGTAAAGTACATACCACCCACCCTCCACCCTAAACATAAAATTTTGCTCATCTTGAGCAAACTCTAATTCCATGATGGAGGGTAAAATTTGTGCCGGTTGGTCCACCAAATGTGGTTGTGTTCCAATCAGCGCACGTCCTCCACCTGAAAATCTAAAAAATGAAGACTAATCAAAACTCAAGATAGCATCTCACGATGTGATATCTGTTCAGTTCCAAATTTTCTAAAAAGTAAAAACAAAATTAAGGAAGTTTTGTAAATCAAACTAAAAGTAAAAACAAAATTATTGATCGGGTTGCCTCCCAAAAAGCACCTTTATTTTACATCGATGTCTCGATGTGGATACTATCACCATGGTGGGGCTCTGAGTGGAGGTTGAGCTGGATTGACATATTCTCTTGGTGGTTTCTTTTTCAGCCATTCATTTATCCTTGATTTGATTCTAGCCTCTCGTATTCTTCCCCATACAGAGCGAGGAGTGTTGGAACACATAGTTAAACAACTTGAGTTTTGTTGCTCAATGCGAGGCAGAGAATATTTGAAGGGAGTCTGAACAGCTTCATTGATAAAGTAGTGTTGTTGAGGCTCAGAAGAAAAGTTCATTTGTTGATGCACTATCCCTTCATCGTAGTAATGTTGGTCATTGATGTCAATCAAATATGGATTTGGGGGATGTTATCGGTAGAAACTATAATCCAAATCTTGTTGTGGAGGGAAGATGAAATCAGTAGTCTCTATATGTTGGGCTATTGGTGCATTCCAGAGGATGGTTGTTTCTAGATGAGGAGTCTCATGGACACCTACAGAAGGTTCGGTATGTGTAACAACGGGGTTGAGAGGTGTCTTCTCCATAGTTGACAACATCTCTTTTGTCTCTACATAGGATGGTTCACTCTCAATCTTCTCTTCATCATGGCCCTTTTTTAGGGAACATCAGATTTTGAGGAAAGGAATTGTTGTTGCATTTGCGTAAATTGATTAACACAATCAACAAAATATGCCTCTTCTTCTTCAGTGTGTTCCTTTACACTTTTGGATGCATAGAAATCAAACGATTGCTTTCCCACTCTTAGGGTCAAAATTCCAGCTTCAACATCAATTAGAGCTCTAGCAGTGGAGAGGAAAGGTCTTCCAAAAATGATGGGGTAGCATGGATTCTCCTTGATGTCCATAACTACAAAATCACACGAGACATATAGATTCCCAAGTCTTATGGGGATGTCCTCTATGATGCCAACCAGTTTTGTCATGGAGGAGTCAGCAAGCTCGATGGACATTCCAGTGGGTGAGAAGTTAGTAAGGCCCAATCTGTTGCATAGGCTGAGAGGAATGATGGAGATGCTAGCTCCAAGATCAGCTAGACCCGATTGTTTGATGGAATCGCTTATCGAGTAGCAAATTCTGAAACAGCCAGGATCCTTATGTTTGTGAGGCATCCTATCCATTACTAAATCAGATGATGTTCTTGCCAGTTTCACTATCTGATGTTCTTCAATTTTGTACTTTTGACTGAGTAGGAGTTTGAAGAACTTATACCATTGGGGCATCTCATCCATGGCATCCAGGAGTGGGACATTGACATACAACTTCCTCATAACTTCATTGAACTTATTGAACCTAGTATCAAGCTGGGTAAAATTGGGTCGACTTGGAAATGGCACAAGAGGTTTGTACACTGGAACAACTGGATCAGGTCAGTCTTCTACATCAGTAGTAATAGGTTCCTCATAACTTACCTTGTCAGTCTTATCATTTTGAGTGGCACCTACTGTTACGTCCCCAGATTTTCTAAAACTTAATCTGGTGTGTGACATCCAAATTGAAACCCCCACCTCAGTGATAATCCCAATTTTAACACCCCACACTAGGCTAAGAAGAAGAAAATCAAGGGAGTCAGAAGGAAACAATCAGTAGCACATGTACATGAACAATAATAAAACCATACACACATGTTCACCATTCAACATATAGTTACAACATGAATTGTTACATCACTTGATATTACATATTGAACAGCAAACTATACATATACATGCACTACATCTAAACAACAGGATCTTAAGACAATAGGTCCACCTGTACATCAGCTCCCCACACAACTCTCAACTATCCCGGATCTTCAAGAGCGTAACCACAACCTAAACAAAAGATTACATGCGGTACACGTCAGCACAATATTCAAGAATATTGTACTGAGTACGCCTACGTGTCTTTTATTTACCTCTCATCATATCTTGGCAATAAGATAAAACTAATACTTGGCAGTTATAAAGAAATATAAGAAAAGCTTATACTTGCACAAGGATATTCATTAACAAAAGAGAACACATATTTTAAGCTTATTTTCCATTATATACCAAGGCCTTTATAATCACTACCAAAGAGTTAGATCATTTGTACAAGGTGACCACTACCATAGAGTTAGGTCAGACCACTACCAAAGAGTTAGGTCATATGTACAATGTGACCACTACCAAAGAGTTAGGTCACTTTCAAGCACACTACCAAAGAGTTAGTGCTTTCATATAATGGAACAGATATATTATGTTTGATGTGTTCATAGCACGAATCATGGAAAATCATGCAACATATCATACAAGAACAATCATTTCATCCAATATCATATGCCAAGTATTTTACTACACATATAACACAAGAATATTGTATAATAAGCCAAGTAAGAGGTAATGGCGTACCTTGATCAAGATATCCTAATCACATATTCCTGATATCAACTATATCCTTGATTAAACCTGATTAAGACAAGATCATACACTATCATCAGGTTCTTATCATCTTGCATATCATCTTAACCCTAGTTATGTCCATTAGGGTTTGCTTATCTCATTAGGTTATATACATTATTACTTGTCTTCTTGACTTAGAATTATCTTACTGATGTCATTTTACAGATTATGGTCCATTATCTGAACATTATCTTCCATGGCATTTTTGTGCACATTAATTAACCCTAGGTTACATTAACTGAGATTAGGGTTTTATAACATGTATTAAGATTCATCTTCATATAACATGGATTTTGTTCATCATTATGATCTCATAATTAAAACTGAGGTTTCATATACTGATATGAGCTTACGCTGTAAATTTCATCATTTATAGAGCATGTATGTATTTATTGCATTTTATTAGGGTTATTAGCCCTAAAAAGGCATATAGAGAAAATTACAAGATTTCGTACATCAACATGATCATCCTTGACATCAGGTGATAAACATTATTATGGAGTTACTAACATTTTTCCATAATTTTATGTCATCATTTGCTATTTATTATCCACTAAACAAGCATTACATATCTTTCATGATATCACTGAGATTTGACCATCAAAAACCTGATATTATGTATTCATTGTGTTCTACTCATTTTTCTGAACATTTCAGTATATCGTTTGTATTTTTCCGATGAGCGAGCTAATTTCTACGATTTATTGAAGATCTGAGCAATATCGGATTATTTACCTCATATGGCCAATAGTGTCTCGCCATGTGTCCACTTGGGCTGGCGTGCATCCATTCCTTGTTGCGGCCGGTTTTTGGTTGGACCTGTCTGGTTCATCGTTGAACCGCCGGTTTTTCTCTGCTCTGGGCCCGGTTCGATGGCCTCCCATTCTAGCTTGTGTCCCACGCGAGTCTGCGCTTCCGCTGCGCGAGACTCTGTCTTCCGCGGGACACGCCGCCGCCTGGACTAGCTCCGGTGAGCTACAGGATAGCCAAAACGAGCTCTTCGTTGGCTTCTAAGGCAACCAGCAGCCTCGGCGACATGTTTCGGATCTCCACGAGTGATCCAGCCTGCAACTCGACCTCTGAAGCTCATCCTCCTTGAGCTCGTCAGGTTAGCCGTCGTTGCGGCGGTGGGAAAGGGGGAAAACCTCCCATCGCTCATCCCCGTCCAAAACTTATACATACGAAAGCTTTGACTAACTTCCCTGAACTCGTTCCTCTACTCAATTTCCCCTAAGAGTATCTCCTTCTACCCCAACGAACACCACAACCTTCTCCATGTCCGTCTTCTTCAAAACTTCTTCCATCGGCCTTCAGTACTGTCCCAACTGGGTTCTAAGACATACCCTAGAGACTCATCTGACCTCGGCCTCCCTTTTCCCCTTCTTGACTTCTGTCGGACTCCTCACTACATCCAGTAGAAACCCCCTTCGATCCTTACTGCATTTCTCTGGTTTACTGCTACTGAGTTGGAGAGACAGAGAGTGTGCGGAGGTTTGTTCTCCCTCCACACTCCACCAAAGGCAACATGTAGGGGGTCATATGACATTCCTCGATGAGTAAAACTTAACTGCTTGGTCACTTCCTTTTTTTGATGCACGTCTAGAGATTGTGGTGGCGTGGATTCTCGCATGCCACTCTGCTCCCATGACTCCCCCAGATCTAGAGCTTGGAGGTGATCTGAGGGTCGTCCAATCTACATCCAAGAGCTAAGAAAGGCACACTGAAGGACCGGATCCGTGGCCCACTTAAAGTGGCCCTCACTACTACTAGATTGGATATGTAGGGCCACGATTAGTCCATGCAGCCTACCCAAACCAAAGGGGCGCGTGACACATCCATCAAGCCCCAAACTTAGGTCTAAGAACATCAATTATGCACATTATTTCCCCAATTTCAAACCTTAATAACTTCCTCTAGGAACATCCAATTGTCACCAAATTTTAACTGTAGATTTACTACCACTCAAGCTACCTTCTACTCAAATTTGGTGACAAAACTCATCTGTTGGACCACTCAATAAAATTCCTCAAGAGGCATAAATTTAAGGATCTTAATCATAATATAAATATCAATCAACATTCCAACTTTACTGAAAACTTGGAATTCTCATTATAACTCGAGACATGGATTCTAATATGTTATTGGAGATTTATGGATTTCGAAAATCCACTCCATCACATCCTACACACCTTAAAAGATATTCCGTCCTTGGAATTAAGCCAAAATCCAGTCTTTCACATCATATACATCTTAAAAGAACTTTCATCCTCGAAAGTAAACCGTACTCATACTTACAAGGAAAACCTTATCTTTCCCTCATCCACATGCAGGAACTATTCTAGGTGTAACATATCCACAAGGTTACCTAGAACCATGTATCTAAAGCACTCTTAGGGGGGGGTTAACAACTATCTTGGTGCACAAACACTCCATTCAAGGTTAAACTCAAGGTTTAGAAACTTAGGTTATGTCATGACATATCTCATATATCAGGGCTGCATCTTCATCTATGTTCATGCGTTATTATGGTTTCCAACATCATATTACCATGTTCTAAAGGAGTTAACTAAAAAGAACTGATTATATCAAGGTGTCATCAACATTTTATTGAGCTAGTTATTAGAACATGTTCAACATTACCACGTGCCTTTTAGAAGGGCGTTAACTATAGTTAACCCACCTTATTCATCTAGGTCTTATCGAGGGGTCACAATCGTTATGTTGTGTTAACTGTCAATCTATATTTTTCATCTGTAATAAGCACTAAGATTAACACCTCGTGTAACATGTTTCATTCATATAATCTTATTTCATTGCTCATAGTAAATTGCAAGATTTACTAGTAATTTCATCACAAGATTCTCTAACACTTTCACATTATCATCATTATCCATGTACATAGTTAACCATTTATGCCTTGATATCTATTAAACCATTTCTAGATATTTCATCATATTGTGTCTATATATCACGTCTTGAGATTAGATCACATCCTTACATATATTATATCATAGTTGTGTTAAAAAAACTTATGTGAGTGTCTCGTGAAACATATATCAAAACTTTATATAGCCCCAAATGAGGTTCTTCTAACCCATATTGTGAGGGAAGTGTTGTGCTCAGTCTCTCTCTGAGCTAACTCAACTCTATGAGTATCCCATAAACAAAAACTTATCTTCCCACTCATAGTCTAGGGTTTTCGGGTCTACCTCATTGGCACTAGCAAAAGCCTTACAAGATCTAGCCACATAAGCACAAACCAAAACATGCTACAACATACTCTTCATAGGTCTCTACCCATGCAACATCTTACCCAAAACTTTCTTATATACACCACTAGATTCCTATGTGGGAAACCACCAACCCGAGCATGAGGCTTCATAGAAACTAACATAGCTACCTCCTCCAGGGTCTTGGGCTCTCTCCCTCACCCAGATGGAAGGCACTCATATCTATGTTCACATATACACATATAACCAGACTCTCTCTATCTCTAGGGTTTGGTCCTCCCAAGGACATCTAGGGTTCAACATAATCTATAGGAATCATGCATAAAGCGACTCATCTCAATTACTCAGGAGTAGTCTAGTTTAGGACATATCATATCACATATCTCAGAATTATCATGGAGTCTAGGTTCTCTAACCTTCTCCCAATGGGTCTCACTCTCTCTAGAGTTAACCCTAGAACTGGTCCCAACACTAGAGGTCCTCCTTCATAAAAGAGTTTGAGGCTCATACTGACCCACAACTTATCTTAACTTATCTTAGAAAGGCATATATATACTAGCATCATCAAAACTTATCTCAAACCCTCAAAACTAGACTTACCTCCTCAAAGACAAACATAGATCGTCGTAACCATCTTATGTCATCTATGTAAGACTTACATCATATCATCAAAACTTATATCATCTATTCCATCTATCATATATATCCAACAAGGCTCTAGACATCTAATCTAGAACTACTCTCTCTTCTAGACTGATGTCATTCACTTTCACTTAGGTTGCATGACCACCTCCTACTCGTACATGTGTGGGGACACATTTTTGTAATACATATACATAATAAAATATTATATAGTTTTTCTCTGATAAAACATGTGTCAGAGAAAACTATCAAGGTTCAATCCGATTGGAATCAAAAACCAAATCCAGAAAACGAGTGTCCCACACATTGTAGAGAGTCCAGTGTCATGAAAACTAGTGAAAAGGGTGAGAACAAGGGGTAGAATAGTGTAGCTATGCTAGACAATGTGCGCAATATGTCTAGGGTTTCTCTTCCCTTGATGCACGTCATTTCCAAATAATGCAACGTCCCATACCGCTGCACTATAAGGAAAGAATGACATCTAAGGACTTGCTACTCAACAAGCACCAGTATAGGCCTAGTTCTCAGACATCTAGGTGCTAACCTAGAGGCTAGGTCAGATCTAGTCTCTAAAAGACAACTAATCTAACCCTAAAAGATTATTAAGTTCAAAGTTCTTTGGTTTTGAGTTGCATAATGAGCAAATGTCAGGCTTTTCTATTGTTCATGCTCTGATACCACCTGTGACGTCCCCGGATTTTCTAAAACTTAATCTGGTGTGTGACATCCAAATTGAAACCCCCACCTCAGTTAGAATCCCAATTTAAACACCCCACACTAGGCTAAGAAGAAGAAAATCAAGGGAGTCAGAAGGAAACAATCAGTAGCACATGTACATGAACAATAATAAAACCATACACACGTGTTCACCATTCAACATATAGTTACAACATGAATTGTTACATCACTTGATATTACATATTGAACAGCAAACTATACATATACATGTACTACATCTAAACAACAGGATCTTAAGACAACAGGTCCACCTGTACATCAGCTCGCCACACAACTCTCAACTATCCCGGATCTTCAAGAGCATAACCACAACCTAAACAAAAGATTACATGCGGTACACATCAGCACAATATTCAAGAATATTGTATTGAGTGCGCCTACGTGTCTTTTATTTACCTCTCATCATATCTTGGCAATAAGATAAAACTAATACTTGGCAGTTATAAAGAAATATAAGAAAATCTTATACTTGCACAAGGATATTCATTAACAAAAGAGAACACATATTTTAAGCTTATTTTCCATTATATACCAAGGCCTTTATGATCACTACCAAAGAGTTAGATCATTTGTACAAGGTGACCACTACCAAAGAGTTAGGTCAGACCACTACCAAAGAGTTAGGTCATATGTACAATGTGACCACTACCAAAGAGTTAAGTCACTTCCAAGCACACTACCAAAGAGTTAGTGCTTTCATATAATGGAACAGATATATTATGTTTGATGTGTTCATAGCAGTAATCATGGAAAATCATGCAACATATCATACAAGAACAATCATTTCATCCAATATCATATGCCAAGTATTTTACTACACATATAACACAAGAATATTGTATAATAAGCCAAGTAAGAGGTAATGGCGTACCTTGATCAAGATATCCTAATCACATATTCCTGATATCAACTATATCCTTGATTAAACCTGATTAAGACAAGATCATACACTATCATCAGGTTCTTATCATCTTGCATATCATCTTAACCCTAGTTATGTCCATTAGGGTTTGCTTATCTCATTAGGTTATATACATTATTACTTGTCTTCTTGACTTAGAATTATCTTACTGATGTCATTTTACAGATTATGGTCCATTATCTGAACATTATCTTCCATGGAATTTTTGTGCACATTAATTAACCCTAGGTTACATCATTAACTGAGATTAGGGTTTTATAACATGTATTAAGATTCATCTTCATATAACATGGATTTTGTTCATCATTATGATCTCATAATTAAAACTAAGGTTTCATATACTGATATGAGCTTACACTGTAAATTTCATCATTTATAGAGCATGTATGTATTTATTGCATTTTATTAGGGTTATTAGCCCTAAAAAGGCATATAGAGAAAATTACAAGATTTCGTACATCAACATGATCATCCTTGACATCAGGTGCATTATAAACATTATTATAGAGTTACTGACATTTTTCCATAATTTTATGTCATCATTTGCTATTTATTATCCAATAAACAAGCATTACATATCTTTCATGATATCACTAAGATTTGAGCATCAAAAACCTGATATTATGTTTTCATTGTGTTCTACTCATTTTTCTGAACATTTTAGTATATCGTTTGTATTTTTCCGATGAGTGAGCTAATTTCTACGATTTATTGAAGATCTGAGCAATATCGGATTATTTACCTCATATGGCCAATAGTGTCTCGCCATGTGTCCACTTGGGCTGGCGTGCATCCATTCCTTGTTGCGGCCGGTTTTTGGTTGGACCTGTCTGGTTCATCGTTGAACCGCCGGTTTTTCTCTGCTCTGGACCCAGTTCGCTGGCCTCCCATTCTAGCTTGTGTCCCACGCGAGTCTGCGCTTCCGCTGCGCAAGACTCTGTCTTCCGTGGGACACGCCGCTGCCTGGACTAGCTTTGGTGAGCTACAGGATAGCCAAAATGAGCTCTTCGTTGGCTTCTAAGGCAACCAGCAGCCTCGGCGACATGTTCCGGATCTCCACGAGTGATCCAGCCTGCAACTCGACCTCTGAAGCCCATCCTCCTTGAGCTCATCAGGTTAGCCGCCGTTGCGGTGGTGGGAAAGGGGGAAAACCTCCCATCGCTTGTCCCCGTCCAAAACTTATACATACGAAAGCTTCGACTAACTTCCCTGAACTCGTTCCTCTACTCAATTTCCCCTGAGAGTATCTCCTTCTACCCCAACGAACACCACAACCTTCTCCATGTCTGTCTTCTTTAAAACTTCTTCCATCGGCCTTCAGTACTGTCCCAACTGGGTTCTAAGACATACCCTAGAGACTCATCTAACCTCGGCCTCCCTTTTCCCCTTCTTGACTTCTGTCGGACTCCTCACTAAATCCAGTATAAACCCCCTTCGATCCTTACTGCAATTCTCTGGTTTACTGCTACTGAGTTGGAGAGACAGAGAGTGTGCAGAGGTTTGTTCTCCCTCCACACTCCACCAAAGGCAACATGTAGGGGGTCATATGACAGTGCTCGATGAGTAAAACTTAACTGCTTGGTCACTTCCTTTTTTTTGGATGCACATATAGAGATCGTGGTGGCATGGATTCTCGCACGCCACTCTGCTCCCATGATTCCCCAAGATCTAGAGCTTGGAGGTGATCTGAGGGTCGTCCAATCTACATCCAAGAGCTAAGAAAGGTACACTAAAGGACCGGATCCGTGGCTCACTTAAAGTAGCCCTCACTGCTACTAGATTGGATATGTAGGGACACGATTAGTCCATGCAGCCTACCCAAACCAAAGGGGCGTGTGACACATCCATCAAGCCCCAAACTTAGGTCTAAGAACATCAATTATGCACATTATTTCCCCAATTTCAAACCTTAATAACTTCCTCTAGGAACATCCAATTGTCACCAAATTTTAACCATAGATTTCCTAACACTCAAGCTACCTTCTACTCAAATTGGGTGACAAAACTCATCTGTTGGACCACTCAATAAAATTCCTCAAGAGGCATAAATTTAAGGATCTTAATCATAATATAAATCTCAATCAACATTCCAACTTTACTGAAAACTTGGAATTCTCATTATAACTCGAGACATGGATTCTAATATGTTATTGGAGATTTATGGATTTCGAAAATCCACTCCATCACACCTACACTATGCTCAACACTTTGGACATTTGTCACGGTGACAGGAGTCATGGGTTCTGGTAAGTTAAAGCTTGAACGAGTTGTCACAGCTTTAAGTTGTTCCACATGCCTCGGATTGTCTTCTGGTTTCCCAACTAAAGCTCCAGTAGGTGGCTTGAGGCTAGCTGTAAGTTGAGCTAGTTGAGATTCAATGGCCTTCTGGTGTGCTTGCTGGTTAGCTATCAATGTTTGTTGCGAATGTAATATCTTCTCAATGGCCGACAATTTATCATCAGGAGAGATGGGTCTAGCTTGTTTCCCTTGTTGTTGATTCTGGTAAGGGACTTGATTGGGGTCTTAGAACTGAGGGTTGTTCTGGTAATTGTTGTAGTTCCTATTCTGGAAGTTACACCTAAAGTTCCCTTGATTCCTAAAATTTTGTTGTTGGTTGTTTGAACTAAATTGATGTGAGTTTACCGCTCTCGAAGGATTTCCATATTGAAAACTCGGATGGTTCCTATTCTGATTAGGGTTATAGTATCCTTGACCAGGGATAGTGTTGACAGCATTTAGACTTTCCATCTGGCCATTATCTCCTTGTTTGTTGACTTTGCTTAGAACAACATCATAGAGAACATTGCAGGACAAAGTAGAGTGATTAGTTACTTTACATTCTTCACAAAAAATGAAGTTGACTTGACTTTTTCTTGTTGTCGAGGGGGTGAACGTCTTATTTCATAGGTGACAAAAGATGATTCAAGATTGTCTTTCTTGGAAAATAGAAGCTTAAGAGACTCGGCAATAGACTTATACTCAGGAGTAGCTTCTTCCATAACAATGTTTAGCACTCCATTACTTACGGGTCTACCCCAGTTGGCTTGATTTTCAGCTGCAAGGGTGACAACCTTCCCTGCACTATCGTAGCTTTGACACATGAAGTTTCCCCCAGATGAGGAGTCTAAGAACTTCTTGATATCATCATCCACATCTCTATAAAATATTTTGATGAGTTGATTCTTAGGAATGTCATGGTGTGGACACTTGTGTAGAATCTCTTTGTATCTTTCCCATGCTTCTGCAAGAGTTTCACCAGGGACCTGAGTGAATTGTGTTATTCGACCCCTAATTTCATAGGTGTGAGAAGGAGGATAGAATTTTTCTAGGAAGACATTTTGAAGTTGCTCCCATGTGATGATGGGTTCACATTGCAAAGAGTTGTACCAACTCATGGCTCTATCAGCAAGAGAGTATTTGAAAAGACAAAGTCTGATGGCATCATCTGTAACTCCATTTTTCTTTGTCATAGCATAGAGATCTATAAACCTCAGAAGATGTTCCTGACTATCTTCTCCTTGCTTACCATAGAATAGGTTGTTTTGAAGCAAGGTGATCCAATGTGCACGGATCTTAAAATTTGGAGTGTTGATAGGAGGAGGTTGTACTGGGTGGTGAACATCAGTAGCTTTAGTGATTGAGAACTCCCTAAGGTCCTTCTGCAGTTCTACCACTTGTGTTGCTACTTGTGCTACTTGGATTTCTTATTGAACCGTAGCTTTGGCTTCTTGCATAAGCCTTTCTCTTTGTGCATTAAGGGCTTGAGCTACCCTTCGGGTGATTTCCTCCTCTTGTGCCATCCTAGCTTGGTTCTCTCTACTCTGACGATGAAAGGTTCTTTCTATCTCAGGGTCAAAGCTAGAAGCAAGGACGGAACTGTTTGAGCGGTACATGCACTAGTCTTTGAGGGTACCTAGGATGGAAAGATCTTTTGGGAGTAAGATGGACGGAGTAGAGTCAAATTCAAGTAGATGCTCGATTGTATCAAAATTAAAAGAAAAATCCTAAATTAGCCTTAATAGAACTAGATTCAACTAGATGATTTCGTTGTCCCCAGTAACGGTGCCAGATTTTGACGTGGTCTATTATCGCACTAACAAACTCACCCAGGGCTGAAATCCCTGAGTTTTACTAAAACCTTGTGCAATAATACCACCCGCAAGCATACGGGTCTTATCACAGTATAGTTGAGGATCGAATCCCAAGGGACAACATTTTTAAGAATCTTTAACTAGTCGAATCTAGTTGAATCAAGACTAATATTTAGAGCAAAGGTTGGGTTGAAGTTAATTAAACTAAATGCAAGGAAAGTAAAGAGTAGGATTAAAAGTTGATTAAAGATTAATGATGGGAATCGTTGGGATGGTCATGGGTTTCACCACCGCTACACATGCAAACATATCCAAACACAAACATCCAATCTAGATATAACCATCCAAATAGAACTATTGCGAACCCTCTTGGAGGGATGTTTAGGTTTGCATAAGCATCACTTTAGGCATTATATTTCTCATCACCATCCAGATCATGCACTTACGGTTCCGAAGATACAGATATCCAACTGAAGTTGTGGCCCTCTGTTAGGATGTTTAGGCACACAGAAGCGTCATCGTGGGCTAGATGGCTCGTCCCCTCATGGATCATGCACTTATGACCTCAGGGAATCCCATCTGATTTCTCATCTAGGAGTCAACCATGTCAATCGACATTTGAAACCTACATATAGAAGTTCTCACAACATAGGAATGAATAAGATAAATGCAAGAAGGTGATCAATCTACAAGCACACATCAACAATTAACAATAAAATGAAAAGTTATATACAAGCCATGGAATGTTTACTATTTGAACATGTAAGCATGGGCAGCGGGGCTAGTCCCCACACCCCAGTGAAAAAGGACTACTTTCTCATGGAGAGAGAAACAAGAAAAATAAGAGAGAGGTAAGATTCTACCATGGCCGTTGTGGAGAAGATGATCGCAGCTCGGTGGAGAAATGATCTTCTAAATGACATCGGGGCAGATCTGGACGAGGGAAGAACACCACAGAAGATGGGGTAGATCTTCTCTCTCCACCTTCTCTCTCTTCTCGTAGTCCTTGCTCACAGCAGGAGGATCAGCTCGTGGATGTGATGGCAGCATAGGCATGGTGTAGATGCAAAAGATCTAGATCTAGATCTGGATCTGGATGGAGTGGCTTGCAGGTCTGGGTTTCCACCTCAGATCTGGATGAACGGGGGCGTAAGACCACCAGGGGGTAGGCTATTGGATGTGGAGATTGTCTCCTTAGGCTCAGGATAGACCTACAGCCTAACGACGTCTGGAGAGGATCCTTGAATGGTTGGGGTATGGGGCTATTTATAGACATGGTTGGGCATTAGATCTGGAGCCTTGATCGAGGTCTTTACAGACCTGGTCACGGTTGCTTTTTGCACTGATCGTGGTTGTCCTGATGAGAACCAGGTCGTGGTTCAGTTTTGCAGGTCGTGGTTGCTTGGTCACTCGACCTGGTCACGGTTCTGGCTATGGTGGTTGCAGATTTCGCAGTCTGTAGAGGGTACGAGGGAGATGACTGTGGTAGAGAAGGGGTGATCTATGGGCGTAGGTCACAATCAAGGAGGAGGTATGACCTGGGTCATGGTTTTCTTTGCCTTTGGTCACGATCTTTGCAACAGATGCATGTGGTGGGTCGCGATCGTGGATGCAGTACTAGCAGGGGTCCCGGTATCTGCCGGTTGGCTAAGTTGCGGATGTTAACATAGGCTCCTGGACATGATCTTGAGGGTGTAGGTCACGATCGTGGGAGAAGTGTAGCAGAGTGGTGAAGATGTGGTGGTCGCAATGTGTGAGGAAAGTATTGTGGGCGAGCATAGCTGGCGTCACAGTCGGGTTATGGCATAGACCGCGATCAAGCAAGGAGGTTGAGGTGTGGAAGACGTGAAGGTGATCATGAAGATGCAGATCGTTGTAGACCGTGACCAGCGGAGTGGGAAGGTGATGTGGAGGCAAGGAGAGGTCATGGTGTTAATGAGGTGTTGATTGTGATCCTTCAGGGATGTGCTCGTATGGAGGAGCAGGTTGAGGTGCGAGCGTCGATGATGGTGGAGGTAGGTGCCGGTGGTAGGTCGCGGTCCAGCATCTGTTGAGAACTGCAGGCATGGTGTAGAGGAGACTGTGGGCGCAGTTTAATAGAGGGAGTTTGTAGAGAGATTGTAGTATGGTGTTGGATGAATTGCGGTCCTGGGGAAGGAGGGGTGTTCGTCGCAATTGCAGTTGGGAACCGTAGGTTACAGTTAGGTCGACTGCTGGTGTAGATGGGAGATAGATGACAATCGCAGTGTCTGTTGGATCGTGAGCGGGGTCACGATTAGGGCAGGAGCCCGCAGTTCTGAGGTAGATGGAGTCATGTTCTTCAGGCTGGAGGAGTTGAAGAGGTGGTCCAGAATAGAGAAGGTGCCCACCATTTCTAGATGGGCCGCATCAATTGGCCTGCTAACCCTACATAAAAACACATAATCTCTAGTTAAAATCCTTGATAATCCAACTAATTAAGCAAGATTGCATATTGTAAGATTGAGGAGGTAAAAGTGAATGTACTTAAGCAAAACTGGACCAAAGATGTCAATTGAAACCACAATGAATAGGCATTCATCACTTTGGTGTGTCAAAAGAGAGACATGATGGTCTCCTTAAAACAAATGAATGTACATTTAGAAGTGTCCATGTTAGAAGGATTGTTGCCATGATTACAAGTGAAGCTGATGTTGAATCAGTAGATCAGAGATGCACAATAGATTGATATTGTGAAACAATAGATTCGGGCAGCGTTGGGTAGTGAAAAATGTGAGGGCTTTCATGAGTCTCAGAATGGGTTAGTATGTTATCATAATAGGGTAGTGGTACCAGCTATGGATAATATGAGAATGCTAGTTCTAGAAGAATCTCATTCATCTATGTACGCTATGCATCTAGGTAGTACCAAGATGTATTAGAATCTGAAAGATTTGTATTGGCGGTCAGGATTGAAGCATGATGTAGCTGAGTTTGTAGCTAAGTGTGCAATATATTAGTAAGCTAAAGCCGAGCATCAGAAGCCTGTAGGGACTTTGCAACCATTGCCTATACCATAGTGGAAACGGGATCATATCATAATGGATTTTGTGGTTGGACTTCCAAGAACATCATAAGGTATGATTCCATCTAGTTAATAGTGGATAGGTTGACTAAGTCAACACACTTCCTTTCTATAAAGACAACATATTCAACTGAGAAGCTTGCACAGGTGTATGTCGATGAGATAGTATGTTTACATGATATCTCATCTACTATTGTGTCAGATAGAGGTCCTCAGTTCACTAGCCATTTTTGGGATTGTTTGCATACAGCAGTGGGTACGTAGTTGAAGTTCAACATTGTGTTCCATCCACAGATAGATGGATACTTTGAGAGAATGATTCAGACCTTGGAGGATCTACTGAGAGCTTGTGTGTTACATTTCTTAGGCAATTGGCATATACACCTTAGTTTAATAGATTTTTCCTACAACAATTGCTAACAAAGAAGTATTAATACGGCACAATATGAAGCATTGTATGATAGATAGTGTAGATCTCCTCTATGTTGGTATGAGATGTGGGAATATCAGCTTTTAGGTCAAGATCTAGTGCTATAGATGACTGAAAAGATCAAAGTCATTTAGCAACAATTGAAAGTAGCACTAGACAGACAAAATTCATATGCTGATAATCATCATAGACTTATAGAATTCCATGTAGGAGACATGGTATATCTCAGAGTCTCTCCTTGGAAAGGTGTTCTAAGGTTTGTGAAAAAGGGTAAGTTAGCTCCCTGTTACATGGGATCTTATCATGTGGTTGTACATATTGGGAAGGTAGCTTATAAGTTAGAGTTGCCACCTCAGTTGCAGAAGACACATCATGTGTTTCATATCTCTATGTTAAGGAAGTCTCACCCTGATACAAAGTTGACCCTTCAGCCTGTTGAGGTAGAATTAGATAATGATATATCATATGTAGAAGGACATGTGTTGATCCTAGATAGCAGGATCAAGAAGTTAAAGAAGAAGGACGTCATATTAGTTAAGGTTTTGTGGCATCATCATAATGTTTAAGAATCCACGTGGGAACTAGAAGATGAGATGAGAAAGAAGTATCCATTGCTTTTTGCACAGGATTTTTGGGGGCAAAATCCATGTTAGGGGTTTATCATTGTAAGACCCCTAACCTAGCTTAATGCTTAATTGTAATTACTTTGCATAGTGAGATGCTTAAACCTTAATCTAATCTTTTGATATGTCTTAATATCATGTGATAAGCTTAAATTTTCATTTTGGTCTAATTTGATTGATCTTTGAACTATCTTTGCAATATATGTGCTTGTTTTGGACTAGTATGCAATTTACTCATGAGAGAGGGTTGTCTTTCAAAATGTCACATGAATAGAGTATTCGTTGTACCTTGGCATCATGAGAGAGAAAATTATGATATGGGGCACCTTGTTTGAATCGTGTGTGGTGATGTGACATCATCATGTGATATTAAGGTTTGTAGGGTTTCTAGGATTTGTATAGTTGATATGGTGTTGACTTAGGGTTTGATGTTATGACCTACACAACTTTTAATGAGGGTAATGACTGAAATGCATGTCTTGGATGTGTGGTCATGATCGAGACAACCTTGTAAAGGGTGGGTCAAAACCCTTTGTCATCTAGTGTCTCGACCATGTGTACATGTGAGCTAGGGTTTCAACCTTGAAGTGTCTCGACCGAGACAAGTTGATGGAGGTGTCTCGACCGAGACAAGGGGGGAACCAACCTATTTGGTCATGAAATGTTGGATGGATAAATATGAATATTCATGCAAGAGGAAATAAGGTTATTTCTTTGATGGGCATGTGTCCCTTGGTGATCTATGGTGTTGACACCTCAAGAACTCCTACTTCCCTCCTCCTCAGGTATATAACCCCTTCTTGTCACAACCAAGCAATCTTTTTTGGCCCCACAAATCTTCTTCTACCTTGAGATCATTGTTTGATCTTTAGGAGTAAGGAAGGTCAGATCTAGGAGCTTAGGTGGCTGAATCGACTTGCTTTGTTGAAGATCTTGTGCTAGAACCAACTTTTAGTGATGATTCTTGGTGAATATTTCCTTGGTAAGTAATTTTCCTATTTAGATCACATATATTTCTGAAACTCCTTCATCTGCTTCCTCCTTCTCGGCCATAAGGCTATGGATCATCCATGGTGGTTTCTCTAGGAGATCTCTTCTTCACAAAGATCTTAGATCATGTGTTGATATGAGGGTACCAGAGTGAGAAGAAGACCTCATATTTCTTCTTTCTCCTTTGGTTCAGCTTAGGTATGATTCCTTCTTTCTCAAACTTCCTTGTGACCATGGTTTCTTTCTTCTTCTTGGAGGTTATCCTTTGGCTGAGGTGTTGAATCTTGGTTGAAGATATTGGAGCTAGAGATCATAGGAGTTTGTTTTTCTTCAAAGCAGGTGAGTTTTATAACTTTTCCTACCTCTATTATGTGCATCCTTAAACCTTCTCTTATACTAATTTTTGTATGGTTCATTATACTTGAACAAATAGGAAGTTTTGATCTATTATATATGCTCAAGAACCCTTGCCTGTGTCTTGGTAGCAGATGAGACGTGATTGTCTTTGGGTATAAACACTTAATTGTCAAGGTGGTAAATGCATGCTGCATGACTTGGTCAAGACATTGTGTTTAGATTATCTTAGTCGTGGGTCAATACATTGTGTTTAGATTATCTTGGTCGTGATGCATCTTGGGAGGTTTTGGTTACGACGCACCTTGTATAGCAGTCACAACATCCCGTTACTTGCCCCCTGGAGTCACGGTCACAATGCCAAGTTGCTAAGGGGTCAAGACATTCTGATTTGGTGCAGATTGTAGTACCATGTTGTGTTTGGTTACGGTCGTAACTAGTGGGATGGAGGTCGTGATACCCATGTATGGTGACAATCGAGACTAAGTGTATGGTTGGTCATAACCATGATATGTGTCTCGATTGAGACAAATGTGTTATGTCTCGGTCACAACACCTTGTTGCTGATTGAATTAACACCCATGTTTCAAAGGTGATCGACACTCATGTGTTGAAGGTGGTTAAGATGCATACATGTAAGTATGAGTATGGTCAATACATAGGGTAATGGTCTACCAAACAGTGTTGTGATTATGAACGGCTAACCTTCAACAATAATGCTTAAACATTCCAACAATATGGGAAGTGATGCAATTAGGGTTTAGAGGTGATAAATGCTATGAAACCCTAATCGGATACTTATAGACCGTAACCCTAATCTGATGATAACATGATAAGTATGTTCACTCTCTTTGAAGATTGTTATCATATTATAGTGTTTTCTCTCTCCTAAATATGTAACACTAACTTGCAGGTGAGATGAATGGCATAGCTAAGTGAATGCTATGGTGAAACCTATATAAATATAGGGTGGTGACTCTGAGTAACGTTGAGGCATATTGTGACACTGAATGTGCAGGAGTATATGAATTGTTTTAATGACTTAGAAAATACCTTATGCACAATTGACGGATTGATGTCCCATAGTGATGTGACATTGTTAATGATCTTGTGAATGGCAGTATTACAAGTTCCACATGATGATGAGACCATTTCTCACTTAATATATTTTATATCTTATGAAGTTGCATCCTACCTTAATTTTGTAGAATTTTTAGGGTTAAGACATTGTAACTTGATTGATGCATTAAAAGATACCCAATTGGTATATCTAATCAAGTGAAACCCTAATCATGTAGTTGCTCTATACCATAGATCCATATCCAGTGTCAGTATCTAGCTGGATCGTGAAACAAATAACTCCTATGGGAAACTCAGACTGCATATTGTTGAATATGTGGGGTACTAGTGGAGATAACTCCATGTATCCATAAATTGTGATATAGTGGGATATTAATGATTATTGAACGTCCATGTGTGAGCATGTTCTCTAGTGTTGTGCCATGTACCAAGGAAGACTAGTTGTTTTACAGGACCATAGCTTTGACTATGAGTTGTTGTCTCTACAGGTTTATAGCTATGACTATAAGTTGTTGTTTAGCAGTGATATTATTAAGGCACTGCATTGTAGACTCAAACTGACCGAGTAGTGCTGGTGATGATCATGGAGTCTGAATCATCTATTAATATTGTATGGTACTGATTTTGACTTAGCATTGGTCGATTGGATTTGAGTGGTACGCCTTAAATCCTCAAGGCATAAAAGTGGTTAAACAACCGTGTAGTATATTTTCTTATGGTCAAATACAAATCACATTGAATGAGCACATGCCTTATTTATTGTAATGTTTAGTTTATAACAATTATACATGTTCATCATTTTTTTAAGTATAAGATGTCCTACTGCTCAGTTGTAATTGCTTAAACTACTTAAATAGTAATACTTGCTCAATTTACTTCTCTTTTATATTACTGTTCCTATAATAGACATTGGTGAAGAGTTATATCTCTCACTGGGATGTTTGGTCTCACTCTCTGGGTTCCACAACTTTTAGGTGGTCATGGATGAGGAGGTCGAAGTTGTAGTGCAGGTGCATAGTAGCAAGGAGAATAGTAATATCTAGAGGATGGAAATTATTGCTACGGTCATGTAGTAGTGTCATATGTTTCATCCATGTACGCTCAGGTCCTTGGGGATATTTTTGTTTTATTTGTTGACACATAGATTTTTGTTTTGTGCCATGATTGTATAGAATGGCTTGTATATAAAAATAGGTTGCAATATGTAGTAATTGTGGCTTGTTAGCCTTGGAACATGGAATGTATCAACTTTGATCATACATGAAATATACATGGCCTTCCCGTTGAAGGCTTGTTGTGATAGACTTCCAATTGAGATATTGAATTGCAAAATGGTTTTAATTTACCTTTTTTGTGGTAGTATAGTTATTAGTGATAATTTCACACTTTGTTTTGAGTAATCTCATTTAGTGTGGTAATGGTCATCACATCCTTGATCTCTAACTAAGGCGCTGGAAGTGTAACGACCCTGTCTCCCAGTAACCCCCACTTAAGGAAGACCAAGAGATCAGAGTCGTTATCCAATAACCCGGATCAAAGGTCCAAAAAATAATCAATAGTAATTATGAAATTCTACTAAATAAACTGAAAACTGGTATTAAAATAAAACTTTGCATACCTTTTAAAAACTTTGGAAAACTATCTATGTACAACTTGAATTATTCTATCTAATCTTACTTGTACTTTACTTCTTATTTTCACAATGTGTCACTTTATTGTTTGTGCTTTTCAAACTTGTACCTAAAATGTCGACAAACAAAACGTCGGTTAGCATATCGAAATATACTGGTATGTGGGGACAACCAAAAGTTTGCACATATGGATAACAATCTAATTATCACAATCAAGTTAATTAACATGCCAATTTACGCTTTTCAGTATGACATTCTCCACTGCTTTTGCCCTAACCCAGGCATACCCACCTTAGGGTTTCTTTTGCCAATGACTTAAGGCCACCTTCTCATTCCCGATCTTGGTGCCTGGGGTCACCACTCATGGTGCCCTCTAGTCATACAATATCATAGGCCACTTTCTCATTCCCGAGCTTGGTGCCTGGGGTCACCACTCAGGGTGCCCATTGGTCTACCCATCTGGGCCTGACCTTTGGCATCATCCATCAGGGTGGCATGTAGGTGCAAGAATACATACTTCTATTATTAATGTGATAATCATCGTGACTTTATGATTTGCAAGTATGAACATCCAAACTAATAATTTGCATTAAATGCGATTAACCATCCGGAAAATCCTCGGGAAACTAAGGCGGTTATTCATAATTAACCACATACATGTTAAGCAAACTTGATGAAGAAATAACTCAACCAATCAAGACATCAAGCAAGTACACACAGGTTGATCTTGAAAAAGGCATCCAATATATTTCTTATCATGAATCATGGTATTCAAATCTAATAGGCCTAATCGTGCCCTAGGGTTACTAGCCCTTTTTAGGGTTTTGACCATAATTAGGGTTTCACTTACTTTTTACCACTTTTACTTTATTTTTATCAAAATATCCATCAAACCCTAATTATCTCAGTTTATTTTCCATTAAGATCTTAAGATCAGATTTGGATAACAAAAACCCTAATTTTCAGATTATTATATTCTTTCTTCCCTTTTTCCCTCAGGGTTTCTAAGGGTGATTAGGCTTAAACCCCTAATCCTTAGAATTCCATCATCAAAACAGATTACAGTCTATCTTAATCATTAAACTTGTTAATAATGCTCCAATTTACACACTTGCAAGACTAAATCTATTTTCAATCATCAATTAGGGTTAACACCCACAAATTAATACCTTTTTACCCACATTAGGTACTTTTGCAAAAATATACTGATTTAGGTTCCCAAACTATTTTTAATGTGTCCCTCACATTTTTTTGATCATTTTTCATGTATTGATTTCCCTCATCTGAGTTTTCTAGCTCAAGATATGATTTTAACAAGAAAAACCCCTTTTCTGATTTATTTGCTAATTTTGTGAAAAACACTGATTGTTTGATCCGTGGTCCACTGGTCCACTTAGGATCCAGTGGCCAGGATCACGTGTGCCCCTTTCTTTGCAAATAAAAGAAACAAAGGTCTAAACTGGCCTTTAAGCGACCGAAGAAGTGAGGGTCAGTTTGGTAATTCCACAGGACAACTCCTTCTTCAACCTCGCACGCACACAGCGACTCCGGTGGTCAACTAGATCGTTGACTCTAAGCTCTCGACCCTCTTTGCTCACGTTGAATGGACAGGGATCTCTGCCTCCCTTCCTCGAAGTTGACCACATGTTCAATTCCACGCCACGAGCACGCCAAGACTGCCCCCTTACTCGTCAGACTCCGGCGACGTATGCCACTGAAACAGAGGTGAAGGTCGAGGTGGTCGGAACAATTGAGGGCATGAAGTTGTTCCTTGCAACAATCTGCAGCGATTGGTATAGAAAAAATAGGTGTTGGTGCCCTCGCGCATCCTCCCCTATATATAGGATCAAGGCAAGCTTGTGATATTTGGGCGTTTCCCTAAACCTCGACCAATCCTAGTCGAACCAGGGACCTTCCCCTGCGGTTTCATCTCCCAAGTCCAAAGGAACTGAAAATAGCTTTGTACATCCATTGGATTGCAAGAAATCCAGGATGGAAGATCCTCCTGTAACCAGTAGAGTCCCAGTTCGTGTGGGACTTGATGATGAGCATCTAGCATTGGATCTTAATCCAACGGATCTTATCGCTCGTGGTCATCCAAAGGAAAGATATATTTCTTTTAATTCAGAATAATTCCCAAATTGGAGATAACTTGGAAAATTGATATCTCCCAAACCATAACTCCTATTTAACTCAAATTTTAGGGGAACGTTTGTCTTTACATTGTATAGCTTTGTACAAAATTTTGGAAACAAATTCCAAGGGATGAGAAGGCTTCCTTCTCTCCTAAGTTATTCATTAATTTATTCAAAATTAATTGTTATTTCTTTTCCCTTTGCTATTATCTTGTTATTTTGGGTCCCTTAGACCTCAAGAAATCCCAAAGGCATAGATTCCCATATTGGGGAAAATCTATTTGCCATGATCTTCTTTTGAAAGTCAATTTCTCATATTTCCCTTTTATTAATCAATTTATTTTCCTTTTTAATTCTCTTTTTAAGGATTTATCTTTATCTCTCTTCTGTTTTCCTATTGGAATTCCTTTTAACATTATGAATCCTTGGGATATGAAAATCCACCAAGGATAACTCAATTATACCTCTTTTCACATATTTTCCACATTTTATCATTATTTTCAATTTCTTTCTTAACAAGGAAATACTTAATTGGTCTTTTCTTTTCTTATTGCATCCTATATGCAACTTTAGACTCCTTGGGACCCAAGGAACCCAAGAGGCACGAAATCCAACTTTGGATTGTATTCTTTTGCCTTCTGTAGGTTTCCACACGTTTCTTTTCTCAAAAACTTAATTATTCATTTACTAATTGAATTTCCTTGTTATTGGGTCCAATAGCTAACAAAGCCCACAAAGCAATCATCAAGGCTATTGTAATGAAATTCATGCATTCAATCAAAATACATCATTATTTGTTCATTTATCTTTAATATGAGAAATTACATTTCTCAGCAAATGAACCCAAAATTGGGGTTGTAACATCCTTCCCCTCTTATAAGAATTTTGCCCTCAAAATTCCATCAAGCAAACAAACAATTAGGATAAGACTTCCTCATGTCCATCATGGCTCCCATGTGGCTCTACCCTTTCCATGGTGCTTTCCAAGAACCTTCATCATCTCATATTCTTCCATCTGAGTTCTTTCTTACCTTGGTATATCGTACCCTCATAGGTGACTCAGGACTTTTCAGCTTCTCAAAACAATTGAATAGGTTCAGGGCTCAACACATGGCTTGGGTACCTCACATAGTGCTCTAGACCAGACATATGTAACTCATCACACATCATGTTATCCTGTGGGTTCAGGTTAAACACAACCATCTCCGCCAATCCATCTCAAATGGACCCATATATCGGGGACTCAGCTTTCTCAGCTATAGCTTAGAGGGGTCAGATTTTCACATCACATATTCTCCCACAGTGAACGACATGTCAGTCTGCTTTGCATCATCGCATGACTCATGTCACCACTGGGCTCCCTCTCAGCCATTGCTTGATCAAAGTGAATTCATCTGCACACACAGTGGTTTTTTTCTGACCTTCGTGAGGCCTCCTTCACCAACATCATCTTAATGAAGTGGTGACCGACACAACCTCCTTCTAGAACTTCTTTCATCCCGATAAAGGCTATGGTGGTTAGCATCACATCCTATAAAGGACAAGAACTGTCTCTATGTATCACCCTAAACAAGCACACATGCTCTCATCAGACCCTCTAGTTTGGATCATACTAACCATTAGTTAAGGGTGATAAACTATATTGACCTCGAGTTCATCATGCATCCACTTCTACCTCATGGAAGTGAACTTTTAGGTTATACTCAAGAACTTGTGAACTCGCATCATGGTGTAGTTGAACCATCTCTTTCTCATATGTAGTTCAACTGGATCCTTCCCTTGATCATACTTTCTTTCTCATGCTATCTAGGTAAGGTGATCTACCATAACCCATATTGGATCTTGACCTTCCTTGGTCTAAGAGAGGATCACAACATCCATAGTAATGAACTCCCATTCCCTCTCGGGAACTCTTTATACTTTATATCCATGCACTGGGTTACTGGTGTTCGTCCTTAACCCCTGGCTTGCATGGCCAAAGGTTACATGCAACTTCATTTTAAGCATCCAAAGTTCTATTATGACTTACTATCTTTATAGTTTCACGGTGTATGGTGATCTTAAAATCATGATTTCCTTTATGTCATGATTCCTCAAGATCGATTCCTCAAAAACCCTAAACTACTCTCATCAGAGTTTTATCACCCTCCTCTTCATAGGAGTGTATCTAAGGCTCTACAACCATCCTTTTACTACATCAAGGCCTAGGCTGTCTAACCAAACCACCTCTAACTTGATCAATCATTATCTGAGTGTTAGACAAACTTACCTCCTTTCTAAATTTAGGGTTAGCCTAACAACCTCTTCTAGCCTCTAGCCAAACTAGGTAGCTCATCTCAACCAGAGCATCTATTACCACTTCACATCCTTAGGTGTTAGGTAATGTTGAAGACATACACCTCCATGTATTCCACTTATTATTTCATCTCAGCTCTAAGTCTATCTTCATCGAGAAAACTCTGAGCTCATCCTCTTGGTTTTTGAATTCAACCTTGTATGACTCATAGCTCATGATAAAAACATCCTCATAAGATGACTACATTATTCCTTTTATTGTTTGCGAACCATCCATGTATCATTCACTCCACTAAGGTATGTTATCATCTGTGTCCTCATACCTTTTAGCAACGTTTCAACTCACATCATCTTTATCCTTGGTGTATGGCATGCGTACTGTCCTATCTCACACTCCCATAACAAGAGGAAATTAGCATTTGGCTGCAGTCCAAATATAGAGTTCTCCTTATTCCAAGAATAGAGATGGTACAACCCACCTTTCCAGTACACCTTTACATCTAATTTGATACATGTTGCATATGTCTCTACAAACATCACGATATCACTTACTTCCATGGAAAACTGGTTTCGAACCTACTTGGTCTAAACACAATCTTTGGTCATCTCCTCTAGGTCTATAGGGTGACGACACTTTTGGGGTCATCCCTCTTCCCTTATGCATCCAGAGAGTGCCCTACTCATCTGCCCTTTGGGTCATGAGTTCATGAAGGTGATCAATATCCTAACCCATGGCCCTTAGACAATGATAGTTGTTACCTAGTGACCCTATGGTCATGTGCAACTAGGGAATTAGGAAACTCCTACTTCCATCGGTCTTATCCCCACCTGGCCCTAGGATAGACTTAGGATTCCATTATAGTACATGTCTAGCTTAGAACCATACCCAAGCCTTCATCATCTCTCTTTGCATTCATGACTGACTTTCATATCTTCATAGGGGTCATGGCAACCTGCCTACCTTGGTCAGGCCCCATACCAGTTACCTACATGGTAACACATCCACATGCACTTAGAGATGGGTCTACAGGTTCATTCTCATACCATGTACTTTTCACTTAGCTTCTTAAGATCCTATGAGACCTCTTTAGGTTACTTAAACCAATAAAACTAGTAAACATCCTACCAAAAGGGTCCCTCTCCCAGGATGGGAGGAAAACTTCACCTCGATAACAAAGGTCACAAACATCCTTATGCCTCGGGTTTACATCCACATGAGCATGCTTAACCCTAGCAAGCAACTACGGAACAGGTTGACCATGTACTAAACCATGCTAGGTCATACTTGTTCTCATCCTCAACACTGGATCACGATCATACCTTCCCATGTCATCCACTTAGTCGTGAGGGGTTCATCAAACATACCTTTAACTTAAGGGGTTTCCTTCTTCCTCTACACATGAGGAGTTCCATGTCCGAAACTATAGAGACTCAAATCTCATCATGAGCATCGGGTACACTACTTCCCCTCTTAGGCCCAGGAACCCTAGGTTCACCTTTGGGTGTCCAACTGCATGCTCAATCTCTTAACCACGAATCAAGCATGTCCAAGGTATGTCATGTACTTCCATGATCCTTTTATATAAGAAACACCTCAGAGTTAAGTCCTCCTCAAGGACAACCAATTAGGTATAAAGCCTCACAACTGGTTACTTAAACCTCATCAGGGTCTAAGGCACTCTTTGACTCATCTTAGCAGGTAAACTCCTATACCATAGGCGCATAGGTTCTAGAAGCATCACTCTCTCTTTAGGGTTTGGTTCCTCTAAAGGACACAAAGATATCATCCATTTCCAGGGATCAAGAATGAGGCAACCACTATCACCCACTTAGGTCGCATCATCCTCAACTCCCCACTGCTCCTCATGTCTTGGAATCTAAGCTTCCAACCTTCTTTCTTGAGTCCTGCTTTCTCTCTCTAGAGCTAACTCCACATCCAACCTTACTACCAGAGGTCCCCTCTCCATGAAGGATCAAGCTCACAAGCATACTTCTACATTGGTGAAGTCTATGCTCGAACTTATGTTTGCTCAAGATCATCCATAGCCCTTTATGCTTATTTCATAAGTCGTCCATTATGATCTCTTGACCAAGGTTTCATCCTAGTGTCATCACTACTGACGTACTCTGGGTGCAAGCTATACCCTACTTGCCCAAGCCCATAGGGTTCTATAGGCTCTCCTCTAACTTTAACCATGAAGGAGATATCCTTCGCTCAAACATGCACGACCCTTCCCAGGGTTGGGTTGCCAAAGATAGTCATCAACTTCTCATGGCTCATATGGCATCCAAGGCATGTCTATCCAAACACCTGGTCAACCATGACATCTAACTCATCATGTCATCTCCCTCTCTAACCTCCACTTCGCGTTAGGGTTAACATCATCCTCAGAGGATGTGCTAGGTCTCTACTTTTTAATGGAGGTCTCTACCTCCAAGACTAACTCTCTCTACTCATCCTCCTGACAAGGAGGTCTATCCTCAGGTTTCTCCTGAGGGCATGACAACTTATGTCATACGACCTAAGCATGTATCCATTCCTTTACGCTTAATCTATTAAGCTTATGTCCATGACACCTTATTTACATGCTTTTTATTAATTTGGTGGAGGATTCCTTAAACCTTATCAACCTTACCCATACCTCAAGAGGGTGAGGAGAAGATAGAAAACCCTAATCCTTAAGGTCCTTAATAGAATTTGAGTTGAGAAGGGATGAACAAGATGAGAGAGTCCTAAAGGAATCTTATTTTGAGTCATATCCTAAGACATCAGCCAGGCAGCCACACAATCTGGGAGTCCTCGTATTCTGACCAGCGGTGCGGAGGAAAATATTGCTAGCCCCCGGAAGTGATCCTTTTCTAGACACCTCAATCTTTCGGACAATCCTCTAATAACTCCCTTGGGTTCTATGGAGTTTGTAAAATTTAATAATTATTAAAGACTAGATGATGAACCTATGCTCTGATATCAATTGTAACAACCCCGTATCCTGGTAACCCCCACTTAAGGAAGACCAAGAGATCATAATTGTTATCTAATAACCCAGATCAAAGGTCCAACAAATAATCAATAATAATTATGAAATTTTACTAACTAAACTGAAAACTGGTATTAAAATAAAACTTTGCATACCTTTTAAAAACTTTGAAAAACTATCTATCCACAACTTGAATTATTCTATCTAATCCTCTTTGTACTTTACTTTTTATTTTCATGATGTGTCACTTTACTGTTTGTGCTTTTCAAACTTGTACCTAAAATGCCGACAAAAAAAACGTCGGTCAGCATATCAAAATATACTGGTATGTGGGGACAACCAAAAGTTTGCACATATGGATAACAATCTAATTATCACAATCAAGTTAATTAACATGCCAATTTATGCTTTTCAGTATGACATTCTCCACTACTTTTGCCCTAACCCTGGCATACCCACCTTAGGGTTTCTTTTACCAATGACTTAAGGCCACCTTCTCATTCCCGAGCTTGGTGCCTGGGGTCACCACTCATGGTGCCCTCTAGTCATACAATATCATAGGCCACCTTCTCATTCCTGAGCTTGGTGCCTGGGGTCACCACTCAGGGTGCCCATTGGTCTACACATATGGGCCTGACCTTTGGCATCATCCATCAGGGTGGCATGTAGGTGCGAGAATACATACTTCTATTATTAATGTGATAATCATAGTGACTTTATGATTTGCAAGTATGAACATCCAAACTGATAATTTGCATTCAATGTGATTAACCATCCGGAAAATCCTCGGGAAACTAAGGTGGTTATTCATAATTAACCACATACCTATTAAGCTGACTTGAATGCAGAAATAACTCAACCAATCAAGAAATCAAGCAATTACACACAGGTTGATCCTGAAAAAGGCATCCAATATATTTCTTATCATGAATCATGGTATTCAAATCTAATAGGCCTAATCGTGCCCTTGGGTTACTAGCCCTTTTTAGGGTTTTGACCTTAATTAGGGTTTCACTTCCTTTTTACCACTTTTACTTTATTTTTATCAAAATATCCATCAAACCCTAATTATCTCAGTTTATTTTCCATTAAGATCTTAAGATCAGATTTGTTTCATAAAAACCCTAATTTTTGGATTATTATATTCTTTCTTCCCTTGTTCCCTCACTTAGGGTTTTTAAGGGTTTTAATCTACATATTAGGTTTAAAACCCTAATCATTACAATTCCATCATCAAAACAGGTTACAATCTATCTTAATCATTAAACCTGTTAATAATGCTCCAATTTACACACTTGCGAGATTAAATCTATTTTCGATCATCAATTTGGATTAACACCCACAAATTAATACCTTTTTACCCACATTAGGTACTTTTGCAAAAAGATACTGATTTAGGTTCCCAAACTATTTTTAATGTGTTCCTTGCATTTTTCTGATCATTTTCATGTATTGATTTCCCTCATCTGAGTTTTCTAGATCAAGATATGATTTTAACAAGAAAATTCCCTTTTCTGATTTATTTGCTAATTTTGCGAAAAACACAGATCGTTTGATCTGTGGTCCACTGGTCCACTTAGGATCCAGCGGACAGGATCATGCGCGCCCCTTTCTCTGCAAATAAAAGAAACAAAGGTCTACACTGACCTTGAAGCGACCAAAGAGGCGAGGGTCAGTTTGGCAATTCCGCGGGATAGCTCCTTCAACCTCGTGCACACACATCGACTCTGGTGGTCAACTCGATCGTTGACTCTGAGCTCTCGACCCTCTTTGCTCACGCCGAACGGCTAGGATGCTCCACCTCCCTTCCTCAAAGTTGACCACAGGTTAAAGTCCACACCACGAGCACGCCAAGACCGCCCCCTTACTCGTCGGACTCCGGCGACGTATGCCACTGAAACAAAGGAGAAGGTCGAGGAGGTCGGAGCAATTGAGGCACAAAGTTGTTCCTTGCAACAATCCGCAGTAATAGGGATAGAAAAAATAGGTGTTGGTGCCCTCGCGCATCCTCCCCTATATATAGGGTCGAGGCAAGCTTGTGAGATTTGGGTGTTTCCCAAAACCTCGACCAATCCTAGTCAAACCAGGGACCTTCCCATGTGGTTTCATCTCCCAAGTCCAAAGGGACTGAAAATAGCTTTGCACATCCATTGGATTGCAAGAAATCCGGGTTGGAAGATCCTCCTATAACCAGCAGAGTCCCAGTTCACGTGGGACTTGACGATGAGCATCTAGCGTGGGATCTTGATCCAACGGATCTTATCGCTCGTGATCATCCAAAGGAAATATATATTTCTTTTAATTCAGAATAATTCCCAAATTGGAGCTAACTTGGAAAATTGATATCTCACAAACCATAACTCATGTTTAACTCAAATTTTAGGGGAACGTTTGTCTTTACATTGTCTAGCTTTGTACAAAATTTGGGAAACAAATTCCAAGGGATGAGAAGGCTTCCTTCTCTCCTAAGTTATTCATTAATTTATTCAAAATTAATTGTTATTTCTTTTCTCTTTGCTATTATCTTGTTATTTTGGGTCCCTTGGACCTCGAGAAATCCCAAAGGCACGGATTCCCATATTGGGGAAAATCTATTTGACTTTATCTTCTTTTAAAAGTCAATTTCTCATATTTCCCTTTTATTAATCAATTTCTTTTCCTTTTTAATTCTCTTTTTAAGGATTTCTCTTTATCTCTCTTATATTTTCCTATTGGAATTCCTTTTAACATTAGGAATCCTTGGGATATGAAAATCCACCTAGGATAACTCAATTATACCTCTTTTCACATATTTTCCACATTTTGTCATTATTTTCAATTTCTTTCTTAATAAGGAAATACTTAATTGGTCTTTTCTTTTCTTATTGAATCCTCTATACAACTTTAGACTCCTTGGGACCCAAGGAACCCAAGAGGCACGAAATCCAACTTTGGATTGTATTCTTTTCCTTCTGGAGGTTTCCATACCTTTCTTTTCTCAAAAACTTAATTATTCATTTACTAATTGAATTTCCTTGTTATTGGGCCCAATAGCCAATAAATCCCACAAAGCAATCATCAAGGCTATTGTAATGAAATTCATGCGTTCAATCAAAAGACATCATTATTTGTTCATTTATCTTTAATATGAGAAATTACATTTCTCAGCAAATGAACCCAAAATTGGGGTTGTAACAGGAAGCATACCCTACAAGAGAAAAAAAAGTTGGAAGTTGTCAACATAAAATGTCGATATTATCACATTAATTGGGATTGAGAATTATTAGGGAAAAGGACAACAAATATAACAAGGCTTCCCATCCAAGAGAAAAGTACCATCCAAGTGGATATCAAAATAATATAAACTTTAATAAGATGATAATAAAATGTTACACCTGCCATTAAACAAAATAAGGTATGCCACAAAGCACACATAAAGATTTAGGGTACGTAGCCCATCAAAAACAATAATTAACCTATATACAAGTGAGATAAATATATCACTAGTGAAATATAAATAAACAATGGGAATTAGGGCACACAACCCATAACCAATAGAATATGTTGCATAAACAAACTCCCAAATATATGAAGGGTGCACAAAATCTAAGTATGAGTAACATAACATCCATCCCAAAACATAACATGGGAAATAACCCAAAAACCAAAGAACTTATATTGCTTTAGGGCTATGAAATAAGAAAGCATGCAATAATAATGTAGAGGCAAGTGGAAGTATTGTAACAAAAATAGAAATGATGAGATTTCCATCACATAAACTGATAATATGAAACATACATTACAAAATTGGACAAATCAGGGTTCCACATTACAATAAGGAATAATTTAGTTCAATTCCACAATTCGGGTTTCGTCTGGAAACAATTTACAATTTTTGAGTCCAACATGAATTATAAATAGTTCAAGAATATCAAGACTCGAATTAATTAAGATTAGACCCAAATAGGTCATCAGGACATGAAAGAGAAAATCAAATATACTATTACCTCATAGAGATTCAAGAGAGAGAAAAATCATATTAATTGCTCAATATGATCAGGGTGAAGCAAGATACATCAACAACGAGAAAAAATAGGTCTACTAAATATAGAATCCAACTTATGCAACAGACCTTAAAATGTGTGTCAACTTGTCAAAGTCCAAAACCTAGATCCAAGTTTGGGTATTTCTTAACCTACAATTGAATTATATATCAAACCATTAATTAACATGTATATTGTAAACCCTAGATTACCTACTCTTACAATTGTATTTAAACTATGAAGTATATTTTATTTAGAGCATAATTTTTATTCCAATGAGTACCTTTGTGTAATTTTCTGATGATTAGGGAATAATTTATGAATTCTAGAAATACAGACCATGAGAAAATGCAATTAAAATGCATATGTAAAATTTTCCACACTTCAACACCCTACGAGGTGGCCCAGTTAGGGGTTGTCAATTTGCCCGGTGAGGCACGTAGATGGATTAGGAGAGAAGATAGAATACCCTTGACCTAAAACTCAAACAAAAATCCACAAGAGGAGCAAAGATGAAATTCACAAATGCTCATCTTCCTCCTTTGATTTCTTTGACAAGAATATATTAGCTCTTCATCAATGCTTGAAGGTGAGATCCCCAACTTAAAAATGTTAATCAATTAACATAGCAAGGCTTCCCTAGAGAGATTGCCAAGGTCAGACAGATCCAATGACCCATGTTTGGGGTGAAGAAGTACAATGACTCAACCACATCAACCTTGAGAAATGAAATGAATAACCAAGGGTCTAGAATGAAATTAGATAAGAAAACATAGCATGATGGGTGTGTGAGATGACATTGCATGGTGAAAAAAAAAATCATAAGAACAAAATTTGAGTAAAACGGTGGAAAAACTTGGAAAATGCCATTGTGGATATCGAAAATAAGGGTGTCGAAGCTAGAATTCAAAAACATAGGTGCTCCTGTTCACACTCGGTAATAACATGTCGGATTTAAAGAGGAGGATTTGAGGAAACTGAATGCAAGCTTTATTGGCTTATGATAGCCAAAACCTCACTGGGAAGGATGAGATGGTCAATGATGTAGATGGGACTCCTGGTGGTGAATCACGCTTCCACAGACCAAATCGAAGGTTAAGAAGAGTCTAAGGAAGCTTGGCGGTGGTTTCTAGGTAGATACATATAGATATTTATATGTGTGGTTGATCTGATGAACTTGACATAACTGAGGAGCTACACACACTTTTGGGCATTTCCAAAATAGGGTAAGAAATTCAATGAGGCAGGGCTTATTGGATTCAAGAAAGAAAAAAGTAACTTGTTAGAAAAAGAATCATGGAAAAAGGCAACATATTGAGGGACAACGAGGCAAGAAAAATCATGCCTTCAAGAATTATTGTGTGCAGAATTAGGAACCCGACGTAGGGTACAAGTCATATCAGGCAGCATCCGATCATGATGGGGCACCTGGCACTAATCCTGCACTAGCGAGAAAACAAAATAGAGCATGACACTAAGATATAACATTAAATACTTGAAATTTTAGGGTCTTTGTTTAATTATTTGTATTTTTCTTTTCTAGACAATTTGAAGGCACATTTTTTATCCATCTAATCATGAGTTTGGTAGGTTACCTACTTGAGGGGTGATGAATCTAATTTTGAAGTTGAATTTCACTTTTAACATCTCTTGATGTGAGAAATACATGACTTGAGGAGAAAGATATCTTTTAATATATTCATGTATTCCTTTATCCAATTTACTTTGAAATTTTGATCGTAACTTTATTTCTTCACCAAAAAGTCATTTGATAAATCTAAAGTCATTACACCATTATATTCTCACTATCATTATAGTATTAGCTTATGCTAAGCAAAACTATATATCCTTCATAGTTAATTCTTTAAGTACACCTATATCATTATTAACGTATACATTACCACATGATTCAACCCCTCTTGTATAAGCTCTAAATTAGTGCTCATTTACATATGTTAAGCATATTAAAGTACATATTAGTATTTTGTTCATATTTATTTTCAACAAATTATTTAATGATCATATTTAAGTCATCATATATTGAAAAAGGTATCATGTATTGGATACTTAAATGAGTTCCCTTACAAATTGAACATCTTTTGGGTTATTAGATCCATTTTATATTTATTATTATATCTTATATTATCTTAATAACTAATGATAATAATGCATCATCAGGGGTTGCTTAGGATAGTTATCCACAAACTAGGGTTTTGTAAACATGATCATTTACATCATTACCATGTTTCATATCTAGATTAGGTCCCATACTTTTGGGTCATAAATTCACTGGTGTTTAATTATCTAAAGCATGGTCACATTTATATATTTGAGTTAGTCATGTAATATATAGTAAAATGTTCACTAGAGTTATAAGAGAGTATATTAGGGTTTACGTGAAACCTTGTTTGGCCAAAACTAAATGATTAAGCATACAAACATCACATTTAAGGGATTAGGGTTTTCTAGAGTTAATATTCTAGGTTTTGGTATCTTACATATACATTATAGCAATTATCTAACACCATTACAAGTCCACTGGACATAGATAAATTGTAGGTACCTACAATAGTGGCGGATACTCTTGATCCATTTTTTACATGTAGCTCCACTTCCTCTTTCTTTAGGGGTCTACTTCTTTTCAGATCATGAATGTTTGAGCATACTAGTAATTGTATAATCTCTTTGTCACAATATCCTGATTGAAATAGAGGCATTGAATTGTCATCCTTCTATTGTTCAGATCTATTTTACATAAACTATAGTATATTGTTCAAGATATTGTGATCTCCATATTATATATCGGGGCACATGTGCATGGACATGCATTTCCATGGTCTTGCTTATCAAGTGGTCAAGTTATCACTCCACAAGAGGGACAACTTCTATCTACATTACTCACAGTAACCCACAAGTGCTATAGTGCACCCAATCACTATGTTTTGGGAAAACCTTATTCATAGATACATTGGTCTATTGGCAAAGTACACAGAACAACATGTGAGTACTGTACTAACTTCACAACTAAGGATCATAGTCACGACTATCACTTTGAGATATGACTCTAGAATGTCATTCATGACTTCCATGTGTCATTCTCAAGGTGGCTCTATCCAATATACCTAATTCTCTAAAAGGTACCTATGTATATCATAGGATATCCAATATCATGACTAAAGAGACATAGTCATCACTCAGCATGCATGCTACTCCTATATACCATTGTTATCCCTCAAAAACTGCAATAATAACTGACTAGGAACATAACAAGAATTTGTGCTCTTAAGTATACATGCGATATTGTTTTAGGTCCTCAACCGAGACCATATGTCATCAAGTCAAAAACTAGTCTTAGGATATTATTAGGCTTATTCATTATCTCAATATTGAAATTAACATAATAAGTGGAATTGCCTTTTGATTATAAAAAAACTCAAATGCAAAATATCCCTTTTACAATCATCACAAGATGACTCTCAAGGAATATAACTAACACTATGAAGGTCACATATCATTGTTTGCCTATGTGCCACACGTGGAAACCTGATATGGACTAAGGTAAGGATGGGAGGGTATTAGAGGTACTAGTAATGTTAAGACCTTACATTGGACAAGCTGTATTGTATCCATTTTTGTTGTAAATTGTTAAATAACACACCAATTCAATCATATCATTAGATGAAGCAAATCAATTTACGAGAAGAATTGATAATTTACAAATATATTTATTAGATATTCACTTAAATGTGCTATATAAGTACATATTTAAATTAAAAGATGGATATTTCACTATTAACCATTCTCGGGATACTACCTCTAGTGGTTTTACTCATATACTTCACATTATAATGATAGAGACATTTTTTTACTTTAGCAATTGACACAGAGAATTTGAAAGTTATTTACTAACAGTTCTTTGTGGTGTTTTTAATGGTGTAATGAAATGGAGCAGTCTGCGACAAGGTAGTATCTTGGGTGGAGAAGGCACGAGCTCCCCAATGAAGGGACCTAGCTTCAAAACCTAGGTTCTATACCTCAAAAATGAATTATCTCCAATGCATAATAGCCCACTATATGATTTAAATGCCTCCTCCTATGTGTGAGTAGCTAAGGGAAGGACGTTGGTTCATTACACCTGAGTGGCTCCTGCTTAAGGCTGGTTTCTACATCATCTAGAAAAAATAGTCTAGTTGGCATTACCCTATGTACAAGCTAATGTAAGTTCATTAGTTCTACCAATTAATTGAATAATTAGAATACCATCCTTTCAATAACCAGTTCATTCCTATGTTATAAGTTTAGTCTATAATAGTGTTACTTGGTTCAATATTTAATATACAAATGTAGCTTGATTAGATTTATATGTTTGAATTCATTATTCATACATGTAAGTCTGAGTAAGTATTGATCTATGCAATGGGAGTTTCAAACCCATTCTCATCTGATGTAAAGTTTGGAATAGATAAATACATAAAATGGTGTATACATTATAGTTGTCACTGTGTACTCTCATTGTCTTAGTATGGATTTGTACTATGCTATTTTAATTATATATAAGATTGATTATTATCTCATAATTGAAGGCATTTCATGTTATCTCATGTATGTGTTGTTGGACAAGAGATGAGATTAATTTCATTACCATGATTTCTATAGTTGGTTTTGATTCACTATTGAAATGACTTATCTAGTCAGTTTTTCTTTAAGGGAAATCAAAAGGGTAATATATCCCATCAGTTCCTTAAAGAAAACTTCCACAAATGTTGAACTGAGAAAATATGGGATGTAGTTTACTTATGTCATTGGTTGTTTCACAAAGAAACCTATGACATAGATCTCATGCTAAAATAAAATTTTGCACAAAATTTTGGGAGGCATTTCATTTGCCTCCCAAAACCTTATGTTGTTGGTTTTTTGAACAACAACTGACAAGATATAGAGCATAACATTGAACGTCTACCTCATCGATGTTGCATACCCAAACCAACAAAAAAGGGGATTGCACCAAACGTCCCGCGAAAAGTATTTCTCCCCCAAATTGGATTTTCTTGACAGCTGTCATGACATAAACCAATGATGTAGGTGTCACACAAACACAACCCATTGCCACACAAAGTGAGATTACTCAAAACATAACTGTAGAAGGCAGAGAAATGAATAGACTATTGGAAAACACTAAAAATAAAAGATGTTTTTGTAAAACTTCCAATACAACAAGAACTTTCACATAAGTCCTTTCATGCCTCAAAGCATGTACAAGTCATGCTATCAACCTGTTACCAAACTATTGTTACAGAACATATATACATGATTCCACCATTTCTGATATACAAAAGGGCACATAAGGAAAGCACGTTCGTGAAGCATCTACAAAACATTCCTGAAGACCCTAGTATACAGGGACGACTCAGACTATATCAACAAGAGACATCTAGCAACACTTCCAACCTTGTCAACTACTGCTCCTCTTGCTACTAATCAACCTTTGTTGCATGATCTCTACCTCTTTATGATCGTCTACCTAAAAAGGGTGTGGGAACCCATGAGGTGAGATTCCAAATATCAGCGGGAGATATAACCCACCACCAACTCTATTATTATCACATATAAGATAAACAAAGCAGCACTAAATCTACAGCTATGTGAAGTAGGTAATGATTATTAACAAGAGGAGCAATTACTGTGGAATTACAAAACATCTTAAAAATTTAAAAGAAATATGAAGAACATGTATATTTACTATCAACAACATTATATAAAAATCAAGCAAGGCCTCATTTGATGTTTCCATATTTTGATACTATACAAGTATACTACACGGCTGATTATGCATTTTATTATGCCCCGAGGATTTGAGTCGTACCACCCAAATCCAACTGACCACTTGATAAGTCAGAATCAGTGCCATACAAGGTCTAATGGAAGAGTCAAAGTCCACGACCTCACCATACCTCTTGGTCATCATAAGAGAAAATACTTTAGAGACACATTGTTCAACTACAACAATGACATATAGTAAATTCAGGGATCAGCTCACGCATGGCCATCCACATATATAATCATAACTAGCCCACCTTGGTGCATGTATGGTGCTAGAAGAACAGGCTCACGTATGGTCATTCTAACAAGAAGGAGTGGCTCACGCATGGCCATCCATACCACAACGAGATCGAATCACGCATGGTCGTCTCACATATCTTGTAGTTAAGGATACAAGGAAGTACTAGATGGGTACCCCACATATTAAAAATATGCCCTCTAAGTTAAACTCATTTCACCATTCAGCAGTTGCTGACACTGAATGGATCTATGGCACAGGGCAAGCTACATGATTAAGTTCCACTTGATTAATTAGGTTATTTAACCATCTTCAACATCAATCAAGTTACAATGTACAACATCTACATAAACAAGGGTATGACACATCACCAGAACATACTGAAGCACATAAGGTGTGACCTCATCACTTCATGTCTTTTGTTAACATGTGTCCATCACAAGGACCACATATCTTAGGGTGACAACCCCTCCTCTCATTACATAGGAAAATTATTTCATTCAAGGCAATAAGCCATCATTAGGTTATAAGACCATTTACCTTATCTTTCAAGAATGTCAACAACACTTTATGCCTCACAGGGCCCATTCAAACAGATCATAACCACCACAACTCATACTTGGCTATGAACATCAATTGGTGTTATCTGCATGGTTAGAAATTGATAATAACAAAGCAATACATCATCAAAACCATCATCTCATAGGACTCATGCCATACATTTTACATCATTAGAATTAGGGTTTCTCTTTACCCGATTAGGGTTTACAAGGTTGGATCAACAACCACCCTTAGATCATCATGTTCATCATCGTCATATGGTATGTTATGAGACATAGGAACATAGCTCTTGTTATCTACATACGACCACCCCATAGGGTATCACATCCTATCATGTGACCCTAGCATCAACATGGTGTATCACAAACACCATCACAAGATATCAGTTAGGGTCACAACATAAGATATCAGGTTTACCCTAGGTGTGTAACATCCCTGACTAGGGTTATGCTTTAACCCTAGGTGTTTTGTTTAAGAAAGACAATTATACAATTGCTCTTATCTTTTGAAAAGTAATTAAGGTTCAAGAGGAACTTATATTTCAATTTTAGTCATTTTTGAATAATGTTGAAACAATGTTTGCTTAGTTTGGACTAAAGTGCAAATTACCCAATGTAAGGGGTTAACTTGCAAATGTTACTTGATAAATGTTCCTCATGTGTTGAAGCATAATGAGAATGAAGATGATGCAGATGTTTGGCTTGGGAAAGCCTGAGTAACAAGAAAGAGTTGATTAAGCAATGTTTATGCATTAAAACCTAGTTTTGGTGCAATGTGAAATTTACCCAAAACTCAGGATTCAATATGCAAATTACCACTTCATAATAGTCCCTAATGTTTCTTGGTATCATGTAGAGAGGGGCATCTCATTGGTATCATTTTTTAGGAAAGAGAATCTTGATATTAAAATAATCAAGATTTAAGCATAATTGGAACTTTACTTCAATTATATGAAAAAAAATAAATATATTAATTGAAGTGCCCTTCAACCAAAATTGAAATGGTTGAAATCCGAGTATGAACTCAGTTCTTTTCCATCTTGATTTAGGTATCGTCATCAATGGTCACATAGTGTTTTTTGTAAGGGAGTATGAAATCACCCCTTTACTAAAAATTTGAAGAATTGACATCCATTCCAAACCGTCTCAGAGGTATGATGGAATGGGCATAAATTTTACAAATTTATTAAACATTGGTATACAAAATACCATTAGAAAGTAGAGAAATAAAAAATAACTGACTGAATTCAATTTCATAAAAGGTTTACAAAATACATCAAATTCTCCCATTAGGGTTTACATCAACACACACAATCAGGATCTAGATAGAGGGAAGTCTAGACTACTACAATCTTGTCTCCAAGTAACATCTCCATCAAATGAGTCCAAGACAAAAGCTAAGATCTTCCTTGTCTTATCCATCACCTTGCTCAACACCTGGGTGGTTGGGAAAGCACCCAGCAAAAGGGAGAGGAAAAAAAGGTATGCGTCAAATAATGAATAAGTACAAGAGAAAAGGAAATCATATGAGATTTGGGAGAATATAAGGTATAAAGGCATCTTCATGCATAATTTTCAGTGGTTATGGAAGAGTAAGACTCATCATAATAGCAAATTTCATGTGTGGAAAGCTTTGCACAATAAGTTACCTACTTCGGATTACTTGAGAAGAAGAGGTATTCCTGTTGTATCTGTCTATTTCTTGTGTATGTCGGAGTATGAGGACACATTTCACATATGTTTTAATTGCAAGTTTACTAAGAAGATCTGGATCAAGGCTGAGAACAGTAACCTTATAGACAAATCTCATGTTAATTGGGATCAGATTTGTACGATGTACCAAAAGAATTCTAGCATTATCAGTCTCCTTATTCTCTATCATGTCTGACTAGAGAGAAACAGAAGAGTTCATGATAACTTAAGTAAAAGTGAGGAGGATGTTTGGAAGATTATTGAAGCCGAGTATAATATTCTCAGAGTTTAGAGGTTGCTTGTCATGTTTGCTCTGATCCTCTATTGTTGTTGGGAGCTCCCCTCTCACTTCTCAGTGATGGTTGAGTTGCTTCCCTCTCACTTCAGTGATGGTAGGGACTTGGTTTCCCTGGTGCTTCTTGTTCTGCTCTGTGATGGTCAAGCCTTGCTCCCCTCTCACTTCAGTGCTACTTGGGTTGTTGGTTTATCCTTTTCTTTTCTGTGATGGTGTTCTGGTTACTGCTGGATAAGTTGTTTGCTAGCTGCTAAAGATCCTCTTGTGACTCTATTTTTGTGCCTAGTTTGGTCTTGGTTGGTTACATAGTTCTTGGTCTCTCTCTTCCTGATCAGCTAGAGTTGGTTTTCGAGTTCTGTTCTGGTTTGACATGGTCCCTCTCACCGATGGTTCTCCTTGCTCTAAGGTGGTTGGTACCCTCTTCATGATCAGTTGGTCGAGTGTTTCTCAGTTTGTTGGTTGTTATATCTTGGTTCTGAGCTGGTTGAGATCTGTCTTTTCCCTTAGGTGTGGTTGAGCTGCTCCTCTATTGCTGCAATGCAGTGATGGTTGAGTCTATAGCCCTGCTTTGGTTGGTTTGCTCCCCTCTCATGGGGTTTATCTATGAAGGTTTAGTCTTCTTATGCAGTGTTGCTCCTGCTTGCTCTGTTGACATGGGTGCTTCCTCTGTTGGTTGAGGAGTTCTCCTGGTTCTGTGTTGTTGTGTTCTCTCTCTTTGATGATCGTGTCTATCTGCTTGCTGCTGGTTGTTTTCTTTGTTGTCTTAGCGTGGACATGGTGTTCTTGGTTCTGTTTGTGGGAGTCTTCTCCTGAGTTGCTGTTGTGCCTTCGGGTTCTATGTCTTGTGTTGCTGTGCTCCCCTCTCACTGAAGATGAGCTGCTTCTTCTTAGAGATGGTTGAGTTTTTTTTAGGGATTTCCCTTGGCTTGTTGTTTACACTGGTTTAGATCGATCTCTTTCAATCTGAAGCTTGTTAGTTCTTCATGTCGAGGATCATAGGTTTTTGATAGGACCCTCTTTTCTCCCCTCTCACTGGTTCCTTCAGTGATGGTTGAGTCTTTTTCTCTGGTTGGTTAATGAGGCGGATCTTTCTTTGCTCTCTCTTTCCCTGAAGATCATTGGATCGTGGCAGGCTGGTTTCTTGTTCCTTTGTAATTATTTTCTTTAGTTTTGGCTATTCTCAGTTTTTGAGAGTGGCAAGTTCTGTACATACACTATAGAAAAGAAATACAAAAAAAGCAACACGAGTTTTACCGACCAAAAAAAAAAGGAAATCATATGAAACATAAATATATTGAATCATCATAAGATGAGAGGGCCAAGAGAATGAGGCACATAACAAATAGATTCTTACCATTACAAAACATATGAGAGGTAGCATGCATGATATTAATTGGACTACATTAACTAAGTAGGATTGAGGCACCTACCGAACCTCAACCTATAGGTGAGGGGAGAATTCATACATTCCCAGTCACCTATCAAATTTTATAGGGGAGGAATAAAACATTCCCCAGGGGAGAATAAGACGTTCCCCAGGGCGATTATTTGCATGCCCTCTGTGGGTGGTTGTACATAAGTACCACTACTATAGTTAAATAGCCAAATAAACCATCATGCTCAAGAAATAGTAAAGTGGCAAGATAAATCATCATATAATTACAACTTGGTGATGGGGTTCCAAGACCCAAGAATAATATTCTGAAACTGATTTATGAGGCAAGTATAGCAAACGATTCAAGAGTATATGAAATAGGGTTTAATAAAGCCTCATTATAGAAAAATAGGTTAAGGCACAATTATTCCCAACTTAAGGTGTAAATGCACATACATAAATAGGGATTGCACATACATAGCACATACCTTTCATTGTGATTCATATTACCCACTTTCATCACTTGATTGAGTCCAATATGATCAATTTTTCCTATTTTCAATTCGTATACATGTATTAGAATGATATATATGCAATAAGGTAGAGAAAACCCATATTTTTACTTTTATAGCAAAACCTCGATTTAGACTATGAAAACATCACCATAGACTTAGGTAGGTTCTTCTAATTAAGAAAACATATAATTTTTCATATTTTGGAGTTACGATGATTAGAGTGTATTTTTGGTGATTTTTAAGTGATTAAATCATTTTATAGAAAACCACCATCGACAAAAATCAAAACCAATACTTGGAAATATTATTATTGAAAATAAAATGTTTTTTTGAATTTAGGACGTATTTTACTTTAGTTTTTGGACAAAGGAATCAAAAGTTATGAATTATTGAAATTCAGCCAATCAGAAACTGACACATCATCAAACCAAACGAGATAAGCAAAGAGAGAGAGGGAGGGAAAACACCATTTGACCTAATATTATAGTTTTAGATTAATAGTTATCCAAACTAGATCTTCTAGAGAAGGTAAACCGGTAAGAAACCAAAACCCTAGATGAACATGGTAAATAGAGATGGAAATCATCGATTTTAAACATAGATGCATGAATTTTAAGCATGTAGCAAGAAATATATGAGAAGTGGGTTATGAAACTCGCCTCTAGGGAAGATAAGAAGGTCCAAACAGCAAAGATCAGATCTTATAAGGTCTGGTTGCTCCAAGCCTAGCTCCTTTCTTGGACAAAGATCACCTTCTCAACTTAGAGGTGATAAACCCTAGCAAAAGAGCATAGAGATGAGGTGTTTTAGGGTTCTAGGTGGGGTTTCACCATGGAATTCTATGGTTACGACCTGTAATAGGGTGTAAGGAAGACTAAAAATATTAAAATAGGGAAGTAAGGGAGGCAACTTACTAGTTTTGGTCGAATTCACCAAGGAGGAGCTTTAGAAACCCTAATAGGGCAATTTGGAAGCCCTATGAGCCTTCTTCACCAAGGTAGGCTCCCTATATTACCTTGGGACAGAAACTTCATGGCCAAATACAGAAGGAACTATTATCTAAGCTAGAGGAAAGAAAAGGAGAGCAAGAGTTTTCGAATTGTGAGTTGGGAAGGGGTATACATGGCTATATATAGAAAGAGGTGAAGCATGAGGAGTCTTAAAGGACTTTGCATGTGTCTTTAGCCTAGGGATTGATGGCCATGCAAGAGGATAGCTCATAGAGGATTCATGCATATCAAAAGTCAGTTCTAAGAGCCCATATATTATTCTAGTCCATCCCCACCATTTTTCAAGAAAGAAATAACCTCATTGGTTGATAGCTTTTAAGGATAAGCATCTTTTTTTTTGAAGACACAACATTCATTACATTAAATCCATACGGCATCTACATGTAAAGGGAGATACACCAACCGAACACAAAATAGTAAAGAGCAAATACAATAACCAGAAACTCATATCGGAACGTGATAAGGACAATGATGTATTGATCTCTCTTCTATATCGCTGACCAAAACAACTTTTTATGAGAGATTCCTTCAACCTGAGATTATATCTGATATAAAGTATATGCTCCAAACCAATGACCGAAGAAGTGCTCACCTTCGCACTTGCTGCCATATAACAAAGAAGCAAAAAAAAGACCTAACATGAAAGGAGGACACAAACCACACGACAACATAGAACCTATAACTCACTAAAGCAACAACACCTACCTAACAACACAACGTCCCACAAAAAAGGACGAGAAACACAACTACCAACGATGAGCACTAAGGTTGCACCAATTAGGAGACCTAGGAAGGAGGCCAACACCCAAGGATGCAGATACAGAGGAAGGACGGCTCATGCGAGTACAAAGGCGGGGAGTAGAGGGTGTTGGGAACTCCACCACCTCTCCCGACCACCACTACGAACAGGGGGCAGAAGACCCACACAAAGCCCAAAACCCAGCTTCCTCCTCCTCTTCCTGGAGCACCAAGGGGTGCCCGAGCCCACTGTCCGCCCAAGAAGGAACCCAAGGCACGACACGACCAACCAATGACCACAGAAAACTCCTACAGGCAGAGACTAGAAAACGACCCGCCGCCAGGAAGCAGACCCGAAGGAGAAGCCTCCAGCCTTCCGCCTCACTATCCCCTGCGATCGGCTTCCACAATTAGAATCGTGGTTGAAGAAAGCACCTATTTGTTGGTGTCGAGATGATCTGCAGGCCAGAGCCCTAACGCCTAAACACCAACGGGAGGCAAAGGAGGAGAGGTAGCAGGACAAAGAGGAGCCGAGCTCCACCGAGCACCACCACCAGCAGACGCGGGTTGAAGGAGAGGCATGGGGGGAGAGGGCGGCGCACGCCGGCAGCCCAGCCCCTCCCCCAAGCCAAAACGGGAGGCACGTAGATGGATTAGGTGAGAAGATAGAATACCCTTGACCTAAAACTCAAACAAAAATCCACAAGAGGAGCAAAGATGAAATTCACAAATGCTCATCTTCCTCCTTTGATTTCTTTGACAAGAATATATTAGCTTTTCATCAATGCTTGAAGGTGAGATCCCCAACTTAAAAATGTTAATCAATTAACATAGCAAGGCTTCCCTAGAGAGATTGCCAAGGTCAGACAGATCCAATGACCCATGTTTGGGGTGAAGAAGTACAATGACTCAACCACATCAACCTTGAGAAATGAAATGAATAACCAAGGGTCTAGAATGAAATTAGATAAGAAAACATAGCATGATGGGTGTGTGAGATGACATTGCATGGTGAAAAAAAAATCATAAGAACAAAATTCGAGTAAAACGGTGGAAAAACTTGGAAAATGCCATTGTGGATATCGAAAATAAGGGTGTCGAAGCTAGAATTCAAAAACATAGGTGCTCCTGTTCACACTCGGTAATAACATGTCGGATTTAAAGAGGAGGATTTGAGGAAACTGAATGCAAGCTTTATTGGCTTATGATAGCCAAAACCTCACTGGGAAGGATGAGATGGTCAATGATGTAGATGGGACTCCTGGTGGTGAATCACGCTTCCACAGACCAAATCGAAGGTTAAGAAGAGTCTAAGGAAGCTTGGCGGTGGTTTCTAGGTAGATACATATAGATATTTATATGTGTGGTTGATCTGATGAACTTGACATAACTGAGGAGCTACACACACTTTTGGGCATTTCCAAAATAGGGTAAGAAATTTGATGAGGCAGGGCTTATTGGATTCAAGAAAGAAAAAAGTAACTTGTTAGAAAAAGAATCATGGAAAAAGGCAACATATTGAGGGACAACGAGGCAAGCAAAATCATGCCTTCAAGAATTATTGTGTGCAGAATTAGGAACCCGACGTAGGGTACAAGTCATATCAGGCAGCATCCGATCATGATGGGGCACCTGGCACTAATCCTGCACTAGCGAGAAAACAAAATAGAGCATGACACTAAGATATAACATTAAATACTTGAAATTTTAGGGTCTTTGTTTAATTATTTGTATTTTTCTTTTCTAGACAATTTGAAGGCACATTTTTTATCCATCTAATCATGAGTTTGGTAGGTTACCTACTTGAGGGGTGATGAATCTAATTTTGAAGTTGAATTTCACTTTTAACATCTCTTGATGTGAGAAATACATGACTTGAGGAGAAAGATATCTTTTAATATATTCATGTATTCCTTTATCCAATTTACTTTGAAATTTTGATCGTAACTTTATTTCTTCACCAAAAAGTCATTTGATAAATCTAAAGTCATTACACCATTATATTCTCACTATCATTATAGTATTAGCTTATGCTAAGCAAAACTATATATCCTTCATAGTTAATTCTTTAAGTACACCTATATCATTATCAACTTATACATTACCACATGATTCAACCCCTCTTGTATAAGCTCTAAATTAGTGCTCATTTACATATGTTAATCATATTAAAGTACATATTAGTATTTTGTTCATATTTATTTTCAACAAATTATTTAATGATCATATTTAAGTCATCATATATTGAAAAAGGTATCATGTATTGGATACTTAGATGAGTTCCCTTACAAATTGAACATCTTTTGGGTTATTAGATCCATTTTATATTTATTATTATATCTTATATTATCTTAATAACTAATGATAATAATGCATCATCAGGGGTTGCTTAGGATAGTTATCCACAAACTAGGGTTTTGTAAACATGATCATTTACATCATTACCATGTTCCATATCTAGATTAGGTCCCATACTTTTGGGTCATAAATTCACTGGTGTTTAATTATCTAAAGCATGGTCACATTTATATATTTGAGTTAGTCATGTAATTTATAGTAAAATGTTCACTAGAGTTATAAGAGAGTATATTAGGGTTTACGTGAAACCTTGTTTGGCCAAAACTAAATGATTAAGCATACAAACATCACATTTAAGGGATTAGGGTTTTCTAGAGTTAATATTCTAGGTTTTGGTATCTTACATATACATTATAGCAATTATCTAACACCATTACAAGTCCACTGGACATAGATAAATTGTAGGTACCTACAATAGTGGCGGCTACTCTTGATCCATTTTTTACATGTAGCTCCACTTCCTCTTTCTTTAGGGGTCTACTTCTTTTCAGATCATGAATGTTTGAGCATACTAGTAATTGTATAATCTCTTTGTCACAATATCCTGATTGAAATAGAGGCATTGAATTGTCATCCTTCTATTGTTCAGATCTATTTTACATAAACTATAGTATATTGTTCAAGATATTGTGATCTCCATATTATATATCGGGGCACATGTGCATGGACATGCATTTCCATGGTCTTGCTTATCAAGTGGTCAAGTTATCACTCCACAAGAGGGACAACTTCTATCTACATTACTCACAGTAACCCACAAGTGCTATAGTGCACCCAATCACTATGTTTTGGGAAAACCTTATTCATAGATACATTGGTCTATTGGCAAAGTACACAGAACAACATGTGGGTACTGTACTAACTTCACAACTAAGGATCATAGTCACGACTATCACTTTGAGATATGACTCTAGAATGTCATTCATGACTTCCATGTGTCATTCTCAAGGTGGCTCTATCCAATATACCTAATTCTCTAAAAGGTACCTATGTATATCAGAGGATATCCAATATCATGACTAAAGAGACATAGTCATCACTCAGCATGCATGCTACTCCTATATACCATTGTTATCCCTCAAAAACTGCAATAATAACTGACTAGGAACATAACAAGAATTTGTGCTCTTAAGTATACATGCGATATTGTTTTAGGTCCTCAACCGAGACCATATGTCATCAAGTCAAAAAATAGTCTTAGGATATTATGAGGCTTATTCATTATCTCAATATTGAAATTAACATAATAAGTGGAATTGCCTTTTGATTATAAAAAAACTCAAATGCAAAATATCCCTTTTACAATCATCATAAGATGACTCTCAAGGAATATAACTAACACTATGAAGGTCACATATCATTGTTTGCCTATGTGCCACACGTGGAAACCTGATATGGACTAAGGTAAGGATGGGAGGGTATTAGAGGTACTAGTAATGTTAAGACCTTACATTGGACAAGCTGTATTGTATCCATTTTTGTTGTAAATTGTTAAATAACACACCAATTCAATCATATCATTAGATGAAGCAAATCAATTTACGAGAAGAATTGATAATTTACAAATATATTTATTAGATATTCACTTAAATGTGCTATATAAGTACATATTTAAATTAAAAGATGGATATTTCACTATTAACCATTCTCGGGATACTACCTCTAGTGGTTTTACTCATATACTTCACATTATAATGATAGAGACATTTTTTTACTTTAGCAATTGACACAGAGAATTTGAAAGTTATTTACTAACAGTTCTTTGTGGTGTTTATAATGGTGTAATGAAATGGAGCAGTCTGCGACAAGGTAGTATCTTGGGTGGAGAAGGCACGAGCTCCCCAATGAAGGGACCTAGCTTCAAAACCTAGGTTCTATACCTCAAAAATGAATTATCTCTCATGCATAACAGCCCACTATATGATTTAAATGCCTCCTCCTATGTGTGAGTAGCTAAGGGAAGGACGTTGGTTCATTACACCTGAGTGGCTCCTGCTTAAGGCTGGTTTCTACATCATCTAGAAAAAATAGTCTAGTTGGCATTACCCTATGTACAAGCTAATGTAAGTTCATTAGTTCTTCCAATTAATTGAATAATTAGAATACCATCCTTTCAATAACCAGTTCATTCCTATGTTATAAGTTTAGTCTATAATAGTGTTCCTTGGTTCAATATTTAATATACAAATGTAGCTTGATTAGATTTATATGTTTGAATTCATTATTCATACATGTAAGTCTGAGTAAGTATTGATCTATGCAATGGGAGTTTCAAACCCATTCTCATCTGATGTAAAGTTTGGAATAGATAAATACATAAAATGGTGTATACATTATAGTTGTCACTGTGTACTCTCATTGTCTTAGTATGGATTTGTACTATGCTATTTTAATTATATATAAGATTGATTATTATCTCATAATTGAAGGCATTTCATGTTATCTCATGTATGTGTTGTTGGACAAGAGATGAGATTAATTTCATTACCATGATTTCTATAGTTGGTTTTGATTCACTATTGAAATGACTTATCTAGTCAGTTTTTCTTTAAGGGAAATCAAAAGGGTAATATATCCCATCAGTTCCTTATAGAAAACTGCCACAAATGTTGAACTGAGAAAATATGGTATGTAGTTTACTTATGTCATTGGTTGTTTCACAAAGAAACCTATGACATAGATCTCATGCTAAAATAAAATTTTGCTCAAAATTTTGGGAGGCAACAAAACCTTATGCTGTTGGTTTTTTGAACAACAACTGACAAGATATAGAGCATAACATTGAACGTCTACCTCATCGATGTTGCATACCCAAACCAACAAAAAAGGGGATTGCACCAAACGTCCCGCGAAAAGTATTTCTCCCCCAAATTGGATTTTCTTGACAGCTGTCATGACATAAACCAATGATGTAGGTGTCACACAAACACAACCCATTGCCACACAAAGTGAGATTACTCAAAACATAACTGTAGAAGGCAGAGAAATGAATAGACTATTGGAAAACACTAAAAAAAAAAAATGTTTTTGTAAAACTTCCAATACAACAAGAACCTTCACATAAGTCCTTTCATGCCTCAAAGCATGTACAAGGCATGCTATCAACCTGTTACCAAACTATTGTTACAGAACATATATACATGATTCCACCATTTCTGATATACAAAAGGGCACATAAGGAAAGCACGTTCGTGAAGCATCTACAAAACATTCCTGAAGACCCTATTATACAGGGACGACTCAGACTATATCAACAAGAGACATCTAGCAACACTTCCAACCTTGTCAACTACTGCTCCTCTTGCTACTAATCAACCTTTGTTGCATGATCTCTACCTCTTTATGATCGTCTACCTAAAAAGGGTGTGGGAACCCATGAGGTGAGATTCCAAATATCAGCGGGAGATATAACCCACCACCAACTCTATTATTATCACATATAAGATAAACAAAGCAGCACTAAAGCTACAGCTATGTGAAGTAGGTAATGATTATTAACAAGAGGAGCAATTACTGTGGAATTACAAAACATATTAAAAATTTAAAAGAAATATGAAGAACATGTATATTTACTATCAACAACATTATATAAAAATCAAGCAAGGCCTCATTCGATGTTTCCATATTTTGATACTATACAAGTATACTACACGGCTGATTATGCATTTTATTATGCCCCGAGGATTTGAGTCGTACCACCCAAATCCAACTGACCACTTGATAAGTCAGAATCAGTGCCATACAAGGTCTAATGGAAGAGTCAAAGTCCACGACCTCACCATACCTCTTGGTCATCATAAGAGAAAATACTTTAGAGACACATTGTTCAACTACAACAATGACATATAGTAAATTCAGGGATCAGCTCACGCATGGCCATCCACATATATAATCATAACTAGCCCACCTTGGTGCATGTATGGTGCTAGAAGAACAGGCTCACGTATGGTCATTCTAACAAGATGGAGTGGCTCACGCATGGCCATCCATACCACAACGAGATCGAATCATGCATGGTCGTCTCACATATCTTGTAGTTAAGGATACAAGGAAGTACTAGATGGGTACCCCACATATTAAAAATATGCCCTCTAAGTTAAACTCATTTCACCATTCAGCAGTTGCTGACACTGAATGGATCTATGGCACAGGGCAAGCTACATGATTAAGTTCCACTTGATTAATTAGGTTATTTAACCATCTTCAACATCAATCAAGTTACAATGTACAACATCTACATAAACAAGGGTATGACACATCACCAGAACATACTGAAGCACATAAGGTGTGACCTCATCACTTCATGTCTTTTTTTAACATGTGTCCATCACAAGGACCACATATCTTAGGGTGACAACCCCTCCTCTCATTACTTAGGAAAATTATTTCATTCAAGGCAATAAGCCATCATTAGGTTATAAGACCATTTACCTTATCTTTCAAGAATGTCAACAACACTTTATGCCTCACAGGGCCCATTCAAATAGATCATAACCACCACAACTCATACTTGGCTATGAACATCAATTGGTGTTATCTGCATGGTTAGAAACTGATAATAACAAAGCAATACATCATCAAAACCATCATCTCATAGGACTCATGCCATACATTTTACATCATTAGAATTAGGGTTTCTCTTTACCCGATTAGGGTTTACAAGGTTGGATCAACAACCACCCTTAGATCATCATGTTCATCATCGTCATATGGTATGTTATGAGACATAGGAACATAGCTCTTGTTATCTACATACGACCACCCCATAGGGTATCACATCCTATCATGTGACCCTAGCATCAACATGGTGTATCACAAACACCATCACAAGATATCAGTTAGGGTCACAACATAAGATATCAGGTTTACCCTAGGTGTGTAACATCCCTGACTAGGGTTATGCTTTAACCCTAGGTGTTTTGTTTAAGAAAGACAATTATACAATTGCTCTTATCTTTTGAAAAGTAATTAAGGTTCAAGAGGAACTTATATTTCAATTTTAGTCATTTTTGAATAATGTTGAAACAATGTTTGCTTAGTTTGGACTAAAGTGCAAATTACCCAATGTAAGGGGTTAACTTGCAAATGTTACTTGATAAATGTTCCTCATGTGTTGAAGCATAATGAGAATGAAGATGATGCAGAGGTTTGGCTTGGGAAAGCCTGAGTAACAAGAAAGAGTTGATTAAGCAATGTTTATGCATTAAAACCTAGTTTTGGTGCAATGTGAAATTTACCCAAAACTCAGGATTCAATATGCAAATTACCACTTCATAATAGTCCCTAATGTTTCTTGGTATCATGTAGAGAGGGGCATCTCATTGGTATCATTTTTTAGGAAAGAGAATCTTGATATTAAAATAATCAAGATTTAAGCATAATTGGAACTTTACTTCAATTATATGAAAAAAAATAAATATATTAATTGAAGTGCCCTTCAACCAAAATTGAAATGGTTGAAATCCGAGTATGAACTCAGTTCTTTTCCATCTTGATTTAGGTATCGTCATCAATGGTCACATAGTGTTTTTTGTAAGGGAGTATGAAATCACCCCTTTACTAAAAATTTGAAGAATTGACATCCATTCCAAACCGTCTCAGAGGTATGATGGAATGGGCATAAATTTTACAAATTTATTAAACATTGGTATACAAAATACCATTAGAAAGTAGAGAAATAAAAAATAACTGACTGAATTCAATTTCATAAAAGGTTTACAAAATACATCAAATTCTCCCATTAGGGTTTACATCAAGACACACAATCAGGATCTAGATAGAGGGAAGTCTAGACTACTACAATCTTGTCTCCAAGTAACATCTCCATCAAATGAGTCCAAGACAAAAGCTAAGATCTTCCTTGTCTTATCCATCACCTTGCTCAACACCTGGGTGGTTGGGAAAGCACCCAGCAAAAGGGAGAGGAAAAAACGGTATGCGTCAAATAATGAATAAGTACAAGAGAAAAGGAAATCATATGAGATTTGGGAGAATATAAGGTATAAAGGCATCTTCATGCATAATTTTCAGTGGTTATGGAAGAGTAAGACTCATCATAATAGCAAATTTCATGTGTGGAAAGCTTTGCACAATAAGTTACCTACTTCGGATTACTTGAGAAGAAGAGGTATTCTTGTTGTATTTGTCTATTTCTTGTGTATGTCGGAGTATGAGGACACATTTCACATATGTTTTAATTGCAAGTTTACTAAGAAGCTCTGGATCAAGGTTGAGAACAGTAACCTTATAGACAAATCTCATGTTAATTGGGATCAGATTTGTATGATGTACCAAAAGAATTCTAGCATTATCAGTCTCCTTATTCTCTATCATGTCTGACTAGAGAGAAACAGAAGAGTTCCTGATAACTTAAGTAAAAGTGAGGAGGATGTTTGGAAGATTATTGAAGCCGAGTATAATATTCTCAGAGTTTAGAGGTTGCTTGTCATGTTTGCTCTGATCCTCTGTTGTTGTTGGGAGCTCCCCTCTCACTTCTCAGTGATGGTTGAGTTGCTTCCCTCTCACTTCAGTGATGGTAGGGACTTGGTTTCCTTGGTGCTTCTTGTTCTACTCTGTGATGGTCAAGCCTTGCTCCCCTCTCACTTCAGTGCTACTTGGGTTGTTGGTTTATCCTTTTCTTTTCTGTGATGGTGTTCTGGTTACTGCTGGATAAGTTGTTTGCTAGCTGCTAAAGATCCTCTTATGACTCTATTTTTGTGCCTAGTTTGGTCTTGGTTGGTTACATAGTTCTTGGTCTCTCTCTTCCTGATCAGCTAGAGTTGGTTTTTGAGTTCTGTTCTGGTTTGACATGGTCCCTCTCACCGATGGTTCTCCTTGCTCTGAGGTGGTTGGTACCCTCTTCATGATCAGTTGGTCGAGTGTTTCTCAGTTTGTTGGTTGTTATATCTTGGTTCTGAGCTGGTTGAGATCTGTCTTTTCCCTTAGGTGTGGTTGAGCTGCTCCCCTATTGCTGCAATGCAGTGATGGTTGAGTCTATAGCCCTGCCTTGGTTGGTTTGCTCCCCTCTCATGGGGTTTATCTATGAAGGTTTAGTCTTCTTATGCAGTGTTGCTCCTGCTTGATCTGTTGACATGGGTGCTTCCTCTGTTGGTTGAGGAGTTCTCCTGGTTCTGTGTTGTTTTGTTCTCTCTCTTTGATGATCGTGTCTATCTGCTTGCTGCTGGTTGTTTTCTTTGTTGTCTTAGCGTGGACATGGTGTTCTTGGTTCTGTTTGTGGGAGTCTTCTCCTGAGTTGCTATTGTGCCTTCGGGTTCTATGTCCTGTGTTGCTATGCTCCCCTCTCACTGAAGATGAGCTGCTTCTTCTTAGAGATGGTTGAGTTTTTTTTAGGGATTTCCCTTGGCTTGTTGCTTACACTGGTTTAGATCAATCTCTTTCAATCTGAAGCTTGTTAGTTCTTCATGTCGAGGATCATAGGTTGTTGATAGGACCCTCTTTTCTCCCCTCTCACTGGTTCCTTCAGTGATGGTTGAGTCTTTTTCTCTGGTTGGTTAATGAGGCGGATCTTTCTTTGCTCTCTCTTTCCCTGAAGATCATTGGATCGTGGCAGGCTGGTTTCTTGTTCCTTTGTAATTATTTTCTTTAGTTTTGGCTATTCTCAGTTTTTGAGAGTGGCAAGTTCTGTACAGACACTATAGAAAAGAAATACAAAAAAAGCAACACGAGTTTTACCGACCAAAAAAAAAGGAAATCATATGAAACATAAATATATTGAATCATCATAAGATGAGAGGGCCAAGAGAATGAGGCACATAACAAACAGATTCTTACCATTACAAAACATATGAGAGGTAGCATGCATGATATTAATTGGACTACATTAACTAAGTAGGATTGAGGCACCTACCGAACCTCAACCTATAGGTGAGGGGAGAATTCATACATTCCCAGTCACCTATCAAATTTTATAGGGGAGGAATAAAACATTCCCCAGGGGAGAATAAGACGTTCCCCATGGTGATTATTTGCATGCCCTCTGTGGGTGGTTGTACATAAGTACCACTACTATAGTTAAATAGCCAAATAAACCATCATGCTCAAGAAATAGTAAAGTGGCAAGATAAATCATCATATAATTACAACTTGGTGATGGGGTTCCAAGACCCAAGAATAATATTCTGAAACTGATTTATGAGGCAAGTATAGCAAACGATTCAAGAGTATATGAAATAGGGTTTAATAAAGCCTCATTATAGAAAAATAGGTTAAGGCACAATTATTCCCAACTTAAGGTGTAAATGCACATACATAAATAGGAATTGCACATACATAGCACATACCTTTCATTGTGATTCATATTACCCACTTTCATCACTTGATTGAGTCCAATATGATCAATTTTTCCTATTTTCAATTCGTATACATGTATTAGAATGATATATATGCAATAAGGTAGAGAAAACCCATATTTTTACTTTTTATAGCAAAACCTCGATTTAGACTATGAAAACATCACCATAGACTTAGGTAGGTTCTTCTAATTAAGAAAACATATAATTTTGCATATTTTGGAGTTACGATGATTAGAGTGTATTTTTGGTTATTTTTAAGTGATTAAATCATTTTATAGAAAACCACCATCGACAAAAATCAAAACCAATACTTGGAAATATTATTATTGAAAATAAAATGTTTTTTTTGAATTTAGGACGTATTTTACTTTAGTTTTTGGACAAAGGAATCAAAAGTTATGAATTATTGAAATTCAGCCAATCAGAAACTAACACATCATCAAACCAAACGAGATAAGCAAAGAGAGAGAGGGAGGGAAAACACCATTTGACCTAATATCATAGTTTTAGATTAATAGTTATCCAAACTAGATCTTCTAGAGAAGGTAAACCGGTAAGAAACCAAAACCCTAGATGAACATGGTAAATAGAGATGGAAATCATCGATTTTAAACATAGATGCATTAATTTTAAGCATGTAGCAAGCAATATATGAGAAGTGGGTTATGAAACTCGCCTCTAGGGAAGATAAGAAGGTCCAAACAGCAAAGATCAGATCTTATAAGGTCTGGTTGCTCCAAGCCTAGCTCCTTTCTTGGACAAAGATCACCTTCTCAACTTAGAGGTGATAAACCCTAGCAAAAGAGCATAGAGATGAGGTGTTTTAGGGTTCTAGGTGGGGTTTCACCATGGAATTCTATGGTTACGACCTGTAATAGGGTGTAAGGAAGACTAAAAATATTAAAATAGGGAAGTAAGGGAGGCAACTTACTAGTTTTGGTCGAATTCACCAAGGAGGAGCTTTAGAAACCCTAATAGGGCAATTTGGAAGCCCTATGAGCCTTCTTCACCAAGGTAGGCTCCCTATATTACCTTGGGATAGAAACTTCATGGCCAAATACAGAAGGAACTGTTATCTAAGCTAGAGGAAAGAAAAGGAGACCAAGAGTTTTCGAATTGTGAGTTGGGAAGGGGTATACATGGCTATATATAGAAAGAGGTGAAGCATGAGGAGTCTTAAAGGACTTTCCATTTGTCTTTAGCCTAGGGATTGATGGCCATGCAAGAGGATAGCTCATAGAGGATTCATGCATATCAAAAGTCAGTTCTAAGAGCCCATATATTATTCTAGTCCATCCCCACCATTTTTCAAGAAAGAAATAACCTCATTGGTTGATAGCTTTTAAGGATAAGCATCTTTTTTTTTGAAGACACAACATTCATTACATTAAATCCATACGGCATCTACATGTAAAGGGAGATACACCAACCGAACACAAAATAGTAAAGAGCAGATACAATAACCAGAAACTCATATCGGAACGTGATAAGGACAATGATGTATTGATCTCTCTTCTATATCGCTGACCAAAACAACTTTTTATGAGAGATTCCTTCAACCTGAGATTATATCTGATATAAAGTATATGCTCCAAACCAATGACCGAAGAAGTGCTCACCTTCGCACTTGCTGCCATATAACAAAGAAAAAAAAAAAAAGACCTAACATGAAAGGAGGACACAAACCACACGACAACATAGAACCTATAACTCACTAAAGCAACAACACCTACCTAACAACACAACGTCCCACAAAAAAGGACGAGAAACACAACTACCAACGATGAGCACTAAGGTTGCACCAATTAGGAGACCCAGGAAGGAGGCCAACACCCAAGGATGTAGATACAGAGGAAGGACGGCTCATGCGAGTACAAAGGCGGGGAGTAGAGGGTGCTGGGAACTCCACCACCTCTCCCGACCACCACTACGAACAGGGGGCAGAAGACCCACACAAAGCCCAAAACCCAGCTTCCTCCTCCTCTTCCTGGAGCACCAAGGGGTGCCCGAGCCCACTGTCCACCCAAGAAGGAACCCAAGGCACGACACGACCAACCAATGACCACAGAAAACTCCTACAGGCAGAGACTAGAAAACGACCCGCCGCCAGGAAGCAGACCCGAAGGAGAAGCCTCCAGCCTTCCGCCTCACTATCCCCTGCGATCGGCTTCCACAATTAGAATCGTGGTTGAAGAAAGCACCTATTTTTTGGTGTCGAGACAATCTGCAGGCCAGAGCCCTAACGCCTAAACACCAACGGGAGGCAAAGGAGGACAGGTAGCAGGACAAAGAGGAACCGAGCTCCACCGAGCGCCACCACCAGCAGACGCGGGTTGAAGGAGAGGCCTGGGGGGAGGGGGAGAGGGCGGCGCACGCCGGCAGCCCAGCCCCTCCCCCAAGCCAAAACGGGGGCACCGCTGAAACCTAAATCGCCACAGTGGTGAAGGGAGCTTAAGGATAAGCATCTTTATAAAGAGGGTAATCCCTATAATGCCCTTGGAAAGAAATACCATCAAACCAAGGTGAAACTAGGTTCTCCAATGGTTTCAAATCTTTTTAATGGTAAGGGAATGTCTACGGATTAAAATTCAGGAGATAATTTGCAAAGAAAACCTCCCAATTGGGTAAATTGCATAAAAGTCTAGAATGTACCTAAAATTGCAGAACTTGCACAAACAACATTCAAATCAAACCAAATTTGAAACTTAGCCTCATTTTATGTTTTCAAATCATATCAAAAAGTTATATTAAGGTTTATAGCACTTAATTATGGTAATTAAGCTTTCATTGAGGTATTTGTGCATAAACCCTTATATTGGTACAATTAGTGAATAAATGTTCACTAAACCACTATAAATTCCACTAATTAAACATAAATGACATAAAGGATAGAAATGAGAGGGAAACTTGGGAAAAAGGTTTACATGGAGATTAAATCTAAGATTCATTATGTTACAACACTCCATCCCTTTAAAGGGATTTCGTCCTCGAAATCTCAAGCAAAAAGAGAAGGGTGAGTACGTAACATTTCATCTCTCAACTCCCAAGTGGTTTATTCCAGACCATGATATTTCCACAAAACTTTTACTAGCTCAATCTCTTTGTTCTTCAGATACTTTACTTGGGAGTCAAGAATCTTCATAGGTAGCTCTTCATAGGTCAGATTCTCATGTATCTCCAAAGGCTCAACGGTAAGCACATGAGATGAGTCCTTCACATACTTCTTCAGCACAGAGACATGGAACACATTATGAATCTTATCATAGGAAGGAGGTAAGGCTAAGCGGTATGCACAGTCTCCAACCTTATCTAAGATTTCAAATGGTCCAACAAAGCGGGGACTCAACTTGCCTTTAACTTTAGATCTAGCAATAGAACGGATAGGCTTGATCTTCAGAAATGCATAGTCACCCATTAGGAAGTTAACATCAGACCTCTTCTTGTTAGCATACATCTTCTGTCGGTCTTGAGCAACTTTCATGTGTTTCTTTATCAAATGCACCTTTTCTATCATCATTTGCATGTCATCAGTCTTCACTAGAGAACGTTCACCGAAATCATCCCAATGCAAAGGTGAACGACATGGTCTACCATAGAGAGCTTCAAAAGGTGGCATACCAATACTAGCTTGGTAGCTATTATTGAGATACCGATCCCATGCACCACCCCAATCCATCACACAAGCACGAAGCAAGTCCTCTAGAATCTGAACTGTTCTCTCAGATTGACCATCAGTCTGTGGGTGGTAAGCAGTATTGAAACACAAGTCAGTACCCATCTCCTCCTGAATCTGACCCCATAAATGAGAAGTAAACTTTGGGTCACGATCAGAAACTATTACCTCAGGTACTCCATGCAGGCATACGATCCACTCAACGTATAACTGAGCCATATCTGCAACTTTGTAATTGGCTTTGAAAGGCAAGAAATGAGCAGATTTTCTAAGCCGATCAATAACCACCCAAATAGAATCATAACCTTTCTTGGACTTGGGGAAACCAGTAACGAAGTCCATTGTGATTTTCTCCCACTTCCATTCTGGAATTTCAAGAGGATGAAGAAGACCACTAGGTCGTTGATGTTCGATCTTGACTTGCTGACATGTCAAGCACTTCGCGACGAATAGAGCTATATCATTCTTCATGTTCTTCCACCAGAAGCTTCGTTGTAAGTCCTTATACATCTTTGTTGTGCCAGGATGAATAGTGTACTTGGACCCATGAGCTTCACTCAGAACCTTCTGTCTCATATCACCAACATTAGGAACCCACAACCTTTTTTTGAAGCGGACAACACCATCCACTCCAATAGAGAAGTCAGATTGTGGTTTTTCAGTTAAAGCTTTCATCTCCTCAATCTCAGAACTCTCCAACTATGCAGCCATGACTTCTGAGATCCAGGTTGGTGTAATGGTCAAGCTGGCCATATGAACACACAACTTGTCTTCATCCGCTGATTCAACAAGTTGAGGTCTCCATCTAGCCATATGTTCAAGGTTTTCCCATACTGAACATCTCAAAGCAGCACAAACAGTATCCTTCTTGCGACTTAAAGCATCAGCTATGACATTCGCTTTACCAGGATGATAGGTAATGGTGAAGTCATAATCTTTAAGATATTCCATCAACCTACATTGTCACAAGTTCATATCCTTCTGATTCAACAGATATCTCAGACTCTTGTGATCAGAAAAGACTTCAAACTTTTCACCATAGAGATAGTGTCGCCAGATCTTCAAAGCATGAACTATGGCAGCAAGCTCCAAATCATGTGTAGGCCAATTATCTTCATTATGTTTCAACTGTCCAGAAGCATAGGTGATCACCTTTTTGTCTTACATCAAAACACACCCTAAGCCTTGTTTAGACGTGTCGGTGTAGATGACATAGGGTATGCCCTCAACAGGAAAAGCAAGCACGGGAGCATAAGTCAGGCTCTTCTTCAACTTATGAAAACTGTTCTCACATTCTGGTGTCCAAGAGAACTTGACCTCCTTTCACATCAGCTTGGTTAAAGGCAAGGCCAACTCAGAGAAGTTCTTGATAAACTTTCGATAGTAACTTGCTAAGCCAAGGAAACTATGGATCTTTGAGGGATTCTTTGGAGCTTTCCAATTGGTCACAACTTCTACCTTTGCAGGATCAACAGCTATATGTCTGGTAGAAATCACATGATCCAGAAACATCACTTCCTTTATCCAGAACTCACACTTTGAGAATTTTACATAGAGTTGATTTTCTCGTAGTGTGTTGAGTACAATCCACAGATGCTCGCGATGTTGTTCTAATGTCTCAGAATAAACCAAAATGTCATCGATAAACACCACCACAAACTTGTCAAGGTATGGGCGGAACACTCGGTTCATCAAGTCCATGAAGGCAGCAGGGGCATTTGTCAAGCCGAAAGGCATGACCATGAATTCGTAATGCCCATATCGAGTTCTGAACGCCGTCTTCGGTACATCATTATCCTTCACGCACATTTGGTAGTAGCCACTTTGTAGATCCATCTTGGAGAACACAGTGGCTGACTTTAGCTGGTCGAACAAGTCGTCGATGTGAGGCAAAGGATAACGATTATTCGCCGTCACTTGGTTAAGCATGTTGTGGTCCATACACATCTGCATCGAACCATCCTTCTTCTTTACGAATAGGACAGGGGCTCCCTAGGGTGAAACACTGGGGCGGATGAAGCCCATGTTGAGAAGCTCTTCTAGCTGCTTCTTTAATTTGGCAAGCTCAACAGGGGCCAAACGGTAAGGTGGCTTCGATATTGGTGAAGTTCCGGGTACAATCTCGATGGAGAACTCCACCTCCTGAGTTGGTGGCAAACCAGGTAACTCCTTGGGAAATACGTCTAGGAAGTCCTTCACCACATCTATGCAGTCAAGAGAAGGAGGTGTAGCCTCGAGGACTATAGAGGCTAAGAAACCTCTACACCCTTACAAGACTAGCTTTTTAGCTTTGATGGTGGAAATAACAAATTTCCGATCTTGTCGCTTCCTACCCTTGACACACAATCTTCCCTCAATAGGATGTGACAAACTAACCTTTGATTCTTCACAAAACAAAATAGCTTTGTACCTCTTCAACCAATCCATTCCCAGGATGACATCAAATGTAGTCATGTCGAGCAAGATGAAATCTGAGGGAAACATTATACCAGATATACAGAGGTCCATGGCTAGGGGTTTTTACATCTAATATATGATCCATATACTCAGATTCTATTTCTAACATAGAAGTAAGCTAACATGATATGAAGGTATTGGATGAGCCACAATCAAATAGTGCATTTATAGGATGCATATTAAGATGCAAGGTACCTTCAATAACTTCATTATCTTCGCCTGCTTCCTCAGCATTGAGAGCAAACACTCTCCCATTCCTCCTATCTGCTAGCGGTCGCCTCAGGTTCTGGTTGTTGTTGTTGTTATTATTCTGCAAAGGTGGATTCTGCCTTGGTTGTTGTGGCTGTTGGGCATTATTCTGTCCTTGCTGGAAACGGGGGCAGAGTGGTCGGATATGCCCAACTTGGCCACATTCATGGTAGGTCAGAGGAGGCCAGTTGTCTCTACGAGCAGGTGCATTGTTGGCAGGACATCTCCCTAGAGGATGGTGACGAGAGCACCTATTGCACCGATCACATCCGCGATTCTCATTCTGGGTAGGGTTCTTCCTCTTGTTGTTGCTATATCCATTTCTGTGTCCATAGGATTGGAATCCTGGGTAGGACTCGATGTCCATGGCCGTATCCACCATCTTTTGGAAGGTGAGTGGAATTTGTGGAATAAGACTTCGACCCACTTGGTAGTTTAGGCCCTCCAAGAATAATGTTGCCCTTCTCTCGACTCCAAGGTCAGTGGCATAGCGTTCCAGAAGTAGGAACTGTTGGATGTAGTCAGCTACACTCATGCTTCCCTGCCTGAGGCTGTAGAACTCAGCTTCCTTCTTCCTCAAGAAGGCAGGACAGATGTACTTCTCCCTGAAGAGCTTGAGGAACTGGTCCCACTCCATGGTAGAGGTGTCTCGAGTGCAGGCGACACCATTCCACCAGACACGTGCCGGTCCGTCAAGCACATACCTCACGAACTGAACTTTTTGGTGAGGAGGGCATGCCATACCCTTGAAGGTCCGATCTAAAGCCAACACCCAGTCATCATCTTTATCCACCATTTTGTATTCACTTTCACCTTTGAAGTAGGGTGGATGCATCTTTATAAAGTCAGTGAGGGTGAACTCCCTCGACTTGTTGGCATTGGCAGCCACTGTGTGAAGTTGCCCCATCAAGGTGGAGAGCACCTAGCGCAGCATTTCCAGCTCTTGCTCTGGAGTGAAGGAGGGGGTGCCTGGAGTAGCAGGGTTGACCACACTATGGCCAGTAGGAGTCACATGAGTGTTTTCCACATTGGAGTCATTAGGGTTTGACTCCTTTCCCTTGATCCTACTGTCGAACAAGTCACCTATCCTGAAAGGTAGGGTTAATATGTTAAGTTCCCAGGAGTATTTGAATCATAGATGAAAAAGAATAGAAGCATAGATGAGAAAAGAATATCTAGAATGCTATTGCCTAAAAGCATACTATTTTGGGCAATTCGTATCATCTCAGGCCAGGACGGTATCATATGGGCACGGGAGTCCTCGTAAACCAAGCTAGTGGTGTGGAGGAAAATATTGCCAGTCCCCAAAACCCTAATCCATTCTAGACACCTTTGCCTCAACTTCATGCCCTAATACTTTCCTAAAGGCTCTAATACCATGCTGTAAGGGAGTGTGAAATCACCCCTTTACTAAAAATTTGAAGAATTGACATCCATTCCAAACCTTCTCAGAGGTATGATGGAATGGGCATAAATTTTCCAAATTTATTAAACATTAGTATACAAAAGACCATTAGAAAGTAGCGGAATAAAAAATAACTGACTTAATTCAATTTCATAAAAGGTTTACAAAATACATCAAATTCTCCCATTAGGGTTTACATCAAGACACACAATCAGGATCTAGATAGAGGGAAGTCTAGACTACTACAATCTTGTCTCCAAGTAACATCTCCATCAAATGAGTCCAAGACAAAAGCTAAGATCTTCCTTGTCTTATCCATCACCTTGCTCAACACCTGGGTGGTTGGGAAAGCACCCAGCAAAAGGGAGAGGAAAAAAAGGTATGCGTCAAATAATGAATAAGTACAAGAGAAAAGGAAATCATATGAGATTTGGGAGAATATAAGGTATAAAGGCATCTTCATGCATAATTTTCAGTGGTTATGGAAGAGTAAGACTCATCATAATAGCAAATTTCATGTGTGGAAAGCTTTGCACAATAAGTTACCTACTTCGGATTACTTGAGAAGAAGAGGTATTCTTGTTGTATCTGTCTATTTCTTGTGTATGTCGGAGTATGAGGACACATTTCACATATGTTTTAATTGCAAGTTTACTAAGAAGCTCTGGATCAAGGCTGAGAACAGTAACCTTATAGACAAATCTCATGTTAATTGGGATCAGATTTGTACGATGTACCAAAAGAATTCTAGCATTATCAGTCTCCTTATTCTCTATCATGTCTGACTAGAGAGAAACAAAAGAGTTCATTATAACTTAAGTAAAAGTGAGGAGGATGTTTGGAAGATTATTGAAGCCGAGTATAATATTCTCAGAGTTTAGAGGTTGCTTGTCATGTTTGCTCTGATCCTCTGTTGTTGTTGGGAGCTCCCCTCTCACTTCTCAGTGATGGTTGAGTTGCTTCCCTCTCACTTCAGTGATGGTAGGGACTTGGTTTCCTTGGTGCTTCTTGTTCTGCTCTTTGATGGTCAAGCCTTGCTCCCCTCTCACTTCAGTGCTACTTGGGTTGTTGGTTTATCCTTTTCTTTTCTGTGATGGTGTTCTGGTTACTGCTGGATAAGTTGTTTGCTAGCTGCTAAAGATCCTCTTGTGACTCTATTTTTGTGCCTAGTTTGGTCTTGGTTGGTTACATAGTTCTTGGTCTCTCTCTTCCTGATCAGCTAGAGTTGGTTTTTGAGTTCTGTTCTGGTTTGACATGGTCCCTCTCACCGATGGTTCTCCTTGCTCTGAGGTGGTTGGTACCCTCTTCATGATCAGTTGGTCGAGTGTTTCTCAGTTTGTTGGTTGTTATATCTTGGTTCTGAGCTGGTTGAGATCTGTCTTTTCCCTTAGGTGTGGTTGAGATGCTCCCCTATTGCTGCAATGCAGTGATGGTTGAGTCTATAGCCCTGGCTTGGTTGGTTTGCTCCCCTCTCATGGGGTTTATCTATGAAGGTTTAGTCTTCTTATGCAGTGTTGCTCCTGCTTGCTCTGTTGACATGGGTGCTTCCTCTGTTGGTTGAGGAGTTCTCCTGGTTCTGTGTTGTTGTGTTCTCTCTCTTAGAAAACCCATATTTTTACTTTTTATAGCAAAACCTCGATTTAGATTATGAAAACATCACCATAGACTTAGGTAGGTTCTTCTAATTAAGAAAACATATAATTTTGCATATTTTAGAGTTACGATGATTAGAGTGTATTTTTGGTGATTTTTAAGTGATTAAATCATTTTATAGAAAACCACCATCGACAAAAATCAAAACCAATACTTGGAAATATTATTATTGAAAATAAAATGTTTTTTTGAATTTAGGACGTATTTTACTTTAGTTTTTGGACAAAGGAATCAAAAGTTATGAATTATTGAAATTCGGCCAATCAGAAACTGACACATCATCAAACCAAACGAGATAAGCAAAGAGAGAGAGGGAGGGAAAACACCATTTGACCTAATATCATAGTTTTAGATTAATAGTTATCCAAACTAGATCTTCTAGAGAAGGTAAACCGGTAAGAAACCAAAACCCTAGATGAACATGGTAAATAGAGATGGAAATCATCGATTTTAAACATAGATGCATGAATTTTAAGCATGTAGCAAGCAATATATGAGAAGTGGGTTATGAAACTCGCCTCTAGGGAATATAAGAAGGTCCAAACAGCAAAGATCAGATCTTATAAGGTCTGGTTGCTCCAAGCCTAGCTCCTTTCTTGGACAAAGATCACCTTCTCAACTTAGAGGTGATAAACCCTAGCAAAAGAGCATAGAGATGAGGTGTTTTAGGGTTCTAGGTGGGGTTTCACCATGGAATTCTATGGTTACGACCTGTAATAGGGTGTAAGGAAGACTAAAAATATTAAAATAGGGAAGTAAGGGAGGCAACTTACTAGTTTTGGTCGAATTCACCAAGGAGGAGCTTTAGAAACCCTAATAGGGCAATTTGGAAGCCCGATGAGCCTTCTTCACCAAGGTAGGCTCCCTATATTACCTTGGGACAGAAACTTCATGGCCAAATACAGAAGGAACTATTATCTAAGCTAGAGGAAAGAAAAGGAGAGCAAGAGTTTTCGAATTGTGAGTTGGGAAGGGGTATACATGGCTATATATAGAAAGAGGTGAAGCATGAGGAGTCTTAAAGGACTTTCCATGTGTCTTTAGCCTAGGGATTGATGGCCATGCAAGAGGATAGCTCATAGAGGATTCATGCATATCAAAAGTCAGTTCTAAGAGCCCATAGATTATTCTAGTCCATCCCCACCATTTTTCAAGAAAGAAATAACCTCATTGGTTGATAGCTTTTAAGGATAAGCATCTTTTTTTTTTGAAGACACAACATTCATTACATTAAATCCATACGGCATCTACATGTAAAGGGAGATACACCAACCGAACACAAAATAGTAAAGAGCAGATACAATAACCAGAAACTCATATCGGAACATGATAAGGACAATGATGTATTGATCTCTCTTCTATATCGCTGACCAAAACAACTTTTTATGAGAGATTCCTTCAACCTGAGATTATATCTTATATAAAGTATATGCTCCAAACCAATGACCGAAGAAGTGCTCACCTTCGCACTTGCTGCCATATAACAAAGAAGCAAAAAAAAAGACCTAACATGAAAGGAGGACACAAACCACACGACAACATAGAACCTATAACTCACTAAAGCAACAACACCTACCTAACAACACAACGTCCCACAAAAAAGGACGAGAAACACAACTACCAACGATGAGCACTAAGGTTGCACCAATTAGGAGACCCAGGAAGGAGGCCAACACCCAAGGATGCAGATACAGAGGAAAGACGGCTCATGCGAGTACAAAGGCAGGGAGTAGAGGGTGCTGGGAACTCCACCACCTCTCCCGACCACCACTACGAACAGGGGGCAGAAGACCCACACAAAGCCCAAAACCCAACTTCCTCCTCCTCTTCCTGGAGCACCAAGGGGTGCCCGAGCCCACTGTCTTCCCAAGAAGGAACCCAAGGCACGACACGACCAACCAATGACCACAGAAAACTCCTACAGGCAGAGACTAGAAAACGACCCGCCGCCAGGAAGCAGACCCGAAGGAGAAGCCTCCAGCCTTCCGCCTCACTATCCCCTGCGATCGGCTTCCACAATTAGAATCGTGGTTGAAGAAAGCACCTATTTGTTGGTGTCGAGACGATCTGCAGGCCAGAGCCCTAACGCCTAAACACCAACGGGAGGCAAAGGAGGACAGGTAGCAGGACAAAGAGGAGCCGAGCTTCACCGAGCGCCACCACCAGCAGACGCGGGTTGAAGGAGAGGCCTGGGGGGAGAGGGCGGCGCATGCCGGCAGCCCATCCCCTCCCCCAAGCCAAAACGGGAGCACCGCTGAAACCTAAATCGCCACAGTGGTGAAGGGAGCTTAAGGATAAGCATATTTATAAAGAGGGTAATCCCTATAATGCCCTTGGAAAGAAATACCATCAAACCAAGGTGAAACTAGGTTCTCCAATGGTTTCAAATCTTTTTAATGGTAAGGGAATGTCTACGGATTAAAATTCAGGAGATAATTTGCAAAGAAAACCTCCCAATTGGGTAAATTGCATAAAAGTCTAGAATGTACCTAAAATTGCAGAACTTGCACAAACAACATTCAAATCAAACCAAATTTGAAACTTAGCCTCATTTTATGTTTTCAAATCATATCAAAAAGTTATATTAAGGTTTATAGCACTTAATTATGGTAATTAAGCTTTCATTGAGGTATTTGTGCATAAACCCTTATATTGGTACAATTAGTGAATAAATGTTCACTAAACCACTATAAATTCCACTAATTAAACATAAATGACATAAAGGATAGAAATGAGAGGGAAACTTGGGGAAAAGGTTTACATGGAGATTAAATCTAAGATTCATTATGTTACAACACTCCATCCCTTTAAAAGGATTTCGTCCTCGAAATCTCAAGCAAAAAGAGAAGGGTGAGTACGTAACATTTCATCTCTCAACTCCCAAGTGGTTTATTCCAGAGCATGATATTTCCACAAAACTTTTACTAGCTCAATCTCTTTGTTCTTCAGCTACTTTACTTGGGAGTCAAGAATCTTCATAGGTAGCTCTTCATAGGTCAGATTCTCATGTATCTCTAAAGGCTCAACGGTAAGCACATGAGATGAGTCCTTCACATACTTCTTCAGCACAGAGACATGGAACACATTATGAATCTTATCATAGGAAGGAGGTAAGGCTAAGCGGTATGCACAGTCTCCAACCTTATCTAAGATTTCAAATGGTCCAACATAGCGGGGACTCAACTTGCCTATAACTTTAGATCTAGCAATAGAACGGATAGGCTTGATCTTCAGAAATGCATAGTCACCCATTAGGAAGTTAACATCAGACCTCTTCTTGTTAGCATACATCTTCTGTCGGTCTTGAGCAACTTTCATGTGTTTCTTTATCAACTGCACCTTTTCTATCATCATTTGCATGTCATCGGTCTTCACTAGAGAACGTTCACCGAAATCATCCCAATGCAAAGGTGAACGACATGGTCTACCATAGAGAGCTTCAAAAGGTGGCATACCAATACTAGATTGGTAGCTATTATTGAGATACCGATCCCATGCACCACCCCAATCCATCACACAAGCACGAAGCAAGTCCTCTAGAATCTGAACTGTTCTCTCAGATTGACCATCAGTCTGTGGGTGGTAAGCAGTATTGAAACACAAGTCAGTACCCATCTCCTCCTGAATCTGACCCCATAAATGAGAAGTAAACTTTGGGTCACGATCAGAAACTATTACCTCAGGTACTCCATGCAGGCATACGATCCACTCAACGTATAACTGAGCCATATCTGCAACTTTGTAATTGGCTTTGAAAGGCAAGAAATGAGCAGATTTTCTAAGCCGATCAATAACCACCCAAATGGAATCATAACCTTTCTTGGACTTGGGGAAACCAGTAACGAAGTCCATTGTGATTTTCTCCCACTTCCATTCTGGAATTTCAAGAGGATGAAGAAGACCACTAGGTCGTTGATGTTCGATCTTGACTTGCTGACATGTCAAGCACTTCGCGACGAATAGAGCTATATCATTCTTCATGTTCTTCCACCAGAAGCTTCGTTGTAAGTCCTTATACATCTTTGTTGTGCCAGGATGAATAGTGTACTTGGACCCATGAGCTTCACTCAGAACCTTCTGTCTCATATCACCAACATTAGGAACCCACAACCTTTTTTTGAAGCGGACAACACCATCCACTCCAATAGAGAAGTCAGATTGTGGTTTTTCAGTTAAAGCTTTCATCTCCTCAATCTCAGAACTCTCCAACTATGCAGCCATGACTTCTGAGATCCAGGTTGGTGTAATGGTCAAGCTGGCCATATGAACACACACCTTGTCTTCATCCGCTGATTCAACAAGTTGAGGTCTCCATCTAGCCATATGTTCAAGGTTTTCCCATACTGAACATCTCAAAGCAGCACAAACAGTATCCTTCTTGCGACTTAAAGCATCAGCTATGACATTCGCTTTACCAGGATGATAGGTAATGGTGAAGTCATAATCTTTAAGATATTCCATCAACCTACATTGTCACAAGTTCATATCCTTCTGATTCAACAGATATCTCAGACTCTTGTGATCAGAAAAGACTTCAAACTTTTCACCATACAGATAGTGTCGCCAGATCTTCAAAGCATGAACTATGGCAGCAAGCTCCAAATCATGTGTAGGCCAATTATCTTCATTATGTTTCAACTGTCCAGAAGCATAGGCGATCACCTTTTTGTCTTACATCAAAACACACCCTAAGCCTTGTTTAGACGTGTCGGTGTAGATGACATAGGGTATGCCCTCAACAGGAAAAGCAAGCACGGGAGCATAAGTCAGGCTCTTCTTCAACTTATGAAAACTGTTCTCACATTCTGGTGTCCAAGAGAACTTGACCTCCTTTCACATCAGCTTGGTTAAAGGCAAGGCCAACTCAGAGAAGTTCTTGATAAACTTTCGATAGTAACTTGCTAAGCCAAGGAAACTATGGATCTTTGAGGGATTCTTTGGAGCTTTCCAATTGGTCACAACTTCTACCTTTGCAGGATCAACAGCTATATGTCTGGTAGAAATCACATGATCCAGAAACATCACTTCCTTTATCCAGAACTCACACTTTGAGAATTTTACATAGAGTTGATTTTCTCGTAGTGTGTTGAGTACAATCCACAGATGCTCGCGATGTTGTTCTAATGTCTCAAAATAAACCAAAATGTCATCGATAAACACCACCACAAACTTGTCAAGGTATGGGCGGAACACTCGGTTCATCAAGTCCATGAAGGCAGCAGGGGCATTTGTCAAGCCGAAAGGCATGACCATGAATTCGTAATGCCCATATCGAGTTCTGAACGCCGTCTTCGGTACATCATTATCCTTCACGCACATTTGGTAGTAGCCACTTTGTAGATCCATCTTGGAGAACACAGTGGCTGACTTTAGCTGGTCGAACAAGTCGTCGATGTGAGGCAAAGGATAACGATTATTCGCCGTCACTTGGTTAAGCATGTTGTGGTCCATACACATCTGCATCGAACCATCCTTCTTCTTTACGAATAGGACAGGGGCTCCCTAGGGTGAAACACTGGGGCGGATGAAGCCCATGTTGAGAAGCTCTTCTAGCTGCTTCTTTAATTTGGCAAGCTCAACAGGGGCCAAACGGTAAGGTGGCTTCGATATTGGTGAAGTTCCGGGTACAATCTCGATGGAGAACTCCACCTCCTGAGTTGGTGGCAAACCAGGTAACTCCTTGGGAAATACGTCTGGGAAGTCCTTCACCACATCTATGCAGTCAAGAGAAGGAGGTGTAGCCTCGAGGACTATAGAGGCTAAGAAACCTCTACACCCTTACAAGACTAGCTTTTTAGCTTTGATGGTGGAAATAACAAATTGCCGATCTTGTCGCTTCCTACCCTTGACACACAATCTTCCCTCAATAGGATGTGACAAACTAACCTTTGATTCTTCACAAAACAAAATAGCTTTGTACCTCTTCAACCAATCCATTCCCAGGATGACATCAAATGTAGTCATGTCGAGCAAGATGAAATCTGAGGGAAACATTATACCAGATATACAGAGGTCCATGGCTAGGGGTTTTTACATCTAATATATGATCCATATACTCAGATTCTATTTCTAACATAGAAGTAAGCTAACATGATATGAAGGTATTGGATGAGACAGAATCAAATAGTGCATTTATAGGATGCATATTAAGATGCAAGGTACCTTCAATAACTTCATTATCTTCGCCTGCTTCCTCAGCATTGAGAGCAAACACTCTCCCATTCCTCCTATCTGCTAGCGGTCGCCTCAGGTTCTGGTTGTTGTTGTTGTTATTATTCTGCAAAGGTGGATTCTGCCTTGGTTGTTGTGGCTGTTGGGCATTATTCTGTCCTTGCTGGAAACGGGGGCAGAGTGGTCGGATATGCCCAACTTGGCCACATTCATGGTAGGTCAGAGGAGGCCAGTTGTCTCTACGAGCAGGTGCATTGTTGGCAGGACATCTCCCTAGAGGATGGTGACGAGAGCACCTATTGCACCGATCACATCCGCGATTCTCATTCTGGGTAGGGTTCTTCCTCTTGTTGTTGCTATATCCATTTCTGTGTCCATAGGATTGGAATCCTGGGTAGGACTCGATGTCCATGGCCGTATCCACCATCTTTTGGAAGGTGAGTGGAATTTGTGGAATAAGACTTCGACCCACTTGGTAGTTTAGGCCCTCCAAGAATAATGTTGCCCTTCTCTCGACTCCAAGGTCAGTGGCATAGCGTTCCAGAAGTAGGAACTGTTGGATGTAGTCAGCTACACTCATGCTTCCCTGCCTGAGGCTGTAGAACTCAGCTTCCTTCTTCCTCAAGAAGGCAGGACAGATGTACTTCTCCCTGAAGAGCTTGAGGAACTGGTCCCACTCCATGGTAGAGGTGTCTCGAGTGCAGGCGACACCATTCCACCAGACACGTGCCGGTCCGTCAAGCACATACCTCACGAACTGAACTTTTTGGTGAGGAGGGCATGCCATACCCTTGAAGGTCCGATCTAAAGCCAACACCCAGTCATCATCTTTATCCACCATTTTGTATTCACTTTCACCTTTGAAGTAGGGTGGATGCATCTTTATAAAGTCAGTGAGGGTGAACTCCCTCGACTTGTTGGCATTGGCAGCCACTGTGTGAAGTTGCCCCATCAAGGTGGAGAGCACCTAGCGCAGCATTTCCAGCTCTTGCTCTGGAGTGAAGGAGGGGGTGCCTGGAGTAGCAGGGTTGACCACACTATGGCCAGTAGGAGTCACATGAGTGTTTTCCACATTGGAGTCATTAGGGTTTGACTCCTTTCCCTTGATCCTACTGTCGAACAAGTCACCTATCCTGAAAGGTAGGGTTAATATGTTAAGTTCCCAGGAGTATTTGAATCATAGATGAAAAAGAATAGAAGCATAGATGAGAAAAGAATATCTAGAATGCTATTGCCTAAAAGCATACTATTTTGGGCAATTCGTATCATCTCAGGCCAGGACGGTATCATATGGGCACGGGAGTCCTCGTAAACCAAGCTAGTGGTGTGGAGGAAAATATTGCCAGTCCCCAAAACCCTAATCCATTCTAGACACCTTTGCCTCAACTTCATGCCCTAATACTTTCCTAAAGGCTCTAATACCATGCTGTAAGGGAGTGTGAAATCACCCCTTTACTAAAAATTTGAAGAATTGACATCCATTCCAAACCTTCTCAGAGGTATGATGGAATGGGCATAAATTTTCCAAATTTATTAAACATTAGTATACAAAAGACCATTAGAAAGTAGCGGAATAAAAAATAACTGACTTAATTCAATTTCATAAAAGGTTTACAAAATACATCAAATTCTCCCATTAGGGTTTACATCAAGACACACAATCAGGATCTAGATAGAGGGAAGTCTAGACTACTACAATCTTGTCTCCAAGTAACATCTCCATCAAATGAGTCCAAGACAAAAGCTAAGATCTTCCTTGTCTTATCCATCACCTTGCTCAACACCTGGGTGGTTGGGAAAGCACCCAGCAAAAGGGAGAGGAAAAAAAGGTATGCGTCAAATAATGAATAAGTACAAGAGAAAAGGAAATCATATGAGATTTGGGAGAATATAAGGTATAAAGGCATCTTCATGCATAATTTTCAGTGGTTATGGAAGAGTAAGACTCATCATAATAGCAAATTTCATGTGTGGAAAGCTTTGCACAATAAGTTACCTACTTCGGATTACTTGAGAAGAAGAGGTATTCTTGTTGTATCTGTCTATTTCTTGTGTATGTCGGAGTATGAGGACACATTTCACATATGTTTTAATTGCAAGTTTACTAAGAAGCTCTGGATCAAGGCTGAGAACAGTAACCTTATAGACAAATCTCATGTTAATTGGGATCAGATTTGTACGATGTACCAAAAGAATTCTAGCATTATCAGTCTCCTTATTCTCTATCATGTCTGACTAGAGAGAAACAAAAGAGTTCATTATAACTTAAGTAAAAGTGAGGAGGATGTTTGGAAGATTATTGAAGCCGAGTATAATATTCTCAGAGTTTAGAGGTTGCTTGTCATGTTTGCTCTGATCCTCTGTTGTTGTTGGGAGCTCCCCTCTCACTTCTCAGTGATGGTTGAGTTGCTTCCCTCTCACTTCAGTGATGGTAGGGACTTGGTTTCCTTGGTGCTTCTTGTTCTGCTCTGTGATGGTCAAGCCTTGCTCCCCTCTCACTTCAGTGCTACTTGGGTTGTTGGTTTATCCTTTTCTTTTCTGTGATGGTGTTCTGGTTACTGCTGGATAAGTTGTTTGCTAGCTGCTAAAGATCCTCTTGTGACTCTATTTTTGTGCCTAGTTTGGTCTTGGTTGGTTACATAGTTCTTGGTCTCTCTCTTCCTGATCAGCTAGAGTTGGTTTTTGAGTTCTGTTCTGGTTTGACATGGTCCCTCTCACCGATGGTTCTCCTTGCTCTGAGGTGGTTGGTACCCTCTTCATGATCAGTTGGTCGAGTGTTTCTCAGTTTGTTGGTTGTTATATCTTGGTTCTGAGCTGGTTGAGATCTGTCTTTTCCCTTAGGTGTGGTTGAGCTGCTCCCCTATTGCTGCAATGCAGTGATGGTTGAGTCTATAGCCCTGGCTTGGTTGGTTTGCTCCCCTCTCATGGGGTTTATCTATGAAGGTTTAGTCTTCTTATGCAGTGTTGCTCCTGCTTGCTCTGTTGACATGGGTGCTTCCTCTGTTGGTTGAGGAGTTCTCCTGGTTCTGTGTTGTTTTGTTCTCTCTCTTAGAAAACCCATATTTTTACTTTTTATAGCAAAACCTCGATTTAGATTATGAAAACATCACCATAGACTTAGGTAGGTTCTTCTAATTAAGAAAACATATAATTTTGCATATTTTGGAGTTACGATGATTAGAGTGTATTTTTGGTGATTTTTAAGTGATTAAATCATTTTATAGAAAACCACCATCGACAAAAATCAAAACCAATACTTGGAAATATTATTATTGAAAATAAAATGTTTTTTTGAATTTAGGACGTATTTTACTTTAGTTTTTGGACAAAGGAATCAAAAGTTATGAATTATTGAAATTCGGCCAATCAGAAACTGACACATCATCAAACCAAACGAGATAAGCAAAGAGAGAGAGGGAGGGAAAACACCATTTGACCTAATATCATAGTTTTAGATTAATAGTTATCCAAACTAGATCTTCTAGAGAAGGTAAACCGGTAAGAAACCAAAACCCTAGATGAACATGGTAAATAGAGATGGAAATCATCGATTTTAAACATAGATGCATGAATTTTAAGCATGTAGCAAGCAATATATGAGAAGTGGGTTATGAAACTCGCCTCTAGGGAATATAAGAAGGTCCAAACAGCAAAGATCAGATCTTATAAGGTCTGGTTGCTCCAAGCCTAGCTCCTTTCTTGGACAAAGATCACCTTCTCAACTTAGAGGTGATAAACCCTAGCAAAAGAGCATAGAGATGAGGTGTTTTAGGGTTCTAGGTGGGGTTTCACCATGGAATTCTATGGTTACGACCTGTAATAGGGTGTAAGGAAGACTAAAAATATTAAAATAGGGAAGTAAGGGAGGCAACTTACTAGTTTTGGTCGAATTCACCAAGGAGGAGCTTTAGAAACCCTAATAGGGCAATTTGGAAGCCCGATGAGCCTTCTTCACCAAGGTAGGCTCCCTATATTACCTTGGGACAGAAACTTCATGGCCAAATACAGAAGGAACTATTATCTAAGCTAGAGGAAAGAAAAGGAGAGCAAGAGTTTTCGAATTGTGAGTTGGGAAGGGGTATACATGGCTATATATAGAAAGAGGTGAAGCATGAGGAGTCTTAAAGGACTTTCCATGTGTCTTTAGCCTAGGGATTGATGGCCATGCAAGAGGATAGCTCATAGAGGATTCATGCATATCAAAAGTCAGTTCTAAGAGCCCATAGATTATTCTAGTCCATCCCCACCATTTTTCAAGAAAGAAATAACCTCATTGGTTGATAGCTTTTAAGGATAAGCATCTTTTTTTTTGAAGACACAACATTCATTACATTAAATCCATACGGCATCTACATGTAAAGGGAGATACACCAACCGAACACAAAATAGTAAAGAGCAGATACAATAACCAGAAACTCATATCGGAACATGATAAGGACAATGATGTATTGATCTCTCTTCTATATCGCTGACCAAAACAACTTTTTATGAGAGATTCCTTCAACCTGAGATTATATCTGATATAAAGTATATGCTCCAAACCAATGACCGAAGAAGTGCTCACCTTCGCACTTGCTGCCATATAACAAAGAAGCAAAAAAAAAGACCTAACATGAAAGGAGGACACAAACCACACGACAACATAGAACCTATAACTCACTAAAGCAACAACACCTACCTAACAACACAACGTCCCACAAAAAAGGACGAGAAACACAACTACCAACGATGAGCACTAAGGTTGCACCAATTAGGAGACCCAGGAAGGAGGCCAACACCCAAGGATGCAGATACAGAGGAAAGACGGCTCATGCGAGTACAAAGGCAGGGAGTAGAGGGTGCTGGGAACTCCACCACCTCTCCCGACCACCACTACGAACAGGGGGCAGAAGACCCACACAAAGCCCAAAACCCAACTTCCTCCTCCTCTTCCTGGAGCACCAAGGGGTGCCCGAGCCCACTGTCTTCCCAAGAAGGAACCCAAGGCACGACACGACCAACCAATGACCACAGAAAACTCCTACAGGCAGAGACTAGAAAACGACCCGCCGCCAGGAAGCAGACCCGAAGGAGAAGCCTCCAGCCTTCCGCCTCACTATCCCCTGCGATCGGCTTCCACAATTAGAATCGTGGTTGAAGAAAGCACCTATTTGTTGGTGTCGAGACGATCTGCAGGCCAGAGCCCTAACGCCTAAACACCAACGGGAGGCAAAGGAGGACAGGTAGCAGGACAAAGAGGAGCCGAGCTTCACCGAGCGCCACCACCAGCAGACGCGGGTTGAAGGAGAGGCCTGGGGGGAGAGGGCGGCGCATGCCGGCAGCCCATCCCCTCCCCCAAGCCAAAACGGGAGCACCACTGAAACCTAAATCGCCACAGTGGTGAAGGGAGCTTAAGGATAAGCATATTTATAAAGAGGGTAATCCCTATAATGCCCTTGGAAAGAAATACCATCAAACCAAGGTGAAACTAGGTTCTCCAATGGTTTCAAATCTTTTTAATGGTAAGGGAATGTCTACGGATTAAAATTCAGGAGATAATTTGCAAAGAAAACCTCCCAATTGGGTAAATTGCATAAAAGTCTAGAATGTACCTAAAATTGCAGAACTTGCACAAACAACATTCAAATCAAACCAAATTTGAAACTTAGCCTCATTTTATGTTTTCAAATCATATCAAAAAGTTATATTAAGGTTTATAGCACTTAATTATGGTAATTAAGCTTTCATTGAGGTATTTGTGCATAAACCCTTATATTGGTACAATTAGTGAATAAATGTTCACTAAACCACTATAAATTCCACTAATTAAACATAAATGACATAAAGGATAGAAATGAGAGGGAAACTTGGGAAAAAGGTTTACATGGAGATTAAATCTAAGATTCATTATGTTACAACACTCCATCCCTTTAAAAGGATTTCGTCCTCGAAATCTCAAGCAAAAAGAGAAGGGTGAGTACGTAACATTTCATCTCTCAACTCCCAAGTGGTTTATTCCAGACCATGATATTTCCACAAAACTTTTACTAGCTCAATCTCTTTGTTCTTCAGCTACTTTACTTGGGAGTCAAGAATCTTCATAGGTAGCTCTTCATAGGTCAGATTCTCATGTATCTCTAAAGGCTCAACGGTAAGCACATGAGATGAGTCCTTCACATACTTCTTCAGCACAGAGACATGGAACACATTATGAATCTTATCATAGGAAGGAGGTAAGGCTAAGCGGTATGCACAGTCTCCAACCTTATCTAAGATTTCAAATGGTCCAACATAGCGGGGACTCAACTTGCCTATAACTTTAGATCTAGCAATAGAACGGATAGGCTTGATCTTCAGAAATGCATAGTCACCCATTAGGAAGTTAACATCAGACCTCTTCTTGTTAGCATACATCTTCTGTCGGTCTTGAGCAACTTTCATGTGTTTCTTTATCAACTGCACCTTTTCTATCATCATTTGCATGTCATCGGTCTTCACTAGAGAACGTTCACCAAAATCATCCCAATGCAAAGGTGAACGACATGGTCTACCATAGAGAGCTTCAAAAGGTGGCATACCAATACTAGATTGGTAGCTATTATTGAGATACCGATCCCATGCACCACCCCAATCCATCACACAAGCACGAAGCAAGTCCTCTAGAATCTGAACTGTTCTCTCAGATTGACCATCAGTCTGTGGGTGGTAAGCAGTATTGAAACACAAGTCAGTACCCATCTCCTCCTGAATCTGACCCCATAAATGAGAAGTAAACTTTGGGTCACGATCAGAAACTATTACCTCAGGTACTCCATGCAGGCATACGATCCACTCAACGTATAACTGAGCCATATCTGCAACTTTGTAATTGGCTTTGAAAGGCAAGAAATGAGCAGATTTTCTAAGCCGATCAATAACCACCCAAATGGAATCATAACCTTTCTTGGACTTGGGGAAACCAGTAACGAAGTCCATTGTGATTTTCTCCCACTTCCATTCTGGAATTTCAAGAGGATGAAGAAGACCACTAGGTCGTTGATGTTCGATCTTGACTTGCTGACATGTCAAGCACTTCGCGACGAATAGAGCTATATCATTCTTCATGTTCTTCCACCAGAAGCTTCGTTGTAAGTCCTTATACATCTTTGTTGTGCCAGGATGAATAGTGTACTTGGACCCATGAGCTTCACTCAGAACCTTCTGTCTCATATCACCAACATTAGGAACCCACAACCTTTTTTTGAAGCGGACAACACCATCCACTCCAATAGAGAAGTCAGATTGTGGTTTTTCAGTTAAAGCTTTCATCTCCTCAATCTCAGAACTCTCCAACTATGCAGCCATGACTTCTGAGATCCAGGTTGGTGTAATGGTCAAGCTGGCCATATGAACACACAACTTGTCTTCATCCACTGATTCAACAAGTTGAGGTCTCCATCTAGCCATATGTTCAAGGTTTTCCCATACTGAACATCTCAAAGCAGCACAAACAATATCCTTCTTGCGACTTAAAGCATCAGCTACGACATTCGCTTTACCAGGATGATAGGTAATGGTGAAGTCATAATCTTTAAGATATTCCATCAACCTACATTGTCACAAGTTCATATCCTTCTGATTCAACAGATATCTCAGACTCTTGTGATCAGAAAAGACTTCAAACTTTTCACCATAGAGATAGTGTCGCCAGATCTTCAAAGCATGAACTATGGCAGCAAGCTCCAAATCATGTGTAGGCCAATTAGCTTCATTAGGTTTCAACTGTCCAGAAGCATAGGTGATCACCTTTTTGTCTTACATCAAAACACACCCTAAGCCTTGTTTAGACGTGTCGGTGTAGATGATATAGGGTATGCCCTCAACAGGAAAAGCAAGCACGGGAGCATAAGTCAGGCTCTTCTTCAACTTCTGAAAATTGTTCTCACATTCTGGTGTCCAAGAGAACTTGACCTCCTTTCACGTCAGCTTGGTTAAAGGCAAGGCCAACTCAGAGAAGTTCTTGATAAACTTTCGATAGTAACTTGCTAAGCCAAGGAAACTATGGATCTTTGAGGGATTCTTTGGAGCTTTCCAATTGGTCACAGCTTCTACCTTTGCAGGATCAACAGCTATATGTCTGGTAGAAATCACATGATCCAGAAACATCACTTCCTTTATCCAGAACTCACACTTTGAGAATTTTACATAGAGTTGATTTTCTCATAGTGTGTTGAGTACAATCCACAGATGCTCGCGATGTTGTTCTAATGTCTCAGAATAAACCAAAATGTCATCGATAAACACCACCACAAACTTGTCAAGGTATGGGCGGAACACTCGGTTCATCAAGTCCATGAAGGCAGCAGGGGCATTTGTCAAGCCGAAAGGCATGACCATGAATTCGTAATGCCCATATCGAGTTCTGAACGCCGTCTTCGGTACATCATTATCCTTCACGCACATTTGGTAGTAGCCACTTTGTAGATCCATCTTGGAGAACACAGTGGCTGACTTTAGCTGGTCGAACAAGTCGTCGATGTGAGGCAAAGGATAACGATTATTCACCGTCACTTGGTTAAGCATGTTGTGGTCCATACACATCTGCATCGAACCATCCTTCTTCTTTACGAATAGGACAGGGGCTCCCTAGGGTGAAACACTGGGGCGGATGAAGCCCATGTTGAGAAGCTCTTCTAGCTGCTTCTTTAATTTGGCAAGCTCAACAGGGGCCAAACGGTAAGGTGGCTTCGATATTGGTGAAGTTCCGGGTACAATCTCGATGGAGAACTCCACCTCCTGAGTTGGTGGCAAACCAGGTAACTCCTTGGGAAATACGTCTGGGAAGTCCTTCACCACATCTATGCAGTCAAGAGAAGGAGGTGTAGCCTCGAGGACTATAGAGGCTAAGAAACCTCTACACCCTTACGAGACTAGCTTTTTAGCTTTGATGGTGGAAATAACAAATTGCCGATCTTGTCGCTTCCTACCCTTGACACACAATCTTCCCTCAATAGGATGTGACAAACTAACCTTTGATTCTTCACAAAACAAAATAGCTTTGTACCTCTTCAACCAATCCATTCCCAGGATGACATCAAAGGTAGTCATGTCGAGCAAGATGAAATCTGAGGGAAACATTATACCAGATATACAGAGGTCCATGGCTAGGGGTTTTTACATCTAATATATGATCCATATACTCAGATTCTATTTCTAACATAGAAGAAATCTAACATGATATGAAGGTATTGGATGAGCCAGAATCAAATAGTGCATTTATAGGATGCATATTAAGATGCAAGGTACCTTCAATAACTTCATTATCTTCGCCTGCTTCCTCAGCATTGAGAGCAAACACTCTCCCATTCCTCCTCTCTGCTAGCGGTCACCTCAGGTTCTGGTTGTTGTTGCTATTATTATTCCGCAAAGGTGGATTCTGCCTTGGTTGTTGTGGCTGCTGGGCATTATTCTGTCCTTGCTGGAAACGGGGGCAGAGTGGTCGGATATGCCCAACTTGGCCACATTCATGGTAGGTCAGAGGAGGCCAGTTGTCTCTACGAGCAGGTGCATTGTTGGTAGGACATCTCCCTAGAGGATGGTGACGAGAGCACCTATTGCACCGATCACATCCGCGATTCTCATTCTGGGTAGGGTTCTTCCTCTTGTTGTTGCTATATCCATTTCTGTGTCCATAGGATTGGAATCCTGGGTAGGACTCGATGTCCATGGCCGTATCCACTATCTTTTGGAAGGTGTGTGGAAATTGTGGAACAAGACTTCGACCCACTTGGTAGTTTAGGCCCTCCAAGAATAATGTTGCCCTTCTCTCGACTCCAAGGTCAGTGGCATAGCGTTCCAGAAGTAGGAACTGTTGGATGTAGTCAGCTACACTCATGCTTCCCTGCCTGAGGCTGTAGAACTCAGCTTCCTTCTTCCTCAAGAAGGCAGGACAGATGTACTTCTCCCTAAAGAGCTTGAGGAACTGGTCCCACTCCATGGTAGAGGTGTCTCGAGTGCAGGCGACACCATTCCACCAGACACGTGCCGGTCCGTCAAGCACATACCTCACGAACTGAACTTTTTGGTGAGGAGGGCATGCCATACCCTTGAAGGTCTGATCCAAAGCCAACACTTAGTCATCATCTTTATCCACCATTTTGTATTCACTTTCACCTTTGAAGTAGTGTGGATGCATCTTTATAAAGTCAGTGAGGGTGAACTCCCTCGACTTGTTGGCATTGGCAGCCACTGTGTGAAGTTGCCCCATCAAGGTGGAGAGTACCTAGCGCAGCATTTCCAGCTCTTGCTCTGGAGTGAAGGAGGGGGTGCCTGGAGTAGCAGGGTTGACCACACTATGGCCAGTAGGAGTCACATGAGTGTTTTCCACATTAGAGTCATTAGGGTTTGACTCCTTTCCCTTGATCCTACTGTCGAACAAGTCACCTATCCTGAAAGGTAGGGTTAATATGTTAAGTTCCCAGGAGTATTTGAATCATAGATGAAAAAGAATAGAAGCATAGATGAGAAAAGAATATCTAGAATGCTATTGCCTAAAAGCATACTATTTTGGGCAATTCGTATCATCTCAGGCCAGGCCGGTATCATATGGGCACGGGAGTCCTCGTAAACCAAGCTAGTGGTGCGGAGGAAAATATTGCCAGTCCCCAAAACCCTAATCCATTCTAGACACCTTTGCCTCAACTTCATGTCCTAATACTTTCCTAAAGGCTCTAATACCATGCTGTAAGGGAGTGTGAAATCACCCCTTTACTAAAAATTTGAAGAATTGACATCCATTCCAAACCTTCTCAGAGGTATGATGGAATGGGCATAAATTTTCCAAATTTATTAAACATTAGTATACAAAAGACCATTAGAAAGTAGTGGAATAAAAAATAACGGACTGAATTCAATTTCATAAAAGGTTTACAAAATACATCAAATTCTCCCATTAGGGTTTACATCAAGACACACAATCAGGATCTAGATAGAGGGAAGTCTAGACTACTACAATCTTGTCTCCAAGTAACATCTCCATCAATTGAGTCCAAGCCAAAAGCTAAGATCTTCCTTGTCTTATCCATCACCTTGCTCAACACCTGGGTGGTTGGGAAAGCACCCAGAAAAAGGGAGAGGAAAACAAGGTATGCGTCAAATAATGAATAAGTACAAGAGAAAAGGAAATCATATGAAACATAAATATATTGAATCATCATAAGATGAGAGGGCCAAGAGAATTAGGCACATAACAAAATAGATTCTTACCATTACAAAACATATAAGAGGTAGCATGCATGATATTAATTGGACTACATTAACTAAGTAGGATTGAGGCACCTACCGAACCTCAACCTATAGGTGAGGGGAGAATTCATATATTCCCAGTCACCTATCAAATTTATAGGTGAGGAATAACACATTCCCTAGGGGAGAATAAGAAATTCCCCAGGGCGATTATTTACATGCCCTCTGTGGGTGGTTGTACATAAGTACCACTACTATAGTTAAATAGCCAAATAAACCATCATGCTCAAGAAATAGTAAAATGGCAAGATAAATCATCATATAATTACAACTTGGTGGTGGGGTTCCAAGACCCAAGAATAATATTCTGAAACTGATTTATGAGGCAAGTACAGCAAAAGATTCAAGAGTATATGAAATAGGGTTTAATAAAGCCTCATTATAGAAAAATAGGTTAAGGCACAATTATTCCCAACTTAAGGTGTAAATGCACATACATAAATAGGGATTGCACAAACATAGCACATACCTTTCATTATGATTCATATTACCCACTTTCATCACTTGATTGAGTTCAATATGATCAATTTTTCCTATTTTCAATTCGTATACATGTATTAGAATGATATATATGCATTAAGGTAGAGAAAACCCATATTTTTACTTTTTATAGAAAAACCTCGATTTAGACTATGAAAACATCACCATAGACTTAGTTAGGTTCTTCTGATTAAGAAAACATATAATTTTGCATATTTTGGAGTTACGATGATTAGAGTGTATTTTTGGTGATTTTTAAGTGATTAAATCATTTTCTAGAAAACCACCATCGAAAAAACTCAAAACCAATACTTGGAAATATTATTATTGAAAATAAAATGTTTTTATGAGTTTAGGACACATTTTACTTTAGTTTTTGGACAAAGGAATCAAAAGTTATGAATTATTGAAATTCAGCCAATTAGAAACTGACACATCATTAAACCAAACGAGATAAGCAAAGAGAGAGAGAGAGGGAGGGAAAACACCATTTGACCTAATATCGTGGTTTTAGATTAATAGTTATCCAAACTAGATCTTCTAGAGAAGGTAAACCGGTAAAAAACCAAAACCCTAGATGAACATGGTAAATAGAGATGGAAATCATCGATTTTAAATATAGATGCATGAATTTTAAGCATGTAGCAAGAAATATATGAGAAGTGGGTTATGAAACTTGCCTCTAGGGAAGATAAGAAGGTCTAAACAGTAAGGATCAGAGCTTAGAATGTCTGGTTGCTCCAAGCCTAGCTCCTTTCTTGGACAAAGATCGCCTTCTCAACTTAGAGGTGATAAACCCTAGCAAAAGAGCATAGAGATGAGGTGTTTTAGGGTTCTAGGTGGGGTTTCACCATGGAATTGTATGGTTATGACATGTAATAGGGTGTAAGGAAGACTAAAAATATGAAAATAGGGAAGTAAGGGAGGCAACTTACTAGTTTTGGTCGAATTCACCAAGGAGGAGCTTTAGAAACCCTAATAGGGCAATTTGGAAGCCCTAGGAGCCTTCTTCACCAAGGTAGGCTCCCTATATTACCTTGGGACAGCAACTTCGTGGCCAAATACAGAAGGAACTATTATCTAAGATAGAGGAAAGAAAAGGAGAGCAAGAGTTTTCGAATTGTGAGTTGGGAAGGGGTATACATGGCTATATATAGAAAGAGGTGAAGCATGAGGAGTCTTAAGGGACTTTCCATGTGTCTTTAGCCTAGGGATTGATGGCCATGCAAGAGGATAGCTCATAGAGGATTCATGCATATAAAAAGTTGGTTCTAAGAGCCCATATATTATTCTAGGCCATCCCCACCGTTTTTCAAGAAAGAAATATCTCATTGGTTGATAGCTTTTAAGGATAAACATATTTATAAAGAGGGTAATCCCTATAATGCCCTTGGAAAGAAATACCATCAAACCAAGGTGAAACTAGGTTCTGCAATGGTTTCAAATCTCGTTAACGGTAAGGTAATGTCTAAGGATTAAAATTCAGGAGATAATTTGCAAAGAAAACCTCCGAATTGGGTAAATTGCATAAAAGTCTAGAATGTACCTAAAATTGCATAACTTGCATAAACAACATCCAAATCAAACCAAATTTGAAACTTAGACTCATTTTATGTTTTAAAATCATATAAAAAGTTAGATTAAGGTTTATAGCACTTAATTATGGTAATTAAGCTTTCATTGAGGTATTTGTGCATAAACCCTTATATTGGTACAATTAGTGAATAAATGTTCACTAAACCACTATAAATTCCACTAATTAAACATAAATGACATAAAGGATAGAAATGAGAGGGAAACTTGGGAAAAAGGTTTACATGTAGATTAAATCTAAGATTCATTATGTTACATTTTCCCTCAATGATTTTTGGCCCTGCATAGTCATGTTTCTCGTAAGAATCGGCTCCACCAAGGACCTGCGACCATGTCTTCTTCGGTAGAGGTTCCATGGTGAGTCGAGGAGGGGTTGCCCCTCTCCTTCAACCTTGGGATTGCCCTGTACGCTCCAATTATCGTAAGATCTCTAACCCTAAACCTAGGGTCGTGCACGTTGTATGTTTATGTATGTATGTATGTATGTATGTATGTATGTATGTATGTATGTATGTATGTATGTATGTATGTATGTATGTATGTATGTATATATATATATATATATGTGTGTGTGTGTGTGTGTGTCTAGTCATTTGTATTATGTGCATGCTGAGTTCAGAATATCAAATATGGCATTACTAATGCCATCAATGATTAGTGATGCAACTAAAGATTCGAGTGGCATCAAAGATTACGTGACTACCGTGGTGAAAGTGTTTGGTGCTTCCAAGATCATGATGATATCTCTTTGACGTTCTTTAAGTTTTGTGCTTGTTGTTTATATTTTTTACTTATGAATACAATTGTTGTGGAATTTAATTTTTATTTTATTTGCCTTTTGTTCACTCAGAAATAATCATTGGTAGTTGTTAGTGATTGTTCCCAAGAACTAAACTATGTATTTCTTTGATCCTTTAGGTATGAAAATAACACCAAATGAGGGATGCCCAATTAAATTGGTGATTTACATGTAAGTATAGTTTTCCATGTTCAACATATTTATTAATTTTCATTATATGACAATTTAATAATCTAACATATATGTTAATCTAACTTATAGGGGTGTGAAGGAATTCCGTAGCGGTAGAGGGAAAGCAGATAAAAAAAATCAGTAACTTGGAGGAGTATTTATATAGTCTTCTGATTCCAATGCAGATATATTACCAAATTTTCTTAATTACATTTATTAATGTAATTGTAAATCTTTAGTCCCATGTACAAAATAATGATTAGCCATGTACATATTATGTGATGTTGTATATGTAGACAATTGTCATGCACATGACACATATTAAATGCATAGAGAAGGTAATTTTATAAGTCTTAGATCATTATTAATGAATTAGTCTCATTTGATAATATAAACAATCAAATCTAATTTGAATTACATCTCATTTTCTTTGCAGCTTTTTGACACTACTGAAGCTTATACATCGGAGTAGTTGAATAACCTTCATAAACAATGGATAGACCGCTTCATCAAACATGTGGACTTATTAGATATTTGACAAGTTTGATTGATGTTTTGTAGTTCAAACTTTGATTCATATTTTTGTTTGTTTTGTTATTATACATTGTTGGATTTCAACTCTACGGTAGCTTATGTTGATGTGTATTTATGCATATGTGTGTGTGAATTGAATGTGAAGTGCGAAGGAGGAGAATGATGTATATTTACTCTAATGTATGAAATTAAGTGTGTGACTGAGAAAGGAATTTGAGTTGTGAGTTCATGCATATATGTGTGCATTTGAAGTAAAAAAATGGACAGAACACGGCAGTTTCTTGGCCTATTTGTGAATATACATTGTATCAAATGCATGTGTGTTTGCATCTATATCTTTCTTCTTTCAGGTTTGTTGGCTTGTTGTTAAATTGCTATTCTTGCAAAGGCCTATAGTTCTGATGAACTTTCAACTCTAATGAATTTTAGGTAGCAGACAAGCTAGCAGCCGGATAATAGGTCTAAAACCTGCTATATAAAAATATATATACATTTATTATGGGTTATTTTAAAAAAAAGAACTGATTACATATACATTCTTTGTCCGTTACTTGTAGAAAACTGACAAGGTATCCCTTAATTTTCAATATTTATTCACTGATAATATCGACGACATACTATTAGTGGTTGGTTATTTCTCATTTAATAACTGATGAAGAACTGTCAAGCAAAACCTTTTTCACTACATATGTAAGGCCCCTAAACTTGCTTAATGAGTTGAATAAGCTTAATTATCATAATTGAATTCATATAACCTTAATATAACAATGTGATATGTTTTGAAATTATAATACAAGCTTAAGTTTCAAATTTGGTCCAATTTGGACACTGTTTGAGCAAGTTATGCAATTTTATGCACATTTTGGACTTTTCTGCAATTTACCCAATTGAGAGGTTTTCTTTGCAATTTATCACTTGCATTATGTTCCTTGGATATTCTCTCATCATTATTGAGCTTTTTGAGCCATGAGGGGCCTATTTAAACCTTGTTTGAAGGTTTTTTCTCCAAGGGTATTTTAGGGTTTACCCCTTCACGGATGAGCTACCTTTAGTAGCTATCAACTAATGAATTATGTGATTGGCTGGGAAATTTGACAAAGGAAATCTAAGCATGTCTATAAGGATGTTGGGGGAGCTTCTTGTGTGTGTGTGCTTGTATATTCTTAATAGTTTAAGGCCATAGAAACATGGGGAAGCTACTTTTACACCTCATGCTTACTTCCATCCTTATCCATGGGCTATATTTACCTCTTCCTTGCCCAAGTACAAAACTATGTTTGCTTTCTCTTTCCTTTAACCTGGAGAAACAACTCCCCACTTTTTTTCTGTGGAACCAAGTGCTCTAAGTTAGAAGACAACCTCTTTTTGGGGAAGAAGGTCTCCTAGAGCTCCATTTAGCCCTACCTAGGGTTTCCAAGGTCATCTTCTAGGGATTCTGACCAAAGAAAATTATTTTCTTCTTTCATTCTCCGTTTCTCTTGCTCTTCTCCTTCCTTAGACCTTCTTCTAGGTCGGAACCTTGCTGTTCCATGGTATAATTTGCTCTAAAGCTCTAAAACTCTACCTTTCTTGCTCATTATGCTTAGGGTTTGCTCATTTGATGAAGAAAGGTGCTAGATGGACGAGTTCATAGCTTATGCTTGGATTTTCTACCCTACCTGCTCGAGTTTTCTTCTGTGTTGTATTTCATATTCTCATTAGAGGCAAGTTTTATAACTTTCTCCATGCTTATTGCTTACCATAATCTTTCTAGATCATGTTCTTGCTTGAAAATGATAATCCATGCACTAAAAAGCTATGCTTGAGTTGGATTTCGATGTTTATAATGTTCCTTGTTCTGATTTTAGTTTTATATGAACCTGTGATCATGTGTACATTATTCCTAAGGTATAATATGACTTGGATCAGGTTGGTTTGACAACCTATGGTGCTAAGCACCTATCAACCAATGGTCAATTTTAGGGTTTTAAGCTGATTTCTTCTATAAACCCATGACCCGATGATGGTACCATTGCAACCACCCTATGGTGTTGTCTTCATGACAAATGATGGTCGTGATCAAAGGTGTCATATGATGGTGACAACCTATGGTCACCCCCTTAAGTCAAGTTTTGGATCAATTAGAAGTATAATGATCAACCATTAAGTACCCTACTGATGTTATCAATCAATGATGACATTAGCTTAATATTTGATGTTAATTAATGAATATAGTGTTGATCTAACAACCTATGGTGATTTAATGATCACTAATGATGGTGTATCAGGTCTCTACAACCTATGGTGAGTTAAGCATTGTAGTTGTAGCATCAATTAAGCATTAGACCAATGGTATCTTGGGTCACTTGATGCAATGGTCGGACCTATACTGTAATTGATGGTTTTAACATATGAACTTGACCCAATGGTCAAGATATAATGTTTATTCCTCCAATAAAGTGGAATGATGTCTAATGTAATATGTTGGTCCTAATAATGTGATCTAGATGGTTTCCTTTATATGATCAACTTAACGAGCTTACTTGTTGACAATGGATGGCTTGTTTTAAATGAACAGTCAATTGTGGGTTTTACCTTACTCTTAACGGAACTTTTTGTATTGTTAATCAAGGTATGTCTAGGGTTATATGGTGACTCTTTCTAGAGCACAAATCAAGTACTTCATAGGTGGTTTATCTAAGGTGTTTACTTATGTAAAAAACCAATGGTATTACCTTTTAAACATCCAATGGTTCTGGGTGACATTATGGTATGGTGATATGGGTTGAATGATGATGTAACAAATGGAGGGTTAACCTTAATAAGGTAGTCTTACCTATTCACTCATATGAATAGAGGGGATGATAATCATATTGTGTTGATATGTAACCCTAATGAGGTATAGCTTGTTATACCTAGCTTTAATATAACTAAATGATGGTAATTGGGTATGAATAGTCATTGAATGACTAATACAATCATAGAGTATTCTATTACTATTGTTGAAACCATAGTATACTATAACCATATGGTTACACCTTGATTTATGTGTGGCTTCATACTTGAGAATGGTATGGAATGTCATGGTGATGTTTCACCTTATACATCCATGATCCAATGGGGATGTCGTGAGTTAGGGTTTGGGTATGAGTGTTGATTAGTAACATTAATATAATTTATCTTGTGAAACTAACTATAATGAAAATAGATAAAGATGAGTATTCATGTTTAACATTCTTATATGATTCGAGTTCAACCAGATCTCTTCTTGGGACACCGCCTATGAGATATGGAAAAAACTTTGCATTACCTATGAAGGGACCAAGCAAGTCAAGGAACTAAATGTCTACATGCTCAAAGGTATTCTTAAGAACTTCAAGATGAAAAAAAAGGAGAGAGTGGAAGAGATGTATTCTAGGCTTAACACCATTGTGAATTGACTTGCTTCTTTGGGCCAACCTATGGATCAAGGCACAATCAACTGTATATCATAGCCACATGGTTGATACTTTCTTATGCTAAACATGTGCATGATGAATATGATGAGAGTTAATCATATCTAGATTCCTTGCATGTTGATATAATAAAGTAATGTTCTTAATGTTAATATAACCCTGCTATGATTGTTTATGAATATCTCCTATCTCGTTAATGCAATATTGTGTTGATCTTGTGTATTATATGTAAGTAATGTTGTTGAGCCTTGTTGTAAGGCATGCAATGATAATGATGATCTTGTAAGGATAGTATGACGGTCTTAATGACCTTTGGGCATGATTGAGCCATGAATGAGGTGTAATCCTCTTGTGTTGATAAGGGTTGATACCCTGTGATATTGTGAAAAGGATTTATATCTTGTGATAGTATGATGACTAGTGTAGCCTCATGAATGGCAAGTAAATAGTACCATGTGATGATGGGATGAGAAATTATGTTTCACACATTTTATATCTTTTGAAGTTGTGATATTTATATGCTTGTTAGAATTTAATTAGGGTTTGTATGTCTACTTGTTTGATGCAGCCTTAATTCACCCAATTGGCATAACTAATCAAGTAAAACTCTAATCATGTAGTGACCTATGCCATAAATCCATCTGAGTGTCAGAACTTGCCAGATGGTGAAACGGGTATTCCTAAGGGAAACTCGGAGCGCATACTGATGAGTATGCGGGGTGCTTGTCATACTAAATTCAAGTGTTTAGGGAGGATGACTACAGTCATACCTAGCCCTTAGTTTGAGAATGACTACGGCTGTGTCTTGGTGATTATATATGTGATGATATTGGAGGACAACTGCGGTTGTACCTTGGATGGTAGGGTATGCGTACCCACCTCCTTTCACTAGTATCATGACCTGTACCAAGGATGGACTAGGCTGTTAGCAGCTTGACCTTATGTGTCACTGTGGTGGACCCATACTGACCGGGGGCGGAGAAGATCTTAGGAGTCTGGCTCTTCCTAGATCTTGTATGGCACTGATTTCAACTTAGCAATGGTCAATTGGATTTTGAGTTGTATCCTCAATTTCCTCATGGCATAATAAAAGATGTAATACAACCATATAGCATATCTGTTTAGGGTTATACACGATGCTTCACATTGGATGATAACTGTTGTTTGTTCTTTTTACATAAAGATGATGCTTCGTGCAATTAAGAGATAGTAGATATAATTGTGTTGTGGATATGCTTAAGATTGTAGATGCGTACAGTAGCCATGATTATGTTGATAACTATACTGCTACTGCTGATTATAATCATGATGCTAGCTAATCTCATGTTGTTAGTTATGTTTAGCATGCTAGCCATGCCTTTGTAACTAGAGATGCATATAATGTTAATCATGCTTATCCAGATAATTGTGCTTATGTTGTTAGCTCTTTTTATGATATGTTCAACCTATTAGACATGCTAATGTTGTTAGCTATTGTTATGTGGCTAGACTTATTCATAATAATAGAGATTCTATTTTACTAGACTTTCTCATGATGCTAGATATGCATATGCTACTGAATTGCTTATATTGTCAACAAGATAAAGGATGATAGTTTGGCTAATGATGATAGTTATTATCTGCTCCTTTATGTATTTTGTTAATCATTAGTGTTGGTGAGCTTATTTATTATATCTAATTAAACTACTTAACTATTTAATTACTTAAAAATGTTGTAATCAATAATCGTTGTTGGAGGTTATATCTCTTGCTGGGACATGGGTCTCACCCTTGTGCTTTGCCACATTTTTTTAGGTAATCGGAAGTGACGAAAACAAACATGTAGCAGCCAAGAGGATCTATAGTAATGAATCTTTGAGAAAGTTGATTAGATGTCTAGTGTGTCCTAGAGTCATCCCTGTACTCTCAAGTCTGGGTGAGAAAAAGTTTGTATATGGTGTTTCAAACAAATCAAACTTTTGTTAGCATATTAATGCTTGTTTGTGTGGCATATATGAATATTGTTCTCCTGTGTATATATGTTGTGGCTAAGATGATAAAACAATTTGTATTAAATTCATGGCATAGTATGGATATAAGAAAGATTTTGGGCTCTTATGCAAATATTTTTGAGCGGGTGCTGACGTTGAAATCAGTTTTAATTTACCCATATTTTTAGATATGTGATCAATTAGTGATTGATTTTGTTTTATGTTTTGAGTAATATCATTTAGTGTAACGGGTTCTCACAACATAATTCGTGTTACACCATCAATTATATTTTTAATAATAGATGAGTAAAGGTCAATAGAAACCACATTTTGTTCGCATGTTTTGTTTTATGTCATTAGTTTGATTGTAGCGTGGAACTGGAAACATACATGTTTGTCATCAATTTCTTTAACCAATGATGTATGCCCTAAGTTTTTGTGTCGTCCACTTAGTCATCGATTGACAACCAGTGACATATTCCTTAAATGGTCGATGAGATGAACCTTTTCTGTAGTAGTTATTGGATTGAAAAGTGCAAAAATACTTATGAGTTTAAGTTGGTGTATGGATCTCATGTGAATCCAAATCATCATTATGACATTTTTCTTGGGTTTAGTCTAAGGAAAAGCCTAATGGAAGATATTAGTGCTAATCTAGAAGGTGGTCCTTATAATAATCATCGTTCGTCCAGTAATCACCTAAGTTCAAAAGTTTTGATATTATTATTAGATTGACCCTTGGTTCTGTGGTGGTTAAGTTCCCATTGATATTTGATTGTCATCCAATTTTATTGATAAATTTGATCCATCTTGTCTATCTTCTTCTAATATGTGTATTATGCAATTTAAACATTAAATCTTGGTCGAGTAGACATCAAAACTACAAAAACCTAGATTTGAATAATAGTGGTAATTATACATGATAATTCAAACAAATTTGGGAATCATTACCACTCAATTTATTCAAATTTGATATTCATTAGTTCGAGCTAGACATTAATGCACACGCAAGAGACACACACATGTAAAAGAATTTGTAGAACCTAAATGACATTGTAAAGCTTGTGCCCACTAGCCAAGGCTCTAGTAGAGTTTCAAGAATGATGACTGGCCTCACAAACCACCACTAGTTTTAATTATGTGTTTTGTCTTCACTCATGCACAAGCTAGGATTAACTTCCTAACATGTCACCCATCTACTCTGGGTTGAGCGTGCTTAACCACAAAGTTCTTTAGAGTTGGGCAACCTGAAAAGGAGGTGCACCTTGGTGATATGGATAGTCCAATCATTCCTTTTAAGATCATTTTATTCAAGGCCTGAAATCTCGGGACATTATAATCTCCCCCAGTTAGACTCTTGATGTCCTTGTCAAGACTCAACTATATGGCCTCATAATATTTCTCCATTTCAGTGTAGACCAGAAATGGCCCATGGATAGCCAACTCCCAATCACGAACTACCAATGCAAGGGCGGTTACATCACCACAGATAACCATTTCCAACTTGCCTGGGCCGCACGGCTCAAGATTGGCATGCCACATGCCCATGTGGGCCCCACCTACTAGAGGGGTTATTGCTTTGATACCATTTGTAAATCCTGGGCCCACTGCCCAAGGCTCTAGTAAAGTTTCAAGAATTACAACTGGCCCCACAGACCACCACTAGCCTTAATTGCTTGCATTGCCCTCACTCACGCACAAGCCAAGATCAGCTTCTCGACTGGTCACCCATCCTAGTACTACTCTATGTTGAGCACGCTTAACCACAAAGTTCTTTAGAGATGGGCTATTTGAAAAGGAGGTGCACCTTAGTGATATGAGTAGTCTAACCATTCCTTTTAAGATCATTTTATCCAAGGCCTAAAATCTTGGGACGTTATAAACATTCTCAAATACAATAAACTACCAACAAGTGCATCAACTCATAATATGGTATGGGGAAGTCAAGTTAGGGATCAATTAATATGGAAAGATGAAGGTACTAGAGCTAGGTTTGCTTCAATAGGTTCCTATTGTGAAGTGTAGGGTATTTAGGGTTAGGCTTTGGGGTTTGAATTATATTAAGTGAATAAGCAATGTAAATGAACAAGAATCAAACCTAAGTTAACCTTGAAAAAACAACACTATCTAACTAAGCAACGAGAGAAATTGTACCAGACTAGACTAGCTTTTAACACTACATTAACAAAAGAAATACTAATTAGTACTAAAAAAACAAGAGGAAACAACGAATTACACTAAGATAGTGATTGCACTAATAAGGCAAGCAATGAACTAAACTAACAAAATCTAGCAAAAATGGCTAAAGAAAAGGACTGACTATTCTAGAAAGGGTTAACTTGCATGAGAAAGGTAATTGACTAAGTAAAAGCAAGGAAGCCAACCAAGTTAACACTAACTAAGGAAATGCCAATTAGGGTTTCAAACAATTAATTAGGGGATTGAGATGTTTGGGAATAAGTGTGACTACCAACCTAGTTAGGGGCATACCATGCATCATATTCTATTAAACCATGTTATCAAACTTAACAACAGGGTGGGATGATGAAGAATTATCCTATACTAATAGTTGACCATGGGTGGTCTATAGTGTACATAGAGGAATTAGTCTCTATATCCCCTATCTAACCTTATGAGGTTCAATTGACTAGGGTATAGGTATAATTCAATCATAACCACAATAGTATAGGTTTCTAGGAGTGAACATGCTAATGGAAAAGGGTGGCATGGAGTGTAGAAGAAGGGTATTTCACCTCCTTTTACATTCCATCCAACCTATAAACATGCTCTTTCCTAAGCACATTAATTGAGACACTACTAGCCACTTAGATCTCACACGTAAGGTTAGAAGAGTAGATGGATATGAGGGAAGAGGAGTAGCTAGCTAAGCATCCACTAGCAGGACACGAAAGCTTTTCCCCAAAAAGCCACATATACACCATTCTCCTAGACTTAGGTGTTTTCAAACATCAATCATCATAGAAACAGATGAGAAATGAGATAGAAGCATTAACAAAAAATTTCAAATAAAAATATAGTATATATAATAAGAATTCCCCCACATGGTATCAAAGTCACATGTATTCCCTTAAATAGCCCATCAAGGGGGCTTAGCTGCTCATGACAATGGAAAATACTAAAATGGAGAATATATAGAGAAAAGACATGGATGTCGATGGAGAGGCCACCTCCGTCATCTCAAGCAACAATAAGCTCGAATAGCTCACTCCTTCAAGGTAAAATGGCATGGAAATGGGATGGAAAGTGGCCCAAACCCTAAAAGTTTAGGTTTTAAAGGTGGAAGGTGATGATATGGGAGTAGAGTGAGGTAAGCAGTGATAGGTAGAGGAAATGAATGTGTAAGGGAGCTAACTGTTGACCCCTAATTGCCACTAAAGCTCTAGGGTGTCTAGGGTTAAGTGGGGGGGGGAATGGGTAAATCAGTGGTAAAATAGGTACCGTTTAAGGCCAACTAGCATGGCCATGGTGAAACCCGACAAAATAGTCATGATTTTTTGAAACAAATGTGGTGGTTTTATGATAAATTTTAGGCTTGTAAGTGGAAATTTGGGTTGGTAGCACAGTCATGGTGGCTACCACGGATGTAGTTCCATGAAGGGAGCACAACTATGGTGAATAGTAGGACCGAGGTGGAGGGAAGTGACGGAGAACATGATCTTAAGAATGGTCACTCTAGGGGGGGTGCCACAACTGAGGTGACTAATATGTTTTGGGCTCGACACACCAATGGTGTCTTGATGAGCACAACCATGTTGGCTTGAATGCCTTGCTTCCTTTAAGATTTGAGACCCCCATGTGCTTTTGGGGCTATGTACCACGATTGTGGTGAAGCACTGCAACCGTTTTGGGCTGCTTCTTTTTCACTTGAGTGTTGAACTTGGTTATCCATGGAGCTTTTTGCGTCAATGCATTTTTTTGATCAGTTGGGGTATGTTGTGGTGATTGTGGCCGTGTTTTTGACTCCTCCAAGCATGGGTGAACCCTAGATTCAACCTTCTTCTCTCACTTCTATCAACTAGTATTCAAAGTACCTATAAAAATGCAAAAAAAAATTCATAAGTGCATTTGATAATAGTATATTTTATTGGAGAGTCTCATGCATTATGAAACATCTATATGCAAATAATTGACAAAAGACACAAGATGGAGACACAATCTAGGGCTCCATTAGAATTTCTCTTATATAGTATAATATGTAAAGTTTTTCGTAGCTCAGGATGATGATGGAGGATGGATGACATTATTATCGTGTTAGTTTATTTAGACAACATCACTATGTAGCCATGCCATGGATTATCCAAAGCTACACCCAAACACCTTATGGCAAACCAAGTAATGGTTTAGATTTAGACCTTCTAAGTACATGGTAAGATGTACTAGGCTGGAGTCGGATAGTTTCCACTCTACTAGTACATGCAAGTGGCTTTAGATAGGCAAAGTTAAGTGTCAAAAACGAAGTTATGTATACGAAATGAGTAATTCGATTGTATTGCATGGGAAAGTGAGACATTCCTCAAACTATAGCTGAAATTGAATGCACAAATAAATTGTTGCATATGATTATGTTATATAAGCTACTAATTAAATGATGTTATAACTAGAAAAAGGAATATTAGTTTATGCTATCTTATACGTAATTTATGCTTGGTCATTTCATTGTTGATCGTATGTATCTTGAATTGTTATTTGCCCGCAACGTATGTGATGCAATGCGTTTATATCAATTTTTCTTCAATCACACATGTAATGAGAGTGGGGTTTTCACTAAAATGTCTTACAATAATTATAACAATGTTGAAATATGAACAAGAGATTATTTGTACAAACCGATTTTGTAGGTACATATTTAATAACAAATTCATTGGGATGAATAAAAAAAATCATTCAACCTCCGTAACGGTGGAACATACAAAATTTTAAATTATTTAGAAGATCAATATCATCTTTGTAACATCTTTGAGCTCATAGCTTGTAAAAAATAGTTAAATAAGCTAAAATAATTGAAATATTCCACATTAGTCCCCTGAAATATAATAAACTATTAGGGCAGTTTTTTTAATACTAGAATACTCCTTATCAAATACAATAAAAACTGTAAAATCTTTGCTAGTTAAAGCTTGTAGGCGTAGAGTGATAACATCATAGAAAATTACCACACATTTGTAGGCGTAGAGTGTTTACGACAATACTTACGGGACACGATATATTGCTGGTAGAGTAGTTTGCAGTTGAGAATTTGTGTTCCCGTTTCCACAAAGTATGCGATTGTGGATGTAAGTTCGAGAGAGGTTCTTTATATTGGCCCGTCATTGGGAAGCGGTAGGAGCAGATCGGCCTATGACGGGTAAAAAGACAACTAGCTTATATGAAACTAGATCAGATAGCCTTAAAATTATTCCGACCAGCGTCTGCAATCTTTGCCGAGGACCCCCTTTTATTTATGGTTAACAAGTGGAAGCTCATCCAAGGTCTGGCAATTTGCGTCCCGACCACAATCCGCTATAATAAAACCAGGTGCCGTAGCACTTGCAATTGTTTTAAATGTTAAACTGTCGCGTATTCATATTTTTTGTGGTCACCCGTTAAAATATATGGCGTATCCTAAAGGTTTTGCAAATTATACCCCCCTCTTGTATTCCAAAACTCCCCAAGTTGTAAGAATGTTCCCCGCTACGGCCTCTCGGTAGTCACTGTGCACGGTTTGTCACGTTTGTCCGTTGGGACATTTCTGTTTCACCCTCAACATTTCTTGTTCATTAACAGTTGATGGCGACTCAAATTGTCTCTACAACGTAGCCGCGTTGTTCAATCCAATACTTCGGTCGTTGCACCCCCTATGGTCTTTCGAGGTTTTCTTTGCCAAATTATAATTTCCACTTAATAAAAATGCTTAAACGGATATTTGAAATGTCATTTTGGAAAAAATGCTTGCTACTTGGTTGTCTTTATCTATTTATTTACTTATTTATATTATTATCAATCTTATTATCATTTTTATATCATATCATATTATATTATATTATATTATATTATATTATATTATTGATATATTGATAATATTAGTTTTTATTTGCAAAATTATAATCATCTAGTTTCTTTTGAAAAAAACAACTAACTTACCGGTGCATTAATTTGAACTTGAACCTAAGATCACCATATTAGTAATTAGATGCCCATTAAATCGGTTAACCCACGATGGATGGTCGAAAAGTCATTTGAAAAGAGACTACCGACAAAATCTTGATTTTCATTCTTAATATTTTGATCCAAACCAAAAGATCAACATTTTTCTCATATCCGCTAAGAGTATTTGCCGTGAAGTTTGCATCTATGTTAATACTTTAATTTTTTTTGTTTTTTGCTTAGAATTTATCTTATTGAGACTTAAGATTGTGGTAAGTTGCTGATCATGTTTGACAAGGTGTATTATATATTATAATTGCTCTGGGCCTAATACATGTAAATTTTTAGAAGAAGAAGATTTACATGAAAGTAGAAGACAAGTGGGTTTTCTAGTTTGTGTCCATACAACAGGTTTTTGTATAGCCTGTTTAGACATGTCGGCATGGATGCCTTGTAAAGCTTAGCAAGTTTTTGGCAATACATTTTTACCTATTCCAAAAAAAAAAGTAGAAGACAAGTGAACAAAAAACTTTATACTAATTTACTAAGTTTGTTATTGATATAGAGACGGTTTTTACCATGAAAGTGGAAGCGAGGTCAAGATCACTAAATCACATCATTAGAAAACAAAAAATCAAAACATTAAAAATTATGTACTACATATCGCTGGGGATGAGCATCAGGTCGGGTTATATCGGGTTTTGCCTGCCCCAAACCAAACCCACATTTTAAAGCGGGCCACGGGTCATGTTTGAGCCCGAATAAAAATAAAAAATGTCAGCCCATACCCGGCCCATATAAGAATGCTGGGTTTCGGGCCGGATTCGGATTTTCCGATATAACATCGAATGAGCATACCAAATTTTGCTAGATCCAACTTGCTAACATGAAAACTAAACTAGTATGATATGTATTTTGTGATCAACCTTTAAAATAATATATATATTTTGTGATAAATGTAGCCAGAATATGTACACCTTAGTTGTATGATATATCCCATACAACAATGAATGGATATTGAAAGAGAAACAACTCATTTTTCTCGTACATGTTAAAAAATCAGTAGAATCTACAATGTTGTGGCTTTTTGCTTCTCATCCTATATGCATCTACAATGAAATGGGTTTTGGAAGGGTAAAAGATCATTTGTCTCCTACATGTGGGCATATGAGAAAAAAGAGAGCATAATCTACCATGCACTGAAAAAAAGATCATTTGTCCCCTACATTTGGACAAAGTGAGATCAAAATAATGAAATCAAGTATGTTTATCCATGTCAATGATAATTATCTTACTAATATCAATTCACTAATCATGTTGATTGATTACAGATTTTCTATGTTGCCATTGGTTGGATACATATTACATATTGCATCAAGAAATCTGTATATTTTTCTTTCAGGACAAAGATAGATGTATACATCAATAACGTACATAAAATCTAATCTGGGTATTTGAGTTTTGAGCCTGGGTTTACCTCCGCCTATACCCGACCCAAATAAAATATGAGTTTAAATTTTAGGTCCGACCTACCCATATTATAAACTGGGTTCGGGTCTGGATCGGGTTATGCTGGCTGGGTCGCGGGTCGGCCCGACCCGATGCTCATCCCTACATATTGCACAATCAATCAAATAATTTTCCTACAAGTCGTGAAAAGTTTCTCTCAATTACAAAGTTTAACTACAACCTTGTTAGAGGATAAAATTCATAGGACTTGATCAATCCTAGCATTTATGAGTCCTGCTTGTTATAGAAGAATGCATATATATATATATATATATATATATATATATATACTAAATAAAACTATTCTAGTGATTTAGTTGATATATAAATAATATTTTAACAGTCAAGTTTAGTTTAGAAAATTTTCAGACCGCTATATGTGGTCTTGTCTATGGTTTGAGGGTATGACTAGACACACTCACCCCTAATACTTGTTAAACACAACGTCATTAATAATTATTTAAATACGATTAAAATAACAACACAAGTCTAAATTCTGAACTAAAACCTTCAGTAAAATAGTTCACTAGTACACTTTAGGTCAATAATGGACTAGGGAAGCTTTAGTTTTGCTATGTGTTGGTGGTGTGGAAGATCAGTTGGAAAGAACTCATATTCAACCATCTTGTCTCTTAACTCAATGACACCTTGGCAAAGGAGAGTATATCAATTGAGAAGTTGATTAATAACATATTAGTATTAACACTTATGGGTGTAGAGGACAAAAGTTTACATGATAGGATGGATAGGTAGGGTTAAAAGTGAGTTGAATTTCATCAACAATTGATGGATCGGATGATCAGTTGTGAATGGTTAATTTAGTTAGTTAGTCAATTTTGTTAATTTATTTTGATTTATTGATTAAACAAACTATTTATCAGTTAAAACTATTCTTGGTCCGTAATCTAACTGAATAATCACAATTTATTCACACAAAAATATCCTACACACATATACCTATATAGTTGTAGTTTAATTTTTGACAAACCTTCGCGTTAGTATAAAACTCAAATTTATATGTACTACAAACAACGTTAACTTTTATATATAATACGACTATCATATGGCAATAATTTAAATTTTATGAATACTTTTATATGATATTTTATAGAAGTGTTATTCGGTTAATTAAATTTTACCCACCCAATTACTCTTGTGTTTGATGGCGAATATAATATATATTTAAAAATAAAAATATACTAGGTATGTCTTTATGTATTTTATCTTTTTTATTCATTTATTTATCCTACAAAGTACAGGTAAGAATATGATAGAAGTTTTTAGGGAAAAGGTAATCATTCTATTCGTTAGTTACAATTTGGAAACATATAAGGATACAGATAAGCTGCCCGCGCTATCTTGCTTATGCTCCAATGCAAAAGGAGAAGACGGTGGAGAAAAGTGGAATCCGTGTTTGACAAAGTAGATTTTTCTATGTTTTCAAAGAAAGAAGTACAACTTTATATATTTAAATTTTGATTTAAAAAATAATAATCTTATAACATTTTCATAAATTAAATTTTGAATATTTATGAAATTTTAATATAAAATAACCATCAAAAAAATATCAACGCTTTTCATAGTATTTATCACGGAAAGTGAATATCCCCAAGCATAGTAGACGACTGCAAAATTGTGTTTTTTTTCCCCCAAAAAGCGAAGATCCTCTAAAACACTGTAGTGGCAATGGGTGGCCTCAGCAATGGCGATCCTATTGTGTGTAACTAGCGATGGTGAGACCGACCCTACTAGTACACTTTCTCTCTCTTCCTGACACGGTAGCAGGGAGGGTGGGATAGGAGAGAGCCATGGGAGGGGATCGTTTTCGATCGCTATTCCCTACCCCCTTACCTTTCCAACACGGCTACTACTAGTAGCCCCTCCTCCTCCCCTCCTGCCATACACCTATTCTATCTTATTATACCATACGCACTGGGTGAGCTGAGCTCAGAGCTCCGTTCGACTGGAGAGTGGAGAGGGAGAGAAGAAGAGAGCGCGATAGCTGCTTCGCTTTCCTTGAGCCGTTCGAACACTTGACCGTAGAGAAGAAGTATAGAGAGAGAAAAGAGTGGGAAAAGGAGATGTCACCACACGTCTCACCTCTGCAGAAGCCGCAGTAGTAGCAGGTGCAGAGAGAGCAGTAGTCGACCGACGTTCAAACGAAGCAAAACCATCGATCGGACCATTCTCCCACGGCTATTCTATTCTTTCTCATCAGTTCCCCCACCCCAGCATTCCTCCTCTTCGTCCTCGGCCTTCGCCACACCTTGTTGTTGAGAGTGACCGCTGATAGCATCTCGCTGAGGAAGAAAGCCTGCCGAACCCATCATCACCAACCCGCCCATTCAATCGCATTACATCATCCATCTCGCGCGCACGGCTCGCTAACCCATCTCACACCGGCGAGAAGAAGAAGAAAAACAACAGCTAACAAGATGCTTTCGGGCGTCAATGGAGTTGTTTGGATGGAGGACGGTGGCGGCGAGGGCGAGGATGGCGTTTCGTGGGGCAGGTCGACCACTGCCGCCGCTACGGCTTCGTCCGTCGCCGGGATGGTAGACTGCTGCAAGGTCGATGACCAGCTGGGTCTGCACTCCTTTAAGTCCATGCTGGAGGACGACTGGTACCTCGCCGCAGTCGCCACCTCCGCAGCCGAGATGGGAGGAGGTGCACACCACCACCAGGGCGACCTGAGCGCCGCCGCCGCGTCGCTGTTCGACCAACAACTCGCCGACCACCACGCCAAGGTCGACAACAACGGTGTCCTTGGAGGCGGCGGTGGCGGCACCATGGCATTGTTCTCGTCGGCTGGTAGTGGACACAACCAGCACCAGCACCACGATTCCATGATGCTGCACCATGGTGGGGTTGTCGTCGACTCCTCGTCGTCGTGCTCACAGTCGCCCGTGTTCGACCTTGACCCATCCGCGGGCGGCAGCCACCACCACCAGCAGCATCACCACCCAATGTTCTCCCAGAAAATCCCCCACTCAACCACCATATCGTCCCTCCTAGGCGCCGTCTGCTCCAACCCTTTCGACGTCTCCGCCGCCGGGTTCGACCTCGACGCCGCGGCGGGGTTCCTAACCGGGACACATGTAGGGAACCCTAACAACAACACATCTTCATCCTCCTTCCTGTTCAACACCAGGGGAGGAGGGCCTGGTACTGGCCATGGTGGTGGGGTTCTCGGCTTCGGTTGCGGTTTGGGCAGTACCGTGGGCCCCAACGGCACCGGTCTTCTGACATCCACAACCACGAACCATGACCTGAGCCCCACCGGTGCCGGCACCAATCATTTCCTACCCGCACCCCGTCTTCTCCAACCACCGCCATTCCCGGACTCCGACGGGTTCGCCGGCGTATTTGGGGGGTTCGACAACAACACATCCCCGTTCCTCAACCGGTCCAAGCTGCTTCGCCCCTTGGAGATCTTCCCACCAGTCGGCGCCCAGCCGACCTTGTTCCAGAAGCGCGCTGCGGCGTTGCTCCGCCAGAGCTCCTCCGGTGGGCTTGGGTCGGCGATGGATTCCGGTGGCGGGATGATGCAGGGCGGGAGCAGTGGGCGTGGAGGTGGAGGGACGCCGCCCGGTGGTTGTGGTGGTGGGTTTGGCGATGGCAGAGGAGGGAGGAGGGGGAGCGAGGAGGATGAACTGGATGAGGTGAGTATTGATGGTTCTGGCTTGAATTACGACTCCGACGACATTGCGGCGGCGACGGAGAATGGGAGCAGAGACGAGAACAACAACAATAACGGAGGTGGTGGTCTGGTTGGGGGAAACAACTCGAATGCGAACAGCAGTGTTACTGGGATGGACCATGCTAACAACAACACCGGTAACAACGGCAAGGGGAAGAACAAGAAGGGTTTGCCCGCTAAGAACCTTATGGCGGAGCGGCGAAGGAGGAAGAAGCTCAATGACCGGCTGTACATGCTGAGGTCGGTCGTGCCCAAGATCAGCAAGGTGATGATTTTTATTTCTTTCTCCCCCAATTTTGTCTTTCCCTCTAGCTCGTCGTCCTTCTTGTTCCCCCTTTTCTGAATATTCGCAAGGTGTTATCTTTTTGATTACCCAATCGCCACTTGAATCATGTTTCCCGACTGGTTAATCACATGGCATGCAACAGAAATTAAAAGGGAGGAATAATACAAGTGAAGGTGTGGGGGCTTTAGATCTCCCTTTTCCTTCTGGTAAAACTTTTATTGCGTAGAAAGTTACAATCTTGTCTGTAGCAGCAAACCCTTCCACAGATTTGTTAATGCCAACTGATTAAATACACTGGCAAGATTAATGCTTGCTTGCTCTGAAACTCCACTGAAGAAGGGAGAAAGACACCCAGTTGAATTTACTCCACATCCGCCTGCTGCCATGCCAGTTTGTTAACATCGAGATAGTGTGTTTTTGTAACAGATGGACAGAGCCTCCATTCTGGGCGACGCCATCGAGTACCTCAAGGAACTGCTGCAGAGGATCAACGACCTACACAACGAGCTTGAGGCCGCGCCACCGACGGCCGCGTCTCCTACGGTGACTCCCTCTGCTGCTGCCGCCGCCGGCGGCGGCAACAACAACAGCGGCAACACCAACTTCCTGCCGCTCACTCCCACGCCCTCCACACTGCCGTGCCGCGTTAAGGAAGAGCTCTCCCTCAGCTCGCTGCCGAGTCCCAGCAACCAGCCGGCAAGGGTGAGTTGGAAAAACTCCGATGCATTCGCTAGAAAGATTAAAGCCGGTTTCTTATTCCTTGCTGTTTGTTTTTTTGTTTGTCCGTATGTTTCATGAATGATTATCCACTCATTTCCATTTTTTGAGTAGCAGCAAAGCCACAACTTTTCTTCCCGTTGGTTTCGTTTCCTCCCCCATCTTCATGTTTTCACAGATTCTTGTTTGTTTTGACCCCAGGTGGAAGTGCGGCTTCGAGAAGGCCGCGCTGTGAACATCCATATGTTCTGCGCCCGGAGGCCGGGACTCCTGCTGTCAACCATGAGGGCGCTCGACGGAATGGGGCTCGACATACAGCAGGCCGTCATAAGCTGCTTCAATGGCTTCGCATTAGACGTATTCCGAGCTGAGGTGAGTTATAACCCAACTGGGATTGTCCACCATAATCTATTTATCTTCTTCTTCCTTAGCACATTGTTGTTGTAGCTAATTTGAACTTGCTAAGCAAACAATCTGGTGGACAGAGCCAAGAATCATACATAAAAGCTGACTCATGGCAATTTCTGTCTTTTACTTCAGTTGTGCAAGGAGGGGCCTGGGATCCTCCCCGAAGACATCAAGGCTGTGCTCCTGCACTCCGCTGGATTCCATCCAGGCTTGTGAAACAGGCAGCAAGGGACGATTTTTAGTAGCAGTGACTAGTGAGGTGTTTGTGGCAGTGTATGCGAAGAAGGTTACTGACGATTTTACAGACAGGCTTCTGTTGCTATTGACGACGATTCAGAGTACGCAGACAACGAGGGGGTGTGATGTGTAAAATAGTGCCGGGTAGTGCCGAGTAGTTCCTGCTACAGCTACAACTACAAGCTACAACAGATCATGCAACAACGGGGCCGAGCGATCTTTCAGTAGCTATTACTTATTAGTTTAGGAATCTAGGAGACTTAGTAACCACTACTTTGCTTTGATGTTCCGGTTCTTATTTTTTACCTTTCTGTCCCAAGCTTCTTCCTGTTTCTGCATTCGCAATGGGGAAATAGAGAAACTCTGTAATCCTCCACATTTTATTTTGGAATAAGAATCCTTCATTCCTGCTTTTAAAGCTCTGTAGTACTTCCAAGATTGGGTGCTCTCGTTCCCTCCCCTTGTTTTGTTCATTAGTACACATTAGTACACATTGCGTTACTACTTCTCAAGACAATACCTTTTTCGGTTTAGACACGAGGTTCATACTAATTCCTAACAAGTAAGCGAGTAGGCTTTCTATTAGTTGTAGCGGCATCCAGAAGTAGGATTAGGCAGAACAATCAATTGCCCTGATTCATGGGGTTCAGATTTGCTCTGCCGACGTTGTTGATGGGAGATGTAGAAAGAGTATTATTTAATATTAATTAGTTGGTGTTAGCTACAACACGTATCAATAGGCTTCATTGGTAAACCTTGTACTTTGTTTCCAAGAGGTCCCTGGTACGAACCTTTGAACGAACAAGAGGAATGTTAGTAAGCCAATGTTTCCAGTCAGGCTTAATGATTCATGTGAATATTTTTTTTAATATTTAGACGTTGATCTTAATTCCATCTAGCGGATAAGATATCCAATTTCACAAATTTAAGAAACCAATAAATTCCATATTTTTTTCCCGCTAATATAAGAGCCTACAAGATTGTCATATGGTATAAAATAAGGATGCTAATAAGAAGTTAATGGTTTCAACCGGGCCTAATGATTGGCTATTATTCTTTCTTAATGATTCATGTGAATACTTTTTTAAATATTAAGATGTTGATTTTAATTCTATCTAGTGGATAAGATATCCAATTTCACAAATTTAAGAAACCAATCAATTCCATTTTTTTTTGCTAATATAAGAGCCTACAAGATTGTCATATGGTGTAAAATAAGGATGTTAATAAGAGGTTGATGGTTTCGACCGGGCCTAATGATTGGTGATTATTTTCCCTCAGTAAGAAGCCAACGTTTCCATTCAGGCTTAAATGATTCATATGAATATCTTTTTAAATATTTAGATGTTGATTTTAATTCTATCTAGTGGACAAGATATCCAATTTCACAAATTTAAGAAACCAATCAATTATATATATATATTTTTCTAATATAAGAGCCTACAAGATTGCCATATGGTATAAAGTAAGGATGCCAATAAGAGGTTAATGGTTTCGACCGAGCCTAATGATTGGTGATTATTTTCTCTCAGTAAGAAGCCAACGGTTCCAATTGGTGGTTGGTGGAAGTATTTTTTCTAGTATCTCAATGTTGATTCTATTTCTGTCTATGAGATTAAATATCCAATTTCACTTACTTAAAGAAAAAAAAAATCAATTTTATAACTTTTTTTTATACAATAAGAGCATGCAAAATTATCATGCATTGTAATATAAGGATGCTAGTAAGAGGCGAACACTTCCGGTCGGATCCAACAATTAGTGATGGCTTTTTCCATTAAGAGGCCGAAGGTTCTAATCGGGTCTAATGGTTTCCAATTCTGTCTAGGGGATTAAATATCCAATTTCACATATTTAAAAAAACCAATCAATCGCATAATTTAATTTCTTTTTGTTGAAATAAGAGCTGCAAAATTGTCTTATCTATCTACCCTATAAAAAAGACGGTCAGTCCAGCCTATTTGCTAGCTTTTGGTAGCTCTGTGTGTGCTTGGTTCATCGCTGTCGTTATTCTACTTTATCTATGGGCTGACTGTTAGCATTCTGTACATGTAAGCCTGCTTACTTCACGCTTCATCGATTTTACTTTGTCTAGCTGATTTGTATATATTTTAACATCACCTTTTTTAATTATTTTCAGTTGCTTACTTCCAATACTAAATACAGAATATCAAGCTAGCGACTTATTCTTATTCTTCTGCCACGTGAGTTTTCAAAATTGGTGTGGTCGTTCGTCCGATCAGTATGTTTATATGCTTTAGAGCATGTCTATGATTTTGTTTGCATGCTTCAGGAACACATTTATGTGCTTCACCGTCTGTCTATGTAGTTTGGAGTCCCTCAGTCGGTTGTAGTCAAGTGTGTTTATGCTTACCGTTTTTTGAGCATAGCTAATTTTAATAAATACATACTGTAGGTTGGAGGAGCCAGTCGACAATTTTGATTGAACTGTTCTCTATGTAAATAGTATGCGTACATGGATAATATATTAGTCATAAATGGTAAGAAGGGGAACATGGGTCATTTAGTAATGTCATACTAATGGTCGAAGGGAGTCAACTGTCAATTAGTTGTGTTTTTCTAATTCGACAGACAATATGTAAATTATTCCGAATACTAATTACATAATTTCATAAAATAAAGTTAATTGCGGTAGTCATGCATACATGTTGGAGGGAGTGAATCTAATTGAGCACTTTTAGAAGGTTGTATGTAAATTATTGTGAGTACTTATAATATTCATTTTAACATACATCTATTTCATAAGTAGGCACATGCAATTTTGGTACACTATATAGATGTTTTGAAATGGAGATAATTTTATTAATCACAAGCTACATGTTAGAGGGAATTGATAGTTAATAAAGAAAGTTCTTCAATTTTAATAAGATGTATGTTAAATATTGGTCAATTATATGTTAAACATCAACAAACACGTACGCAAGAAAGGGAGCTCATTTGATTTTAGGAATGATACACTATAATTTAGAGAGAGGTTTAGCTCAGTTGAGTTATTCTTTTCTATTGAGTTGTATGTAAATTATTTTAAGTATAAAATATATATTAGCAGTCCGCAGAAGCACACCATAAAAAATATAAAAAATAATTTAATAATGACATGCTACTGTTTGCACAAACTGCTTAGTTTTTCTGTGTTTAATGTGGTGATAATGTAATAGTTGTAATCAATTGTTTATTTGATCTAATTTTTTATTTATTTTCTAGAGAATTTTTTTGTCTATGATGTGTTTTTTTTAAATTTCAATATGCTTACTGATTTTTATTTTTCTTAATTGTCACCAATTCTGTGTTGGTTTGGCACGAGTTGTTTAGGATTTTTGTGTGTGTGTGTTGTATCAATAATATAATAGTTATCAATAGTTGTTTGGTTGATCTAGTAGTTGTCTTATAGAAAAAAAAAATTATGTGGTGTGTATGTGGTTTTCATTCTAAAAATATGACAAAGTGGAATAAGTATGCAGTTAATGTATATGTCAGTATAAAACTGATTGTGAACCTCAGCCGATCTAAATAAATCAACTTTAATTCTTTGTATTATATAAATACAATTTGTCAAGATTAACTCAATTATACATCACGTGCTCGTATTGTAAAAAAGAGATGCTAGCAAGTGGCCAACGGTTCCGATCGGGTTCAACAATTGGTGATTGTTTTTATTATCAATAAGTGGCCAACAGCTCCAATTGGGTATAATAGTTGGTGTGAATTCTTCTTCTAGCATATCAATGTTGATTCTAATTATGTCTAAGAGATTAAATATCTATTTTCACGTACTTAACAAACCAATCAATTTCATAATTGATTTTTTTTGCTAGAATAAGAGTCTGTAAAATTATATACATTGCAAAATAGAGATGCTAGTAAGAGATCGTTCCACTCGGGTCTAATGATTGGTGATTGTTTTTTCTCATTAAGAGGCCAACAATTCCAATTTGGTCTAACGGTTGGTGTGAATACTTTTTCTAGTATCTGGATTTTGATTCTAATTCTGTCTAGGGATTAAATATCCAAATTCACGTATTTGAAGCAAAAATAACCAATTCCATAATTAGTTTTGTTTGCTAAATAGAGCCTACAAAATTGTCATACATTGTAAAATATGGATGTTACTAAGAGGCCAACAATTCCAACCGGGTGTTGGTGATTATTTTTTCTCAAGAAGAGGCCAATGGTTCCATTTGTGTCTAACGGTTGGTGTAAATACCTTTTCTAGTGTCTCGATGCTGATTCTAATTTTGTCTATGAGATTTAATATCCAATTTCACACATTTAAGGAAATCGATAAATTCCATAAATCTTTTTTTGCTAAATAAGAGCCTTCAAAATTGTCTTACATTGTAAACTAGAGATGCTAGTAAGTGGACGACGGTTCAAGTCAGGTCTAACAATTGGTGATTGTCATTTTCTCAGCAAGTAGCCAATAGTTCCAATTGGGTCTAATAGTTGGTGAACTTGGTGTATATACTTCCTCTAGTATCTAGATATTGATTCTAATTATGTCTAAGGGATTAAGTGTCCAATTTCACATATTTAAGGAAACCAACGAATTGCATAATTTTTTTTTGGCTAGAAAAAGAGTCTGCAAAATTGTCATGTATTGTAAAATAGGGATGCTAGTAAGAGGTCAACGGTTCCAGTTAGTTGGTGATTATTTTTTATTAGTAAGAGGCCCATGGTTTCACTTGGGCCTAATGGTTGGCGGAAACACTTTTCTAGATCTGGATTTTGATTCTAATTATGTCTAGGAGATTAAATATTCAATTTTACATATTTAAAGAAACTAATAAATTTCATAACTTATTTTTTTTTGCTAAAATAGCAACTTGTAAAATTGTCATATACTGTAATATAGGGATGCTTGTAAGAGGCCAACGGTTCGAATCAAGTTCAATGATTGGTGATTATTTTTTCTCAACAAGGGGCCAAAGGTTCCAATTGGGTCTCATGGTTGGTGTGAATAATTTTTCTAGTATCTGGGTGTTGATTCTAAATATGTATAGGGATTAAATATTCAATTTGACATATTTAAAGAAACCAATCAATTCCATAACTCTTTTTTGCTAAAATAAGAGCCAAAATTGTCTTACATTGTAAAATAAGGATGCATGTATGAGGCAAAATGGTTCCAGTCAGATCTAATGATTCGTGATTGTTTTTCTCAGTATGAGGTCAACCATTCCAACTGGGTCTAATGGTTGGCGTAAGTAGCTTTTTTAGTATCTGGATTTAGATTCGAATTATGTCTAGGGAAATAAATATCCAATGCCATATATTTATAGAAACCAATCAATTCCATAACTTCAAATCTTTTTGCTAAAATAAGAGCCTACAAAGTTGTCATATATTATAAAATAGTGATTTTGTAACCGACCAACATTTCCAGTCGGGTCTAACGATTGGTGATTGTCTTTTCTCAGTAAGAGGCCAACAGTTCTGATTGGGTCTAATGGTTGTTGCGAATACTTTTTCTAGCATCTGAATTTTTATTCTAATTATGTCTAGGAGATTAAATATCCAATTTATACATTTAAAGAAACCAATCAATTATATATCTTAATTTTTCACTTGAATAAGAGACTACATAATTGTCATGCACTGTAAAATAGGGATGCTAGTAAGAGGCCAATGGTTCTAGTCCGATCTAACGATTGGTGATTGTTTTTTTCTCAGTAAGAGGTCAACGGTTCCGATTGGGTCTAATGGTATCCGGATATTTATTCTGATTCTGTCTAGGGGATCAAATATCCAATTTTACATATTTAAAAGAAACCAATCAATTTCATAGCTTAACTTTTTTGTTAAAATAAGAGCTTGAGAAATAAGGCCGTGCTCCTGCACTCGGCAGGATTCCATCCGGGCATGTGAAGCTGCAGAAAGGGACGATTTTTACTGGCAGCGAGGTGTTTTGGTGCGTATGCTAAGAAGGTTACTTGCGATTTTACAAGTACAGACTTGTGTTGCTATTGACGACGATTCAGAGTAGTAGGCAGACAGAGAGAGGGTGTGCAGTGTGTAGAATAGTAGTGCCGTGTAGTGCTGAGTAGTTCCTGCTACAGCTACAACCAACGGGACCGAGCGTCTTCCAGTAGCTTGATGATGATATCACTGATTAGTTTAGGAATCTAGGAACCACTACTTTGCTTTTGACGTTCCCGTTCTTATTTTTTTACCTTTCTATCCCAACCTTCTTCCTGTTTCTGCATTAGCAATGGGGAAACAGAGAAACTCTGTAATCCTCCACATTTTATTTTGGAATAAAAATCCTCCTGCTTTCAAAGCTCTGTAGCACTTCCAAGATTGGGTGCTCTCATTCCCTCCCCTTGTTTTGTTCATCAGTACACATAGTATACATAGCGTTACAACTTTTCAAGATAATACTTTTTCCGGTTTAGACACGAGGTTCATATTAATTCCAGACAAGCCAGTAGGCTTCTACTAGTTGTAGTGGCATCCAGGAATACGATTAAGCAGAATAATCGATTGGCCTGATGGGTGGGGTTTAGATTTACTGTCCCCACGTGTCTGAAGGGAGATCTAAAAAGAGTATTTTTAACATTAATTCCTTTGCATTAACTATAACACTTATCAATAGGCCTGATTGGTAAACTTGCTACTTTGCTTCCTAGAAGTCCTTTGGTACGAACCTTTGCCTTAGCTACAGGGATGCTAGTAATAAGCAACGTTTCCAGTCATGCCTAGCGACTGATGCTTATTTTTTGTCAGTGATAGGCAATGGTTGGTGTGAATACTTTTCTAATATTTGGATGTTGATTCTAGTTCTATCTAGAGGATCAAATATTTAATTTCTCATATCTAAAGAAACCAATCAATTTCTAACTTTTTCTGCTAATATAAGAGGCAACAGGATTGTCACATATTGTAAAATATGGATGCTAATAAGAGGCTAATGGTTTCAGTCGGACCTAACAATTGGTGATTATTTTTTTAGTAAGAGGCCAACCGTTCTTAACTATGGAGATGCTAATAATAATTTAACGTTTCTAGTCAAGTCTAGCGGTTGGTGTTTATTTTTTCACAGTAATAGGTCAACAGTTCCAATTGGGTCTAATGGTTGGTGTGAAGACTCTTTCTAGTATTTGGATGTTGATTCCAATGCTATCTAGGGGATCAAATATCCAATTTCACATATTTAAGGAAACCAATCAATTCCATAACTTTTTTGTTAATATAAGAGCCTACAAGATTGTCATATAGTAAAATAGGGATGCTAATAAGAGGCTAATGGTTTCCGTCGGGCCTAAAGATTGGTGATTATTTTCTCTTAGTAAGAGGCCAACCGTTCTTAACTATAGAGATGCTAATAATAAGCCAACGTTTCTAGTCAAGTCTAGCTGTTGGTGCTTATTTTTTCTCAGTAATACGCCAACAGTTCCAATTGGGTCTAATGCAACGTGTGAATACTCTTTCTAATATTTGGATGCTGATTCCAATTCTATCTAGGGGATCAAACATCCAATTTCACATATTTAAGGAAATCAATAAATTCTATTTTTTTTTGTTAATATAAGGGTAAGATTATCATATGTAGTAACATAGGGATGCTAATAAGAGGCTAATGGTTTCAGTCGGGCCTAACGATTGGTGATTATTTTCTCTTAGTAAGAGGCCAACCGTTCTTAACTATAGGGATGCTAAAAATAAGCCCAGTTAGTGCTTATTTTTTCTCACTAATAGGCCAATAGTTCCAATTGGGTCTAATGGTTCGTGTGAATACTTTTTTCTAATATTTGGATGTTGATTCTAGTTCTATCTAGGGGATCAAATATCCAGCTTCACATATTTAAAGAAACCAATCAAATCCATAGTGTTTTGCTAATATAAGGCCTGCAAGATTGTCATATATAGAAAAATAGATATGCTAGTAAGAGGCTAATTGTTTCGGTCGGGCCTAACGGTTGGTGATTATTTTCTCTTAGTAAGAGGCCAATTGTTCTTAACTATAGGGATGCTAATTATAAGCCAACGTTTCTAGTCAACTCTAGCGGTTGGTGCTTATTTTTTCTCAGTATTAGGCCAACAATTCCAATTGGGTCTAATGGTTGGTGAATACTTTTTTCTAATATTTGGACGTTGATTCTAATTCTATGTAGGTGATCAAATATCCAATTTCACATATTTAAAGAAACCAACCAATTCATAATTTTGTTTGCTAATATAAGAGCTTACAAGATTGTCATATATTAGAAAATAGATATGCTAATAAGAGGCTAATGGTTTCAGTCGTGCCTAACAATTGGTGATTACTTTCTTTTAGTAAGATGCAAACCTTTCTTAACTATAGGGATGCTAATAATAATCCAACGTTTCTAGTCAAGTCTAGTGGTTGATGCTTATATTTTCTCATTAATAGGCCAACTATTCCAATTGGGTCTAATGGTTGGCATTAATATTTTTTCTAATATTTGGATGTTGATTCTAATTCTACCTAGAGGATTAAATATCCAATTTCACATATTTAAATAAACCAATCAATACCATAATTGTTTTGCTAATATAAGAGCCTGCAAGATTGTCATATATTGGAAAATAGATATGCTAGTAAGAGGTTAATGGTTTTAGTTGGGCCTAATGATTTGTGATTATTTTCTCTTAGTATAATAAGCTGACATTTCTAGTCTAGTCTAGTGTTTGGTGATCATCTTTTCTCAGTAATAAGCCAACAGTTCCAATTGGGTGCAATGGTTCAGGTGAATAGTTTTTCTAATATTTGGATGCTGATTCTAATTGTAACTAGGGGACCAAATATCCAATTTCACATATTTAAAGAAATCAATCAATTCCATAATTTTTTTGCTAACATAAGAGCATGTAAGATTATCATATATAGTAGACTAGGGATTCTAGCAAGAGGATAATGGTTTCAATCGGGCCTAACGATTGGCGATTATTTTCTCTTAGCAAGAGGCCAACTATTATTAACTATAGGGATGCTAATAATAATCCAACATTTCTAGTCAAGTCTAGCGGTTGGTGCTTATTTTTTCTCATTAATAGGCCAATGTTTCTAATTGGGTCTAATGGTTGGTGTTAATGTTTTTTCTAATATTTGGATGTTGATTCTAATTCTATCTAGGAGATTAAATATCAAATTTTACATATTTAAATAAACCAATCAATTCCATAATTCTTTTGCTTATATAAAGCTTTCAAGATTGTCATATATTTTAAAATAGGTGTGCTAGTAAAAGCTTCATGGTTTCAGTCATGCCTAACGATTTGTGATTATTTTCCCTTAATAATAGGACAATCATTTTTAACTATTGGGATGCTAATAAGAAGCCAATGTTTCTAGTCTAGTCTAGTGGTTGGAGCTTATTTTTTCTTAGTAGTAGGCCAACAATCCCAATTGGGTCTAATGGTTGGTGTAGTATTTTTTTTCTAATGTCTAGATGTTGATTTTAATTCTGTTTAGGGGATTAAATATTCAATTTTACATATTTAAAGAAACAATTCAATTCCATAATTTTTTTTACTAATATAAGAGCATGCAAGATTGCCATATATTATTAAACATGGATGCTAGTAAGAGGCTAATGGTTTTAGTCGGGTCTACGATTGGTGATTATTTTCTTCTAGTAATGTTGGATCAAAGGGATCTAGAGGGGGGTGAATAGAGCTAAAATACTTTCACAAAATTCCTTAGAACTTCAAGTTACTTCAACTAGGCACAATTACAAATAGAAAATTTGATGACAATCTAAACATGCATAGCAAGAATGAGAGAGATTAAAACAAGCACTTGAACAAGCTATTTAGAGTGGTTTTACTCTCCAAACTAGGAGAGAGTCAGTCCATTACCTAGAGAGATTAAGCTCTAGGATTTTGCAACCTATGTATACTTATATTCCATTATAAGATATACAATTGATCTTCCTTTTTTGGGACAAGGATACCCAGCTATCCTTTGATGTCAAGGGATCCAACAACCTTACAACCAAGGACTTACCTATCTAGATGAGCTAGAGTCTCTATCTCTACAAGGTCTTACCCACTCCTTCAAGCAGTTGGACACCTTCGCCAAGGAGATCCCCTTCTGGCAACAAGTCTTTTTCCTTGAAGGATTTACCCACTCTACTCCTAGATCTTTAGCCTTATCCTCCTCCTCCACTTAGAGAAGCTTTTTACATCTTCTTCTACAACTTGAAGAAGCTTGCACCTTCTCTATCACTTGGAGAAGCTTTCACTAACTTGATCTTAAAGAAAGGGATTGGAAAAAGGGAAGCTTTGAGAGCTTTACAAGTATACAATGAAGCAGCTATAACATACCAAAACTTGGACATTTTCTCTTGACCCTCTTTCTAAGATTTTCCTTTCTTTTGTATCCTTTTTGGCTTTGATTTGTTTGAATAATAAGTGGTTTGGGGTGAATTTGATCACCAATTATGACAACGTATGGGATTATGCACAAATACCTCAATTAATTTGTCAATCAGGGTCTAATATGCAAATCTACCATTCATGTGACATATTGATTAAATATATTCGTTCTATATCATTCCTTAGGCTTATGGAGCAAGGAAGAGAAAAAGGAATGAATAATAATGCTTTAAACATGTTAATGTGATATGGAATTATTTAATATGTGAAATAGTGGTAATATTGGATAATGGGCTAAAATTCATAAAAGGAATACTAATTGGTAAAATATAGCTTGAGATTCATTTTCTTTGGGTTTGGTTTGTCTTAGAGGCCAAATTTCATAATTTTGGGATGATAATAACTATATCTCTTTTATTTTAAAAAGAAAAGGAGAGTTATCTTTAAAATATGAAATAAAATACTTAATGACTCCAAAGGTGGAAAATAATCTTAGATTCATAATCTACACCTTAAAATAGCTTTCGTGTGAATTTTCATGTACTTTGGATAATCTTTAATATACATGTGAAGTTAGGAGAGAGAAAGTATGTAGAACCTTAAAAATATTAAATAAATGTAAAAACAACTCCAAAATGTAAAATTGATGGAAAATTCGTATCCAAGACACTTAATGTGACTTGTGGGTGAAGTTTCATAAAATTTGGAGAATCTTATAACCATTAATGATGGAGGAAAGAGAAAATAAGATTTGGTTTATTTAACACATCAAACGTTCTCAAAAGGAAAATATAATTGCATATTTGAATTCCTCATATAAAAAATAGGTTAGGTGTCAATTTTTAACTAATTTGGAGCACATTTACACCCTCAAACTAGGAGAGAGAAAAGAGGAATTAATGCATACACACTATAGTCCAATTCGGTTTAGAATTTCATTTAATATGTATTGTGGGTTATTTTCCTTTTGAGTTGTTGTGCATAATCTGGCCTGTTAGATTCTTGATCAGATGGTTCCTAGTCATCCTCTTCCTTGTGACTAAGAAGGAAAGGGGTGTATATATATATATCTATGTATATATATGTATATATATATCTATGTATATATATATCTATGTATATATATATCTATGCATATATATATATATCTATGTATATATATATATCTATATATATATATCTATGTGTGTATATATATATCTATATATATCTCTATATATATATCTATATATATATATATATCTATATATATCTCTATATATATCTATATATATATATATATATATATATATATATATATATATATATATATATATATATATATATATATATATATATATATATATATATATATATATATATATATATATCTGTGTGTGTGTGTATAAAACTACCCCCTGAACTTCCGCAAGAGTCCTTGGACCATTTTCCTCAGTTCAATTTGGTCCTAACCCTTCCTCATCGGTGTTGTGAGTTCCCAGAGAGGCAGATGACATTGACATGTCGTTCTCCCCTCTCACCTTCCCTCGCATGAATTCCACTTGAGGTTAGACTCAGTAGATTCTATTCTTCGATTTTGTGCTCTTACATCGCTGTTTGATCGCATGTGGTGGATTCCACCAAATACACACAAGTTGCAGCTCACAAGACACCAACATGATGCAACTGTGAGATGAGGATGATACTCCCTCGTAATTTCCCGATTTCACTCCTATATTTCCCTTCTTTCTTTGTTTTTCGGTTAAGGGCATTTTAGTCATTCTTCCTTTTGGTTTCTTTGGATTGAGCGAGGTCAACAGAAAAATTGACCCACTAACTTGGCCACCCATGATTGGGCCAAGTCAGCGGGCCTTGTCCTCTCTCTCTCCCCCTCTCTCACAGTTTATTTCTTATTTGGCACTTTGTGATTTTCTGATTGGTCGAACATGTAAAATTCATATCTTTTGCTGTAGTTGTCCAAAAATTAAAAATAAATTTGTTTTGGAATATAAAAATGTGATCTTTCTAATAAAAATACTTTTGAGGCTTGGTTTTGAGTTTTGTCAAAAGGTGTTTTCTAAAAATGAATTTAATACATAAAAATCACCAAAAATGCACTTTAATCCTCATAACTCCAAAATAGACAAAATTATATGTTTTATTAATCAGGAGAACCTAATAAGATCAATGGTTATATTTTCAGAGTCTAAATCTATATTTTTTCAAAAGTCCAAAAGTTAGGGTTTCTTTACTTTAATACATGTGTAAAACCCTAATACTTGATTATACATTGAAAATAGGAAAAGTGGGCTTTGGACTCAATTAAAGTAGTGAAAGAGAGTAAGTGGATTTCATTAAGAAAGGTCACTAGTACAGAAACATCGTTCAATGTCACTTTTCTGGGCGTCAGTTATTAAGGAAATCCGATGCCTATAACATTCAACGTCGGTGATGTAGGTCATCCGACGTCTATAGTCAAGACACGGGTACCACTTTGTATTCAGCGTCGGCTGCATAACAAACAACCGACGCCTAAAATCGCCCGCGAAATCCAATTTTTGAGCGAAAAAATTGGGCACATAGAACGTCGATTTTTTACCAACAAACCGACGCCTATATAAGATGAAAAATTGCGCGAAAAGTTCCAGCTTAGGTGTCGGTTATCCGTTGATAACTGACACCGATAATGGTTCCTGCCATATTATTTAGGGCAAAATTTGTCTAATTGGACGTCGGTTATTTAAGTAGAACCGACACCGAAGACGTTAGGTGTCGGTTGTATTTTATAACTGATGCCTTTTACCAACTTAATAGACCCTCGAACGGCCACTGTCCCCTTTCTTCTGTTTCATCGTTTTCTGTTTCATCGCCCGCTGCTGCTCGCCTCCTGGTGCCTGCTGCTTCTCGCTCGCTTCCGCCGCCGCCCTCCGCCTTCCTCCTTGCGTCGCCGCCGCACCGCCTTCCTCCTTGCCGTCGCCCGCCGACGCCGCTGCTCCTGCTATTCCTTCCTACCGCCACCCACCACCGACGTTGCGCTCACGCCCTACTGCGACTGCTGGTCTGTCTGCCCTGCCACCTGGAGCTCGCTGACCACCGCTGCACCTGCCTGCCCTGCCGCCTGGAGCTCGCCGGTCACCATCACCACTGCTGGGAGGTCAGTTGCTGTTGCTCGCCTACTTGTCCGCCGCCGCTATCGAAAGGTATGCTTCCTCTAGTACTGCTCCGCCACAGTTGTCTAGTTGTGCATACCTGTGAGTTATCAGGAACACCTAAATGAATATCTAGTTGTGTATTTAATTTGGATGTATATGCTGAACCTAGATTTAGAGAGGACATGCTATAGTATTTTCCTAGTATGGTGAATGATTCTCAATCGTGTGTATCACATGGGATTCTTATCTCAACACAATGGACTGCAATATATGCATCTAATGCCTTAAATGAAAGACTCGAATGTTATAAAATCCCATCAAAGTAGGTAGAAACAACTTATATATATTCAGATCTTAATAATTCCATGAAGTGTACATTATCTTACTCAGGAAAAGTATGTGTATAATGTAGGATTATCTTCGGTAGCATTTCCTCGTTTGTTCTCTAAGTACATATGTACTTAGAGAACAATGGGGAAATGCTGCCGAAATTTTTTTGAAAACCCAATACACATTATACACTTACTAGTGAGATTAGGTGTTCAAGGATGGGATAGGTGGTACACATTTATTATATATAAGAATGACATCACATGTGTTTGTTGGCCTAGAAAGTGAACAATCATTGTTCTTTCTATTACTTGTACATTGGTATAAATTAGAATGAACAATCACTAAATTATATACTGTTTGTATGGAGTCCGGCTTCATTGTAGATAATAGGAGTAAATCTTGGATAGGATGTAAGTGTATACCCTAATCTTGTCCTAATATATACTTTTTTTCTCTTTGATCATAGAATGGATAGATCATGGATGTCCATTCGCAATCGCCGCACCCCAGAGTTTATATCTGGTCTTGATCAGTTTATTAGATTTGCCGAGGAACATAGGAAAAAACCTACATATAGGTTCTACTGTCCATGTAGGCATTGCGATAACAACTTGAAAATCAACACTGGTGAGCAAGGGCGGAACTAGGGGGGGCGGGTAGGGGCCATGCCCCCCCAAAAAAAATAAAAAAATAAACATACATATACATATATATACATATATTTGTAACTTATATTTATAATATATATCATGTATGATGCATAAAAGACATGAATGTGAAAGTAGTGTATTGGTTTGCAGCTGCACTCATATACCAAAGGTCATGAGTTCGATTCTTGTTGTGGGCATTATATGTTTTTTGGCAATAAATGCAGAATACAATTACTATTAGTACAATGTTTCACATATAAAGACACAAAACTGAACATGGTGTAGTGGTTGGTATGTTATTTGATGTACCAAAGGTCATGAGTTCAAACCTTACATTGAATATTTAGTTTTTGGCCCCCCAACCTATGAGTTCTGGTTTCACCATTGCTAGTGAGGAAATCAAAAGTCATGTCATGTGCAATGGGATTGTACAAGGCTATACAGAATGGCACTGGCATGGAGAGATTTCAAACTCGAAACTAGTAGATGTCGATAGCAGTGCTTGGGTGGAAGAAGAAATTGCCTCCGATGACGTAGATGTGAACGAACCAGTTCTAGTAGACATCGTTGATGCGATGCTGGATAGTTGTAGGGTAGAGCACACCGATCCACCTCCTATCTTTAGAAACATTGTGCATGATGCTGAGATACCGTTATACACAGGCTGTGCTAAGTTTACGAAGCTTAGAAATGTGTTGAGATTGTATAAGTTGAAAGCTAACAATAGATGGAACGACAAAAGCTTCACTTCATTATTGACTTTGTTGAAAGAAATGCTTCCTGAAGGAAACGAGCTGCCAATCTCAACATACCAGATAAAGAAAATGTTGTGCCCAATGGGAATGGAGGCCAAGAAGATACATGCATGCCCGAATGATTGTGTATTATTTCAAAAGGACTATGTAGATTTGAAAGATTGTCCAAAATGTGGTGCGTCACGGTATAAATTAACGACTTCGGGGGAGTCCAAAACTGGTTCTCCTGCCAAGGTATTGTGGTATCTACCTATAATATCACAGTTTCAACGCTTGTTTGCAAATCCGAAAGATGCGAAGAATTTGAGGTGGCATGCAGATGTTAAGAAAAATAATGATGGGATCCTACGACATGCGTCTGATTCACCACAGTGGAAGAAGATTGATCTATTGTACCCCAAATTTGGTGAAGAAGATAGGAATCTAAGACTTGAGCTTTGTACAGATGGGATGAATCCGTATGGGACATTGAGCAGCCAACATAGCACTTGGCCAGTCATGCTTGTTATATACAATCTTCCTCCCTGGCTGTGTATGAAAAATAAGTACGTTATGCTGTCATTGTTGATATCAGGCCCTAAACAACCCGGAAATGATATCGATGTTTATCTTGAATCTCTGATTGATGACTTAAAGAAACTTTGGGCTGAAGGTGTGATGATCTATGATGCTTCAGGAAGAGAGACATTTCGTTTGCACACTATGTTGTTTTTCACTATTAATGACTTTCTAGCATATGGGAATTTGTCTGGATATAGTGTCAAAGGAGCTAAAGCGTGTCCTATATGTGAAGAAAACACTGATTCAATACGACTAAAACATGGCGACAAGACTATATATCTTGGTCATCGAAGGTTTCTTTCAAAATTCCATCCGTATCGTAGGAAGCGCAAAGTATTCAATGGATGGAATGATGAACGGAGTGCACCTAAACCTATACCAGGGGATGTTGTTTATGAAAGAGTAAAAGACATTGTCAATGAATTTGGTAAGAAATCACAATGTAGTATGGCCACACAGAGTGACAATTCTTCATTCAAGAAGAAGTCAATATTTTGGGATCTTCCTTATTAGAGTTCTTTGACATTCAGGCATTGTATCGATGTAATGCACGTTGAGAAAAATGTCTGTGATAGCATCATTGATACTCTGTTAAATATACCAGGTAAGAATAAAGATGGGATAAAATCCAGACTGGACCTACGTGAAATGGGAATAAGGTCAGAATTTACAGAATTATGTAAAATAGGTAATAAAAGAACATACTTACCTCCCGCTTGTTACACGTTGTCTAGAAAGGAGAAGAAAGCCTTTTGTGAATGCTTGGTAAATGTTAAGGTGTCACATGGTTACTCATCCAACATCCGTAGATTGGTATCAATGAAAGATCTGAAGTTGATAGGTCTTAAATCTCATGATTGTCACACTCTAATGCAACAAATATTACCCATGGCAATTCGATCTATATTGCCGAAGCATGTAAGGTTTGCAATCACCAGACTTTGTTTCTTTTTCAACAGTCTATGCATCAAAGTTATTGACCCTGATACTCTTGATAATTTGCAAAGAGAAGTGGTTGTTACCCTATGTCAGCTTGAGATGTATTTCCCTCCTTTGTTCTTTGATATCATGGTACATCTTGTTGTCCACTTGACTAGGGAAGTGAAAATGTTGGGGCCAGTTTTCTTGCATTGGATGTATCCCTTTGAACGATACATGAGCATTTTTAAAGGTGATGTTCGAAACCGTTATTGACCTGAAGGGAGTATTATTGAAGGTTATGTGGCGAGAGAGGTTATGGATTTTTGCAATGACTTTCTGAGTGGTAATAACACTCCTATTAATGACAAGAATATTGAGGAGGGCAAAGGAATTTTGGGATCACGGGTGAAAGTAATCAGCCGTGAGCAGTTGGAACAAGCTCACTTGTATATTTTACACAACATGGACGAAGTGAGTGTTTATATCGAGGAACATACCAATTTCATCAAGAGACAACATCCTCAAGCAAGTTCAATGTGTAAATATGTTTAGGAACTATAGGACAAATCTCAACAGAGAATACATAAAAGATGGTGATAAGAAGAAGAAGTCAGCCCTTGAATAGTGGAACTTCTTGGACAAAGAAGATTGGGACAATTTTGTTGCTTCAAGAAAATCTGAAGAATTCAAGGTATTAGGCGTCACTCCCAATTTAATTAATATACGTTGTATTCACCTATTCAAGATTAACATTTAGTACTACTAACCAAATCATTAATGTGCATACTAACTAGGCCCTCAGTGACGCACAAAAAGCAAGGCGTGCACTGAATGTGCATGACCACACTATGGGTCCAAAGGGCTATGCAAGCGTTCACCAAAGACTACAGGAGGAGTCTGCAACTACTCATGAGTCTGCTTCTACTCAGGAGTCTGCCACACCCATGCCTCGCCATGATATCTAGATAGCTGGGAGGCAAAACAAAAAGGGTGAAATAAAGAAGCCCGTAACTACTGAGGCGGCTGCGAAAATGGTAAAAGACAACTCTTAGAACAATCGTTTGAATATTGATTATTGTGGTGTTAACTTACCAATTTCTATTGATGGTGATTAGCGGGAGCTACACGAGCATAGGAAACAAGGCACGTTCATCCCTCATGGCACAAGGGATGAATTGACAGTTGCTCTGGGTAACCCAGAGCATCCTGGACGTGTTAGGGGTGCAAGCGCTGGTGTGGGCATCAAAGCATTCTTTGGGCCATCCCAGCGCAAACCCAGAGCGGGACTTTCACAAGAAGATGTAACCTATTCTTTTTTTAGAATGTTACTGCAAAAGGGAATTCAATAATAAGAAGCTAATGTTTCTTTTATCCATGTATAGGAGAATAAGAGAGTCGAGGATATAGTTGCTAAGAAGGTCAATGATATAGTTGCTGAGAAGGTCAAGGAAGAAATAGTGCAGTGGCAAGCATCTCAGGCTTCCAATCAGCCTATGGCGACCCACTCTTCTCCTGATGCACAGACTGCGAGTAATCCTGGAGACCCATCGCCTAGCACGTCTGCTGTAAGTATTGTTTATGACATTGTAGCTAGTCTTTTCAAGATGATATGTTTTCAAGATGATATGTATATATGTATAACATTCTTTACGTAAATTTATAGACATTGAATCCATGCCGCTTAAGAATGCAAGACTATGTTGTTGCAGAGGCGCATGCTTACCAGTTCCTTCCTGGGGCATCATTTCATGGGACTCCAATGCCGCAGGGCTACGTTCGTGTGAGCCCGATATGTGTATTACCCGATTGGAGGGAAGCTGCATTGCCATATGCCCACCCAGATATTGATACACTTGGTGAGGCAGAAGGCGAGGTGATATTGTGGCTCAAAGTAGATGTCATCTACACTACTGAAATTGTAAGATAAATTTACATTACTTTAGATTGTTAATGTGTATATATGAGGTCAACTGATCTGAAATTATATATACAGGTTAAAAAGAAGACACCCAGAGCACCTAGGCCTCCACCTCCACTTCCTGCATTACCAAGTTGAGTTCCAACTGACCTAAAATACCCGTTAGGTCCTGCTTGTAGGGGAATGGCATGTTGGCTATGGGCACATAATATACATTGCCCTATAATTGTTTCTTTAGAAGTAGTTTATGCAGGTCAATCATACGATAGATCTTTATTTATACAAGATATTATTGAGCTGTTTATGTATGATTGGCTGAATACATCAATGATAGAGACATGGATAAGGTGAGATCTTGTTTATACATCCATATACCTTGTGTAGGATCTGGTGATCTGGTTTCTTATATATTAATGCATACGTAATACATGTTTTGCAGCTACTTAGTCGAAGATCAATGCAAACAATTTGCATTTGATCATGTGGGATTTTTGATTCCATCATTGATTAGTATGGTATCTAAAGACCCTAATAGTGTTCAACAATACTGTATAGATGCTTTTACAATTTTCGGTCAGCAAAAGAAGACGATAAATATAGCTCCATTCAATGTCAAGTAAGTTTACTTTATTTATAATTTGGACTTAAGAAAATTCCATTTTTATTGTGCATTTTGAGTTATTAATTTTTAACTTTTTTACCTCTAGCGGTAGACATTGGGAGTTACTAGTTATTGTCCCCGGGACGTTCACTGTTTATTATCTAGATCTTGCGGGAAGTACATTGAACACTAAAATTGGACACATATTGAGAATGCCATTATTCTAGTGAGAAATATTTCATTTTTATATCCGTTAACATCTGTTATTATATTACTATTTAATTATGCAATTTACTGTGTTACATTAACATGTAGGGGTTTAGATGCATTCAAAAATGCTGGAGGAAATGTCCCAAGGAGAAAGAACCAGCCAATAATTTGGGAGAACGTAAAAGTAAGTTCCCGACTCCAATGTATATATTATTTATGTGAACTGTGCTTAGTTGTATTTTTTAATATTTTGTATGTTTCAATTTATAGTGCGCTACACAAGACAACGGCTGGGCATGCACATACTATGTGATGCGATTTATGCAGATGATTATCTGACATGCCACATTGGATATTAATACCATACATGAGGTATTATATATAGTCTCATTAGTTAGTATGAAATATATCAATCTTATTTTTATATTATTACTTATATATACATCATTCTCTTTGTAGGTGTTTAAAATTGACCACACTATAGGTAAACGCTTAAAAAATGTACATGCTCCATATACGATGGAAGCATTAAATGAAGTAAGAGAAGAATGGGAAAAAGCCATACAAGCAGTGGCGATTGTAAGATATAATTGGGATGCTGATAGCGATGTTGAATAATATTTTGTAAATGAATATTTTAGAATGTTTATATATGTCTGAATGTTTCTACATGTGTGAATGTGAGAATTGAATTGATGTCTGAATGTATCTACTTGTGTGAAAAAATATTTGTTGATTTTGTAGGTTTGTGGCCTATTTGTAGGCTGATATCAATGGATGTCGTAAACCTGCAGTTCAGAAAACTGAACTGCAAGTTCTCATCCTACTGACCAGCCACAGTAGGCCTGCAAACTGATAAGAAAAAAAAATTAAAGTATAGGCGTCGGTTATTTATAAAACACCGTCATCAAAGGCCTACAACGTCGGTTATTAGATAAAAACCGACGCCTAATATGACAAACAACCCGACTGTGCAGGAAAGCACAACCATGGTGGAAAAGACGTCGCTTATTCGTATAAAACCGATGCCTATAGTACTAAACATGGCCATGCAGCGAAGCACGGCCGTGTCGTCTGGGAGTATGGCGTCGGTTGTTCAGTTGTTAACCGACGCAGAAAGTGTCCTAGGTGGTGCCCTTTTTTGTGGCACGAATCCTATAGACGTCGACCAACTATATATAACTGACGCCTATAGATCATATAGGCGTCGGTTAGAAAATCGACGCCGAAGAGTTTGACCTTTAGCGGTGCCCACATAGGTGTCGCTTGAAAACCGTCGCCAAAGGGGGTTAAACAACTGACGCCAAATGCGTATTCTATAGTAGTGGGTATGTGCTTTCCTTACATCTAAGTTGGGAATAATTGCAAACCCTAACCTAGTTTCCCTAATGAGGATTTTACGAAACCCTAATTTCTTTTTTGTTAATTCCTTTGCTATATTTGCCTCAAAAATTAGTTTTGATAATTATTTCTTGTATTTTGTACCCCACTGCCATGTTTGTACTATTTGATGCTTATACTTGCCATAATTCTTTAGCATGTTGATTTTATTAGACTATTTAACTAGTGTAGTGGTACTTTTGTAAGACCACCCATAGATATGGCATGTGTAAATTCACCCAAGAGAATGTGTTACTCTCCCCAATATAAAATATTTGTAGGTGATTGGAATGTGTTACTCTCCCTCACCTATTGGTTGAGGTTAGGTAGGTGCCTCAACCCTACATAGTTTAGGTAGTTCATATTAATCATGCATGCAAACTTTTACTATTTTTGTTATGGTAAGCATCTATTTTTTATGCCTCATACTTTTGACCATTTTCATCTTATGATGAAATCTTAGCCTTACTTTCCATGTTGTTTCTTATCTTTTGTCCTTGTTCACTATCGATACATACCTTGCTTCTTTCTTTTGCTGGGTGTCTTCCCAACCACCCAGGATTTGATCAAGGTGTTGAGCAAGGCCTAGTATTGGATAGTGATGCAGGAGAATGGAGGACCATCCTTGGATTAGTATATGGAGTACATGGCTTCCCAACATGAGCCTGGCTCATGAAGTTGTTACTTGGAGACAAAGTTGGTGTGGTTTAGACTTCCCTCTATCTAGATCCTTTTAGTGTATCTTACATGTAAGCCCTTAATGTGAGATATGATGGAATTTTGTAATCTTTTAAAAAATTGGATATAGTCATGATTTTTATTCTGCTGCTATACACTTTGGTCTTTTATATACCATTATATAAAGATTTGAAAATTTTACACCTGTTCCAACATACCTTTTGAGTATGTTTGGGATTGATGTTTATTTCTTCAAATTGTTAGTATAGGGGTGATCTCACCTCTTTACAGTAGCTCTCTCCCAAAGATCCTATCTCACTCATATGGATGTTTTGATTTGCAAACAAGAGAGAGAAAGGGGCTTAAGTGGACTGGATGCACTCAACTATAGCTAGGATCTTGAATAGCATGAAGGATCAACCTTGGAATGAACTCTAAGATGTCTTATTTATAGTTGGGGGTGTCCACTAGAGGGTAGGAGCACTAAGGAACATTTTCTAGCCATTTTTGAGGGTTGCAATAGATATAATTTTGAGTTTTGCAACTCTCTAATGGCTAGAATCACTTTTTTTGCACATTCCGCACAGTGCATTTGGTCGAGTTTTAATAAACCTAACTACACCAATTGCACTATGCGCCAAAGCCAATTTGAACCATCAGTCAAGTTTATCCCGGATGAAACTCAATTGAATGATTAAATCAGTTTTGCTCAGTGCATGGATCAGTTGAGTTCTGTGAGAGTGCAACTCGACCGAACCCGAATTTTATCAAAATCTAGTAAAGGTATCAGTCGAGTTTTGTGAGTGTAATCGACCGAAATAGCCCCTGTAATGATTTTGGAAATTGTCATTAGAGTGATTCAACATTTGAATTTAGGGATCTTGATTTTTTCTCATCTTAGTTACAAGCCATTACATCAATACAAATGATTACAAAAATCATCATAAAGGTTTTAGGGTGTTTTCCAAAAAACTACATTTGCATTGCTTTTGACTTGAACTAGATCAAGCTAGGGCTTAGTGAATTTGATCCTTTTAATGTACCTAATGCCTAAAATCAATCTCAAACAAACATAGCAGATACATATGACTGGAATGGTTAACTCATTATCAAAATATGGACAATGTATAACACTTAGGTCAACATTCTCCCCCTTTTGACAATGACAAACCATTCCTCAACATATTGAAAAGGATATGAAATTTAAACCTTTACCTTTGAGAAAGAATGTGAAAGTTAAACCTTTACCTTGTGAATTAAAAGGGGATACATGAATGAGAGATGTTAATTTATCCCCCTCGATTCATGCTTACCTATGCCTTTAAGTTTAGACTTTCTACAAATACCAAAACACATATATACCTTGACGCCCTTCGCCACATAAGAGTGATTACTCAAAACAAAGAGCATAATTATCACTAATAATCATATTCTCAACAAATAGGGTAAATTAAAACCATTCACAACACATCATCTTAACTAAACTATATCACATGCAAGCCTCAAACTCAAGCCATCTAGATTTCATATATGCGAAAAGATCTTACATATCATGTTCAAAGTCTGTCAAGCCACCACTGTAACACATTACAACCTATTTAGATGTACATTCCATATCTATACACTCATGACATAAAGCCAAAATCTACGTGTTGATATACAAAACAACAAAATCTCCCCAAAGACCTGAGAGTAAAAGGATGACAAATAGGACTCTACTACAAACTCTAGTAGCATATCCAACCTAAAATAATTACTGATCTCCTTGTTGCTCAACACCTATCGCACGATCTCTACCTCCTTGTCCACGACCACCTACAAAGATGTGGAATCCACGGGGTGAGACCAATGTCCCAACGAGATATATAACTCTCTACCAATGTCTGTTATAAACACAATAATATAACAAAGCAGTTTAAGTAATGCAGATAACACTATTTAATAAGTTTACGCATTTACAACTGGGTAGTAGAACATTTTATGCTTTTGGAAGGAATATGAAGAACATGTATAACTATTATAAACTAAATGATATAAGGAACAAGGTATGAGGTCATCCAATGTGATACGTATTTGACCCTAAGCAAATTGACTGTTTAACTCCTTCTAATTAATATACTCTAAGGATTTGAGGCGTACCACTCAAATCCAACTAACCATTGCTAAGTTGAAATCAATACCATACAAGATCTATGGAAGAGCCGAACTCCATGATCTTCTCTTGCACTACTCGGTTAGTTTGAGTCTACAACACAGTGACATAACATTCTGACTGCAAAACAACAACTTATAGTCAAATATATTGTCTTATAGAGAGCAACTCATAGTCAAAGATATGGTCCTGTAAAAAAACCTAGCCTGCCTTGGTACATGACACAATGCTAGAGAACAAGCTCACACATGGTCATTCTAAAAGAGGCATCTTACAGTTTTACTATTACCTTTAAAAACACCAAGGCATGACCAAAGTCATCCTCCATAACATCAATATAAGGATACTAGGATATTCCTTGACTTGCACCACACATATTCCAAATATGTGCTCTGAGATTCTCATAGGAGTTACTCGTTTCACCATCCAACAAGACACCGACGCTGAAGATGGATCTATGGTACATAGTAACTATATGATTAGGCTTTCACTTGATTAGATATTCCAATTGGGTATCTTTTAATGCATCAACCAAGTTACAATGTATAAGCCCTAAATAAATTATATAAAATTAAAGGTAGGGTAAAAATTCAGAAGATATAAAACGTATAAAGTGAGAACTTATCACATCATCACATGACACTTGTATTATAGTCATTTACATGGACATCGCCAATATCACGTCACTATGGGATATCAATCCCTCAATCACATCTCTAGAGGATTTCACCTCAAACTAGGCACAAGACTCTTATTAGGTCGTTAGACTAATCATATAATTCTTGCACATTCTATATCACATTTATCTCAACAATGCTCATAATAACCACCATGTATTATCTAAGTATCACCATAGCATTCGCATCACTATGTCAATCATCTCACCTACAAAGTTAGGGTTACACATGTAGGAGAGAGAAAACACTATCACATGATAATAACTTCAATCAAGTTCAACAAACGTGTTTCACATCTCAAGATTAGGGTTAGGGTTTCATATGTATCTGATTAGGGTTTTATAACATCCCTCAACTACTAAACCCTAATTTCATCACCTCCCACATGTTTAGAGTATATAGAGTTAATCACTCTTGTTTGGCTAAGAATTCATATCAACATAATCATGTGTAGACTATAAATCAAGTCTTATGGTTGACAGGGTAATAGGAGTAGCGACCAACATGGTGTAGCAATCATATGTATATATGTGTGTAGGCGTATTGACCCATTCATCAACCATAGTGTTACGAACGTAACACATATAGGTGCCACAACTAAAACACACACCAATTATAACCTATTATGGCCATGATACAACCTAAGCATGTGTTGTGACCGTGACAGTAGGTGATGCCTAAACAAGGCATTGTGACCCTTGCTATAGCTTGGTGTATCGACCATCCTTCCATAGTGTGTTGTGATAGTAACCAACTCAAGTTTAGCAACCATGTCTCTTGAAGAACCTTGTTATGACCTCTACATGACCCTATCCAAGTGCTACGACCATCACACTTCACTATTTAACTGCAGTGTCAACCAACAGGGTAATATCCAACCAATAACACTATGCTGTGACCAGCCATATTATGTAGAGACCCCCTCCCCTTAGGATTAGGGTTATTGCGGTCACAACAACCACCCACATGTGTGTCGACCAAGGGGAAAATCAAGCGTTGTAGTGACCTTAAGTCATCCATACACCCCACTCCAAAATTGATCCAAACCATGGTTGAAACAAAAGATTGAAGTCGGGAATACCAAATGTGAACTAAGTCAAAAAAATGATCAAAGTTGGGAATACAAAATGTGAACTAAGTGTAACACTCTAAGCAAAGATGTTCATCTAACCCTGGAACACGTACCATATAAGGTCACCTTAAAAATTGTGATTAATGGGATGGAAACCAGATTTCTTATACATGTCAACAAAATCAAAACCTTATGTTATTCAAGGTAGACATATCATTAAAAAGATAATACAATTCCATAAATAAAGAGCAAAAGATAAATCATCAATCCCTTAATCACCACAAGAATCAGGTACAATGATTTATGGTTTATAAGAATGAGTGATATTCTCGAGAATGCTACAAAATTTTAAACCCTAAAACATAATTACATTTTCAAACATATCGGGGACATGTTTTTTAGAGATTAGAACAACATCATATAATCATGTTTTTGGTGCAAATAATAGAAGGGGGAAAGTTATATAACCCGCCTTTGATTTGAAGATCAAACTCCAAGAGAGAGAAAGAAGCCTCAACTAAATGTTGTAATTGATAGATCACAAATTTGGAATGTCAGAAGGATGGCTCGACCTGGAGGCTCTGGCGATGGAGAGGGCGACGGAAGGAAGGGTGGCGGCACAGGGTTTCGAAGTGGGGGGCGTCCACCTCCATCTGGTATCCTTCGCAGGCCAGATACAAGGAAGAGGCCTAATGTGGTTGGTGTAGAGAAAGATCCTTGAAAATGGTCATATCTGTTCCATGAACCAGAGGTGTGTCAGGATGCATGTGCTTTGAAGTCAAAGGAGGTTACTCTAAAAGAAGGGGCTATTGTATACTCTAGATCGATAGCAGAGAAGAATGCTAGAAAATGGAGGTTGATGACGGCTGGGTACATAGTAGATCTAAATCCACATTGGTCTTCTCTGCAAGATCACCTCCGAAACCTATGGAAGGCAAATGGGTCTATCGAGATAATTTCAAGAGGAAATGGATACTTCATTATCAATTTTTTTGAAGCGGAGGATATGGAGACAGCTATTGACAAGGGTCTATGGTTTATAGTAGGAAAACCATTGATACCGAAGAAGTGGACGAGAGGGTCATCCTTGGAGAAACTGAAGTTAATGGAGGTGCCAGTCTGGGTCAGACTGTTTGATCTACCTCTAGAGCTCTGGGATGAAGAAATATTTGGGATGGTAGGCTCTTATTTGGGAACTCCGATCAAGGTTGATAAAGCTACTTTGGAGTTTAAACAGATGGATTTTTCTAGGATGTTGGTCCTCATGCCGGCCTCCTCAGACTTCCCTACTATTGTTCCATTGGTCTCTGACAATGGAATAGAAGACAAACTGAATGTACACTATGAGTGGTATCCTTGTAGGTGTAGATTGTGTGGGACGTTTGGGCATGAAGACACAGGGTGTGAAAGTCAAGTAGAGAAAGGCATGGATAAACCTGAAGAAGAAGGCCAAGCTGAATTAGAACAATTTGAAGATGCTTCTGATGTCCCTCCTTCTTCTGTGGAGATTGAAGGTAGTATGGAAGCTGCTGTTCAAAGATGTGAAGAGGTAGTTAGGGAGGTGAATCCTGAGTTAACGGAGGTGCTCATCACCCCTATTAGTGGTGTTGAAAAGGAGGATGGGTTTATTCCTGTTACTTGGAGAAATAGAAGAAAGACTAAATCACCTCCTAGAGGCCCAACTAAGTCTATGGAGGTGGCATACCGATCGGGAGTGAATATTTCCCCTAATGCCTTTCAAAATTTGTTTGTTGATGAGGGAGAAAGGAATTTAGCTTCTCAGGCTGGTGGTTCTACTGGTGGAGTTAATGCAAGTGTTCGACGAGTTGTTACTGAGACTAGAAGGCTTCCAGTCATAGTAAATGGAAATGGATAGTTCTCTTTCTATATCCTCCTGGAATGTGAGAGGACTGAATTACTGTAGTCATCAGTCTGCATTACAGGAGATGATCAAGAGCTGTGGGTGTTCTATTGTTTGTATTTTGGAGTCTAAACTGAGGAGGAAGAAGGTTAACAAAGTTTTGAATAGGATGTTTGGCTGTAACAACTGGATTTTGAATCATGATAGTCATGCTTTAGGGTGTGTTATCATTGCTAAAACTAATGGTGATATTGATGTGGTGAAGATCTATGAAACTGACCAGATTATTCATGCTAGAGTTAATTTCCCTGCTGGTGCTTTCTTACTTACTACTATCTATGGACATAACAATTTCAGAAATAGATGCTCTCTTTGGGATTCTTTGAAGGATTTGAGTCATGGAACCATGATGCCTTGGCTTTTATGTGGTGACTTTAATGCTGTTAGGTACTCAGAGGAAAGGTATGGTGTATGTGAACCTAGTGCTCAAGCTATGGCTGATTTTAATGATTGTATTATGTATACTTCTTTGGTGGAATTGGATTTGAGAGGCTCAAGATTCACTTGGGATAATAGGCAACAAGGAGATAAATTGGTGATGTCTAAGATTGATAGAGTTTTCTACAATCTAGAACTTCTTGATTTCTTTCCAGATTTTCGAGGAGAAGCTTGTGCAAGTATTCATAGTGATCACAAGGTCGTTCTTATCCATCTTAATAGTAAGGTTAAGAAGAAGAAGGTACCTTTCCGTTTTGTCAATGCCTGGTGCATGAGGGAAGATTTTCATCAGGTGGTGAAGAATGCTTGGGAGATTAATGTAATTGGTAATCCTATGTACCAAGTTTGCAGAAAGCTCGATAATGTCAGATTTTAGCTGGCTAAGTGGAATAAGGAGGTAGTTGGAGATCTTACTGAAGAGAGGAGGTTCAAAGAACAGGAAGCCATCCTTTCTCAACATAAGTTTGATACTAATCCTTTTGATGTTAAGATTGGAGAGGAAGCTAAAGTTAAAAGGAAGGAAGCCTTGGAGGCCTATAATGATGAAGAGTCCTATCTTAAGCAAAAATCTAGAGTTAATCGGCTCAGTTTAGGAGACAAGAACTCTAAGTTTTTCTACTCATCTATTCAAACCAGAAGAATGAGGAATGCTATAAGAAGCATGAATATTAATGGGGTTTTCCATACCGATGAGCAGGTTATTCATGATACTTTTGTGAATTATTATGATAATATGTTTAATGTAGGTTGTAGTTCTAAAATTGAATGGAATGAAGACTGGGTTCTTCCAAATCTCTTTGAAGGTCACATAAATACCATGTGTGCTCTGGTTTCTAGGGAGGAGATCGAGAAAATTGTCATGAAGAGTGATGGGGAGAGATCTCTTGGTCCAGATGGTTTTAACTACACTTTCTTTAAAGCTTCTTGGGAGATAGTAGGAGATGATGTAGTCAAAGCTGTTCAAAACTTCTTCAGGAGTGGGTGTTCATTGAAGGAGGTTAATAGAACCTTTATTACTCTGATTCCTAAAAACAAGAATGCTGTGGATGTGAAGGATTGGAGGCTGATATCTCTTTGCAATTCAATTTATAAAATTATCTCAAAGGTGCTTGCTAATAGGTTGCAGATGGTCTTGCCTGACATTATTAGTAAAGCTCAATGTGATTTCATTAAAGGTAGATCTATCTCAGATGCTACCATGCTGGTTAATGACTGTTTGAACATGATGATGAAGAGTAAGGCTGCTAAGGTTTGTGTTAAAGCTGATCTAATGAAAGCCTAAGACTCCATTAACTGGTTTTATCTTCGAAAGGTGATGCTTAATATAGGTTTCCCCGAGTGTTGGATGAAATGGATTTCTGAAATTTTGAACACCACTAGTTTTCAGATCTTGATTAATGGAAGTCCCTCAACTAATCTTTATCATTCTAATGGGATTAGGCAGGGTGACCCACTTGCCCCATATCTCTTTGTGATAGCTATTGAAGGGCTATCCTCGATGATCACTTATTCTGTTGCTAAGATAAGTTTGATTCCTTTAAGAGCTGGTGCAGGTGTGGAAGTTTCTCATGTTATGTTTGCAGATGATTTGATTATGTTTGCTGAAGTGAAAGGTGATTCGTTGGTTGAGTTGAAGAGTGTGTTGACTAATTTTAGTAAGATTTTGGGGTTGAACATAAGTGATAGCAAGTCATCTTTTTTTGCTAATGAGGGGACTGATATTAATATGGTGGAAGATACTCTTAAAATTAAGAGAGCAAAACTCCCTGTCAAGTATCTGGGCTTACTCCTTTTTGTTGGATGGTTAAGCAAAAGCTTGTGTTCTCCTATTCTTGACAAGATGAAGGTGAGGCTTGAAGGATGGAAATCTAGGCATTTGTCTTTTGCAGGCAAAATTGAGCTGATAAATTCTACTTTATCCTCGTTTCAAAGATATTGGACTGCTTCCTTTCCTCTTCCTATATCTGTGAATGATGAAATTGATAAGTTATGTAGAGATTTCTTGTGGGGAGGTGCAAAGCTTGAAAAGAAGACTCATCTGGTTTCTTGGAAGCAAGTTTGTCTACCAAAGAAGGAAGGTGGTATTGGTATCAGGAGGTCCAGAGACATCACTTGTGCCTGTCTTGTTCTTAATCTTTGGAATGTAGCTACTGAAAAAGATTCTTTGTGGGTTCGATGGCTGCATGGAAAATACTTAAAAGGGGATTCTATCTGGAGGGGTAAGGTACCTCCCTCTACTTCATGGGTTTGGAAACAAATCCTTTACCTCAGAAAAGATATTATTGATGATATTTCTTTATTTGTGGGGAATGGTCGTTCTATTAAGGTGTGGAGAGACCCTTGGATGGAGGGTCAGTTTCTGGAGGATGTGATTGGGAGTAAGGCTGTTATGAAGCTTGGTATGGGGAAATACATTACTTTCAACAATCTGTTCTGTGATGGTAATTGGATCAAATCAAAATCGAGACATGTACATTTTGTTCTGTAGGTTATTAAGGAGATGGTTTCCCCTGCTCATGGGAAGGATGATTGTATCTTGCTGAAAGGCAAAGAGATACATAAGTTTAAGGAGGTATGGAATGTCATTAGGATGAGAAATCATGTACCCTCCTGGTCTGAATGGTTATGGACTTCTAAAGGTTCTATGAGACACATTGTCCATGGATGGAGGTGTTTTCTGGATAGTTTACTGACAGGAGATCATATGAAGAGGATGGATTTGCATATGTCTTTGAGATGTGTGTTATGTAAGAATGATGTTGAAGATCTCAGTCATATTCTGTTTGACTGTTCTTATGCCATAGAGATGTGGAATTTTGCTACCGGTGAGGGCTATATTAATCGAGTGCCTGGATCCATGGATGATGTACTTCTTGCAGGGGAAATGAAGCACAAGATTGCTATTTTGGCCATCCTTCATTTCCTTTGGAGTGAAAGGAATTGGAGGATTTTTCTTGATGTGAGCTTACGTGCAGATAGGAACTAGGGATATAGATACTCTAATTGTATAGTCTTCCTTCTTGTTTTTATGTTTTTTTTGGTTTTGACTTACCTTGAGTCAAACCCTTGCTTGCATATACTTTACAAAAATCTATAAATAGGAGTCCCACGCTTTTCTGATAAAAAAGAAGCCTCAACTTGGTTCAATACTTCAGATACAAGATCACCTCCAGAAAGAAAAATGGCATGGTCAAAGGATAGATCAAGAAAGAGGGAAAAAGACCCTAGACTGGAAAAAAAGAAGAAAGAAAGAAGAGAGTTTCCTCTCACTCAGGTACCACCATGTCAAAACATAGTCTCTGAGCCTTGTAAAGAAGATATCTCCAAGAAAGCCACCATGAATGATCCATAGTCTAATGGCTGAGAAGGAGGAAGAAGATGATAGGGTTTTGTAGAAAAGGGGAAACGTGATCAAGAGTTAAGATTACTTACCAAGGGAAGAAACCACCAAGAATCACCACCAAAGGGTCGATCAAGTACAAGATCTTCCACAAGAAAGGTTGATCAGCCACCCACGCTTCAAGGTCAGACCTCATTTTCTCCCAAAGCTCCAAAAATGATCACAAGAGAGAAGGAAGAGAGTAGGGATGAAAATGATGCTTGCAAGTGAAGAGAAGGGGTTATATACACAATGTAGGAGAGATGTAAGAGGTTTATGAGGTGTCAACATAAGGGGTTATCAATGGAGACATGCCCACCAAATGAAACAGCCTTACCTCCACTCACATGCATATCTTGGAGGGTAATATTTATCCAAAAAGTGCAGTGACCATCTAGGTCAGGTGCTGCCTTTTGTTTTAATTGAAACACCTTTATGCACTTGTAGCGACGAACACACTAGGTCACCATATACACATGGTCGATACACTTCACTAGAGCAAAAACTCTTTCGACCAACCCATCTCCAGGCCATCATGGTCAAAACAACAACAACTATGGTATGTGTTGCAGTTGCTACACTCACCCAAGAGTGATATAGTGGTCATAACACTCAAACCCTATTAAGGTCACACATCAAACAAGGCATACCCTAAAACCCCTAATATCACCATGTGATATCTCATCACCAACCATGATTCAAATAAGGTGCCCCATAACACCATCTTCTCTCTCATGATGCTAAGACACAAGAAGCACTTTCTACATGTGACAATTTGCAAGATGACCCTCACTCACAGTTAAATTGCAACCTGGCCCAAACAAGCACATATATACAGAAAATAGCTCAAACATAAATCAAACTTGACCAAACTAAAAACATAGGCATGTCACATGTTATGAGAGCATCTCATTATGTGAAGTAAATAGAATTAGGCATAAGGCTAGGTCAGGGGCCTTGCAGCCATAAACCCCTAACAAGGATTTTGCCCCCAAAATCCTACACAAAAAGAGACAAATACTCCTTCTGCATCTCATCTTCAAGATCCCACATGGTTTCCTCAATGCCATGATGATGCCACAAAACCTTGACTAACATGATGCCCTTCTTCTTCAACTTCTTGATCCTTCTATCCAAGATCAACACTGGTCCCTCCACATAAGACATATCATTATCTATCTCTACTTCAACAGGCTGAAGAGTCAAATCCGTGTCAGGGTGACACTTCCTCAACATAGAAATATGAAACACTGGATTCAACTTATGCAACTCAAGTGTCAACTTCAACTTATAGGCCACCTTCCCAATACGTGAAACCATAGGATAAGGTCCCATATAAAGGGGAGATAAATTAACCTTCTTTCCAAACCTCAAAACACCTTTCCAAGGAAAGACTTTGAGGTACACCATGTCTCCCACTTGGAACTATAAAGGCCTACGACGATTGTCAACGTGAGACTTCAACCTGTCCTGTGCTGCTTTCATCTATTGCTGAATTAATTTGATCTTTTCTGTTGTCTACTGCTCAAGTTCAGGTCCTAAAAGCTGATATTTGCTCGTTTCATACCAATACAAAGGAGATATGCAACATCTCCCATATAATGCCTCATACAGTGCCATGTCAATGCTCACTGATTACTGTTGTTGTAGGAAAATTCTATCAAACTGAGGTGGATATCCCAACTACCCAAAAAATACAACACACATGCTCTCAATAGATCTTCCAAAGTCTAAATCATCTTCTCATATTGTCCATATGTTTATGGACGAAACACAATGTTGAACCTCAACTGCATACCCATCACTACATGTAAACGTTCCCAAAAATGACTAGTGAACTAAGGACCTCTATTAAACACTATATTAGTTGGGATACCATGCAAACATACTATCTTATCAACATACACCCGTGCAAGCTTCTCAGCCGTATATGTTGTCTTTATAGGAAGAAAGTGCATTGACTCAGTCAACCTATGCACTATCACCCAGATGGAATCATGAACTTTGGCTGTCCTTGGAAGTCCAACCACAAAGTCCATCATAATTTGATCCCATTTCCACTATGATATAGAAAATGATTGTAAAGTCCCTATAGGCTTTTAATGTTCAACTTTAACCTACTGACACACTATGAACTTAGCCACAAACTCATCTACATCATGCTTTAACCCTGGCCACAAGTACAAATCTTTTAGATGATGATACACCTTGGTGCTACCTGGATGCATAGCACACATAGAAGAGTGAGCCTCTTATAGAAATAACATCCTCAGATTATTAACATCTAGCACAACTACCCTGCCATGATAACACACTATTCCATTCTCAGATTCATGGAAGCTATCACGCTTCTCACTGCCCAACTTTACTCAAATATGGTGTATCCCAGTATCATTTTGTTGTGAATCTCTCATTTGCTGATTCAACATTGGCTTCACTTGTAACTGTGCCAATAAACCTTCTAACAAGGACACCTCTAACTGTACATTCATTTGTCATAAGGAGACCAACATGTCTCTCTTAGGGCACACCAAAGCACTTAACTTTTCTAGGCTAGAAGATGATGACGTAAAAGACTTCTTGCTTTAAGCATCTACCACCACATTCACCTCCCCTGGATGGTAGTCTATGGTACAATCATAGTCCTTGATTAACTCCATCCAACATCACTATCACATGTTCAGCTCCTGCTTCGAGAAGATGTATTGCAAGTCACAAGGGCAGTGTCTCAATATCTTCAAAGCATGTACCACATCTTCCAACTCGAGATCATGTGTCAGGTAGTTCTCCTCATGTTTCTTAAGCTGTTGCGAAGCAAAAGAAATCACATTCTTATACTACATCAACACACAACCTAGACCATTCTTGGACGCATCACAGAAGATAATATAGCCCTTTCCTTGCTCTGGAAACACTAACACTGGTGCATTGGTCAACCTCTCCTTTAGAAGTTGAAAAGAACGTTGAAATCTGTCATCTTATACAAACTATACATCCTTCCTTGTTAATTTTATTAGGGGTAATGCCACTGCATTGAAGTTCTTGATGAACTTTCTATAATATCCTTCCAAACCTAAGAAGTTACAAACATGTATAGGTGTATTCGGATGTTCCCACTCTAGCACTGACTCTACCTTCTTCGGGTCTACACAGACTACTTTAGCAGATATCACATGCCCTAGAAAAGCCACTTCCTTTAACTAAAACTCGCACTTGTTGAACTCACATACAACTAGTGATGTCTCAATAAAGACAAAGCCTGATGTAGATGTTTCTCATGCTAATGACCACTTTTGGAGTAGATCAGAATGTCATCTATAAACACTACCACAAATTGGTCTAGATAGGGCTTGAACTCCCTGTTTGTCAGGTCCATGAATGTTGTTGGTGTATTGGTTAGCCCAAATGACATAACCAAAAAATCATAGTGACCATACCTCATCCTAAAAGCTAACTTTGGCATGTCATCTACCTTAATCTGTAACTTGTGATAACCCGATCTTAAGTCTATCTTGGAGAAGACTATGGTGCCACATAACTGATCAAACAAATCGTATATACACGATAATGGATACTTGTTCTTAATTGTCACCTTATTCAACTATCAGTAATTAATGCATAACCTCATGAATCCATCCTTCTTCTTAACGAACAAAATGGGAGAACCCCAAGGAGATGTGCTCTGTCTGATAAAACTTTTCTCAAGCAGTTCTTGCAACTATTTCTTCACTTCCTGCATCTTAGCTGGTGCCATCCTATACGGTGTCTGCACTATAGGTTAGGTACCGAGAGGTAGATTGATCTCAAAATCAATCTCTCTTGGAGGGGGTACACCTGGGAACTCATCGGTAAAAACACATCCTCAAACTCTCAAACAACTGGAACTTCCTGAATACTAGGACTCCTTGCTTTGGTATCCACTACATGTGCCAAAAACAACACACAACCCTATCTCATCCACTTTTTTGTTGTTATAGCTAAAACTAGACATGTTGGGAGAATCTTCCTATCACCTTGGAAACCCATGAAACATCACCACCTTAGCACTACAATCCAAGATCACATGATATTTCTCCAAAGTATCTATTGTAAGGATCACATCAAATCCGTGCATACAAGTGGTATGAGATCCACTTGAATGCTGCATCCTAAAAATGAAAGAATGCAACATGGACACACCTCCTGTAGCTCGACTGTCACACCCGCATCCCACGATTACCACTAATCATGAGATTAGGGCATAATTTTGGTGAAATATCCACCATTTTTTCTTCTCTAAATATATTATAATAACACTTACTGAACAATAAGTCTTGATTAAACATAACAACAAGATACAACAAAACTTGTCTTATTACATAGAAGCAATAGTTTCACACTTAATATACATCATGTACATTACATTTCAAACTTCTCTCTTTTCTCACTCTTTGTATCCCAAGATCCAGGGGAAGGATAAGAGACCCTCTAACTATTATAATTACTATTATTTCAAGACCTCTGAGCTAATCTTGATTAAAGTTGGCTTCCGACTCCTTAGGAAGAGCTAATCCTTTACTAGAAAAATTGTTCAGTAGGTTGGTGAGCTAGTGGCTCAGTGAGTAGAAAATCAACAGATAGACAAGCTATTTGTGATGTTTACAAGTAATAGAACTTAAATGCAATCATGTAAGCATGGCAATTTAAAATTGTAATTCATTCAGCATGGTAGTTTAAAATTGTAATTCACTCAGCATGTTAGTAGTACATATATTGAATGTAATAAAATGATAACCTAACTATTTACATTATTTCAAATCCAGTTATTATGCCGTTGGATCCACATGAGGTGTACCACAACATCTAGAAGTATCACAACAAGTTACGATCTCACTGTACAAGACTTAGAAGCATGCCTGGGTTCCTAAGTCTTAAATTCCAATACCATGTCTGCAGCAGGCATCAGCATGTCTGCCTCTTGGCAGTTAATGGGAGCGGCCAGATATCTCAGGCTCCACCTCTCAACCTGGGTACTCAGGTAGTGAGTCAAAGACCTCAGGCTTCAAGTGCATCAGTGGACCTACCGACCACTGATTACTACAACATGTAGAATAAGTACCTCCGACATTCCCGGTTGGTGTTGGGTACCACACAACTGTAAGGAGTTTTCCCTACTGGTCAAACCCCCACACCCTACTGGTACGATCTGACTTACCTCGATATGGACTATCTCCAGTCGGGAAACTGTTTCCTCCCCACAACACATGCCTCATCCTGTGAGGATTCTACAGTGTCCATGACATCTAATGTCTAGTGATGTTTAGTTAATATAACAAGTATTATCATTGTAGATAATGATTACCCTATTTCTAACAATTTCGTATCTCGCATTCAAATAATAATTCACTAAATAATTTTCACATATTGTACAACCATACTCCAACTCTTAAAACATGAACTAGGGAAACATGTCTTTTTAGTGCCTCAATTTACACATTCATCACCTGTCAAATAATGACAATTCAAAAAACAACTTTAAACATGGTAATACATCACTATTAATATGATTAAATAAGCATGGCAACTATTGATTTTCACCACATACATTTATTTAAAGCATCACAAATATCATAGAGCAAGAATCAAACATTGGATACTATTATTTGAATTGGTATGCTTTAATTCAAGGTTAAGAGATGATTATCTACTCACAAAATTTGTCCAAGATCACGGATCTTAACCCCTTTCACCAACTAATCTCAGATCTTATCTCACACAAGACAGGATCAAGCTTTAAACCTTAAGATTTCATTCAAAACAACCTTTTAATGTGTTTCCTAGCCCTAAAGAGGATCTTTTGTAGGGAGAAGATAATATTGGGGGTCAAGACGAATCTCAAAATTGCTGGATTAGGGATCTCGAGTAAGAGAGAACAAATAAAAGGAAGAATCAAGGGTTAAACCTACTTACCAAGTTGAATCTATAACAACCCTTTTTGATTTCCGTCGTTCTTCACATTATTCCCCCAAAATCCCCCTAGAAATCACCTTCTAGATTGCCTTCTCATCGAGAAAGTGGTCTGGGTTGATAGAGGATCGAATCCCGGTTCCAACGCACTTCGTTTCATTGACAACAGATAAGCATAGCTTGAGATAAGATCGTTCTACGATTTGCTATCCTGGGCGGCGTCGATCGCGGTCGCGATGTCGACATAGCATCACGGTCATGGTGTCGACGCAGCGTCGTGGGTCACAGAATAGACCATAGTCACGGTGTTGATGCAGCATCATGGGTCGCAGTGTAGACCGTAGTCGCGGTGTCGACGCAACTTCGGTCGCGGTGTCGACCGCGGTCACGATGCTCTGTATATGTTTACTAAAATGAGCATAACTCACTCATTTTAACTCCGATTTGGTTTATTATTTTTTGTTGGATTTTTAATTAAATTCTATACAATCCTAATATATTATTTATATAATAATATCAAATAAAAATAATTTATTAATTATTTCCTTCAATGTCATTAACTCTCTTTTTGCACACATGTATGGGTCAATGCTATGTTAACCCCAACTCAGATCTTTATTGTATGTTTAAGTCATGATTATGAGTTGCCCAAACAAGTATTTAAAGTCACTAAGGTTAATATAAAGCACAACATAGAATATTACTAACAAAAACATGACAATCATTAAGATTATATTAAATCTCTAGGATTAGCAACAAAGTTAGGAACGAGTTGTAACAATTCTCCCCCTCTAATAAAAATTTCATCTCAAAATTTCTAAAAGAGGAAAGGATACTTGTTAAATATCTCTGTCCCCACTTCCCATGTAGCTTCTTCTACACAATAATTCCTCCAAAGAACCTTTACTAGAGGTATCTCTCTCTTTTTAAGATTTCAAATTCTACGATCTAGAATTTGAATTGGTCCTTCAATATAAGAGATATCCTCTCTCAACTATATAGGATCTGGGTCTACAATCTTTTCTGTACTAGAATGGCATTTCTTCAACATCGATACATGAAACACATTGTGTAAATTGGCTAACTCCAATGGCAACTCCAATTTATATGCAACTGATCCAATTCTTTGAATGATTGGATAGGGACCCATGTATCTAGGAGTTAGTTTTCCTCGATTTCCAAACCTTAGGACACCTTTCCATGGTGATACTTTCAAATAAACCTCATCCCCAACCTCAAATTGAAGTGGTCTATGCCTTTTATCTGCATAGCTTTTCTGTCTATTCTGAGATGCCTTCAACTGTTGTCTGATCACATATATCTTTTCTGTGGTTTCTTCCACCAACTCTGGGCCTAAAATTTGCTTTTCCCCAACTTCATACCAACAAATTGGTGATCTACATTTTGTTCCATACAAGGCTTCATAAGGGGCCATGCCTAAGCTAGAATGGTGACTATTGTTATAGGAGAACTCCATTAGACTGAGATGATCATCCCAACTACCGCTGAACTGCAAAACACATGCTCTCAGTATATCCTCCATGGTCTGAATTGTCCTCTCTGACTGTCCATCTGTCTGAGGATGAAAGGCTGTGCTTAATTTCAACTTTGTTCCCAAGGAATGTTGCAATTGATTCCAAAGCCTAGATGTAAATTTTGGATCTCTATCAGATATTATAGAAACAAGTATTCCATGCAATCTGACTACCTCATCTATATAGACCTTGGATAACTTTGGTGTATCCCATGTTGTCTTAATTGGTAGAAAGTGAGAAAACTTTGTTAGCCTATCTAATATTACCCATACTGAGTCAAAACCACATGGCGTCCTAGGTAATCCAACCACAAAATCCATGGTGATATGCTCCCACTTCCATTCAGGTATAGGAAGTGATTGCAGAGTACCTACCAGCTTCTAATGTTCAACCTTAACTTGTTGACATACATCACACTTAGCCACATACTCAACCACATCCTTCTTCATACCTGACCACCAATACAACTCCTTCAGGTTTCTATAAATCTTCATGTTACCTGGATGCATTTCATACATATAAGAATGAGCTTTCTCAAGTATCTGCTTCTTTATCTCAGTGTCATCTAGCACACACAATCTGTCATGTAAATATAACAACCCATCATTTGAAAATCCGAACTCTGATCTCTTTCCTTTTGTCATATCCTGCATTATCTGTTGCAATTATCTATCACTATGCTGAAGCTCCTGGATCTGATCATAAAATATAGGTCTAAACTACATCTGTGCAATCAGTCCACCTTGATCAGACACATTTAGATCCAAATTCATCTCTCTCATCTTAACTAACATGTCTCTTTTTACACATGCCATTGAAAACATTTCTGCAGATGATGTTGACTTTCTACTCAGAGCATCTGCTACTACATTGGCCTTTCTAGGATGATAATCAATAGTGACATCATAATCCTTTATAATATCCAACCATCTTCATTGTCTCAGATTGAGATCCCTTTGCATGAAAATATACTTCAGAATCTTATGACCAGTAAAGACCTAAAACGATTCACCATATAGATAATGATGCCATGTCTTTAGAGCATGCACTACTGCTGCCAACTCAAGATCATGTGTTGGATAGTTCTCTTCATTCTTCTTAAGTTGTCTAGAAGCATAGGCCACCACTTTCCCTTCTTGCATAAGAACACATCCCAAATCTCTCCTGGATGCATCACAGAAAACCACATAGCCCTTATCTGCCTTTGGTAATATCAAGATTGGTGCTGTAGTTAACTTCTTCTTTAAAATTTGGAAACTTTTCTCACATGACTCATACCAAACAAAGGTACATCCTTCCTTGTTAAGCCTGTAAGAGATGTTTCTATTGCACTGAAGTTTCTTGTAAACCTCCTGTAATATCCTTCTAACCTTAGGAAACTTTTGATCTCAGTAGGGGTCATAGGTTGCTCCCACTGAAGAACATATTCTACCTTCTTAGGGTCAACACTAACTCCTTCTCCTGATATGACATGTCCACGAAAAGATACTTCATCCAACCAAAACTCACATTTGCTAAACTTAGCATAAAGCTGATGTTGTCGTAACAACTGCAGGGCTATCCTCAGATGTTTCTCATGTTGTTCTGCATCTTTAAAATATATAAGTATGTCGTCTATAAACACTACTATGAATTGATCTAAATATGGTCTGAAACCCCTGTTCATCATGTCCATAAATGCTTCAGGGGCATTTGTTAATCCAAAAGACAAAACTACAAACTCATAGTGCCCATACCTCGTTCTGAATGTTGACTTAGGTACATCAGATGCCTTTATCCTTAGCTGATGATAACCTGACCTAAGATCTATCTTTGAAAAGATCGTTGCCTCATAGAGTTGATCAAATAGGTCTTCAATCCTAGGCAAAGGATATTTATTCTTAATTGTTATCATATTCAATTGTCTGTAGTCTATACATAACTGCATGGTTCCATCCTTCTTTTTCACAAATAGTACTAGAGCTCCCCATGGTGATGTACTGGTTTGAATAAATCCTTCATTCAACAACTCCTATAATTTGATTTTCAATTCCTTTAGCTCCCCAGGTGCCATTCTATAGGCAGGTAATGCTACTGGATGGCTACCAAGTAAAGTCTGTATCTCAAAGTCAATATCTCTTTGAGGTGGTAAACCTAGTAACTCACCAGGGAAGACATCTGAAAACTCACATACTACTGGAATATCTTCTAGACTAACTGCACTTTTCTCTTCCCTAACATCCACCACATGTGCCAAAAAGACCTCACACACCTTTCTCATCATCTTATCAACTACAATAGCTAATACTATACATGTGGGCAAGACTTTTCTATCTTCGATAAAGACACATGAAAAACCACCTTGTTGAAAGATAGCTTCTTTCTTCCAACAATCTAACTGGACATGATATGTCTCAAGGCATTCCATACCCAAAATGATTTGAAAAGAATTAATATCTAAGGGTATGAGATTAACTGCTATTGTATACCCACTAAAACTTAACAGACATCCAGTTCATACTTCTGTCAAAGCTGAGGATTCATCTAGTGGAACTTTTAACAACAACTCATAAGAAAAATCTTGGGTTAGAAAATTTAGTCCACTAGCTATCGATCTTTGAATGAAAGAATGTGTTGCACCTGGATCTATTAATACTATAACATAAATGTTATTAAAGAGAAGCATCTCACCTGTCACAACTCTGGGTGAAACTACACCTTCAGATGGTGTCATTGAGAAGAAACGTCCAATAGCTCTCCCTCTACCACATTGTCCTCGCTGTCCACTACTGGTACTAGGTGCTCCCCCTCTAGAACCTGAAGCCACTGAAGAACTTGCCCCTCTAATTGGAACCTGCCTCTGTGGAGTCTGAAACTGTAATTGTGAACCTTGTTCTAAAACATATTGAAGCTTTGGGCAGTCCCTTTTTATATGTCCCATCTATCCAGAATGAAAACATATTGGAGCATTAGTTCCCCAGCATTGACCAGAATGTGCCCTGCCACAATTATCACATATGGATGCATCATGTCTCTGCGGTCCTGTCACTGACATTGAAGATCCTAAAGACCTAGTTGGAGGTGTCCATGTAGACTGTGTATTCCATCTACTGAAATTGGGCCTTCCTCCACTTGGTGAAAACCTAGATCCTTGTCTCCCAAAACAGCCAAGTCCTTGTCCTATCTTAGAAAAGAAATCACCACCTCCTCTATATCCACCACTGCTTTGTCCCCCTCTAATAAAGTCTCTAGATCTTTTCTTACTCTCAGACTACTTATCAGCATTAACTGACTCTTCTACACATCTCACTGCTTCCACAAATTCCCCAAAATTTTCTCTGTCTCTTCGACCAATGGCTGACACAATATGTCTAATCTCTGATCTTAATCCTTGTTGAAATCTTCTGCACTTTTCTACATCATCAGACACAAGTTGCAAACATAAATTTGCCAACCTTGTGAAATATGCCTCGTATTCACCAATTGTCATACTTCCTTGTCTGATATTCTCTAACTATTAAATCTTATCACATAGGAAGGTAGGAGGAAAATACTTAAGGTGAAACTCATCCACAAAGTCCTTCCATGTCATCTCTACATTTCTCCTTTTATCTTCCACTCCTCACCTCCTCAACTTGTCATCTCCCTTGAGTAAATAGACTGCATGATTAATTTGCTTATCTTCCGATAACTCCATTAGGAGAAAGACCTTTTCCAGTTATCGAAGCCACACCTCTGCCATAGTTGGATCTGTTGTTCCAGAAAATTCAGTTCTACCAAGCTTCTTCACCAACTCATAGGATCTTATCAGATCCTTACTAGAAGATGAATACTTCCTATCTATCTTGTATTTTTCTTTTGTCTCTAGAAAAATACGATACATCCTTGTTGCCTCATTATCCTCTTCACCTTGAGCCATTGCTCAAGGGTCAGGGCCATAATGGCTCTCAGCTTGTTCCTCACCATGTCCACATCCTCTTCCTTCCATCTACATATCCATAACAAAACACATATGTTAGAAAATTGTAGTTCAAAGAGGAAAACATCCTAATCCTATTGGTCTCTCATCACCCCTGTCCCAAACCTAAATTCATTTTAGGTTCAACCTATGCTCTGATACCAAAGCTGTCACACCCGCATCCCACGATTACCACTAATCATGAGATTAGGGCATAATTTTGATGAAATATTTTCCATTTTGTTTCTCTAAATATATTATAATAACACTTACTGAATGATATGTCTTGATTAAACATAAAAACAAGATACAATAGAACTTTTCTTATTACATAGAAGCAAGAGTTTCACACTTAATATACATCATGTACATTACATTTCAAACTTCTCTCTTTTCTCACTCTTTCTATCCTAGGATCCAATGGAAGAATAAGAGACCCTCTAACTATTCTAATTAATGTTCTTTCAAAACCTCTGAGCTAGTCTTGATTAAAGTTGGCTTCTGACTCCTCAGGAAGAGCTAATCCTTTACCTGAAAAATTGTTCAGTATGTTGGTGAGCTACTGGCTCAGTGAGTAGAAAATCAACAGGTAACCAAGCTATTTGTGATGTTTACAAGTAATAGAACTTAAATGCAATCATGTAAGTATGGAAGTTTAAAACTGTAATTCATTCAACATGGCAGTTTAAAATTGTAATTCACTCAGCATGGCAGTAGTACATATATTGAATGTAATAAAAGGATAACCTAACTATTTACATTATTTCAAATCCAATTATTATGACGTTGGACCCACATGAGGTGTACCACAACATGTGGAAGTATCACAACAAGCTACAATCTCACTGTATAAGACTTAGAAGCATGCCTGGGTTCATAAGTCTTAAATTTCAATACCATGTCTGCAGCTGGCATCGGCACGTCTACCTCTCAGCGGTTAATGGGAGCGGCCAGATATCTCAGACTCCACCTCTCAACCTAGGTACTCAGGCGGTGAGTCAAAGCCCTCAGGCTTAAAGTGCATCAGTGGACCTACCGACAACTAATTACTACAACATGTAGCATAGGTACCACCGACATTCCCGATTGGTGTTGGGTACCACACAACTTGTTACAACCCCAACTTTTGGGTTCATTTGGTGAGAAATTTAATTTCTCATATTAAAGATATTGGAACAAATAATGATATAATTTGTTTTGAATAAATAAGTTTTGTTTACAATAGCCTTGATGATTGTTTTGTGGGCTTTATTGGCTATTGGGCCCAATAACAAGGAAAAACCAAAAGGAATTCCATTATGAATAAGAAATGGAGAAAAGAAAAATGTAGAAACCTCTAGAAGGCAAAAGAATTTAATCCAAAGGTAGATTTCATGCCTCTTGGGTTCCTTGGGTCCCAAGGAATCCAAAGTTGCAAAGATAATGCAAAAAGAAAAGAAAAGATCAATCAAGTATTTCTTTATTAAGAAAGAAATTGAAAACAATGATAAAATGTGGAAATTAAGTGGAAAGAGGTATAATTGAGTTACCCTTGGTGGAATTTCGTATCCAAAGGATTCCTAATGTTAAAAGGGATGCCAATGAGGAAAATAAAAAGAAAGATAAAGAGAAATCCTCAAAAAGAGATGTTTTAATAAGAAATAAACAAGATAATGAGAAATAATGAATATAGATGCATCTAGAAGGATAATAAGTATCCTTAAAAAGGAATTTCGAAATATTAAAGTTTCTTGGGGTCCAAGGATCCCCAATGAAGAAGAAAGAAAGAGAAAATACCAATTATGCAAAATAAAAGGATAATGTGATACATTATTAATGAATTTCATGGCATTGTTAAAGAAGTGGTATTTTCCTACTAAAAGAAAATAGAAATTTTGGTGCCAATAAATTAAATGGCAAGTACAAAGAAGACAAAAGAAGAAAATTTTGAACTACTAATATTTAAAGAAAAATGAATATAAAAGAGATAATGAAGAGAGAGGAGGTTGCTTTTTAACTAAGGAAAATATGTTTCTTTTTGGGAAAGGACTTGAGTCCTCGTGGATGCACATCTTGGGGGTATGAATGCCCTCCCCTATATAAGGGGTAGAGCCTCTGGCTCAGGTTCAAGAGAAACCCCACGTATCTCTCTCCCTCTTCTCCTTTGTTCCTTCTTTCAACCCTAACCATGAGGGTATAGCCATATCCCTAGAGCGACGAGGGGTGTATATGGTCTTGCTTGAGGCAGGGAACATCCACGACCACCCACGACAGATCGGCCACCATAGTTGCTCTACTGTCTTCGACACATGCTTCTCCCACTTGGGAATAGTCACCTTGGTAGCAACTTGTAGGAGCCCCAGGTGCGTCGGGGCATGGCAGAGCTAGGGGAGCAATCGACGGCGGTCCTTGAGCCCGCAGGAAGGAAGGGCGGGCCGCAGAAGGGCTACAAACTGGCAGCCGCTGCAGCAGATCGGAGGAAGAAGACAACCATGGCGGTTGGATGATTCTACCCCTCATGGGTATGCAACACCGGCAACTTACACAGGGGGTATATGTGTCTTTTTGAAATGTTTCCAAATCGGTGGGCAACATTGCATGCAATGAGCGATGTGGCACACACTGATTGGCCCAAAGTAAGTTTAATTTGCAAAGTTCATATCTCATTAACGATAGCTCGAATGCGTATGCATAATATATGAATTTTGATTAGGAAAATGAGAGGAATGCATTAAAAATATATTTAGAAGCTAATTCCTCTTGCAATTCGAAAAGTGGTGGAAGTTATCAACTTTGATGCTTTAATGATTAAGAAACCCTATTTTGAGATAATTAATGTATATAGTAAGGTTTAATGGATGATTAAAGTTGATATTAACCTGTTAATTTCAAAAAGGGCACATTAAGAATAAAAAGGATGAACTTTGCACGTAATTGGTTAATTTAGAGTTTCATGCGCATAAATATTCTTTAATGGGCCTTGAAACCCTAATATTAATAAATGTGATTCATAATGGTTTTAATTATTTAAAATTGTGAATAAAGTTGAGATATGATAATTCCAAGCTATTTCAAGTATAAAAGTTCCTAAATGTGGATAAATACCCTTAATGTAGTAATTAGGGTTTTCTAATGGAGAAAGGTAGAATTAATGACAAATAGAGTTCATATGTGAATTAGACCACAATGAACTATGAATTGATGATAAATGAGTATAATGAACTTGTCATGGATTAAAAGGATAAAAATGGTAGCTTTAATGTAAAAGAGGCTCAATGGACTTAATTGATGGTTAATTATGCTTTTTCTGATATTAAGGTTATATGTGGTTAAAGGATAACCTTAGCATCTTTCATGAAGAATAGATGAGATAATTAGGGTTTATTAGTAATTAGGGTTTAAAATAGTAAAAGATGAAGGGAAACCCTAATTGCAATGGAAACCCTAAAAGTGGGCTAGAAACCCTAGGAAGCGAGCTAAGTTTAGTAGATCTTAATGACATGAGTAATAAAAGGGAATTGCATGATTATTTTAGGATCTTGTTATGTGTGCTTGCGTGCTTGGATTTCTTACTTGCATGGATTATTCTGTCTCAAATAAGCCTGACAGGTATGTGGTTACGCTTATGAATAATCACTTTAGTTTCACGGCAATTTCCGAACATTTTTATCGGTTGCTTGAAAATAATTATTGGATGCCTTTTATTTCATGCAACTATAGAGTTACTATGACTATCACTATAAATGTATATATAACTGGCTTAGATTCGGGTCCTCCTCTTTGGATTTGCAAAGGCTAAAAAGGGTAACCTAGAGAAAGGTCTAGGCTATCGTGAGTTAGAAATTGGGATACCCATGTGTAGTGCCATGAGACTCTTAGCATACCACGAGTTAAGGAGTGGGCTACCTACGGGTAGTGCCATGTGACTCAACCCTAGAAACTGATTCACCTGTTCGGTGGGATCATGAGGGGTTTAATGGGGATCTACCAGAAGGAATGTAGAATCTAGGTCCACTGCAGGGACAACGCAGAGGATAAGGTATGCATGGATTGTGCAATTATATTTAAAATGTAAAGTTGTTTTTTAAACTGTAATTGATTGCAATACGTTGTTATGGATAATTGCATGATTATTGTTTCCCCCACATACCAGCTTTATGCTGACCGGCGTTTTGTTTGTCGACATTTTAGGTTCAAGCCAAAAAAGGACAAGTAGTAAATCATCATATTGTGAAATACATGAATTAAAATATGAGGAGGATTAGTTGGAATAGAATTCATATGTGGATAGAAGCTTAGAGATCCAAGTTTTCAAAAGGTACGTAAATTTTTTATTTTAACACAACTTTTTAGTTTAGTTTGGTAGAGTTTGATAATTGTTATTGATTATTTGTCGAACCTTTGATTCTATTAATTGGGATAATGGCTCTGACCTTCTGGTCTCCCTTAATTGGGGGTTACTGGGAGGCGAGGTCGTTACATTTGGTATCATAGCATGGGTTCCTTATTTAATCTTTAATAATTATTAAATTTTACAAACTCCGTAGAACCCAAGGGAGTTATTAGAGGAATTTCCAAAAGACAGAGGTGTCTAGAAAAGGATCATGTTTGGGGGCTGGCAAGATTTTCCTCCGCACCACTAGTTGGAATACGAGGACTCCCGGATCAGTGTGACTTCCTGGCCAATGTCTCAGGATTTGACTCACAATAAGACACCTTTAGGACTCTCTCATCTTGTTCATCGCTTCTCAACTCAAATGCTGTTAAGGATTATAAGGATTAGGGTTTTCTCTCTTTTCCTCACTCTCTTGAGATATGGGTAAGGTTGATAAGGTTTAAGGAATCCTCCACCAAATTAATAAAAAGAATGTAAATAAGATGTCATGGACATAAGCTTAATAGATTAAGCATAAAATAATAGATACATGCTTAGGTCGTATGACATAAGTTGTCATGCCCACAGGAGAGACCTGAGGCTAGACCTTCTTGTAAGGAGGATAAGTAAAGAGAGTTAGTCCTGGAGGTAGAGACCTCCATTATAAGTGGAGACCTAGCATATCCTCTGGATGATGCTAACCCTAACCCTAAGTGTTGGTTAGAGAGAGATGACATGATGAGTTAGATGTCATGATGGACCAGGTTGGTGGGTGGACATGCTTTTGGATGCCCATGATGCTGTGATCCATAGCATGTTGGATGACCTAGTGCCTTTGGTGACCCAACCCTGGGAAGGGTCGTGCAGGTTAGAGTGAAGGATAGCTCCTTCAAGGATGAGGTTAGTGAAGGACCTATAGAAACCCTATGGGCTTATGCAAGTAGGGCATAGTATGCACCCAGAATACATCAGTAGTGCGAGTAGTAGGTTGAAACCCTGGCCAAGGGAGTATGTTGGATAGCTGATGAGATAAGCATAAAGGGCTAGAGATAACCTTGAGAAAACATAAGTATCACCCATGTAGGGGTATGTTTGTGAGCTTGATCCACCTTCATGGAGAGAGGACCTTTGGTAGTGAGGCTGTTTGTAGGGTTAGCTCTAGAGAGAGAGAGAGAGTAGGAACCATGCAAGAAGGTCGGAATCCTAGACTCCGAGATATGAGGAAAAGTGGGGAGTCGAGGATGATGCGACCTAAGTGGATGTTTGTGGTTGTCTCATGCTTGATGCTTGGAGGATGTTGATATCTTAATTTCCATTAGAGGAACCAAACCCTAGAGAGAAGATGATGTTTCTGGTACCTATGTGCCTGTGGTATAGGTGTTTACCTTCTGAGATAGGAAGAAGCGTTCCTTAGACCTGGAGAGGTTTAATAGCAGGTTGTGAGGCCTTGTACCTTATTGGTTGTCCTTGAGGAGGACTCGACTCTAAAGTGTTGCTCGAGTAGAAGGATGACAGGAAGTGCATGTCATGCCTTATACATGGCTGATTCATGGTTAAGAGATTGAACATACACTTTGACACCCAAAAGTGAACCTAGGGTTCCTAGGCCTAAGAGGGGAAGTGGTGTACCTGATGCTCATGACAAGGTTTGAGTTTCTATAGATTCGAGCATGGTACTCCTCATGGTTAGAGGAAAGGGAAACCCCTTGAGTTTAAGGTATGTATGATGAGCCCCTCATATCTAAGTGATGACATGGGAAGGTATGATCTGATCCAGTGTTGAGGAAAGAGAACAAGTATGACCTAACATGGTTTAGTTGGTGGTCTGCTTGTGCCTTCGTAGCTTGCCAGGGTTAAGCATGCTAGACCTAAGGATGTTTGTGACCTTTGTTACCAAGATGTAGTTTCCTCCCATCCTGGGAGAGGGACCCTTTGTAGGGTGTATACCAGTTTTGTTGATTTTAAGGAAACCTAAAGAGGTCTCATAGGATCTTGAGAAGCTAAGTGAAAAGTACATGGTATGAGGATGAACCTGAAGACCCATCACTACTACAGAAACGGCCTTTGGCGTCGGTCGTTTAACCCCATTTGGCGTCGGTTTCCGACCGACGCCTATGTGGGCGCCGCTAAAGGTCGAACACTTCGGCGTCGGTTTTTTAACCGACGCCTATTTAACATATAGGCGTCGGTCGTTTAGTAGATAACCGACGCCAAAAGGGTTCGCGCCACAGAAAACGGCATCATCTAGGGCACTTTCTGCGTCGGTGTTTTAGTAAATAACCGACGCCACTATGGAATATAGCGTCGGTCTTTTAGTAGATGACCGACGCATAAAGTGCCCTAGATGACGCCATTTTTTGTGGCGCGAACACGTTTGGCGTCGGTTATATACTAAACGACCGACGCCTATATGTTAAATAGGCGTCGGTTTGATATGAATATCCGACGCCATTTCCAGGACTGCTTTGGCCACATCAGGCGTCGGTTTATTGAAAAAACCGACGCTGTAGGTCTTTCCTGACGGTTTTCTATAAATAACCGACGCCTATTTATATTTTTTTTTTCATATCAGTTTGCAGGCCTGCTGTGGCTGGTCAGCAGGATGAGAACCTGCAGTTCAGTTTTCTGAACTGCAGGTTTACGACATCCATTGATATCAGCCTACAAACAGGCCGCAAACCTGCAAAAGTCACAAGCAAAATTCTACACAAGTACATACATTCAGACATCAATTCAATTCTCACATTCACACACATATAGAAACATTCAAATACATGTATTAACATTCAAAAATATTCATTTACATAGTATCATTCATTATCGCTATCAACATCCCAATTATATCTTACAGTTGCCACTGCTTGTATGGCTTTTGCCCATTCTTCTCTTACTTCATTTAATGCTTCCATCGTATATGGAGCATGTATATTTTTCAAACGTTTACCTGTAGTGTTGTCAGTTTTAAACACCTGCAAAGAGAATGATGTATATATATAAGTAATAATATAAAAATAATATAAGATTGATATATTGCATACTAACTAATGAGAATATATATAATACCTCATGTATGGTATCGATGTCCAATGCGGCATATTTGATAATCATCTGCATAAATCGCATCACATAGTATGCGCATGCCCATCCATTGTCTTGTGTAGCACACTATAAATTGAAACATACAAAATAATACAACTAAGCACAATTCACATCAATAATATATATATTTGAGTCGGGAACTTACTTGTACGTTCTGCCAATTTATTGGCTGGTTCTTTTTCCTTGGGACCGTTCCTCCAGCCTTTTTGAATGCATCTAAACCCCTACATGTTAATATAACACAATAAATTGCATAAGTAAATAGTAATGTAATAAAAGATGTTAACGGATATAAAAATGAAATATTTCTCACCAGAATAATGGCATTCTCATTACGTGTCCAATTTTAGTGTTCAATGTACTCCCCGCAGGATCTAGATAATAAACAGTGAATGTCCCGGGGACAATGACTAGTAACTCCCAATGTCTACCGCTAGAAGTAAGAAGTTAACAATTAATAACTCAAAATGCAAAATAAAAATGGAATTTTCTTAAGTCCAAATTATAAATAAAGTAAACTTACTTGACATTGAATGGAGCTATTATTATCATCTTCTTTTGCTGACCAAAAATTGTAAAAGCATCTATACAGTATTGTTGAACATTATCAGGGTCTTTAGATACCAAACTAATCAATGATGGAATCAAAAATCCCACATGATCAAATGCAAATTGTTTGCAATGATCTTCGACTAGGTAGCTGCAAAACATATAGGCGTATGCATTAATATATAAGAAACCAGATCACCGGATCTTACACAAGGTATATGGATGTATAAACAAGATCTCACCTTATCCATGTCTCTATCATTGATGTATTCAGCCAATCATACATAAACAGCTCAATAATATCTTGTATAAATAAAGAGCTATCGTATGATTGACCTGCATAATCTGCATCTAAAGAAATAATTATAGGGCAATGTACATTATGTGCCCGTAGCCAACATGCCATTCCCCTACAAGCAGGACCTAACGGGTATGTTAGGTCAGTTGGAACCCAATCGGGTAATGCGGGAAGTGGAAGTGGAGGCCTAGGTGCTCCTGGTGTCTTCTTTTTAACCTGTACATATAATTTCAGATCAGTTGACATCATATATACACATTAACAGTCTAAATCAATGTAAATTTATCTTACAATTTCAGTCGTGTAGACGACATCTGCTTTGGGCCACAATATCACCCCGCCTTCTGCATCAGCAAGTCTATCAATATCCGGGTGGGGATATGGCAATGTAGCTTCTCTCCAATCAGGTAACACACGTATCGGGCTCACACGAACGTAGCCCTGTGGCATTGGAGTCCCGTGAAACATTGCCCCAGGAAGGGACGGGTAAGCCTGCGCCTCTGCAACAACGTAGTCTTGCATTCTTAAGCGGCATGGCTTCAATGCCTACAAATTTACGTAAAGAATATTATACATATATACATATCATCTTGAAAACATAACAACTTGAAAAGACTAACTACAATGTCATAAACAATACTTACAGCAGACGTGCTAGGCGATGGGTCTCCAGGATTACTCGCAGTCTGTGCATCAGGAGAAGAGTGGGTCGCCATAGGCGTATTGGAAGCCTGAGATGCCTGCCACCGCAGCAATTCTTCCTTGACCTTCTCAGCAACTACATCGTTGATCTTCTTAGCAACTAAATCCTCAACTCTCTTATTCTCCTATACATGGATAAAAGAAACATTAGCTTCTTATTAATGAATTTCCTTTTGCAGTAACATTCTAAAAAAAGAATAGGTTACCTCTTCTTGAGAAAGTCCCGCTCTGGGTTTGCGCTGGGATGGCCCAAAGAATGCTTTGATGCCAACACCAGCGCCGGCACCTCTAACACGTCCAGGATGCTCTGGGTTACCCAGAGCAACTGTCAATTCATCCCTTGTGCCCTGAGGGATGAACGTGCCTTGTTTCCTCTGCTCGTGCAGCTCCCGCTAATCACCATAAACAGAAATTGGTAAGTTAACACCACAAATAATCAATATTCAAACGATTTCTCTAAGAGTTGTATTTTACCATTTTTGCAGCCGCCTCAGCAGTTACAGGCTTCTTTATTTCACCCTTCTTGTTTTGCCTGCCAGCTATCCAGATATCATGGCGAGGCATGGGTGTGGCAGACTCCTGAGTAGGAGCAGACTCCTGAGTAGCCGCAGACTCCGCCTGTAGTCTTTGGCGAACGCTTGCATAGCCTTTTGGACCCATAGTGTGGTCATGCACATTCAGTGCACGCCTTGCTTTTTGTGCGTCACTGAGGGCCTAGTTAGTATGCACATTAATGATTTGGTTAGTAGCACTAAATGCTAATCTTGAATAGGTGAATACAATGTATATTAATTAAATTAGGAGTGACGCCTAATACCTTGAATTCTTCAGATTTTCTTGAAGCAACAAAATTGTCCCAATCTTCTTTGTCCAAGAAGTTCCATTGTTCAAGGGCTGACTTCTTCTTCTTATCACCCTCTTTTATGTATTCTCTGTTTAGATTTGTCCTATAATTCCTAAGCATCTTTCCAGCGCGTTGCATCACATTTTTACGATGCAACTTCTCATCCAATGCAAACAGATTCTGTAAAATAGAAATGTTATTAACTAGTATCCAAAATAGAATTGCAAATAATAGAATTTGTAATCTACAAAATAGAATTGCAAATAATAATAACTCACGCATAATAACACGGGCAATATTTGTTGCATTAGAGTGTGACAATCATGAGATTTAAGACCTATCAACTTCAGATCTTTCATTGATACCAATCTACGGATGTTGGATGAGTAACCATGTGGCACCTTAACATTTACCAAGCATTCACAAAAAGTTTTCTTCTCCTTTCTAGACAACGTGTAACAAGCGGGAGGTAAGTATGTTCTTTTATTACCCATTTCACGTAATTCTGTTAATTCTGACCTTATTCCCATTTCACGTAGGTCCAGTCTGGATTTTATCCCATCTTTAGTCTTACCTGGTATATTTAATAGAGTACCAGTGATGCTATCACAGACATTTTTCTCAACGTGCATTACATCGATACAATGCCTGACTGTCAAAGAACTCCAATAAGGAAGATCCCAAAATATTGACTTCTTCTTGAATGAAGAATTGTCACTCCGTGTGGCCATACTACATTGTGATTTCTTACCAAATTCATTGACAATGTCTTTTACTCTTTCATAAACAACATCCCCTGGTATAGGTTTAGGTGCACTTCGTTCATAATTCCATCCATTGAATGCTTTGCGCTTCCTACGATACGGATGGAATTTTGAAAGAAACCTTCGATGACCAAGATATACAGTCTTGCCGCCATGTTTTAGTCTTATTGAATCAGTGTTTTCTTCACATATAGGACACGCTTTAGCTCCTTTGACACTATATCCAGACAAATTCCCATATGCTGGAAAGTCATTAATAGTGCAAAACAACATAGCGTGCAAACGAAATGTCTCTCTTGCTGAAGCATCATAGGTCATCACACCTTCAGCCCAAAGTTTCTTTAAGTCATCAATCAAAGGTTCAAGATAAACATCGATATCATTTCCGGGTTGTTTAGGGCCCGATATCAACAATGACAACATAACATACTTATTTTTCATACACATCCAGGGAGGAAGATTGTATATAACAAGCATGACTGGCCAAGTGCTATGTTGGCTGCTCAATGTCCCGTACGGATTCATTCCATCTGTACAAAGCCCAAGTCTTAGATTCCTATCTTCTTCACCAAATTTAGGGTACAATAGATCAATCTTCTTCCACTGTGGGGAATCAGACGCATGTCGTAGGATCCCATCATTATTTTTCTTAACATCTGCATGCCACCTCAGATTCTTCGCATCTTTCGGATTTGCAAACAAGCGTTGAAACCGTGATATTATAGGTAGATACCACAACACCTTGGCAGGAGAACCAGTTTTGGACTCCCCCGAAGTCGTCAATTTATACCGTGACGCACCACATTTTGGACAATCTTTCAAATCTACATAGTCCTTTTGAAATAATACACAATCATTCGGGCATGCGTGTATCTTCTTGGCCTCCATTCCCATTGGGCACAACATTTTCTTTACCTGGTATGTTGAGATTGGAAGCTCGTTTCCTTCAGGAAGCATTTCTTTCAACAAAGTCAACAATGAAGTGAAGCTTTTGTCGCTCCATCTATTGTTAGCTTTCAACTTATACAATCTCAAGACAACGCTAAGCTTCGTAAACTTAGCACAACCTGTGTATAACGGTATCTCAGCATCATGCACAATGTTTGTAAAGATAGGAGGTGGATCGGTGTGCTCTACCCTACAACTATCCAGCATCGCATCAACGATGTCTGCTGGAACTGGTTCGTTCACATTTACGTCATCAGAGGCAATTTCTTCTTCCACCCAAGCACTGCTATCGACATCTACTGGTTTCGATTTTGAAATCTCTCCATGCCAGTGCCATTCTGTATAGCCTTGTACAATCCCGTTGCACATGACATGACTTTTGATTTCCTCACCAGTGTTGACTTTCAAGTTGTTACCGCAATGCCTACATGGACAGTAGAACCTATCTGTAGGTTTTTTCCTATGTTCCTCGGCAAATCTAATAAACTGATCAAGACCAGATATAAACTCTGGGGTGCAACGATTACGAATCGACATCCATGATCTATCCATTCTATGATCAGAGAAAACAAGTATATATTAGGAAAAGATTAGGCAACATTTCCCTAGTATATAATAAATGTGTACCACCTATCCCATCCTTGAACACCTAATCTCACTAGTAAGTGTATAATGTGTATTGGGTTTTCGAGAAAATTTCGGCAGCATTTCCCCGCTGTTCTCTAAGTACATATGTACTTAGAGAACAAACGGGGAAATGCTACCAAAATTTTCTCGAAAACCCAATACACATTATACACTTACATCCTAAGTGAGATTAGGTGTTCAAGAACAGTCCCAAACCGGGGACTATCCAAGATTTACTCCTAATGAGTCAATCTTGGATGGGTTTCTAGGCCAACAATAATAGATATCTACAATGAAGCCGGATTCCATACAAACAGTATATAATTTAGTGATTGTTCATTCTAATTTATACCAATGTACAAGTAATATAAAAAACAATGATTGTTCACATTCTAGGCCAACAAACACATGTGATGTCATTCTTATATATAATAAATGTGTACCACCTATCCCATCCTTGAACACCTAATCTCACTAGTAAGTGTATAATGTGTATTGGGTTTTCGAGAAAATTTCGGCAGCATTTCCCCGCTGTTCTCTAAGTACATATGTACTTAGAGAACAAACGGGGAAATGCTACCAAAATTTTCTCGAAAACCCAATACACATTATACACTTACATCCTAAGTGAGATTAGGTGTTCAAGAACAGTCCCAAACCGGGGACTATCCAAGATTTACTCCTAATGAGTCAATCTTGGACGGGTTTCTAGGCCAACAAACACATTTGATGTCATTCTTATATATAATAAATGTGTACCACCTATCCCATCCTTGAACACCTAATCTCACTAGTAAGTGTATAATGCGTAATTGGTTTTCAAGAAAATTTCGGCAGCATTTCCCCGCTGTTCTCTAAGTACATATGTACTTAGAGAACAAACAGGGAAATGCTACTGAAAGTTTCTCAAAAACCCAATACACATTATACACTTACATCCTAAGTGAGATTAGGTGTTCAAGAACAGTCCCAAACCGGGGACTATCCAAGATTTACTCCTAATGAGTAAATCTTGGACGGGTTTCTAGGCCAACAAATACATGTGTTGCATTCTTATATATAATAATTGTCTATAAACTACATGCAACATGGTTAATCCTAATCAACAGAGCATTATTAAATAATAAATCAAGAAATCAATAGTTTCAAACAAAAGGTCTAGGAATCTTTACTAGACATTATATGTATCCCTAATCATCATATTTAACATACTACATTATTTTGAACATCCAGATCAGATTAAGATCATACTATGTTATAACATATTATCGAAGGAAACATATTCTTCATGTAGTGTTGATTCTAGAAGTCTAAGAAGGGAATCTGAGAATTTTAGATGCTTACAGTCTCTAAGGGATAGAAGTAAGGAATAATTTATACCTTTTCTAGTTAAGGATTTTGTAGATACTTGGACTAGTCCTAAATGAAGAAAGTTGTATCTTAGATTATTTTTTATCATGTTTAGATCTCTTTCAGATAGAAGTTGTATGCATTCCTATGAAGGTGTAACTCATATAGTTTTTTCAGTATCCTTAATGTAATAATTAGATATCAAATGAAAACTACCTTTTGAGTAAATGGTGGCGTAGGAAGGTCCAGTTTTGCATTGGAATGAATGGTGACATAGTAAGGGGCAATTTACATTTGGATAATCGATAGAAGTGAGTGACTAGAGGTGAATTAGGGTTTGTAATTAAAGGGTGTATAATTTTCTTAGGATTTAAAGGAGAATATCTACATAAAATTGCAATAAAAAACAACAACATGATGAACATGATGAATATGATATCAAATGAAAACTACCTTAGTCAGAGATAAAGATGTGTCTAAGAACAGTTATCAAAATTTCTAGTATATAGTTCTTTTTTTATAATTATCTAAGAACACTGACTCCAGAAAACCAGTTGGCGCATACCTGTTGGCGCGGGAGGCAGCGGGAGTCAGGTGGAAGCTGATGGCGTGGCGGCGAGCTCCAGGTGTCAAGCAGGCGTCGGCGGCGAGCTCCAGTCAGGCAGGCCGCGGCGGCGATCAGCTCCAGGCGTCAGGCAGGCTGAGGCGGCGAGCTCCAGGCTCGTCAGGCGTCGGCGGCGAGCTCCAGCAGCAGTGGCGGCAGAGAAGGGGGCGCCGGAGTAGCAGTGGCGGCACGACGGCGCTGTCGTGGAGAAGAAGGAGAAGAGAATCGACGGCGACAGGGTGGGAAATCGACGGAGAAGCAGAAAAAGGGCTCGCAATGAAACAGAAGAAGAGGAAGAGTCGGGCATCGCGGGTTATAAAGTCCCAAATAGCGTCGGTTTTTTACAACAACCGACGCCTAAACGTCTTTAGCGTCGGTTGTCTGAGAAAACCGACGTCCAACTGGGCGATAATTTCATGAAATTGTTTGGCGGGAACCACCTTCAGCGTCGGTTATCCTTTAATCACCGACGCTGAAGGTGACACTTTTCGCGCAAATTTTCATCAGACATAGGCGTCGGTTTCTACCTAAATAACCGACGCTGAAAAGGACACTATTTTTCGCGGGCGACTTTAAGCGTCGGTTTGTTATAAACAACCGACACTGAAGACAAAGCGGTACCCGTGTCTGGCTGGTCTTCGAATATAGACGTCGGTTTTCGTAAACAACCGACGCCTAACATAGAAGGCGTCGGTTTTTCTTAATAACCGACGCCCAGAAAAGTGTCACTGAATGCTATTTCTGTAGTAGTGCATAGATAACCATCTCTAAAGTGCATGTGGATGTGTTACCATGGAGGTAATCAGTATGGGGCCTAACCAAGGTAGGCAGGTTGCTATGACCCCTATAAAAGGATGAAAGTCAACCCATGAATGTAGAGAGAGAGAGATGATGAAGGCTTGGGTAAGGTTCTAAGTTGAACATGTACTATGCTAGAATCCTAAGTCTATCCTAGGGTCAGGTAGGGATAAGACCGATGGAAGTAGGAGTTGCCTAATTCCTTAGTTGCACATGACCATAGGGTCGGGAGGTAACATCTATCATTGTCTGAGGGCCATGGGTTAGGAGATTGATCACCTTCATGAACTCATGGGATCCAAAGGGCATATGAGTAGGGCACTCTCTAGATGCATGAGGGAAGAGGGATGACCCCAAAAGTACCGAAACCCTATAGACCTAGAGGAGATGACAAAGGATTGTGTGTGGACCCAAGTAGGTTCGAGATCAGTTTTCCATAAAAGTAACTTTGATATCAAGATGATTGTGATATAGAGGTATAAGCTGCATGTTTCAACTTGGATTTAAAGGTGTACTAGCAAGGTGGGATGTACCATCTCTACTCTTGGAATAGGAAGAACTTTGTATTTGGACTGCAACCAAATGCTTATTTCCTCTTGTTATGGGAGTGAGAGATAGGACAATACACATGCCATACACCAAGGATAAAAGATGATGTGATTTGGAAAATTGCTATGAGGTATGAGGACAGAGATGATAACATGCCCTTGTGGAGTGAATTATACATGGATGGTTTACAAACAAGGTAGTCATCCTATGAGGATGTTTTATCATGAGCTATGAGTTATACAAGTTTGAGTTTGAAAAACCAAGAGGATGAGTTTAGAGTTTTCTTGATGAAGATAGACTTAGAGCTAAGATGAGTTAATAAGTGAAATACATGGAGGTGTAAGTCTTCAATGTTACCTAACACCTAAGGATGTGAAGTGGTAATGGATGCTCTGGATGAGATACAACTACCTAGTTTAGATGGAGGCTAGAAGAGGTTGTTAGGTTAACCCTCAGTTGGAAAAGAGATAATTTGGCTAACACTCAGATGTAACAATATCGGTTGATCAAGTTAATGGTTGTTTGGTTAACCAGCCTAGTCCTTGACGTAATGAAAGGATGGTTGTAGAACCTCAGATGCACTTCTCTAAAAAGGATGGTGTGGAAACCCCAATTAGAACGGTTTAGGGTTTTCGAGGAATTGATCTTAAGGAATCATGACAATATAGGAGATCATGATTTAAGATTACCATATACCATGATACTACCAAGATAATAAGTGACAATAGTACTTTGGATGCTTAAGATGAAGTTGCATGTGGTATGTTTCCATGCAAGCCAGGAGGTGAAGGACAAACACCAGTAACCCAGTGTATCAATATAGAGGATAAAAGAGTCCCTGAGAGGGAAAGGGAGTTCATCACTATGGATGTTGTAAGTGTCCCATATACTAAGGAATGTTAAGATACAATATGGGCTAGGATAGATCTCCTTACCTAAATGACATGAGAAAAAAAGAGTAATATTAAGAGACAGATCCAGTTGAACTACATATGAGAGGGAGTTGGTTCAACTACACCATGATGTGAGTTCTTGAGTTTCATCTAAAGATTCACTTCCATAAGGTGGAAGTAGATACATGAAGAACTCGATGTTAGTATAGTTTATCACCCTAGATAATGGCTAGTATGATCCAGACTAGAGGGTCTGATGAGAGCATGTGTGCTCATTCAGGGTGATATCTAGAGACAGTTCTTGTCCTCTGTAAGATGTGATGATAACCACCATAGCCAGTGTCGGGATGTAAAGGAGCTCTAAAAGGGAGGTTGTGTCGGGTACCACTTCATTAAGATGATGTTGGTGAATGGACCTCGCGAAGGTTAGAAAAGGACCATAATATGTGCAGATGAAGTCACTTTGATCGTGCAATAACTGAAAGGAGCCCAAAGATGACATGAGTTGTAAGCTGATGCAAAGTAGACTGAAATGCAGTTCAGTATGGGGGAATATGTGACATGAAAATCCGACCCCTCTAAGTTATAACTAAGAGAGTTGAGTCCCTGATGCATGGGTTCTTTTGACATGGTTTGGTGGAGAAGGTTAGGTTTGCCCTTACCCCTCAGGATAATGTGATGTGTGATGAGTTTCATGTGTCCAATTTAGAGCACTATGTGAGGTACCTGGACCATGTGCGGAGCAATGAACCTAGTGAGCCCCAAGGGAGGCTAAAATGACCTGAGTCACCTATGAGGTTTATAGATGCCAAGGTGAAATAACTCAGAGAAAAGAATATGTGATGATAAAGGTTCTTTGGAAGCACCATGGATAGGGCAAAGCCACATAGGGGCCAATGATGGACATGGAAAAGTCTTATCCTGAATTGTTTGTTTGCTTGATGGAATTTTGAGGGAAAAATTCCTATAAGAGGGGAGGGATGTTACAACCCCAACTTTTGGGTTCATTTGGTAAGCAATGTAATTTCTCATATTAAAGATATTGGAACAAATAATGATATAATTTGTTTTGAATAAATAAGTTTCGTTTACAATAGACTTGATGATTGTTTTGTGGGCTTTATTGGCTATTGGGCCCAATAACAAGGAAAAACCAAAAGGAACTCCATTATGAATAAGAAATGGAGAAAAGGAAAATGTAGAAACCTCTAGAAGGGAAAAGAATTTAATACAAAGGTGGATTTCATTCCTCTTGGGCTCCTTGGGTCCCAAGGAGTCCAAAGTTGCAAAGATAATGCAAAAGGAAAAGAAAAGATCAATAAGTATTTCTTTATTAAGAAAGAAATTGAAAACAATGATAAAATGTTCAAAATAAATGGAAAGAGGTATAATTGAGTTACCCTTGATGGAATTTCATATACAAAGGATTCCTAATGTTAAAAGGGATGCCAATGAGGAAAATAAAATGAAAGATAAAGAGAAATCCTCAAAAAGAGATGTTTTAATAAGAAATAAACAAGATAATGAGAAATAATGAATATAGATGCATCTAGAAGGATAATAAGTATCCTTAAAAAGGAATTTCGAAATATTAAAGTTTCTTGGGGTTCACAGAGCCCCAATGAAGAAGAAAGAAAGAGAAAATAACAATTATGTAAAATAAGAGGATAATGTGATACATTATTAATGAATTTCGTGGCATTTTTAAAGAAGTGGTATTTTCCTACTAAAAGAAAATAGAAATTTTGGTGCCAATAAATTAAAAGGCAAGTACAAAGAAGATAAAAGAAGAAAATTTTGAAATCCTAATATTTAAAGAAAAAGGAATATTAAAGAGATAATGAAGAGATAGGAGGTTGCTTTTTAACTAAGGAAAATATGTTTCTTTTTGGGAAAGGACTTGAGTCCTCGTGGATACACATCTTGGGGTATGAATGCCCTCCCCTATATAAGGGGTAGAGCCTCTGGCTCAGGTTCAAGAGAAACCCCACGTATCTCTCTCCCTCTTCTCCTTTGTTTCTTCTTTCAACCCTAACCATGAGGGTATAGCCCTATCCCTAGAGTGACGAGGGGTGTATATGGTCTTGCTTGAGGCAGGGAGCATCCACAACCACTCATGACAAATCAGCCACCATAGTTGCTCTACCGTTTGCGAGCAACTCCTACCCAACGACTGCCGACCTGCTGCAATTGTGGCAGCGGTCGCATGCTTCTCTCACTTGGGAACAGTCACCTTGGTAGCAGCTTGGAGGAGCCCCAAGTGTGTCAGGGCATGGCGGAACCAGGGGAGCAATCAGTGGCGGTCCTTGAGTCCCCAGGAAGGAAGGGCAGGCCGTGGAAGGGCTGCAAATCGGCAGCTGCTGTAGCAGATCGGTGGAAGAAGATGACCATGGATGTTGGACGATTCTACCCCTCATGGGTATGCAGAGCCGACAACTTACGCGGGGGGTATATGTGTCTTTTCGAAATGTTTCCAAATCAGTGGGCAACATTGCATGCAATGAGCGACGTGGCACACACTGATTGGCCCAAAGTATGTTTAATTTGCAAAATTCATATCTCATTAACGATAGCTCGGATGGGTACACATAATATATGAATTTTGATCAGGAAAACGAGAGGAATGCATTAAAAATATATTTAGAGGCTAAATCCTCCTGGAATTCGAAAATTAGTGGAAGTTATCAACTTTAATGCATTAATGATTAAGAAACCCTATTTTGAGATAATTAATGTATCTAGTAAGGTTTAATGGATGATTAAAGTGGATATTAACATGTTAATTGCAAAAAATGCACATTAAGAATAAAAATGATGAACTTTACATGTAATTGGTTAATTTAGAGTTTCATGTGCATAAATATGCTTTAATGGGCCTTGAAACCATAATATTAGTAAATGTGACTCATAATGGTTTTAATTATTCAAAATCATGAATAAAGTTGAGATATGATAATTCCAAGCTATTTAAAGTATAAAAGTTCCTAAATGTGGATAAATACCCTTAATGTAGTAATTAGGGTTTTCTAATGGAGAAAGGTAAAATTAATGACAAATATAGTTCATATGTGAATTAGACCACCATGAACTATGAATTGATGCTAAATGAGCACAATGAACTTGTCATGGATTAAAAGGATAAAAATGGTAGCTTTAATGTAAAAGAGGCTTAATGGAATTCATTGATGGTTAATTATGCTTTTTCTGATATTAGGGTTATATGTGGTTAAAGGATAACCTTAGTATCTTTCATGAAGAATAGATGAGCTAATTAGGGTTTATGAGTAATTAGGGTTTAAAATAGTAAAATATGAGGGGAAACCCTAATTGCAATGGAAACCCTAAAAGCGGACTAGAAACCCTAGGAAGAGAGCTAAGTTTAATAGATCTTGATGACATGAGTAATAAAGGGGAATTGCATGATTATTTCAGGATCTTGATGACATGAGAAAGAAAGAGTACTATCAAGAGACAGATCCAGTTGAACTACACATGAGTGGATTCAACTACACCATGATGCGAGTTCTTGAGTTTAATCTAAAGATTCACTTCCATAAAGTGGAAGTAGATACATGAAGAACCCGATTTTAGTACAATTTATCACCCTAGCTAATGGTTAGTATGATCCAGACTAGAGGGTCTGATGAGAGCATGTGTGCTCATTCAGGGTGATATCTAGAGACAGTTCTTGTCTTCTATAAGATGTGATGATAACCACCATAGACAATGTCGGGATGTAAAGGAGCTCTGAAAGGGAGGTTGTGTCAGGCACCACTTCATTAAGATGATGTTGGTGAATGGATCTCATGAAGGTCAAAAAAGGACCACAGTGTGTGCAGATGAAGTCACTTTGATCGTGCAATGGCTGAAAGGAGCCCATAGACGACATGAGTTGTAAGGTGATGCAAAGTAGACTGACATGCAGTTCACTATGGGGGAATATGTGTCATGAAAATCTGACCCCTCTAAGTTATAGCTAAGAGAGTTGAGTCCCCTATGCATGAGTTCTTTTGACATGGTTTGGTGGAGAAGGTTAAGTTTTCCCTTACCCCTCAGGATAATGTGATGTGTGATGAGTTTCATGTGTCCAATTTAGAGCACTATGTGAGGTACCTAGACCATGTGTGGAGCAATGAACCTAGTGAGCCCCAAGGGAGGATGAAATGGCCCGAGTCACCTATGAGGTTTATAGATGCTAAGGTGAAAGAACTTAGAGAAAAGAATATGTGATGATAAAGGTTCTTTGGAAGCACCATGGATAAGGAAAATCCACATAGGGGCCAATGATGGACATGGAAAAGTCTTATCCTGAATTGTTTGTTTGCTTGATGGAATTTTGAGGGCAAAATTTCTATAAGAGGGGAAGGATGTTACAACCCCAACTTTTGGGTTAATTTGGTGAGAAATGTAATTTCTCATATTAAAGATATTGGAACAAATAATGATATAATTTGTTTTGAATAAATAAGTTTCATTTACAATAGCCTTGATGATTGTTTTGTGAGCTTTATTGGCTATTGGGCCCAATAACAAGGAAAAACCAAAAGGAACTCCATTATGAATAAGAAATGGAGAAAAGAAAATTATAGAAACCTCTAGAAGGAAAAAGAATTTAATACAAAGGTGGATTTCGTGCCTCTTGGGTTCCTTGGGTCCCAAGGAGTCCAAAGTTGCAAAGATAATGCAAAAAGAAAAGAAAAGATCAATTAAGTATTTCTTTATTAAGAAAGAAATTGAAAATAATGATAAAATGTAGAAAATAAGTAAAAAGAGGTATAATTGAGTTACCCTTGGTGGAATTTCGTATCCAAAGGATTCCTAATGTTAAAAGGGATGTCAATGAGGAAAATAAAAAGAATGATAAAGAGAAATCCTCAAAAAGAGATGTTTTATTAAGAAATAAATAAGATAATCAGAAATAACGAATATAGATGCATCTAGAAGGATAATAAGTATCCTTAAAATGGAATTTCAAAATATTAAAGTTTCTTGGGGTCCAAGGAGCCCTAATGAAGAAGAAAGAAAGAGAAAATACCAATTATGCAAAATAAGAGCATAATGTGATACATTATTAATGAATTTCGTGGCATTGTTAAAGAAGTGGTATTTTCCTACTAAAAGAAAATATAAAATTTGGTGCCAATAAATTAAACGGCAAGTACAAAGAAGATAAAAGAAGGAAAATTTGAAATCCTAATATTTAAAGAAAAAGGAATATCAAAGAGATAATGAAGAGAGAGGAGGTTGCTTTTTAACTAAGGAAAATATGTTTCTTTTTGGAAAAGGACTTGAGTCCTCGTGGATGCACATCTTAGGGTATGAATGCCCTCCCCTATATAAGGGGTAGAGCCTCTAGCTCAGGTTCAAGAGAAACCCCACGTATCTCTCTCCCTCTTCTCCTTTGTTTCTTCTTTCAACGCTAACCATGAGGGTATAGCCCTATCCCTAGAGAGACGAGGGGTGTATATGGTCTTGCTTGAGGTAGGGAACATCCATGACCACCCACGACAAATTGGCCACCATAGTTGCTCTAATGTCTTCGAGCAGCTCCTACCCGAGGTCTGCCGACCTGCTGCAATTGAGGTAGTAGTCGCATGCTTCTCCCGATTGGGAACAGTCACCTTGGCAGTAGCTTGGAGGAGTCCCAGGTGCGTCGGGGCATGGTGGAGCCAGGGGAGCAATCGGCGGTGGTCCTTGAGCCCCCATGAAGAAAGGGCGGGCCGCGGAAGGGCTGCAAATCGGCAGCCGCTGCAGCAGATCAGAGGAAGAAGATGACCATGGCTGTTGGATGATTCTACCCCTTGTGGGTATGCAGAGCCGAAAACTTATGCGGGGGGTATATGTGTCTTTTCGAAATGTTTCCAAATCGGTGGGCAACGTTGCATGCAATGAGCGACGTGGCACGCGTTGATTGGCCCAAAGTAAGTTTAATTTGCAAAATTCATATCTCATTAACGATAGCTCGAATGGATATGCATAATATATGAATTTTGATCAGGAAAATGAAAGGAATGCATTAAAAATATATTTAGAAGCTAATTCCTCCTGAAATTAGAAAAGTAGTGGAAGTTATCAACTTTAATGATTTAATGATTAAGAAACCGTATTTTGAGATAATTAATGTATCTAGTAAGGTTTAATGGATGATTAAAGTTGATATTAACCTGTTAATTGCAAAAAGGGCACATTAAGAATAAAAAGGATGAACTTTGCACGTAATTGGTTAATTTAGAGTTTCATGCGCATACATATGCTTTCACGGGCCTTGAAACCCTAATATTAGTAAATGTGACTCATAATGGTTTTAATTATTCAAAATCGTGAATAAAGTTGAGATATGATAATTCCAAGATATTTCAAGTATAAAAGTTCCTAAATTTGGATAAATACCCTTAATGTAGTAATTAGGGTTTTCTAATGGAGAAAGGTAGAATTAATGATAAATAGAGTTCATATTTGAATTAGACCACAATGAACTATGAATTGATGATAAATGAGCATAATGAACTTGTCATGGATTAAAAGGATAAAAATGGTAGCTTTAATGTAAAAGAGGCTTAATGGACTTAATTGATGGTTAATTATGCTTTTTCTGATATCAAGGTTATATGTGGTTAAAGGATAAACTTAGTATCTTTCATGAAGAATAGATGAGATAATTAGGGTTTATGAGTAATTAGGGTTTAAAATAGTAAAAGATGAAGGGAAACCCTAATTGTAATGGAAACCCTAAAAGTGGGTTAGAAACCCTAGGAAGCGAGCTAAGTTTAATAGATCTTGATGACATGAGTAATAAAAGGGAATTGCATGATTATTTCAGGATCTTGTTATGTGTACTTGCTTGCTTGGATTTCTTACTTGCATGGATTATTCTGTCTCAAATCAGCCTAACAGGTATATGGTTACACCTATGAATAATTGCTTTAGTTTCACGACAATTTCTGATTATTTTTATCAGTTGCTTGAAAATAACTATTGGATGCCTTTTATTTCATGCAACTATAGAGTGACTATGACTATCAGTATAAATGTATATATAACTAGATTAGATTTGGGTCCTCCTCTGTGGCTTTGCAAAGGCTAAAAAGGGTAACCTAGAGCAAGGTCTAGGCTATATATCATGAGTTAGAAATTGGGCTACCCACGTGTAGTGCCATGAGACTCTTAGCATACCATGAGTTAAGGAGTGGGCTACCTACAGGTAGTGCCATGTGACTCAACCCTAGAAACTGATTCACCTGTTAGGTGGGATCATGAGGGGTTTACTGGGGATCTACTAGAAGGAAGGTAGCATCCAGGTCCACTGTAGGGACAACACAAAGGATAGGGTATGCATGGATCACACAGTTATATTTAAAATGTAAAGTTGTTTGTTAAACTGTAATTGACTGCAATACATTGTTATGGATAATTGCACGATTATTGTTTCCCCCACATACCAGCTTTATGCTGACCGACATTTTGTTTGTCGGCGTTTAAGGTACAAGCCAAAAAAGGACTAACAGTAAATCATCATATTGTGAAATACATGAATTAAAATACAAGGAGGATTAGTTAGAATAGAATTCATATGTGGTTAGAAGATTAGAGATCCAAGTTTTCAAAAGGTACGTAAAATTTTTATTTTAACATAGCTTTTCAGTTTAGTTTGGTAGAGTTTGATAATTGTTATTGATTATTTGTCGAACCTTTGATCCTATTAATTGGGATAATGGCTCTAACCTTCTGGTCTCCCTTAATTGGGGGTTACCAGGAGGCAGGGTCGTTACACAACTGTAAGGAGTTTGCCCTACTAGTCAAACCCCACACCCTACTAGTACGCTCCAGCTTACCTCAATTTGGACTATGTCCAGTCGGGAAACCGTTTCCTCCCCACAACACAGGCCTCATCCTTTGAGGATTCTACAATGTCCATGGCATCTAATGTCTAGTGATGTTTAGTTAATATAACAAGTATCATCATCGTAGCTAATGATTACCCTATTTCTAACAATTTAGTGTCTCACATTTAAATAATAAATCACTAAATAATTTTCGCATATTGCACAACCATACTCCAACTCTTAAAACATGAACTAGGGCAACAAGTCTGTCCGGTGCCTCAATTTACACATTCATCACCTGTCAAATCACGACAATTCACAAAACAACTTTCAACATGGAAGTACATCACTATTAATATGATTAAATAAGCATTGCAACTACTGATTTTCACCACATACGTTTATTTAAAGCATCACAAATATCATAGAGCAAGAATCAAACACTGGATACTATTATTTGAATTGATATGCTTTAAATCAAGGTTAAGAGATGATCATCTACTCACAGAATTCATCCAAGATCACTTATCTTAGCCCCTTTCACCAACTAATCTCGGATCTTATCTCACACAAGACAAGATCAAGCTTTAATCCTCAAGATTTCATTCAAAACAACCTTTTAATGTGTTTCCCGACCCTAAAGAGGATCTACTGTAGGGAGAAGATAAGATTGGGGGTCAAGCCAAATCTCAAAATCACCGGATTAGGGATCTCGAGCAAGAGAGAACAAAGAAAAGAAAGAATCAAGGGTTAAACCTACTTACCAAGTCGAATCCATAACAACACTTTTTGATTTCCGTTGTTTTTCACGTTCTTCCCCAAAAAATTGCCCTATAAATCACCTTCCAGATTGCCTTCTCATCGAGAAAATGGTCTAGGATGATAGAGGATCGAATCGCGGTTCCAACACACTTCCTTTTGTTGAAAACAGATAAGCATAGCTCGAGATAAGATCGTTCTACGATTTGCTGTCCTGGGCGGCGTCAATCGCGGTCGCGGTGTCGACGCAACGTCGTGGGTCACGGTGTCGACGCAGCTTCGATCGCGCTGCTCTGTATATGTTTACTAAAAAAGGCATAACTCACTCATTTTAACTCCGATTTGGTTCATTCTTTTTTTGTTGGATTTTTAATTGAATTCTCTACAATCCTACAATGCTATTTTGATAATACTATCAAATTAAAAATTATTTATTAATTATTTCCTTCAATGTCATTAACTCTCTTTTTGCACACATGTATGGGTCAATGCTATGTAAACCCCAACTCAGATCTTTATAGTATGTTTAAGTCATGATTATGAGTTGCCCAAATAAATATTTAAAGTCACTAAGGTTAATATAAAGCACAACATAGAATATTACTAACAAAAACATGACAAGGATTAAGATTATCTTAAATCTCTAGGATTACCAGCAAAGTTAGGAATGAGTTGTAACATTGACATAACCAACTAGAGGGGTTTCTAAATGAAGTCTATCACGTCTATGATCAACATGCAAGGAAAAACTATCAATCACTTCTCTAGTGATAAAAGAGTACATCACACTTGGGTCAACCAAAATAGATATAAAACATGAAGGACACAAACCAGAATGAAATAACACCATCTAACATGTCACGACCTGAGGGTTAACAACTCCTTTCGACTGACTCAATGCATAGAATTGAGTCATTGCGTGTTGTCACCCCATTCCTCTACCAGCTTGCCTTGAAGAACCCACCTGTGATGCCTGAAAAAATCCTCTACTACTGCCACTGTACTATTTTCACTGTCACGACTCTTGCTGACTCTGCCTAGGCAGTCGAGTCACCTCTTCATCCTTCATAGGGAAGAACCACTTAGTATGCCCAACTTGTCCACACTTGAAATAGGTTTTTCTCTTATACCTTGGCCTGGACGGCCCCATTACTAACACTGATGTTGCACTGTGAGCTCCTCCGGGAAGAATGCTATAGTGTCTGCCTCTGTTTGATGTCCACTGTGAGTGAACCACTGACATCTGTTGAGACTAAGGTGCTGAGGACATGAGCTTCTTGAAGCCTCCAGAAGATTGTTCTTAGTAATGTGCATGCCTCTTCTTAGCCTTTTCCTCACACTTCTCCATAACTGACCGTTCCACTCTCCTATCTGACTCCACAAACACGGAAAACCTCTCTCTATTTTCTAAATTTGACATCGATGTTGTTAGCTTGGTACTTAAACCCTTCTTAAAACACCTAATCCTTTCCTTATTTGTTGCCGCCATATGCGAACAAAACCTCATAAGCTCCATAAAATTAGCTTCATACTCACTAATAGACATAGATCCATATTAGATCTTCTCAAACTATACAATCTTCTCATAAAAAATGTCTCCTGAAAGTAATAACTCACGAATTCTCATCTGAATTCTTTCCAAATAATCACAACACCAACCTTTTCTCCTCCTCAATGGCCCACCAATGGCCATCACCCCCTTCAATAGGTACACAACATGTTTCACTTTATCCTCTTCGGGAATGTTGAGAATCTTAAAGGCCTTTTCTAGTTCAGTTAACCACATATCAACGTCAATTGGATCAGATGTACCAACATACTCCAACGCCCCCACACGTCGAAGTCTCTCAAAAGTCTTCCCAGAACCTTGGGTTTTAGCACTGGGAACAATTGTCTTAGATTGGGTTGTAGGCATTCTATCCACCATGTGTGTCATTTTAGCCATAAATTGTCTAAACATGGACTGAAAAGTAGGGTTAGCTACATTTGATGGGTTGACTTTAGCCCTCTCGGGCACAACATCAACCCTCTCTTGCCTCCTGGCACCACCTCCTGGTGGAGCGACACTTCTCTCAACAACATATTCTGTGTGTTCTCCAGGCATCTTTTCTTCTCTTCTTCTTGTTCTTCTTCTGGATAAGAAGAAGTAACCCTAGTCCTATGACCCTATAGATTCATCGAAATGATAGCTCTGATACCAACCAAATTGTGACGCCCTTCGCCACATAAGTGAGATTACTCAAAACAAAACATGGAATTATCACTAATAATCATATTACCACTAAACATGGTAAATTAAAACCATTCACAACACAACATCTCAAATGAAATAATACACATGCAAGCCTCAAACTCAGACCATCTGTATTTCATATATGCTAAAAGATCTTACATATCATGTTCAAAGCATGTCAAGCAACCACTATTACACATTACAACCTGTATAGATGTACATGTAATTTCTATACACTCATGGCATAAAGACAAAATATACGTGTCGATATAAAAAACAAAAAAATCTTCCCAAAGACTTGAGAGTAAATGGATGACACATATGACTCGACTACAAACTCTAACAACATATCCAACCTTAAACAATTATTTCTCTCCCTTGCTTCTTAGAACCTATTGCATGATCTCTACCTCCTCATCCACGACCACCTAAAAGGATGTGGAACCCACAGAGTGAGAGACCAACATCCTCATGAGAGATATAACTCTCTGCCAACGTCTATTATAAGCATAATAATATAACATAGCAGTTAAGTAGAGAAAATAATACTGTTTAAGCATTTACAACTGAGTAGTAGAACATTTTATGCTTTTAGAAGGAATATGAAGAACATGTATAACTATTATAAACTAAACAGTATAAGGAACAACGTATGGGGTCATCCAATGTGCTACGTGTTTGACCCTAACTGAATATAATACATGGCTGTTTAACTCCTTCTAACTAATATTCCCTGAGGATTTGAGGCGTACCACTCAAATCCAACTGACCACTGCTAAGTCAAAATTAGTACCATATAAGATCTATGGAAGATCTAGACTTCATGATCTTATCTTGCACTAATTGGTCAGTTTGGGTTTGCAACACAGTGACATAACATTCTGATTACAAAACAACAACTTATAGTCAAAGATATAGTCCTGTAGACATAAACTCATAGTCAAAGATATGGTCCTATAAAACAACTAGCCTACCTTGGTACATGGCACAATGCTAGAGAACAAACTCACACATGGCCATTCTAAAAGAGGCATCTTACAGTTTTACTATTGCCTTTAAAAACATCAAAGAATGACCAAAGTCATCCTCCATAACATCAATCTAAGGATACAAGGAGATTCCTCGACTTGCACACTGCCGTTTAACATAGGAGTTACTCGTTTCACCATCCAGCAAGATACTAACACTAAATATGTATCTATGGTACACGAAAACTACATGATTAGGGTTTCACTTGATTAGATATTCCAATTGGGTATCTTTTAATGCATCAATCAAGCTACAACATATAAGCCCTAAACAAATTCTACAAAATTAAAGGTAGGGTACAACTTCAGAAAATATAAAACGTACAAAGTGAGAACTTGTCACATCATCACATGACACTTGTATCACTTCCATTTACATGTCCATCACCAATATCATGTCACTATGGGATATCATTCCCTTAATCACATCTCTAGATGATTTCACCTCAAACTAGGCACACACTCTTATTTGTTCGTTAGACCCAATCACATAATTTATGCACATTCAATATCACATTTATCTCAACAATGCTGGTAATAACCACCTTGTATTAAGTAAGTATCATCATAGCATTCAGATTTCTATGTCATTCATCTCACATGAAAATTTAGGGTTACACATTTAGGAGAGAGAAAACATTATGTCATGATAATAACTTCAATCATGTTCAAGAAATGCATTTCACATCTCAAGATTAGGGTTAGGGTTTCATATGTAACTTATTAGGGTTTCATAACATCCCTCAACCACTAAACCCTTATTTCATCACCTCCCACATGTTTGGAGTATATAGAGTTTAGCACTCTTATTTGGCTAAGCATTCATATCGACATCATCATGTGTAGACTATAAATAAAGTGTTACGGCTGATAGGGTAATAGGGGTCATGACCAACATGGTGTAGCTATCATATGTATATATGTGTGTAGGTGTATCAACCCATTCATAAACCATAATGTTATGACCGTAACACATATAGGTGTCATGACCAAAACACACATCAACTACAACCTGTTATGACCATGACACAACCTAGGCATGTGTTGCGACTGTGACACTAGGTGACGCCTAAATGAGGCGTTGCGACTGCTACTATAACATGGTGTGTGAAGAAGGCTAAACACCCCTTTACTAATAATGGTAATCAAAAGACCTATGAATAGCAATGGAATAAAATAACAATGACTATATTCAATTATATACATGCTACATCAAAATTATCCCAATAAGGGTGTACATGATATACACAACAAAAGGATCTAAGATAGAGGGAAACTAAACTACATCAATTTGTCTCCAAGAAACAACTTTAAGAGATAGGTCCAGAAGTAAGGATGAACTCCTTATTCCTAATCTTAGGCTGGTCCACCATGCTCCTACTACACACTCCGATCCTAAACCTGGGTGGTTGGGTTCGCCCAATAAAAGAAGAAACAAGGTATGTGTCAAATGAGGAATAAGAACAAATAAAGTATAGCAAAATGTAAACATGGAGTAATGATTCAGCTAAGCTAAAGAGAGTCAAGGGTATGAGACATTTAACAAATAATTTTTTTTCCAAGACAAATAATAATAAAGTTGCATGCATGAATATTAATATGACTACGGTAACTAAAGTAGGGATGAGGCACCTACCTAACCTAAACCAATAGGTGAGGGAGAGTAACACATTCCCAAACACCTAAAATATATATAAAAGTGGGGAGAGTAAACACATTACCCTGGAAAAAATAACACATGCCCAACTATGGGTGGTTGTACATAGGTACACTACATTAGCTATATAGTCAATAATTCATCATGCTATAAAAGGAATCATATGGCATATTAAATAAATGAAATATTACAGAGGGGTCAAAACCCAAGAAATAACTTAAGTAAATGTTCCAATAGAAGGCAATAAAAGATTAAAGGCTAAGTCTATGCCTCATTGGGAATATTACAGTTTGATAATAAAATGTACCAACTGAAGGGTAAGAGTGCACATACACATACATAAATAGGATTGCACATACACATACATAAATAGGATTGCATATACTCATACCTCAATGTAGAGTCCTAATAATCACTTTCACCATCTTGGTTGTATACAATACCACGTTAACCTAATTATAAAGTATGTTACATGTGTTAGGATTTTGTGAAACATAAAGTGTAAGAAACCCTAATTTTGGACTTTTTAAGAAAACCATCAAGTTATGACTCAAAACCTAGACCATCCGATCAGTTAGATTATCCTAATTAAGAAAACATATTTACTTACCTAATTTGGAGTTAAAATGAATTATTTACAACTTTTAGGGCTTATTATATAAATAAAATAGTGTTTCTAATTAACATCAGAACATGTTTGAAAACCCTAAAATTAGATTCTACTCGAAAAATGTTTTCTAATGACTATTTATTTGTATTTTTGTGAGCAACTTATGATTTACTATAAATTTTTGAGAATCAGCCAACCAAAAAATGTAAAATAGCCACTAAGACAATCTTTTTATCCACTGGAATCTAAGGCCCAACTGAGGTGGACCTATTTGGGCCGGCCAACTAGTGAGAAGACTCGTCACAATGGGTGCACAATCAAAGAACTATCAGGACATGAAAAGATACAATACCCTTGCAAGATTATTTGTTCAATTGGTATCGTGGGGATGCTAAGGTCATTTGATGACCTGGGATCTTCCTCTCGCATCCATGGTGAGTGCTCTCTACCTATAGGGGAGAATCATTGATCAAAACTCGAAAAACAAGATTGTCCATGGGAAACTGATACTTTCAGAGGCTTCCTCACACCAACCTAAGCCCATAGAGCCAAAGCTCGATGTCAGGCAAGCATCAAAGCCTAGGATCACCCCACCACAAGGGGAGAACAAGGGAAGAGGCTCATAAGTCATAATCCACAAAACTACATAGATAGGAATCATTTGGAACTAGAAAAATGATCTTCGAGGTTAGGCGATCTCACTCCTCACATTGCGAAGGTTGGGTGGCGACTGGATTGCCATGGCGACCCACACCGACGAAACCTCAAGATAGGTCTATAGGATAAGATGCTCAATAATAGCTGAGTAAAAGAAATTGATGTTTGGAGAAGGATGAAGGGTCAAGGAAGATTACTGGGTCACCGATTTAGTCAGATGTGGCAGGGGAGATGGGGGTGCTGCGGTGGTTGCCGGAGGAGCACCTTGAGTAGGTTGGGGATGCTGGGGACACTACGGATGGAATTGGCTAAGGAGGAGAGGTCCTTGAGGGTCATAGGATCATTTGGGTCCCTTAAATAGGTGAATAAGAGTCTATGGTGGCACCTTCAGATCTGGGGTGAATAGCGAGGAGCCCATTTTGGGTGTTTCATCCACAATGTTTTATAGATTGTGAGTAATGGCTTGACTTAACTGGCAGAGAAAGGCGGAATCAATGATGAAGGAATCACGCAAAATGGTGGAGGACTGGCTGAGAAATCGACCGAGGAGCTAAACCAATAAAACTGCTCTGGTTCACGCATCAACTGGGGAAGAAGACAACTTCTGGGTCATTGGATTGCAAATCCAATGATTGGATTTGTGCACACTAATGAAATAAATGGGAGTAACATGTGACATTGATTAAAACAAAAACCATAGGGTAAATGCAATGCATTGAAATAAAAACCTTATCTACACTATATACAAATTCATTTAATTCATTTGGAGGTCAACATTGTCCAAATGGCCCCAAATTTGAAACATAGGCTAATATTAATGTCTAGAATAATTCTATACATTTAGATTTTCATTTTATACTAGCTTTGACCCATAACCACTATATTGGCCATTAATATATATATATATATATATATAAGTTTATTAAAATGGTGATTTAATATGAAAATACTTTTATAATTAAATCCTTGAGTGAAAATTTGAGATAGACAACATAATTTAGTTTCAAGAGTCAGATATGTAAGGCCCCTAAACTCGCTTAATGAGTTGAATAAGCTTAATTATCATAATTTAATTCTTATAACCCTAATATAACCTTTTGATATGCTTTTAAATCATAAGATAAGCTTAAGTTTCAAATTTGGTTTAATTTTGACATTGTTTGAGCAAGTTATACAATTTTATGCACGTTTTAGACTTTTCTACAATTTACCCAATTGAGAGGCTTTCTTTGCAATTTATCACTTGAATTATGTTCCTTGGATATTCTATCATAATTATTGAGCTTTTTGAGCCATGGGGCACCTATTTAATCCTTGGTGTGAAGGTGTTTTCTTCAAGGTTATTTTAGGGTTTACCCCTTCACGGATGAGCTACCTTTAGTAGCTATCAACTAGTGAATTATTTGACTGGCTTGGAAATTCCACAAAGGGAATCTAGGAAGGTCTATATGTATGGTGGGGGATCTTCTTATGTGTGTTCTTGTATATTCTTAATAGTTTAAGGCCATAGACACATGGGGAAGCTACTTTTACACCTCATGCTTGCTTCCATCCTTATCCATGGGCTATATTTACCTCTTCCTTGCCCAAGTACGGAACCTTTCTAGCTTTATCTTTCCTCTAACCTGGATCAACGACTCCACTATGTTTTTCTACAGAACCAAGTTCTCTAAGGTAGAATACAACCTCTTTTTGGAGAAGAAGATCTCCTACAGCTCCATCTAGCCCTACCTAGGGTTTCCAAGGTCATCTTCTAGGGATTTTGACCAAGGCAAGTTGTTTTCTTCCCTCCTTCTCCATTTATATTGCTCTTCTTCTTACTTAGACCTTCCTCCAGGTCAGAACCTTTCTGTTCCATGGTAGAAATTTCTCTAAAGCTCTAAAATCCTACCTTTCTTGCTCCTTATGCTTAGGGTTTGCTCATTTAATGAAGAAAGGTGCTAGATGGACGAGTTCACAACTTATGCTTGGATTTTCTACTCTATCTGCTTGAGTTTTCTTATGTTTGGGGTTTCATCTTCTAATTAGAGTCAAGTTTTATAACTTGCTCCATGTTTATTGCTTCCATAAGCTTTCTAGATCATATTCTTGTTTGAAAATGATGATCCATGCACTAAAAAGCTATGCTTGACTTGGATTTCAATTTTTATAATATAGGTTTTGGAGACCAGATCCACCATCATTAGTGACCATTAAGTCACCATAGGTTGTTAGATTAGCACTATATTCATTAATCATCGTCAAATATCAAACTAATATCACCATTGATTGATAGCATCATTAGGGTACTTATTTGTTAATCACTAGGCTTCTAATTAGGCTAAAGCATGACCTAAGGGGTGAACAGCAGTTGACGCCCTTGGTTACCACCATCCATTGTCATGAACCCAACACCATAGGGTTGTTGCAATGGTGCCATCATCGGGTCATGGGTTTATAGAAGAAATCAGCTTAAACCCCTAAAATTGACCATTGGTTGATAGGTTCTTAGCGCCATAGGTTGTCAAACCAACCTAATCAAAGTCATATTGTACCTTAGGAATAATGTAAACATGATCACAGGTTCATCTAGAACTGAAATCGGAATAGGGGTGAGTTAATCATATAGTTGTAGCATCAATTAAGCCTTAGACCAATGGTTTCTTGGGTCACTTGATGCAATGGTCGAACCTATACTGTAATTGATGGTTTTAACATATGAAATTGAACCAATGGTCAAGATCTAATGTTTATTCCTCCAATAAAGTGGAATGATGGATAATGTAATATGTTGGTACTAATAATGTGATTAGATGGTTTCCTCTATATGATCAAATTAAGGAGCTTACTTGTTGACAATGGATGGCTTGTTTTAACTGAACAGTCGATTATGGGTTTTACCCTACTCTCAATGGAACTTTTTGTGTTGTTAATCAAGGGATGTCTAGGGTTAGATGGTGACTCTTTCTAGAGAAAAAATAAAGGAAATCATAGGTGGTTTATCCAAGGTGTTTACTTATGTAAACAACCAATGGTCTTACCTTTTAAACATCCAATGGTTCTGGGTGACATTGTGGTATGGTGATATACTACTAATCATGCTTATGTAGATAGTTATGCTTATGTTGTTAGATCTTCTTATGATGTTAATATGTTCGACCTATTAGACATGATAATGTTGTTAGCTATACTTATGTGGCTAGACTTATTCATAATGATAGAGATTCTATGTCACTGGACTTGCTCATGATGCTAGATATGCATATGCTACTGAATTGATTATATTGTCAACAAGATAAAGGGTGATCGTCTTGCTAATGATGATAATTATTATCTGTTCCTTTATGTATTCTGTCAATTATCCCTGCTATTAAGCCTATTTTTTATATCTGATTAAACTATTTAGTTACTTAAAATGTTGTGATCAATAACCGTTGTTGGAGGTTATATCTCTTACTGGGACCCCTTGTGGTTCGCCGCATCTTTTTAGGTAATCGGCAGTGATGGAAATATAATTATGGAATTAAAGAGGAGCTATAGTAATGGATATTTGAGAAAGTTGATTAGATGTCTAGTGTGTCCTAGAGTCATCCCTGTACTCTCAGGTCCGGGCAGGAAAAATTTGTATATGAGGTTTCAAACAAATCAAACTTTTGTTAGCATGTTAATGCTTGTTTGTGTGGCATATATGAATATTATTCTCCTGTGTATATATGTTGTGGCTAAGGAGATAGAACAATTTGTATCAAATTCTTGGCATAGTATGGATACAAGAAAGATGTTGGGATCTTATTCAAATGTTTTTGAGCAGGTGTTGATGTTGAAATTATTTTAATTTACCCATATTTTTGGGTATGTGATTAATTAGTGATTGATTGTGTTTTATGTTTTGAGTAATCTCGTTTAGTGTAACAAGTTCTCACAATATCTCACCTCATTAATCCCTTTTAAGCTTTATTTCCATCTAGGAGGAGAGAGAAAATAAAAGAGGTTTATTATTCACATTAACTAACTCAAAACCATACTATCTTTTATTCCTTGTCCCAAAAGGCCATAAAGACTCTAAATTAATATAATCTAATGAATATCTCTCATAAGTGGTCATTTTACATTATTAAACTCTAATCAAAACACTAATTGAGATATTTGTGCACATACCCATATGTTGGCATAAACAGGAGTCAAATTGCTCCAAACAACTAATAATTCCACAATTTCATCATCGAGGACAAAAGGGATAGAAATGATAGGGAAATTTAGGAAAAAGGTCAAAAAGGATATAAAGGAAAGGAAATTCTTAAAGATGGATTAAATTGCAAATTAATCCAAGTTTGTGTTACAACACTCCACCCCTTAAAGAGGATTTTGTCCCCGAAATCTCAACGAGAGGGAAGGGTGTGTATGTAACATCCCAACACCAAGTAACTAGGTGGATACATCTAATCTATAGTACTTCACATGTTCTAATCATAAGTTAGGTTCTCATGGTTCACTAAGGGTTCCACTATTCATATTAGCTTTTATTAAATATAACACAATTAACATTTTTGGCTTATTAGCATTATCTTCATTATGAAATTACATCATCCTTAATATTCTATTAATTATGTCAGGTTATATTCACATTGTTGTCAAAAGAATTACATCTTAATATTATGTACAAATCATATGTATTTCTTATTTACTCATTAAGAATTTTAAGCACATTTAGGGTTTACTCACTTATCTCAACATCTACTAATATATTAGATCACAATCCTTAATAACTTGGACTTATACTCCATTATCCTTTTATTATCACCAAATTGAACTACAACATTTTATTTTGCATATAATAGTTAATTTATCCAATTTGTTGCTAAGTCTACAATTGACCCAAATAATGTCACATTAATTACTTATATCTATATTAAACATTGTCACATATCATATTACCTTTCTCGCTTACATTCATGTCCTTGTTAATCATTTTCTCATATTAATTTGCTTCCAATTATATATTATGCATACTTAACACACATTAGGCATACATGCATAATTATGTAAATACAGTTACTCATTATCATATTTGAGTCATTATATGCATTTTAGTGAATAAGATGGAACACATTTCATATTAATGAATTGATTCATATAACCAGTTATGATTAGGTGATTGATGAGGTGTGTATTAGACAACAAGGCGATATGCATTACATAAGGTGATATGCATTAAATATATTGTTGATTTGATTAATCTATGATTAGGTGATTGCATACCATTTATGTGTATCAAAGTATGTTATTAGATTATGGAACCTAATGTTACTAATGTATCATGAATGCCATTAAGAATGCCTATATTAAGGTTAAATGATTACAATTTAGGGTTTAGATGAACGTGATCATTATATGTCACCTATACAGTCTTAGCATGCATTAGTTCCATTTATCTTACTCATCATATCATTAGGGTGACATGGTTAATATTATGTGTATTCACAATAAGTGAGTTACTCATATTATGTGCATTAAGTATTTTATAGAGTTCAAACATATGAACTATTCATTAGATGACTTATTATATCTTCATTAGTATATAAACAAATAGGTTAAGTTATAATTATAACTTGTTTTAGTCAATTGTAATGATGTAAGCTTAATAATCTCTTATCTATGTAGTTAGGATTTCTAATTCCAAAGTAGCTAGATTTCGGTGTGTTGTAGGACTCCATACTCTTAAAAGGATTTCATCCTCGAAATCAGCAAATCCAAAATCTATCAAGGTACTACTACTACTACTACTCCACCCCTTAAAAGGGTTGAACTACAAGTCAAACTAAACTGTAGGTAAAAGAGTGAATTTAATTAAACCATGTATAAGAAACACTTGTTTGATTTACTAATCACTATCAGCAACCTCAAAGTCTAGTTCTAAGGATAGAGTACCACAAACATGTAGAACTTATGGGACATAAGAGAATTTTATTGGGTAACCAGATCATCATATTAGGTTCCCAAGGGTATCAAACATAGATGTCTAAGGCTACTATTTCCTAAAGGTATGCTATTTTGGACAATCAATATCATCTCAGGCTAGGCTAGTGTCATATGGATCCGGGAGCCCTCATGAACAAAGCTAGTGGTGTGGAGGAAAATTTTTCCAACCCCTAGATCCTGACCCTTTCTAGGCACCCTTGCTTTCAACTTATGCCCTAGTAGCTACCTAACAGGCTCATCACCAAAAGATTAATTAAATATATTTCTAATATGAAACTTCTATGCTCCTAAATCAACTTTTCAGCATAGGTCAATTCTTAGGTGAACATCTTAACTAAAAGGGAACTATGTAAGGTAAGGGTTCTAACTAGGGAAACAAATTCAAATTGTCACGCCCCAATCTCACATTAACCATAAACCACGAGATTAGGACGCGACAGGATGGGATTTACACAAAAGCCAATCACTCTTCACTTTTTAAAACATTTTATAGACATTAATAGGATAATCTGAATTATGCTGTAAAATGAAATTAAACAAACTACGGAAGCATCTTTATTAAATTGAATAGCAATATAAACAGAGTCTACATCATTTTACATTGTTTGACATAAAATAAAGCATAACAGAAAATTTACATCTTTATACACATTCACTCTCTCACTCACACCTTGTCCCACAGATCGAGGGGAAAGGACTAAGAGACCTCTAGCTACTAACTACGAACCTTCTATTGACTAGGCGTTAGGATGAAACGATTCTTCAGATTTCCTGTTGCTGATGATAACCTGAAAATGTTTTGAGTAGAGGTATGAGCCTACTCGCTCAGTGAATAGCATTTCACTTAGCTATCACTAAAAAACTCATCAGGATCATAAACTAAAATTAAACATAAATGCAGAACTAAGCAAGGCAGTTCTAATAACATAACAAATATACCGATAAAAATCACATTTCAAATCATCACAGGTAATTCAGGTAGATAAACAGTTATATAAATTTACTGTGAACCTACATGATTATTTATTCATTTTATTATTATTATGCCCTAAATATATGCAGTGTACTCTGCATATAAAGATCCGCAGCAAGTTCATGCTACGGTCCCACCGTACAAGACTTAGCGACACACCCGGGAAATGCTAAGTCTGACTGCTGTCCTGGTCTGCGTCAGGACTCTCAGGCTCACATGGCCTCACTGCACTCTCAAAAGAGTGTACTCTAGACTCCTCCTTTAACCTAAGTACATCGGCGGAGAGTCACAGGGTTACCTTCGTGACGCTGCACGAATGGTGTTAGATAACCAAGTTTTCTTTCTTTTTCCCAGTGCCACCGTGACACACGCACGGATTATTGTTGAACACTGCCTTTCTGCCCTCGTGCCACCGTGACACACACACGGATTATTGTTGAACACGAGTCACCGACCATCTAGACACACGCTAGGTAGGTCGTTTCACCCCAAGGTGCAGACCTCACGAGGGGTTCTACGGCGTTAGGGCATCTAGGTCTATACTTGATTAACAAATAAACATTTAAATAGGAATATCACATTTCATGCATTTTGCACAATCTAAACATCACAAAAGCACATATATATAATTATCATAATTAAACATGATTCAGAATCATTTATCCAGTTTCAATGTTAAACAACTATATTTGAAATCAGTAAATACATTGCAACAATAATATAGGAAATCTCATCATTTTCATTAAGTATATCACGTAGTTCAATTCTAATGAATCTAACATTCTCTATTGTATGAACTATACTGTTTAGAAGTTATATCAATTGATACAGAAGCAATTAAACAATTAATTTGAGTTAAATATTGATTTCTAAATGAACTACTACTCACATTCTGGAACTCGGCCGACCAAACTGGGAACTCGGCCGATCGGCTGACAACTCGGCCGATCCACCCGCAACTCGGCCGATCCCAACCCCGGTTGATTTCCTATAAAGGGAAACTCGGCCGAATCATGCCCAATTCGGCCGATCAAAACACTGATAGTTAATTCTAATTAAGGAACTCGGTCGAATCATTCGCAATTCGGCCGAACGACACACACAGACAAGCAATATTCAAACACCTGAGTTTATTAATGATAAATAAGTGAAATCCTACTCACATTGGTTTGCGATGTCCGGATTCGTCCGGAGATGCGTCCAAGGACCGGTTTCTGACTATTTCTGGTTCGTCTTCTACCTTGAAGAAAAAGTCATGTTCACGCCCAGTTGCTTTACGTTTACAGCAGATTGGCGGAGAACTTCTTTGGTAGCCAAATTATAGCTAGGGCTATGGATTCATAACCTAAATTCCACGGCAACTCCAAGCAGCTCCTTCCCACACAACTGAGCGCTCCCAGTGATCTCCCTGGCCATACACAGCAGTAGCTGCTGCAGCTTGGCCGTCGGCCAAAGCCGCAGGGCAGCCTGCTAGGCTAGGCGGGTGGAGTGGAGAAAATAGAAGAAGAAGAGGAAGAGAAGGTCGGGGAATGTTGGGCGCTGGTGAACCAAAACTAAGGGTCCAAAACCGGCCGCCGTTCACCCCCCTCCTCAACTACTGGCCGCGCCGCTGCAATTGCAGCTGCTGCTGTTGCTGGCTTCCGGCGCAGCCCTACTGGTCGGGCGCTGCCAGGGCGGGGGAAAGAAGGGGAAGGAAAGATGGAGGTGGAGGGATGAAGGACGAAGGTCAAGACTAGCTAATCTGGCCTAAATCTCCCTAGGTCGCCCTCACGCGACTCCCCCCCTTCCTTCTGCTCTGTCGGCACTATGTGCCGCTTCCCCTGTTCTATCGGGTGGGAAAGAACGAAGATAAGCAAGAATGATCGCGGAGGGGGCCGGCTACAAATTTCCCAATTATTTCCGATATTTACAACTAGGTCCCTAAACATTCAAAAGTCCGTATCTTTTAACTCGGAAGTCGGTTTCGAGTGATTTTTCTTGCAACGGTTTAAGCTCAGAATTCTCTATAACCTCAAAGCATAAAATTATGTTAACTAGTTTGTCACAACAGGTCAAATCGCTAATTGCAACAGTGAGTACTCAGCTCAACTTAATGTACTAAATAATCAACATTGTCATTAACATTAATTACCTCAAATGCTTCAAACTCAACTATTGATTCACATATTAACTTATTTTGATTATCCATGATATCTAATTTGATACTCAACACTAATTGAGATGTCTTTACGTAATTCGAGGTATTTATTAGTTCATGGAGTGGGTCATAACAACCTTTTCCCCTTAAAAGAGTTTCGTCCCAAAATTCCTAAAAGAGAAAGGAAATGTGTTACTCATTTCTGACTCGTATTCCTACGTAGCTCCCTCTAGGTTAAGATTTCTCCACAAAACTATCACTAATGGTATCTCACAATCCGTGAGTATCTTGATCCTCCGATCAACCATCTGTATAGGTTCCTTAACCTAGGACACATCTGATCTGATTCCAGATCGACCCACAAAACATTGTCTTTCCAGAACTGTTATAGCAGTATCTCGCTTTATGGTAGTTACCAAGAAATTATTATACTATTCATGCAAACAAACTAAAGTTCTTAAATAAACAGAATGCATGTCAATTTGGTACTAAAATAAAATCATGCAATTTAACTGTTAAACATCATCACATCTCATAATGAAAATTGATATCAAAATACTTGATTCATCGTACACCCTATCCTTAGGGCTTCATTTGCCTTATTCATTCATCACATGCCAACACCCTACTCTTAGGGTTATCTCATTCACTAATCACATGGCAACACCCTACTCTTAGGGTTTCCATTATCTCACATGTTTGATTGCAATTCAAATCACAATACGGTATCATTCTGGATCTGGCAGAGCAGTATATTTCAAATCATTGTAATTACTGAGTAATGTTTATATCATGCATGTAGACAGATTAGAAATTCATAAATATCCCCAAACTCAAATCAATTTTGGCAGATACATACTGAATTTCATGTAATTGAACATTTTATTACACCAACAAGAGTAATTTACTCCACTTATAAGAAACCATCTGTAATATTTATCGATTATCTAAAATTTCTCGAAGAACGTGCATATTAACCAAATTCCTGGTTATGCATCACATAACTCGATTAAGAGTTATTTTCGTATCACAACACAAATATTTAATGGTACCTGAGAATTTCTGATAATATCTTAGAGAAATGTGCCAATTCATGTAAAATGTCAGGTCACATACATTAACATAATAGGAAGCATGCAACTAGATTTATTTACATATTTTAATGCTATCTTGCTAGCTTGAAATCATGCATCTAATGATTTACCCAAATCTGTGTTTCCTGGGTTCATACTCAAACCGTACCATTATCAGTTGTGTATTTCTAAACTCAATGTGATATGATTGAAACTAGATTACCAAGCAACCTAATTATTTTATCCATGTATATCTTAGTCAAGTCTCGAGACATCAAAGGTCGACTTAATATGAAGAAAGTGAGCAGACTAAATTAGTCTATTCACATTCATTCCTATTAAATCACAACCTCTAGATGTCCTGGGTAATCTTACCACAAATTCCATTGTGATAAATTCCCACTCTCATTCCAGCATAGAAAAAAATTACAAGGTAGCTATAGATCTCTAGGGTTCAGCTTTAACCTACTGGTACACACTACTTCTAACCACGTTCTCAGTTACATCCTTCTGCATATCTGACCATCCATTTCAACTTCTTGGATTTCATATACATCTTAGTGTTTTCCTGAAAACATAGCATACATCAATACATGCACTTCTATAAGAATCTTTTCTTTCGGCCTTTTCCCCTTAAAAGAATTTTACTCTATCTCGAGGTACACACAACATGTCATGCTAATACAATACCTTATCATCTAAAAACTTAAACTCTAGTATCTTTTCCTCCTATCATGTCATGCGTAGTCTGGTTTAACTCACTATCACCCTATTGTAGTTTCTTGATCTGATCATAAGAAGTAAGCTTAACTTACATCTGTACAATCGAATCACTCTGTGTTATTACCCCTAAGTCTAAGTTCAACTTCCACATTTCTACTAGCAGGTCTCTATTTAAACCTGTCATAGAGAATGCATTGGCTGTTGAACTTGACTTTCTGCTGAAAACATCATCCACCACATTCTCTTTATCAGGGTGATATTCTATTGTCACATCATAAAGATAGTGACACCATGTCTTTAAAACATGAACTACATCAACTATCTTTAGATCATATATCGGATAATACTCCGCTTTCTATGCTACTTACTTATTGTTACATTTTAGGTTTATGTTTTACTCTTTTCTCTAAGTCATTTCATGTTGTTCATGTACCGATCAGGTTATCTTCTTCAAAACCCTAGATCGTTATCAAGGCCAGTTTACTTTTCATAGAACAAATCTCAAGATCTTATTTAACAAAGATACTGGTATACAAGGTTACATCACTAATGATATCCTTTAAACTACTTCAACCCTAATCATCCTAGGGTTTTGGTCTATATCAATATCATAGCATTATTGTGTGTGTGTGGTCGATCATATAGATCAAATTGAGTTGCTTGGGTCAATAACATATTAACCCAACACTCAACTTAATCAAAAGGCTGAAAATTCAGTTTTCACAATATTTTCTGTAATTCGTTTATTAAATGGTTAACAGAAGCTCCAAAAATTCTAGAAATTTTATATTTTGTGCCTAATGGAGTTTTAGACCTCCAGTAAAAATTTCAAGTAATTTCAAGTTACCAATAATTAATTAAAAATCGAACAGTGCACTGCTATATTGCAGTCTGCAGCAGGTTCGGTCGAGTTGCAACTCGACCGACACCTTACTGTAGAGATCAAAAGTCATCCAAAAATTACGCCAAATTAATAGAGTGTCTAAAATTTGCGATTTTCAAACACAGTTAAAATTTGAGATCAATTGGATGTACCAATAAAAAGATAAAATTCAATTACAACGCTGCTATATAAATATGAAAATGTGATCGGTCGAGTTTGAAACTCAGCTGATGAACAGGTCAGAACATTCTTCAAAAATTCTGATATCTTCCAATGTTGTTCACATTTTATATATCCAAATCATATCCCAATTTTAGCCAAATTAGAGTTACACATAAGATACTAAAAATCATTTACTAAAACACCTTACTTGTCAAATTTGTATTTATGTATCATCAAAACCCTGTTTTGGGCCGATTAGGGTCTATGCTTCTCAAGCCCTAATTCTCAAGATTAAAGAACATTTAGACTTCTTATCTTAGTTAAAACATTCTAGTGTATATACATTCTCACTATATTACGGGTCTAAATCATCCAGAGTCTATTCTTATATTACTGTTAATAGGAGTCATTAGATCCCAGTAACGCATCCTGCCAGCCGGACCAGGCCGAACCTGTAGTCCTGAAGCCAAGAGCTACTCGGATTAATCAACCCCTATTAATCTAAAACATGTGGAAAGAATATCCACTTAGGGAAAACTCATTTATACATAATTTCGGGTCTTCTTTAATACAAAGAAAACAAACATTAAACAATTCACTTCATGTCACAACAATATAAAAGAATCATACTTATTGTACAAGCTGAAAGTCTAAATTCATGCATATAAGAGCGTTTCTAATGATCTTTAATCAATAAGCAATATAAAGTAGGAGTTATATCACATCCTTTATTTAATCTCTTACTCCTACATTAATTTCTGATTTCTTAACCCTAAGATTTCTAGGGTTTCTCTCTACCCATCCTTCCTCTGCATACCTGGCCAGGACATCCAGAGAAGAATAGACAGAGTAGCTTGATACTGGTCAATCTAAGTATTCAGACACCTGGCCAGGGTATCTAAACACTCAGACCTTCTAGAGCTAAAACACATCATTCATTATTCGTCTTACTTATAACCTTATCTTTTGACCCTAATGATTCTTAACGACTCATCTTAAGCTCATTACTTGATTCTCGTGACCACATCCTCTTCCTGCTATCTGCAATAATATAACAGAACACTTCCTGTTAGAAAATTACAGATAGAAGAAAGACACCTAAACCTTAATCCTATTGGTCTCTTATCGTCCCCTGACCCTGAGTAACTATGTACTCAAACCAAAGCTCTGATACCAAAAATTGTCACGCCCCAATCTCACATTAACCATAAACCACGAGATTAGGACGCAACAGGATGGGATTTACACAAAAGCCAACCACTCTTCACTTTTTAAAACATTTTATAGACATTAATAGGATAATCTGAATTATGCTGTAAAATGAAATTAAACAAACTACAGAAGCATCTTTATTAAATTGAATAGCAATATAAACAGAGTCTACAACATTTTACATTGTTTGACATAAAATAAAGCATAACAGAAAATTTACATCTTTATACACATTCACTCTCTCACTCACACCTTGTCCCATAGATCGAGGGGAAAGGACTAAGAGACCTCTAGCTACTAACTACGAACCTTCTATTGACTAGGCGTTAGGATGAAACGATTCTTCAGATTTCCTGTTGCTGATGATAACCTGAAAATGTTTTGAGTAGAGGTATGAGCCTACTCGCTCAGTGAATAGAATTTCACTTAGCAATCACTAAACAACTCATCAGGATTATAAACTGAAATTAAACATAAATGCAGAACTAAGCAAGGCAGTTCTAATAACATAACAAATATATCGATAAAAATCACATTTCAAATCATCACAGGTAATTCAGGTAGATAAACAGTTATATAAATTTACTGTGAACCTACATGATTATTTATTCATTTTATTATTATTATGCCCTAAATATATGTAGTGTACTCTGCATATAAAGATCCGCAGCAAGTTCATGCTACGGTCCCACCGTACAAGACTTAGCGACACACCCGGGAAATGCTAAGTCTGACTGCTGTCCTGGTCTGCGTCAGGACTCTCAGGCTCACATGGCCTCACTGCACTCTCAAAAGAGTGTACTCTAGACTCCTCCTTTAACCTAAGTACATCGGCGGAGAGTCACAGGGTTACCTTCGTGACGCTGCACGAATGGTGTTAGATAACCAAGTTTTCTTTCTTTTTCCCAGTGCCACCGTGACACATGCACGGATTATTGTTGAACACTGCCTTTCTGCCCTCGTGCCACCGTGAGACACGCACGGATTATTGTTGAACACGAGTCACCGACCATCTAGACACACGCTAGGTAGGTCGTTTCACCCCAAGGTGCAGACCTCACGAGGGGTTCTACGGCGTTAGGGCATCTAGGTCTATACTTGATTAACAAATAAACATTTAAACAGGAATATCACATTTCATGCATTTTGCACAATCTAAACATCACAAAAGCACATATATATAATTATCATAATTAAACATGATTCAGAATCATTTATCCAGTTTCAATGTTAAACAACTATATTTGAAATCAGTAAATACATTGCAACAATAATATAGGAAATCTCATCATTTTCATCAAGTATATCACGTAGTTCAATTCTAATGAATCTAACATTCTCTATTGTATGAACTATACTGTTTAGAAGTTATATCAATTGATACAGAAGCAATTAAACAATTAATTTGAGTTAGATATTGATTTCTAAATGAACTACTACTCACATTCTGGAACTCGGCCGACCAAACTGGGAACTCGGCCGATCGGATGACAACTCGGCCGATCCACCCGCAACTCGGCCGATCCCAACCCCGGTTGATTTCCTATAAAGGGAAACTCGGCCGAATCATGCCCAATTCGGCCGATCAAAACACTGATAGTTAATTCTAATTAAGGAACTCGGTCGAATCATTCGCAATTCGGCCGAACGACACACACAGACAAGCAATATTCAAACACCTGAGTTTATTAATGATAAATAAGTGAAATCCTACTCACATTGGTTTGCGATGTCCGGATTCGTCCGGAGATGCGTCCAAGGACCGGTTTCTGACTATTTCTGGTTTGTCTTCTACCTTGAAGAAAAAGTCCTGTTCACGCCCAGTTGCTTTACGTTTACAGCAGATTGGCGGAGAACTTCTTTGGTAGCCAAATTATAGCTAGGGCTATGGATTCATAACCTAAACTCCACGACAACTCCAAGCAGCTCCTTCCCACACAACTGAGCGCTCCCAGTGATCTCCCTGGCCATACGCAGCAGTAGCTGCTGCAGCTTGGCCGTCGGCCAAAGCCGCAGGGCAGCCTGCTAGGCTAGGCGGGTGGAGTGGAGAAAATAGAAGAAGAAGAGGAAGAGAAGGTCGGGGAATGTTGGGCGCTGGTGAACCAAAACTAAGGGTCCAAAACCGGCCGCCGTTCACCCCCCCTCCTCAACTACTGGCCACGCCGCTGCAATTGCAACTGCTGCTGTTGCTGGCTTCCGGCGCAGCCCTGCTGGTCGGGCGCTGCCAGGGCGGGGGAAAGAAGGGTAAGGAAAGATGGAGGTGGAGGGATGAAGGACGAAGGTCAAGACAAGCTAATCTGGCCTAAATCTCCCTAGGTCGCCCTCACGCGACTCCCCCCCTTCCTTCTGCTCTGTCGGCACTATGTGCCGCTTCCCCTGTTCTATCGGGTGGGAAAGAACGAAGATAAGCAAGAATGATCGCGGAGGGGGCCGGCTACAAATTGCCCAATTATTTCCGATATTTACAACTAGGTCCCTAAACATTCAAAAGTCCGTATCTTTTAACTCGGAAGTCGGTTTCGAGTGATTTTTCTTGCAACGGTTTAAGCTCGGAATTCTCTATAACCTCAAAGTATAAAATTATGTTAACTAGTTTGTCACAACAGGTCAAATCGCTAATTGCAACAGTGAGTACTCAGCTCAACTTAATGTACTAAATAATCAACATTGTCATTAACATTAATTACCTCAAATGCTTCAAACTCAACTATTGATTCACATATTAACTTATTTTGATTATCCATGATATCTAATTTGATACTCAACACTAATTGAGATGTCTTTACGTAATTCGAGGTATTTATTAGTTCATGGAGTGGGTCATAACACAAATAGTCAATATTTTGACTACCATGAGCTCTGATACCATGTTGTAAAGAAGGCTAAACACCCCTTTACTAATAATGATAAACAAAAGACCAATGAATAGTAGCGGCATAAAATGACAATGACTATATTCAATTATATAAAGGCTACATCAAAATTAACCCAATAAAGGTGTACATGTTACACAACAAAAGGATCTAAGATAGAGGGAAACTAAACTACATCAATATGTCTCAAAGAAACAACTTTAAGAGATAGGTCCAGAAGTAAGGATGAACTCCTTATTCCTAATCTTAGGCTGGTCCACCATGCTCCTGCTGCGCACCCTAATCCTAAGCCTGGGTGGTTGGGATCACCTAGCAAGAGAAGAAACAACATCTATGTAAAATGAGGAATAAGAACAAATAAAGTATAGAAAAATGTAAACATGGAGTAATGATTCAATTAAGCTAAAGAGAGTTAAGAGTACGAGACATTTAACAAATAAAAAGTCTGCTAAATCAAATAATAATAAAGTTGCTTGCATGAATATTAATATGACTACAATAACTAAGGTACGGATAAGGCACCTACCTAACCTCAACCAACAGGTGAGGGAGAGTAACACATTCCCAAACACCTAAAATATATATAAAAGTTGGGAGATTAAACACATTCCCTTGGGTGAAATAACACATGCCCAACTATGGGTGGTTGTACATAAGTACACTACATTAGCTATATAGTCAATAATTCATCATGCTATAAACAGAATCACATGGAAGATTAAATAAATGAAATATTGCAGAGGGGTCAAAACCCAAGAAATAATTGAAGTAAATGTGCCAATAGATGGCAATAAAAGATTAACAGCTAAGTCTATGCCTCATTGGGAATGTTAGGGTTTAATAATAAAATTTCCCAACTGAAGGGTAAGAGTGCACATACACATACATAAAAAAGATTGCACATACACATACATAAATAGGATTGCACATACACATACCTCAATGTAGAGTCCTAATAATGAATTTCACCAACTTGGATGTATCCAAGACCAATTTAACCTAATTATAAATTATGTCACATGTGTTACGGTTTTGTGAAACATAAAGTGCAAGAAACCCTAATTTTGGAATTTCTAAGCAAACCTTCATTTTAGGACTCACAACCTAGACCATTCAATCTGTTAGATTATCCTGATTAAGAAAACATATTTATTTACCTAATTTGGAGTTAAAATAAATTAGTTACAACTTTTAGGGCTTATTATATAAATAAAATAGTGTTTCTAGTAAACATCAGAATATGGTGGTAAACATGACTTGAAAACACTAAAATCAGATTCTACTTGAAAAATTCTTCAAATGACTATTTATTTGTATTTTTGTGAGCAACCTACGATTTACAATAAGTGTTTGAGAATCAGCCAATCAGAAAATGTGGAATTGCCACTAAGGAGGCCTTTTTATCCACTGGAATCCTGGGCCCAGCTGAGGTGGACCTATCTGGGCCGGCCAGCTAATGAGAAGACTTGCCACTATGGGTGCATGATCAAAGAACTACCAGGACACAAAAATACACAAATACCCTTGCAAGGTTATTTGTTCAATCGTTATTGTGAGGATGCTAAGGTCATTTGATAACCTGGGATCTTCCCTTCACATCCATGGTGAGTGCTCGCTACATGTAGGGGAGAATCAATAATCAAAACCCAAAAAACAAGATCGTCCGTGGGAAATTGATACTGCCGAAGGCTTCCTTGCACCAACTTGAGCCCATAGAGCCAAAGCTTGGTGTCAGGGAAGCACCATAACTTAGGATCACCCCACCGTAAGGGGAGAAAAGGAAAGCGGCTTTGAAGACATAATCCATGGAACTATGCAGATAGGAATCAACCGAAACCAGAAAAATGATCTCCCAGGTTAGGCGATCTCATACGTCGCATTGCAAAGGTTGGGTGGCCATTGGATCTCCATGGCGACCAGTGCCGACAAGACCTCGAGACTGGTCTATAGGATAAGACACTCAAGAATAGCTGAGTAAAAGAAATTGATGTTGGGAGAAGGATGAAGGGTTAGGGAAGCTTACTGGGTTGATTCTAGTAGAGACAAAGATAAAGAAAGATTACAAGGAATCTATGAAGAAGCTATTTCCTAATGGCTGGAAATTTCATTCTAACCATGAACATGATGAAAATGGCAGAATATGTTTAGGTTGGAATCCCAAATCATGGGACCTCTCCGTCATTAATGAAGACAATCAATAGATCACTGCGATATCTTATAATAAAGGAGGTCTACACATTGCCATTACGACAGTGTATGCTAGAAATTTCATGCAACAAAGAATGGAACTCTAGAACAAACTGATGGATATTCCACACAAATTCATGATTTGTGGCTCACTATTGGAAACTTCAATAATATAAGAAAGAGAGAAGAAAATTTGGGAGGAAGGGAAGTTCTAACTGAGGTGCTCAGTACTTTCAATTCTGCCATCAACAATGCAGGTCTTGTTGAACTACCTATCATAGGAGGAGAAATCTTCACCTGGAGCAACAAGCTTGCTAAGTCTAAATGGATTTCTTGCAAACTTGATAGAGCATTGGTTAACGATGAAGGGTTAACTAAGTTTCCCAGCACTAAAGCTAAATTACTTACATCAAAATTTTCTAACCATTATGTAATCAATGTCAGTCTGAGAGATCTTAGAAGGAAGATGGACCTTTTCGTTTCCTTAACTACTGGAAAGAGTGGCATGGCTTTGATACTCTTGTCCAGGAAACATGTAAAGAAGAGGTCAGTGGTAATCCACTATTCAGATTCAACCAGAAACTTAAAATTTTGAAGAAAAAACTGAAGTAATGGATAAGGAAGCATGTACATCTATCAAATATCCTACAATGAGAACATGCTGAGATGGATGATATAGCTCGAGCACTGAGAAAGAATCCTCTGGATGAATAACTGATTGAAGATGAAAAATGCACCTAAGATTGAATCAACCAACTTGACAAAGTAGAGGAGAAGTATTTTTGGCAAAGAAGCAGGATGGATTGGATCGAGAATGGTGACAGAATTACTGGAATATTCCAATCGACAGTCAAGAGAAGAGATGCACTAAACTCGATTTCTGAAATCTATGATAGTGATGGTGTTTTTCTCAATGATGAAGAAGATATTGCTACTGAAACTACCAATTTTTTTGATAATCTGTACAACCAAAACCCCATTACAAAAAACTTTGATAATGCAGGTTGGAAGAAGCTCATCAACAAGGAAGATAATAGTATGCTATGCAAGCTACCTAATATGGAGGAAATAAAAAGATCAGTATGGTCCATTGGTGCCTCCAAAAGCCCAGGACCAAATGGCTTTAATGGATTCTTCTATCGAGTAAACTAGAATGTCATATGTAATGATCTGCTAGAAGCTATTCAATTGTTTTATGGTGGTGGACACATGGTTAGACAAATAAACCATGTTTTTCTTGCTCTAATTCCAAAGAAGGATATCATCACTTCCCTAACTAATTTTCAACCTATAGCAAGTTGCTCCATGCTATACAAGATCATCACAAAAATCATTTATCTTCAATCATGCCTAAGATCATATCACCTAACCAAGGTGGTTTCATTAAGGGCAGAAGCATCCACGATTGTTCTCTCCTTGTAGCTGAATTCACATTCAACTTCAATGTTGCTAGAAGCTCTCCTTCTGCTTGTGTTAATCTAGATATAACAAACACTTACGACTCAGTTCAATGGCCTTTTCTATGGCAATGTCTACAATGAGTGGATACGACTGGTGCAGTAGTGTGTGGCTACTCCATCATTCTCAGTTCTACTTAATGGAGCTTCTGAAGGTTTCTTTAGAAATTCAAATGGGTTGCTCTAGAGCGACCCTCTGTCCCCTCTTCTATTCACTATTGCTATGGAGGGACTTTCAAAAAAGCTTGAGAAAGTTTTTAGTAACAAGAAGGACAAAATATTTACTATCAGGAAAATGCATGTTCTTTCTCACTTGCTATTCGCAGACGATGTCATTATCTTCTATGAAGCTAGAAGCAGGACTTTTGAATAACTTGAAGTCCATCTTTGATGACTTTGGGGAAGAATCCATTATGAAACTCAACACACTCAAGTCCAATATCTTCTTATCAAAATCAGTCAATAGAAAGCAAGAACTCATATACCTTCTTGGGGTTCAGCTTGGTAGCTTACCTACCACCTACCTAGGCTATCCTTTAGCTAGGGGTAATCTCAGAAGAATACACTTCAACACATGTCTCAATAAGCTCAAAGACATGATCACAAAGTGGCCATGCAACAAACTATCTTTCTCCAATAGATTGACCTTAATCAAAATTTGTGTAATGGGACTCATCCAGTACTGGATGCTCCAAGGTGAAGTAACCAAGTTCACTCTTAGAAGAATGGAAATACTTATGGGAGACTTCCTTTGGGGGTCTTCCATACATCCTGAATCATGGGAGCACATCTCATTTCCTGAAGAGGAAGGAAGTCTCAGGCTTAAGAAACTCAAGAACTTAGTTGACTTTCACACAATGAAGAGAACGAAGAAGCTACTGAAGGGTGAATCAATCTGGGCTCAATGGATGTCAACAAGGTATGCTCTGAATGAATTCAGTTATATGAATCATCGTTGGGGCTATTCAACACAATGGATGAGGATCATAGAGAAGTGGCCTGAATTTCAAGACATTTCATGTAAATCTCTGTGGAATCTTTGTAGACAGGATCAAGACAAAGACAAAGTGGCTAAGAACCTTTGGGGTAGCAAATTTAACCCCAGGTGGAGTTTTATAGCCTTTAGAGTACACAAAAACTACCTTCCTACTATGGAGAAGGTACTTAAATGGCGGCCTACTGCTAATGTGACATGTTGTCTCTGTCGAAAGGAAGAGGAAACAACTATTCATTTGACCTTAGATTGCAAATGGTGGAAGTACCTATGGGGTAGATCGACACTCAAATGTGGGATCCCTTCATCAAGTATGTAGGACTGTCTACTCAAACTTGATAGCTTCAAGAAAGATGACATGAGAATCATTCTATGGACGGTTACCTTGTGCATTTATGCTATATGGAACGAAAGAAACTCCAGGAAACATGGGGGTAGAGATAGTGATGAACTAGTAGTTTTTAACAAGATGGAGAAAGACCTATAGATGCATTATAAGACATATCATAAGACGGTACCTAATGTATCTAATGATGTGATTCAATATTGGGCTTTTTGTAAGTACTAATCCTAGTAATAGTCTTTTTCTTTGTAGGGCCTTGGGCCTAGGGCACAATATTCATGTAACTACACGATTAGGGTGTAGCTTGTAATTTTGTCCCTCTTTGAGGGTCGGGAATATACTTACCAAGTATTTCCAATACATACATACATACACAGTGGGGGGAAATATTTCTCTCTTAATCCCATACATACATACATACATACATACATACATACATACATACATACATACATACATACATACATACATACATACATACATACATACATACATACATACATACATACATACATACATACATATCTGTGGGCAATCACCATCTGCATCCATTACATCTGGCTTGCAAGGAATACTAGGACCCACAGTGGTAGGAAGGATGATGAACTAATCATCTTCAAAAAAATCGAGCATGAGATTCAGCTGCACTACAAGACTCACCACCAGAAACTGACTCAGTTGTCTAACCACATAGTTAGGAACTGGGATCTGAAACCTTATTAATTAGTCATCATAAGACTAATTTGTTGCTTTTTCCTTGATTTACATTCCATGTAAGCTTTGTAGCTACACATATGGGTGTGGCTTGTAATTTTTGTCCCTCTTTTGGGATCGAAATATATTTACCAAACTTCCGATACATACATACATACATACATACATACATACATACATACATACATACATACATACATACATACATACATACATGCATGCATGTATACATACATACATACATACATACATACATACCTACATACATACATACATACATACATACATACATACATACATACATACATACATACATACATACATACATACATACATACATACATACATACATACATACATACATACATACATACATACATACATACATACATACAATCGACAAGGAGTGGCTCAAGTGGTCAAGCACGATGTCCCCTAGCAAAGGGACTCGTGTTTGAATCTTAGATGCCACCTTGATTTACCACCCTCCCGGGCATTCAGCCTCTGCCACGGGCGTGAGAGAGGGGGGAATCTTTCTCTCTTAATACCATACATACATACATGCAATAATTAGTTAATATATAGGACATAATTATAAAATATGTATTCTTCTCATATGACGAGGTATTTAAACTCACCATATCCAAAGTTCTATAACTGATGCGTTCAACCATTGATACTAAAATAGCTCAGAAACATTTATCAACACTATAATAGTGTCATGATCTATACCTACGATCTCCTCCTGAAGGTCAATCGCCATTGTATCTAATTGTTCTATATTATCTAACTGTATTGTCAACATCGTGTAGTACGGTCTAATGAGTTGAGCAACTCCTGTGGAATAAAGTGTGGAGGCCAAGGCTTCAGAACCCTAGGGGGCTTTGTAGATGTTGTGGTCTGTATGTATTCTCATATTAGCTTCTAATTATATATATATATTCAATATACATTTGTCATACCTCAAGAAATACAATGAGTCATTTGGGCCACCCAATAAAGCCATGCTCTACCTCTTTGACTGCGGTGGCATTTGAGTGTTCGTATGGGAGAGGTGCTTCTCTCCATGTCGGAACAACATGTATGGCAGACACATAAAGATGATCAGTGGGAAGGGGAACACCATGAACCATATCAGGGAGATGATAAGTCTCAACATATGCCACAATGTTGTATGATGGAATATTGATTGCAACACGACATTTTCAGGCCACCTACAATTTTATGAAACAAAACATTTAAAATTAACACCATATATATTGACATGAGGAATTACTTTATCACAACATATATATACATTGAGTTTAATTGAATCTTACCCCAGCTGTGCCATTCGAGTCCATAGGACTACTCCCAATACACTATGTGGGCATGTGTTGTTGTATAAGTTCAGTGACTTCCAGAGAATCTTGCACCGCCTAAGAAGCCTTAAACTCCTCTAAGGTTGCAACTATCAATCTTTGCACATCCTCCTAGTCCATTTCCTCTTTATTGGAAAATTTGTGCTTTTGTTGGGATGCTCCAAAAAATATTTTAGCCCAAACCCAAATCTAACAGGCCTAACACATCTGGGGTGCTCTTTCTTCGCTAGAGCAACCATCAATTCATCACGTGTGTCCTAAGGGGTTAAATTTCCCTCCTTTGTTTGCTCACCTGACGTGGTTTATTATCGCACTAACAAATTCACTCGGGGTTGAAATCCCAGAGCTTTTAATCAAAACCTTGTGCAATAATACCACCCGCAAGCAGACATGTCTTATCGCAGTATAGTTAAGGATTGAATCCCAAGGGACAATGTTTTTAAGAAACATTGCTAGTCTAGTCTAGTTCAAGTAAGACTAATATTTAGAACAAGGGTTGATTTGGGTTTAATTAAACTAATTGTAAGAAAGTAAAGAACATAATTAAAGTTGATCTAGATTAATGATATGGAATCACTGGGGTGGTCCTAGGTTTCACCACCACTACTCATGCAAACACATCCAATCACAAACATCTAGGAAAGATCTAACTATCCAAATAGAACTGCTGCGAACCCTCTCAGAGGGATGTTTAGGTTCGCGTAAGCATCACCTTAGGAATCAGATGTCTCGTCACCATCCAGATCATGCACTTACAATTTTGAAGATACATATATCCAACTAAAGCTGTAGCCCTCCCCGAGGGATGTTTAGGCACACGGAAGCGTCACCGTGGGATAGATGGCTCGTCTCCTCATAGATGATTCACTTATGACCTCAGGGAATCCCATTCTATTTCTAGCCAGGGAGTCAACCGCGTTAATCGACATTCTATCCTACATATTGAAATTCTCACAACATAGGAAAGAACAAGATAAAAGAAAGTAGGTGATCAATCTACAAGCAAACATCAATGATCAACAACAAAATGAAAATTTATACATGCCATGAAATGTTTAACAAAAGAACATGTAACCGTGGGTAGCGGGGCTAGTCCCTGCACCCCAGCGAAAAGGAACTACTCACTCATGATGTGAGGAACAAAAAGAACAAGAGAGATGGAAGATTCTGCCATGAGCATGATGTAGAAGGTGGTCGCAGCTTGGTGAAAATACAGTCTTCTACGCCACGTCAGAGCAGATCTGGACGAGGAGTGAGGGACACCAAGATAGACCGGGCAGTCTTTCTCTCTCCACCTTCCTTCTTGTCTCATCCTCCTTGCTCGCAGTAGGAGGAGCAAGTTGTGGATGTGTAGGTGGAGTGGATGACGGGTGGATGCGCAAGCCTGCCACTCAACTTGGCTATGGAGATCATCCTCCACTAGGGGTCGAGTGCTTCTTAGGTACAGCCTAGTGGTGGAGTGCAGGATGAGGAGAAACGGAGGTGGAGGAGATTTCCCAAGGGTCGAGCATGCTAGGTGTAGCCTGGTGATGGAGTTATTGTTGTAGATCTGATGGAGAAGGGGTCGAGCTCGCAAAGGAGCATCCTGGCAGCGTCCCAGATCTGATGCCCAAATGAGAACCCTGTTGGTCCTATTTATAGGCATGGATGGGGTCTTACATGGTTTGGACCTTGTTGCAATTTTCACACTTTGGCTTCACGGTTTGGGATACTTGATAAGCCCTCACAATTTGGAAACTGTGAGGCTCCTTCATGGTTTTGTCTTCATGGTTTGTACCTCTATCTTCATGGTTTGGAAAACTGTTTGTTTCTTCTCAGTTTTGAGCTCTTCACGATCTATGCCTTCACGGTTTGGAAACTGCGAGGCTTCCTTGCGATCTTAGCTCTTCAACTGGTCCCGTGGCCTTCACGGTCTTCATGTCAGTCGATCCAAATGGTCTTTGACCCCCCCAGTCTTGAGCTTCAATTGGTATGCGCCCTAGCGGTCTCTGTGGCCTCGCAGTTTGGAAATGTAGCTCCTTGTGGTGGCGTTGTGGTGCTCGGGATCATGGGGGAACTCCTCGCAGTCTTGAGATCGTGAGGACTCTCACAGTCTTGAGACCGTGAGGAGTCCACGCGGTCTTGAGACCGTGAGGAGTGTGACAGAGCAAACTGTTAAGGCAGATCTAGCAGCCAAGAGCGCTAGGGAAGATCATGTGGTTAAATGGATAAAGACCATTGATCCATGATCGTTTGGTGAGGAGAAGGCCCAAGATCAAATGGTTGATCGTGAGGGAAAAACCGCTAGGGGGTGGAGACTGAATGGTGTCCAAACTGATTGAATGAAACCGAATGGATCGAGACCGAATGGTCAAGATCGATTGAGCAGATCGAATGGGCAAACTTATTGGTCATGACCAATTGTTCCATTTAATCTGCATAAAAACAACATATATAATCACAAGTTAATAACAATCCAGTGAATTAAGAAAAATTGAATATTATAGGGTTTCAAGTGATAAAAGTGAATGCATTGAGTTGAATTGGGTCCACGATGGCGACTGAAAATCATGATGAATGTGCATTCATCAAAACACACCAAACTTAAACGTTGTTCATCCCCGAGTAACACAAAATCAGAAACAGTCGCCAAATGAATACTTTCGAGTCGTGTGATTGCCTCCTCTTCACATCACGATTGTTTCATTTCTATTTAGCATGACTAAGCATCTCAACTTCCTGAGATCACTAAACACATCTTACCATATCTTCGTTCCTAAGTTTGTTTTTCAACATCACTTCCTCCTCACTTTTTCCAACAACAAGCATTTCTAAGAGTTTTGTAAGAGTCCAGAGATACCCGAAGAATAACAAGTGTGCATCTGATCTGACACTGGTGTTTTTCAGGATAGTGGATGCATTCATTATGCCTTTAGGTGGAAGAGGGAGTGAAGGGTGGTATGAAAGGAAGAAATAAATCTCTTCTCTATTCAACTCAAGATTTTTATTATATGATTACAATTTCATTGATTGCATATTTTTTATGCGAATCTCTCCCCTATTCGACTCGAGATTGCATTTTTTTGTGCACATTGACATCTTTTCGTGGTGGTACACCCTTATTAAATAGCCAGGGATATGGAAGAAGCAGATATAGAGGGAAGTGGCGTGCCACCCCAAACTTAGGGTTTGGCACTATTTTGGCTATTTTTGTTTCTTTTTGGTAGACGGAGGGGTACGAAGATGATAGAAGAAGTGTAGAAGAGAGTTTAGATCAGGGTGCAACTTGATTTACAATTCAGTGCACTAGGTGATTGTCTTTATCGTACTCTGCTCAAATAATGACTTGATGAGGATTCAGTGGAGATTCCATGTTATTGTTCCACTTATCAGTTAGGAAGCATGACGTGTTTGATCCCTATCAGTTCGACATAAACTTTCCATTTTTGCAGAAGGATCATGATGTTAGGATTCATAAGATTCACAAGATGATTTCAATCAATAGGCTAGTTTCAAAAAGTGTCATGTTGAGGATCTGCTTTGAATAAGGAGGGTATTTTGATTCAAAATGCATAGAGAGAGAAACCAGCCAGCTAGGTAATGGCAGAAAGCGTCAAAACTTCATCAAGTTTCTATACAATTTCTTTGAAAATTTATATTTTTTGAAAATTTTGATAAAAAATGCAACGATGAAATCTTAAGTCCGAAATGGATGGGTGCACTACTACAGAAATAGCCTTTAGCGTCGGTTTTTTAACCCCCTTTGGTGACGGTTTTCAAGCGACGCCTATGTGGGCGCCGCTAAAGGTCAAACTCTTCGGCATTAGTTTTACAACCGATGCCTATATGATCTATCGACGTCGGTTATATATAGTTGGCCAACATCTATAGGGTTCACGCCACAAAAAAGGGCACCACCTAGGACACTTTCGGTGTCGGTTAACAACTGAACACCCGACGCCATACTCCCAGACGACACGGCCGTGCTTCGCTGCACGACCATGTTTAGTACTATAGGCGTCAGTTTTATACTAATAAGCGACGCCTTCTCCACCACGACCGTACTTTCCTACACGGTCGGGTTGTTTGTCGCATTCGGCGTCGGTTTTTATCCAATGACCGACACTTTAGGCCTGCTGTGTTCTATAAATAACTGTTCTATAAATAACTGACGCCTATACTTTACTTTTTTTTTCTTATCAGTTTGCAGGCCTGCTGTGGCTGGTCAGCAGGATGAGAACCTGCAGTTTAGTTTCCTGAACTGTAGGTTTACAACATCCATTGATATCAGCCTACAAACAGGCCACAAACCTGCAAAATTAACAAATATTTTTTCACACAAGTAGTTACATTCAGACATCAATTCAATTTCACATTGACACATGTAGAAACATTCAAATACATGTATAAACATTCAGAAATATTCATTTATAAAATATCATTCAGGATCGCTATCATCATCCCAATTATATCTTACAATCGCCACTGCTTGTATGGCTTTTGCCCATTCTTCTCTTACTTCATTTAATGCTTCCATCGTATATGGAAAACTTACATTTTTTAAGCGTTTACCTATAGTGTGGTCAGTTTTAAACACCTGCAAAGAGAATGATGTATATATATAAGTAATAATATAAAAATAAGATTGATATATTTCATACTAACTAATGAGACTATATATAATACCTCATGTATGGTATTAATATCCAATGCGGCATGTCGGATAATCATCTGCATAAATCGCATCACATAGTATGTGCATGCCCAGCTGTTATCTTGTGTAGCGCACTATAAATTGAAACATACAAAATATTAAAAAATACAACTAAGGACAGTTCACATAAATAATATATACATTGGAGTCGGGAACTTACTTTTACGTTCTCCCAAATTATTGGCTGGTTCTTTCTCTTTGGGAAATTTCCTCCAACATTTTTGAATGCATCTAAACCCCTACATATTAATGTAACACAGTAAATTGCATAATTAAATAGTAATGTAATAATAGATGTTAACGGATATAAAAATGAAATATCTCTCACCAGAATAATGGCATTCTCAATATGTGTCCAATTTTAATGTTCAATGTACTTCCCGCAGGATCTACATAATAAAGAGTGAATGTCCCGGGGACAATAACTAGTAACTCCCAATGTCTAGCGCTATAGGTAAAAAAGTTAAAAATTAATAACTCAAAATGCACAATAAAATGGAATTTTCTTAAGTCCAAATTATAAATAAAGTAAACTTACTTGACATTGAATGGAGCTATTATTATCGTCTTGTTTTGCTGACCGAAAATTTTATAAGCATCTATACAGTATTGTTAAACACTATCAGGGTCTTTAGCTATCATACTAATCAATGATGGAATAAAAAATCCCACATGATCAAATGCAAATTGTTTGCATTGATCTTCGACTAAGTAGCTGCAAAACATGTATTACGTATGCATTAATATATAAGAAACTAGATCACCGGGTCTTACACAAGCTATATGGATGTATAAACAATATCTCACCTTGTCCATGTCTCTATCATTGATGTATTCAACCAATCATACATAAACAGCTCAATAATATCTTGTATAAATAAAGAGCTATCATATGATTGACCTGCATAATCTTCTTCTAAAGAAACAACTATAGGGCAATGTATATTATGTGCCCGTAGCCAACATGCCATTCCCCTACAAGCAGGACCTAACGGGTATTTTAGGTCAGTTGGAACCCAACTTGGTAATGCAGGAAGTGGAGGTGGAGGCCTAGGTGCTCCGGGTGTCTTCTTTTTAACCTGTATATATAATTTCAGATCAGTTGACCTCATATATACACATTAACAATCTAAAGTAATGTAAATTTATCTTACAATTTCAGTAGTGTAGACGACATCTGCTTTGGGCCACAATATCACCCCGCCTTCTGCCTCACCAAGTGTATCAATATCTGGGTGGGCATATGGCAATGCAGCTTCCCTCCAATCGGGTAATACACACATCGGGCTCACACGAACGTAGCCCTGCGGCATTGGAGTCGCATGAAACGTTGCCCCAGGAAGGGACGGGTAAGCCCGCGCCTCTGCAACAACATATTCTTGCATTCTTAAGCGGCATGGCTTCAATGCCTACAAATTTACGTAAAGAATGTTATACATATATGCATATCATCTTGAAAACATATCATCTTAAAAAGACTAGCTACAATGTCATAAACAATACTTATAGGAGACGTGCTAGGTGATGGGTCTCTAGGATTACTCGCAGTCTGTGCATCAGGAGAAGAGTGGGTCGCTATAGGCTGATTGGAAGCCTGAGATGCCTGCCACCGCACTATTTCTTCCTTGACCTTCTCAGCAACTATATCATTTACCTTCTTAGCAACTATATCCTCGACTCTCTTATTCTCCTATACATGGATAAAAGAAACATTAGCTTCTTATTATTGAATTCCCTTTTGCAGTAACATTCTAAAAAAAGAATAGGTTACCTCTTCTTATGAAAGTCCCGCTCTGGGTTTGCGCTGGGATGGACCAAAGAATGCTTTGATGCCCACACCAGCGCCTGCACCCCTAACACATCCAGGATGCTCTGGGTTACCCAGAGCAACTGTCAATTCATCCCTTGTGCCCTGAGGGATGAATGTGCCTTGTTTCCTCTGCTCATGCAACTCCCGCTAATCACCATCAACACACATGATTAGTTAACACCACAAATAATCAATATTCAAACGATTTCTCTAAGAGTTGTATTTTACCATTTTCGCAGCTGCCTCAGCAGTTCTGAGCTTCTTTATTTCACCCTTCTTGTTTTGCCTCCCAGCTATCCAGATATCATGGCGAGGCATGGGTGTGGCAGACTCCTGAGTAGCAGTAGACTCCTGAGTAGCCACAGACTCCGCCTGTAGTCTTTGGCGAACGCTTGCATAGCCCTTTGGACCCATAGTGTGGTCATGCACATTCAGTGCACGCCTTGCTTTTTGTGCGTCACTGAGGGCCTAGGTAGTATGCACATTAATGATTTGGTTAGTAGAACTAAATGTTAATCTTGAATAGGTGAATACAACATATATTAATTAAATTGGGAGTGACGCCTAATACCTTGAATTCTTCAGATTTTCTTGTAGCAACAAAATTGTCCCAATCTTCTTTGTCCAAGAAGTTCCACTGCTCAAGGGCTGATTTCTTCTTCTTATCACCATGTTTTATGTATTCTCTGTTCAGATTTGTCCGATAGTTCCTAAGCATCTTTCCAGCGCGTTGCATCACGCTTTTACGATGCATCTTCTCATCCAATGCAAACAAATTCTGTAAAATAGAATTCTTATTAACTAGTATCAAAAAATAGAATTGCAAATAATATAATTTGTAATCTACAAAATAGAATTGCAAATAATAATAACTCACGCATAAATCCTTCCATATCAAGTCTTTCTTTTCCTGAGGAACTTTATGCCAATTATCATACTTAACACCACAATGGCTTCGAGTGACACACCCAAGATAGTTTACAAAATTATTGCGGTTCACTCCAATTGCATTTCCTCCATTATCAAACTCAACAACCAATTTGGATCCACTGCCACTCAGCGCTATTAACTTCTTCAACAGAGTGATGCCCCTTTTCTTGTTGAGTGTTTGGTGATGCGCATCAAGTTTCTCCAGTGCTTCAGTGGGTACATGTGCATCATCAACCTAAAATTTGACAAAAATAAACACACTTAATTAGCACAATATAGAAATATGGGATATATGACATAACTAGAAGATAATGAATTTTATAGAAATACAGGATATGATTTTTAGAACTTACATTGGTATCCTCTCCGTGCTCATCATGGACAACATGCTCATCATGGACTTCATGCTCATCATGGACTTCATGCTCATCATGGACATCATGCTCATCATGGTCAGCCATCTGAAAATATCATTAAAAAGGCAAACATTTAGCATTTATATTAACTAGAAAAAGGAAAACATTTAGCTTTTGTATTAACTAGAAAAAGGCAAACATGTAGCATTTGTATTAACTAGAAGATAATGAAAAATCAAATCTGAAAATGATATTGATATTAAAAAAGCAAACATTTAGCTTCATTAAAAAATATAAACATACATGCCTCTAAAATTGTGATCTTTTATCAATAAAAAATATAAACATACATGTCTAGGCCAAAAAATACATGTGATGTCATTCTTATATAATAAATGTGTACCACCTATCCCATCCTTGAACACCTAATCTCACTAGTAAGTGTATAATGTGTATTGGGTTTTCAAGAAAATTTCGGCAGCATTTCCCCGCTGTTCTCTAAGTACATATGTACTTAGAGAACAAACGGGGAAATACTACCGAAATTTTCTCGAAAACCCAATACACATTATACACTTACATCCTAAGTGAGATTAGGTGTTCAAGAACAGTCCCAAACCGGGGACTATCCAAGATTTACTCCTAATGAGTAAATCTTGGACGGGTTTCTAGGCCAACAAACACATGTGATGTCATTCTTATATATAATAAATGTGTACCACATATCCCATCCTTGAACACCTAATCTCACTAGTAAGTGTATAATGTGTATTGGGTTTTCAAGAAAATTTCGGCAACATTTTCCCGCTGTTCTCTAAGTACATATGTATTTAGAGAACAAACGGGGAAATGCTGCCGAAATTTTCTCGAAAACCCAATACACATTATACACTTACATCCTAAGTGAGATTAGGTGTTCAAGAACAGTCCCAAACCGGGGACTATCCAAGATTTACTCCTAATGAGTAAATCTTGGACGGGTTTCTAGGCCAACAAACACATGTGATGTCATTCTTATATATAATAAATGTGTACCACATATCCCGTCCTTGAACACCTAATCTCACTAGTAAGTGTATAATGTGTATTGGGTTTTCAAGAAAATTTCGGCAACATTTCCCCGCTATTCTCTAAGTACATATGTACTTAGAGAACAAACGGGGAAATGCTACCGAAATTTTCTCGAAAACCCAATACACACTATACACGTACATCCTAAGTGAGATTAGGTGTTCAAGAACAGTCCCAAACCGGGGACTATCCAAGATTTACTCCTAATGAGTAAATCTTGGACGGGTTTCTAGGCCAACAAATACAATAATAGATATGTAAATCATATCATTAAGAGCATGGTTTCATGTTAGGTCATCATAGGTCATAATAATCCACTAGAATGAGCAAAAAATGTCTCATGGTGTTAAAATAGCATAAGAGTATTAGATCTAGAGTGTACAAGACATAATAGTGACTACTGATTTTGTTGGGTGATATCAATTCATAGGATTTATAGATTCAAATTTAACAAGTGTACAAGTTGCATCATTTTAATACTCTAAAGGTGACTATGTCATAGCACATAAAAGATGGCATTACAAGGAAAGTAAGCAAACAAGATCAATTAACACTCATCTCAAGGGAACATTAGTTACTGAAGGGACCAGGAAAGAGTGCTTTTAATCACTAGGATCATACAAGTAGCAATGTTGACTAAGTCTATGTGATTAAAGATCAAGCAGTGTAATAAAACATGGTTTACCTCTGTTTGGGCGAGACGGAGGGTAGGCGAGTAGGCAGGCAAGCAGGCAGGTGAGCAGGCGACGGGCAGGGAGACGGAGGGCAGAAGTAGATGATCAATTAATTCCTGAAACAATACATAAATAAATACAAAGAAGTACATAAATAAATACAAATCAGTAAATAACTTAATTAAAAAAAATACACAGCAGCATTGTGCCTTGGCACAGCCCAAGCATCGCCCAGGCATCCCAGAGGCCTAACTAGGCTGGGCGTCTGGGTTTGGGACCCTAGGTGAACGCCTGGCTGCCTAGGCGCACCTGGGTGCCGCCTGGGTAGGTCGGCAGGTACTTGGGCAAGCGAGCAGGGCGAGGTGAGGTCGACAGGTCGGAGGCGAGGTGAGGTCGAGTACAGGACCGCTGGCGCAGGGCAGGCGCAGCGAGCTCTAGGACCGCCGACATAGGGCAGGCAGGTAGCCACAGGGCGCGGCGACTAGGACTGGAGACGGCGGCGCAGAAGGAGCAGGGAGCGGCGGCAGAGCGACGGCGACGCACAAGCAGCAGCAGCGGCGGGTGGGGGTTGCAGTCGGGCGGCAGCAGCACCGGGGAGAAATTCTAGCAATGAAACAGAAGAAAGGGGACAATGGCCGTTCGAGGGTCTATTAAGTTGGTAAAAGGCGTCAGTTATAAAATACAACTGACACCTAACGTCTTTGGCGTCGATTCTACTTAAATAAGCAACGTCCAATTAGACAAAATTTGCCCTAAATAGTATGGCGGGAACCATTATCGGCGTCGGTTATCAACAGATAACTGACACCTAAGATGGAACTTTTCGCACAATTTTTCATCTTATATAGGTGGCGGGTTTTTGGTAAAAAAACCGACGCTATATGTGCCAAATTTTTTTCGCTCGAAAATTGGATTTCGCGGGCGATTTTAGGCGTCGGTTGTTTGTTATGTAGCCGATGCTGAATACAAAGTGGTACCCGTGTCTGGATGGTCTTCGAATATAGACGTCAGATTTACTAAATAGCCGACGTGTAATGTTATAGGCGGCAGATTTTTAAAATAACCGACGCCCAGAAAAGCGACATTGAATGCTGTTTCTGTAGTAGTGGTGTAAGTGGAAAGTAAAATATGTACCACCCACCCTCCACCCCAAACTTAGAAATTTTCTCGTCCCAAGCAAACTCTAAATCCGAGATGGAGGGGAAAATTCATGCCGGTTGGACCATCAGATGTGGTTGCATTCCAATCAGCGCTCGTCCTCCATCTGAAAATCGAAAAAATGAAGGCTAATCAAAACTTAAGATAGCATCTCGCGATGCGATTTTTATTCAGTGCAAAAGTTTCTATAAAGTAAAAATAAAATTAAGGAAATTTTCTGATTTAGAACTAAAAGTTAAAAACAAAATTATTGATCGGGTTGCCTCCCGACAAATGCCTTTGTTTTATGTCAATGGCTCGACATGGATACTATCACCATGGTGGGACTCTAGGTGGAACTTGAGCTGGATTGACATATTCTTTTGGTGGTTTCTTTCTCAGCCATTCTTTTATCCTCGATTTGATTCTAGATTCTTGTATTCTTCCCCATATGGAGCGAACACTGTCAGAACATATTTGGAAACATCCTGAGTTATGTTGACTTGTTCTTTGTTGCTCAATTAGAGGTGAAGATTAGTTGTAGGGGAATCTGAGTTTCATCATTGATGGTGTAGTGTAGTTGAGGTGCAGAGGAAAAGTTCATTTGTTGATGCACTATCACTTCATAGTAGCAATGTTGTTCACTGATGTCTATCAAATATGGATCTGGTAGACGTTCTCGGTAGAAACTGCAGTCCAAATCTTATTACAGAGGGAAGATGAAATCAATAGTCTCTGTCTGTTGGGCTACTGGTTCATTCTACAGGATAGTTGTTACTAGATGAGGAGTCTCATGGACACCTACAAAAGGTTCGGTATGTGTAACAACATGGTTGAGAGGTGTCTCCTCCATAGTTGATGATGTTTCTTTTATTTCTACATAGATTGGTTCACTCTCAGTCTTTTCTTCATCATAGCCTTTTTTTGAGGGAACGTCAGATTTTGAAGAAAGGAATTTCTGATGCATCTGAGTGAATTGATTAGCACAGTCGACAAAGTATGCCTCTTCTTCTACAGTTCATTCCTTTGCACTTTTGAATGCATAGAAATCAAAAGATTGGTTTCCCACTCTTAGGGTCAAAATTCTAGCTTCAACATCGATCAGAGCTCTAGCAATTGAGAGGAAAGGTCTTCGAAAAAGGAGGGGGTAGCGTGGATTCTCCCTGATGTCCATAACTATGAAATCACATGGGACATATAGATCCCAAGCCTTACAGGAATATCTTCTATAATGCCAACTGGCTTGATCATTGAAGAGTCAGCAAGCTTTATGGACATTCTATTGGGCAAGAAGTTGGTGAGGCCCAGTTTGTTGCATATGCTGAGAGGAATGATAGAAATGCTAGCTCCAAGTTCGGCTAGGCCTGGTCGATTGACAGAATCTCTTATCGAGCAGTTAATTTTGAAGGTTCCTGGATCCTTATGTTTGCAAGGCATCCTATCCATAACTAAATAAGATGAGGTTTTTGCCAATTTCACAGTCTTATGTTCTTCAGTTCTATATTTCTAACTGAGCAAGAGTTTGAAAAAGTTTGACCGTTGGGGGATCTCAGCCATGGCATCCAAGAGCAGGATATTCACATACAACTTTGTCATGATTTCCTTGAATTTGTTGAACCTAGTATCTAGCTGTGTATAATTGAGTCAACGTAGAAATGACACATGAAGTTTGTACACTGGAACAACTACTGCTTAGGCGTGTCTTCTGCATTAGCAAGAGTCAGTTCCTCAGAACTCGCCTTGTCGGTCTTATCATTCTAAGTGGAACTTGCACTATGCTCAACACCTTGGACATTTGTCACGGTGACAAGAGTCATGGGTTCTGGTAACATAAAGCCTAAACAAGTTGTCACAACTTTAAGTTGTTCCACGTGCCTCAGATTGTCTTCTGGTTTCTCAGCTAGAGCTCCAGTAGGTGGCTTGAGGCTAGCTACAAGTTGAGCTAGTTGAGATTCAATGGCCTTCTGGTGGGCTTGCTGGTTGGCTATCATTGTCTGTTGCGACTGTAACATCTTCTTAATGGTCGACAATTTGTCATATGGAGAAATGGGACTGGCTTGGTGTTGATAAGGGGCCTGGTTTGGATCTTAGAATTGGTTCCTGTTCTGGAAGTCACTTCTGAAGTTACTTTGGTTTCCGAAATTCTGTTGTTGGTTGTTTGAACCAAATTGATGTGAGTTTACTGCTCCCGAAGGATTTCCATACTGAAAATCGGGATGGTTCCTATTATAATTCGGGTTATAGTATCCTTGATCAGGGAAAGTGTTGACAGCATTTAGATTTTCCATCTGGCCATTATCTCCGTGTCCATTGACTTTGCTCAAAACAACATCATAGAGAACATTGTAGGATAAGGTAGAGTGATCAGTGCCTTTGCATGCTTCACAGAACAGTGAAGCTGACTTGACCTGTTCTTGTTGTTAAGGGGTTGAGCGTCTTCTTTCATAGGCAGCAAGGGACGATTCGATATGGTCTTTCTTGTCAACTAAGAGTTTGAGGGTTTCAACAATAGAATTATACTCAGGAATGGCTTCAGCCATAACCACCTTCAATACTCCTTTGCCTACAGATCTACCCCAATTAGCTTGATTTTTAGCTCCCAAGGTGACAACCTTCCATGCACTGTCATAACTTTGATGCATGAAGTTTCCTCTAGATGAGGAGTCTAAGAACCTCTTCATATCGTCATCCACACCCCTATAGAAGATCTCAATGAGTTGATTCTTAGGAATGCCATGGTGTGGACACTTGCACAAAAGCTCTTTGTATCTTTCCCATGCTTCAGTAAGGGATTCTCTAGGGACCTGAATGAATTGAGTTATACGTCCCCTGATTTCATATGTGAGAGAAGGATGGTAGAATTGTTCCAAAAAAACATTTTGAAGTTGTTCCCAAGTGGTGATGGGTTCGCAATGTAAGGAATTGTACCAACTTATAACTCTATCAACAAGAGAATACTTGAAGAGACGGAGTCGAATGGCATCGTCTGTGACTCCATTTTGCTTTGTCATTGCACATAGATCAATAAACCTCAGAAGATGTTCCTGACTATCTTCTCCTTGCTTACCATAGAATGGGCTATTTTGGAGTAAGGTGATCCAATGTGCCCGGATCTCAAAATTCAGAGCGTTGATGGGAGGAGGTTGCACTGGGTGATGAACGTCATCATCTTTAGGGATTGAGAACTCCCTAAGGTCCTTTTTCTGTTCTGCTGCTTGCACTACTGCTTGTGCTGCTTGGATTTCTTCTTGAACCGCAGCTCTAGCTTCTTGCATAAGCCTTTCTCTTTGCGCATTAAGGGCTTGAGCTACCCTTCATGCTATTTCCTCCTCTTGAGCCCTCCTTGCTGGGTTCTCTCTGTTCTAACGATGAAAGGTCATGTCTATCTCAAAATCAAAGCTTACAATGAGTCTGGGGCTGTTCGAGCGGTGCATACACTATGCTTTGGGGGTACATGAGATGGAAAAATCTTTTGGAAGTGAGATGGACAGAGAGGAACCGAATTTCAAGTGAAGGATCGATAGTATCAAAAGAAAAAGCAAAAACCTAAATTAGCCTCAAAAGAACTAGATTTGACTAACTGATTCCGTTGTCCCCGACAACGGTGCCATAATTTGACATGGTTTATTATCACACTAACAAATTCACTCAGGGTTGAAATATCATAGCTTTTAATCAAAACCTTGTGCAATAATACCACCCTCAAGCGGACATGTCTTATCGTAGTATAGTTAAGGATCAAATCCTAAGAGACAATGTTTTTAAGAATCACTACTAGTCTAGTCTAGTTCAAGTAAGACTAATATTTAGAACAAGGGTTGATTTGAGTTTAATTAAACTAATTGCAAGAAAGTAAAGAACAAAATTAAAGTTGATATAGATTAATGATATGGAATCACTGGGGTGGTCCCGGCTATCACCACCACTACTCATGCAAATACATCCAATCTTAAACATCCATGCTATATCTAACTATCCAAATAGAACTGCTGCAAACCCTCCCGGAGGGATGTTTAGGTTCGCGTAAGCATCACCTTAGGCATCCAATGTCTCGTCGCCATCTGAATCATGCACTTACAGTTCCAAAGATACAAATATCCAACTGAAGCTGTGGCCCTCCCTCAGGGATGTTTAGGCACACAAAAGCGTCACCATGGGCTATATGGCTCATCCCCTCACATATCATTCACTTACGACCTCAGGGAATCCCATCCTATTTCTAGTCAGGGAGTCAACCATGTTAATCGACATTCTATCCTACATATTGAAGTTCTCGCTACATAGGAAAGAATAAGATAAAAGCAAGCAGGTGATCAATCTACAAGCAAACATCATTGATCAACAACGAAATGAAAAGTTATATACATGCCATGGAATGTTTAACAAAAGAACATGTAAGCATGGGCAGCAGGGCTAGTCCCCGCACCCTAGTGAAAAGAAACTACTCTGTCATGATGCGAGGAACAAAAAGAACAAGAGAGAGGGAAGATTCTCCCATGAGCATGATGTAGAAGGTGGTCACAGCTCGGTGAAGATATAGTCTTCTATGCCATGTCAGTGCGGATCTGGACGAGGAGTGAGGGACACCAAGACAAACCGAGTAGTCTTTCTCTCTCCACCTTCCTTCTCATCTCGTCCTCCTTGCTCACAGTAGGAGGAGCATGTTGTGGATGCGTAGGTGGAGTGGATGATGGGCAGATGCGCAAGCATGCCGCTTAGCTTGGCTGTGGAGATCGTCCTCCACCAGGGGTCGAGTGCTTCTTAGGTACAACCTAGTGGTGGAGTGGAGGATGAGGAGAAACAGAGGTAGAGGAGCTTTCCCAGGGGTCGAGCACGCTAGGTGCAACCTGGTGATGGAGTTGTTGTTGTAGATTAGAGGGAGTAGGGGTCGAGCTCAGAAAGGAGCAGCCTGGTAGCGTCCCAGATCCGATGACCAATGAGAACCTTGTTGGTCCTATTTATAGGCTTGGATGGGGTCTTACATGGTTTTGACCTTGTTGCAATTTTCATAGTTTGGCTTCACGATTTGGGATACTTGATAAGCCCTCACGGTTTGGAAACTGTGAGACTCCTTCACTGTTCTGTCTTCACGGTTTGTGCCTCTGTCTTCACGATTTGGAAAACCATTTGTTTCTTCTCAGTATTGAGCTCTTCACGATCTATGCTTTCACAATTTGGAAACTACAAGGCTTCATCATGGTCTTGGATCTTCAACTGGTCTCATGGACTTCATAGTCTTCAGGTCAGTCAATCCAAATGGTCTTTGACCCCCCAGTCTTGAGCTTCAATTGGTTTGCACCCTAGCGGTCTCTGTAGCCTCATAGTTTGGAAACCACGAGCGTCCCTCATGGTTTGGCATTGTTGGTCTCGCTCCCTAGTGCTCATCTCGGTTTTGACGTCCCCTGGCCTCTGGAAGAAGACGATGACATCACGGAGCAACTGATGTGAGGCAGTGATGGTCGTGGGTGGTCTTCGTGGTCTGCTTCTTGTGGTTTGATGACTGCGAGGAGCCTAGCAGTTTGGAGACTGTGAAGACAGAGAGGGCGGAGGCACTTCTAGCTGCGTATGCGATAGGTGTAAGTAAGGGAGTCGAGGGTATGGCGATGCTGAGCGACGACGGTGGAAGAAAAGGGAAGACAATGATGATTTAGGGTTTGCAGGTTGTTGTGTGCAGGTAGGTGATGACAGAGGTGGAGAAGAACACTGGTGAGTGGTCACCGTAACTACTTGTAGTGGCGTCATGGTGCTCGGGACCATGGGGGAACTCCTTGTGGTCTTGAGATCATGAGGTCTCTCACGGTCTTGAGACTGTGAGGAGTCCAGGTGGTCCTGAGACCGTGAGGAGTGTGACAGAGCAAACCGTTAAGGCAGATCTGGAATCCAAGAGTGATAGAGAAGATCGTGTGGTTAAGTGGATAAAAACCATTGATCTGTGATCGTGTGGTGAGGAGAAGGCCCAATATTGAATGGATGATTGTGAGGGCAAAACCGCTAGGGGGTGGAGACCGAATGGTGTCCAAACTAATTCAATGAAACTGAATGGATCGAGACTGAATGGTCAAAATTGATTGAGCAAACCGAATGGGAAAAATTCTTGGTCAAGACCGATCGTTCCATTTAATATGCATAAAAACAACAGATATAATCACAAGTTAATAACAATCCAACGAATTAAGAAAAATTGAATATTATAAGGTTTCAAGTGATAAAAGTGAATGTGTTGAGTTGAATTGGGCCCACGATGGTGACTAAAAATCATGATGAATGTGCATTCATCATCACCCAACTCCTACTATTCACATCAAAACTGACTAATCAATAAAAGTTAACAATCCAGGGAAAAAGAACATGGGCATGCATTGTGAGACCAAGTAATTTACAATTTTTTAAGCCACATCCTGGGTTGCTTGGACATGGATTTCTCTGACATATATCCACTCACTATAGAGATCCAACTATCTAGAAGCACTATAAGACTCAATAGTAGAAGGAGTAGAAGTACATTCCCTTGATATTGCTCTCTCAACTAGCACCGTTTAATATAACCAGCTGAACTCAACCGGTAGTTGTGCACATTCTTGTCACGTCTTTCCTTTTTAGCACTATAAATGGCATGATTAATCCAATAAGAAATTTTGCCAACTTAATATAAGAAATAATAAGAATATAATTAATTCAATACCTTGAATGGATCTATTTTTCTCTACTCAACAAACTCCACTCAATCTTTTTCACCAAGATAGGTTCATTTAAGAGTGGGGTCCTTATCTGTCTTGTATCCAAAGATGTAGTCCCTTGTGAGGATTGTCCACCAATCTCTATGTCTTTTCCCAACGAGTTGCATAATAGATTTGCGATGCAACATTTCATCAATATCATATGGGCCCTAAAATGGTTCAACATTCACTACCTTTTAGAAATGTGAAAAGAAAGAATAGGAAAAGACTATAAAAATGTAAATGCACAATCTCACATCTACTCCCTCCAGATGAGGTATTTTGGATATACTCACTTTTCTAATCCTCAACATGAGAGGAACTTTGCTTTGACCAAGGACTCCACAGTAGCTGATGAACTCTTTAGTAATCAACATTCCTACTTCATTAAATTCAACGTCTCTCTTCTTACCTTCCCTATTTGAGGTAATTTTCATCAAAGTTATCCCTATCTTACAATTAGATTTATTAGCATCGTAATTACCATAGTTAGGAGGCCCATCAGGATCCTCAGACTTAGGATCTTTGTGCTACTGGTCAAATGCCATTTATAAAATTAAAAGTAAACATATGAAAAAGTCAGATCACATATGAAAAAATAAACATGTTATATTTAACATATGAAATTTTACATGTAGTATACGTTAAACAAATGTCCCTTCTGTGTGAACTTCACACGTATAATCATTAATGTTAGATTCAACATTTACACTTGGTAAGCCAAAAAAGAATGGACTAGAACCATCATACTCTTCATAGTACCATCCTTCATCAATAGGATCTGAAACGAACTATATTTTCCCATGAAGAACAACTAACTGATTTTCTTTGCAGGATTGTCGATATATAATACCTACTTTGCTTGGGATTCCATGATGAATGGTTCATCTTACTCGCCTTTCCACTCAAAATTCACTATGTGAAATTGATTTCATCAACTACAACTCCTTTCTTGTTATCAACCCATTTACACCTAAATAATGGAACTATAAACTCTATGTAGTCAATTTCACACATGTCTTCAATGCCATTGTAATAAGACATCTTTTCTTCCCGTGGACTCTTATCCTTGGCACTAGAAAAATATAATGACGATGACTGAAGGGAGACCCATTATTTTAGACGACACTCTTATTATCTTGAAATTGTGTGTAGTATGAAAATCCATTTATGTCAAACCCTTTGTAATATGTAACGTGCATCTTTGACTTATATGTGAGCCATTTGATAGTTTCTATAACATTATTTGGTGTTTGATATAGTTGTTTGAATACTTTCTCTTCAAACCAACTAATAAATGTTCGACTATTCTCTCTAGCAAGATGCATTGAACTCGCTCAGGGATAATTTGTATTGAGCTCGTTGGTGTTTTTGGTGGTATAGATACCCACATCGTCAATGTTGTATAAAACATATAAGTGTGCTTGTTCCCACTGCTCATGACTGATATTTATTGGTCTTTCTCCCGAAGTACCTTTTTCATGTCAAGATTCACAATATTACAAGAATTTTTTTTGCAACCCAAAAAGTCTCACCAAAGTCCATAACCTCCTTAGCAACATGTCCCTCAATGATATTCCATTCGGGGTGACAACGGTTATGAAAATAACCTTTAAAAACACTCATGTAAAGAAAACTAGATCCAAAATTTTCACTTCCCTATTCAAATGGACAACCAGATGTACCATGATATCAATGAATGAAGGGAGGAAATACTGCTAATGTTGGCACATGGTAAAAATCCACTTCTCTTCGCAACTTATCTATAATCTTAGAATAATTTACTTTGCTGTATAGATTTTTGAAGAAGAAGCAAATCCTAGTGATTGCAATACTTTACATGCTTAGGAGGGATAGATCAAATAGCCATAGGCAATATCTGTTGCATTAGAGTATGACAATCATGAGATTTAAGACCTATCAGCTTCGGATCCTTCATTGATACCAATTTACAGATATTGCTTGAGTATCCTTGTAGTACCTTAACATTAAGCAAGCACTTGCAGAAAGTTCTCTTCTCATGTGTAGATAAGGTGTAACAAGCAGGAGGTAAATATGTGTGGCAACCCTTGATTACTTATTTTGTTAATTATTTACTTATACTCATTTCATTTAGGCCATAATGGATTTGATACCATCTTTATTCTTTACTTTTATATTAAACAAAGTACCAATTATGCTATCACAAACATTTTTCTGAACATGCATGACATGGATACAATGTCGAACTATCAGAGAACTCTAATAAGGAAGATCTGAGCATATCGACCTCTTTTTGAATACAAGCTTTTCACCTACGAGAGTAGTACATGGTCTCTTACAAAAATTATTTAGAATGTTGTTTACTCATGCATAAACTTCATCCCCTGCCATAGTTTTAGGGGTACTCTGCTCCTTAATTTAGCCATTGAATGCTTTTCAAAACTTTTAGTAACAGTGCACCTTTGACAAAAACCTTTGATGACCAAGATATACAGTCTCACCACCATGTTTTAGTTAGACCGAATCAATATTTTACTCACATACAAGACATGCCTTGGTTCCTTTGACGATGTAGCCAGACAAGTTTCCATAAGTTGGAAAGTCACTAATAGTGCAAAACAACATATCACAAAATTAAGCATCTCTCTACACAAATCATCATAAGCCATCATGCCTTCTCCCTAGAGTTTCTTTAGTCCATCAATAAAAGGTTCAAGGTAAATATCAATATCATCGTCAAGTTTTTTGGGGTCCGATATTCTCAAGGATATCATGACGTATTTATTCTTCATACACAACCACAATGGAAGATTGTATATAACAATCATGACATGCCAAGTGATATGTTGGCTGCTTAATGTTATATATGGATTCATCCCATTAGTACAAAGTACAAGTCTCAAATTCCTAGCTTCTTTGCCAAATTCATGATATAAGAAACCAATCTTCTTCCACTGGGGGAATCCGACGCATCTCGTATCCTTCCATTGTTGTTATTCTTTACATATGACTACTAAGACAAATTTGTGCATCTACGTATTAGCAAAAAAGAATTGAAACTATGGTATTATAGGTAGAGTACCACATCACCTTGGCAGGAGGCTCGGTTTTGGTCTTACCTGATGCCGTCCTTTTGTACCTAGATGCCCCACATTTCAGACATTGTTTCATATCAATATAGTCCTTTTGTAACAACACGAAGTCATTTGAGCATGCATGTATCTTTTTATCCTCCGTTCCCATTGGGAACAACATCTTTTTTGTTTTGTATCTTGATATTGGAAGCTCGTTGCCTTCACGGAGAATTTCTTTCAACGAAGACAATAGAGAAGTGAAGATTTTGTCACTCCATCTATTGTTAGCCTTCAGAAATCTCAAAAAAATACTGAACTTCGTAAACTTAGTATAACCTAAGTAACAAAAATTTCTCAGCATCATGCACAACATTCCTGAATAAGGGAGGTGGATCTATAACATTTACCCCACAACTATCTAGTAACACATCAACCATGTAAGTTGGAATTGGTTCGTTCTCATCAACATCATCAACCATTTCTTCTTTGACACAAATACCACTACCGACATCAATTGAACTCATATTAGGAATATCTCCGTGCCAGTACCATTATGTATAGCTCTATACAATCCTGTTGCACATGACATGATCTTTGATCATGTTAACAATGTCAACTTTCAAGTTGTTACTGTAATTCCTATAGGGGAAATAGAACCTATCTCTAGGTTGTTTGCTATGTTCCTCTGCAAACCTTACAAACTCATCTAGATCATTAATAAACTATTGAGTGTAGCAACTTGGATTAGACATCGATGACAATTCATTCTATGATCAGATGGGAGATGAGTAGCTCATCAAGTGTTATCTATTAAGTTAATTCAGAAGAAAAAAATATGTTTGAATTGAGCCCTGATCATCTCTTAGCATTCCCATTCATGAATGTGTACCACTTATACAATTCTTGATCACCTTCATCTCACTAGTAAGTGTATAATGTGTGTTTGATTTCAATAAATTTTTGCAACATTTCTCCACAATTCTACAAATACACCAATGTAGATTGGCAAATACCTACCTACATATGTACCCAGAAAACAAAAGGGGAAATGTTTCTGAAATTTATTGAAATCAAACACACCATATACACTTACATCCTAAGTGAGATGAAGTGCTCAAGAATAGTTTCAAATTTGGGAATGCCCAAGGTTTACTCCTAATGAGTAATGTTAGATGAGTTTCTAGGCCAACAACATGGTTTAGAAATTCTTAAACTTTGACCTAATTTTGAGTAATTAAGCATACATATTTAAACAAGCAATTAAGCATATATATATATATATATATATATATATATATATATATATATATATATATATATATATATATATATATATATATATATAGGGCCCATCTTTATTGCCCGCGCGGGTAGCTACCCGCCCACTCTTCCGATCACTTTTTTTAATTTTTTTTTTCAAAATTGTAGAGGACTATTTTGTCTAGCTCTCCAAAAAATTTGAGCCAAAAATAATATGATTTGCCCCTCCAAAATAAAAAAACCCGTCCTTATATATATCTGCTGTATATTTTGTACAGAGTTACTTTTTTTGCCAGCAGAGTTACTTTTTTGACACCATAGTTACTTTTTTTACAGCAGAGTTACTTTCTTAGCTAGGAGAGTTACTTTTTTGACTGCAGGGTAGCGAAAATCCATGCTACCCACGCGGGCAATGAATGAACACCCATATATATATATATATATATATATATATATATATATATATATATATATATATATATATATATATATATATATATATATATATACGAGTAGTGAAGCGAAGTTACTCGTACCTCATTATACATTGCATTATATTGATATGAAGTAACGGTGGCAATAATTGTAATTATTTGCAGCTATTGTACGTGCATGAAATGGAATAGCAGTGGAAATAATTGTAATTATTTGCAGTTGCTATACGTGCATGGAATGGAATAGCGGTGGCACTATTGGTAATTATTATATAAATAATTATATGTGCATGGAGTGGCGGTGCAAGACTGATATAAGAGTAAAATTAGTAGGTGCCAACCACGTCAATATTGGACACGTACCAATCATAAAATATACCAATTCCCAATGTAATAGGTCTAAAATCATTACAGTGGTGTCGTTTTGTGGAGACAAATAAATATATTGGAAATATTATAATACTTCAGATTTTATTACAGAATGTCATCCTTAGTTACAAATATTTCTGTTCCATTATAGAATCTATGTTGTCATTACAATATAACAATTATCCTTACAAAATCTATGATACTCTCAGATTGTATTACGTAACGTCATTTTTAGTTACAAATTTCTCTATTCCAGTACAAATTCTATGTTCTCATTACAACATATCATTTATCCTTACAAAGACAATAATTATAAGAAATAGCAGCAAGTAAACAACTGGCATTCTAATGACGTATAGTGAATTACAACGATGAGTAAAGAAATATGATGTTTTGTAATAAGAAAGCAATGTCCATAATCAAAATAGATAATTTGTAATGGAAAGGAAGCATATGTAATCAAGGGTGACATTTTGTAATATAAATATGAATGCATCAAATTCCATTGTCTAAGAGAAATAATATTTCTAGATTGTATTACGTAACATCATCCTTAGTTACAAATTTCTCCTTTCCATTACAAATTCTCTGTTCTCATTACAACATATCATTTATCCTTTCAAAGACAAGAATTATACGAAATAGCAACAAGTAAATAAGTGACATTCTGATGACGTATAGTGAATTACAATGACAATTATATTTAGTAATGAGAATTGAAAATCCATAATGAGAATGAGAAATTTGTAATCAAGGATGACAATCGATATTTGAAGTTTATTTCATATTCCTTCTTAGCAAGATAATTTAGACTCTTTTTACATATTACCATTTATGTCTGTATATTACAACATATCTATGGTATGTACAAATTACTTATTTGTATTACAATATTTCCAAACACATTACAATATGTCTAAATACGTTCTGGGTTATTCTCTTCAACATTCACTTTTTTGTTTACCTAACATGAATGTCACAATGTCTACAACTATCTTTCCCACTACTACATGCACTCATAACAAATTGTCATCTAGCTACTAATAGTGGCAGCACACTCATGCACTAGTAACAAATTTCAAATTAAAAAATGTTGCCGCCATGTTCCATGCATACATAATTGACTTTCTCTTAATTACAATAGGTGCCACTACTTCTCCATACATACGTAAATAAATTATGCATAATTACAATAGTTGCCACCGTTATCATGCAAATATAATTGATTTTTATTTTAATTACAGATCATGCCACCTCTACCTTATACATGGGTATTTAGTCTGCCTACCCACACGGGCATTCAATATGTACTCATATATATATATATATATATATATATATATATATATATATATATATATATATATCAAGGTTCAAGAAAGAAAATCATATTCATATAAATATTAAAGATCATACATGAGTTTGGATGTTCATAATCTATCATTGACCATCTGGATCACAAGAAACACCCGATGAAGATAAGATCACATGCATGTATTAGATTCTCATCACTCACCCAGATAGATTCATTTTAGGGTTTTTGTTAAGTTAGGTTCAAGCTGGTTATTAGCATATTTGATGATCTTTTACTAATTTAGGGTCCTTCATGAATGTGTGTTTCAAATTTTAGACATTTTGAGGTTCCATTAGTTTCATATGATTATTTCAAGGTTTAAGTTATATATGTGCAATTTAGGGTCCAAAGTCTCATTATAGTGCATAAAAGGTTCATGATTAGTAAGTTCAAGAGATAACCATGGTATATTCAATAGTTCAACATTGATGCACGTAAACTACACGTAAAAAATGAAAGTGCACATATCAATGGAATATAGGCCTAAAGAGACCCATATATTGAACACATCGAAAACATGTATCCAGAAACTACTACTAACAATGACCTAATTAGACAGGCCTAAAAAAAAGAGTGATTTGGTTGATTTTATGACTAAATTGCAATAATTAAAACTAAGATTACTCGTTGTGAATCAATTGGAATGAATTCCTTAGGATTGTGGTTGCACCACAGTTCACATTGCAATTAACATCATTTTATTAATATCAACCTCTCCTACCCCTGGACAAAGAGACATGTAGCGAAAATGACCCACTCTCGTAGCATAATTTACTACCTAATCTAATACCAATCCCACTCTAGAAGCAATTGTGATATCAGTTAGGTGCTTTATTGAGATCTTTTGGTTATTCTCTTCACACTCGTAGGCCCGCTCTCGAGGTGCAGTATAAAATGTATAAATCTATGAGTTTTCCAACCCTTAATCCCTCTCTCAAATTAATTAATAGTCTAAACAACTATCTATGGTGATCAAGAACAAATAATTCATTATGATCTCATAGAAATATGTCCAAAAATTAAGAGAAACATGAATATTAATTCATAATTGTCAATTACAATGCAAAATTGGGCTACTCTCGGGTCCTAAGGAACAAGGGTATTTGCCCCACATGATTTCACTCTCTTTACACATAGAAGAAGAAGTGAATGATGAAAACATCAACAACAATGAAAAACCCTAGAGAAAGATGGTCTAGATGGTTCCTTCTAACAAACACTATGATTTGACATCTTTTGACTACAACTTGGGCCACCAAAGTACTCAAACCACTTGGAATGTTTCGTTCTCCTCTCCTTTCTCTCTTCTCCACTCTCCTTTGTTGTACAACTGAATATGACATGATACCTAGGTTTGGTCGAACTTTCCCAAAGTCATAAAAGTGACTTAGGGTGTCATTAAGTCCCATATGTCACATTAATGACGATCTTTAATTTGGCTTGATCGCGCTGAGTCGATACTACTGACATGGTGTCGATAGTATTGACGCCCTCAATTACTCATGATCCTTGGTGGTTGTCGGTACTACCGAGTTGCCAATCAGTATTACTGAGATTATCCCTAAAGTTCCCTATTGGATTTTTGGTAAAAGTCAGTACCACTAAGTTGACCATCGGTAGTACCGAGATTCATCATGGGTGATCCTGTTGATCCATCGGTAGTACCGATTCCAGCAACACACCCTCAGATATGTTTGAAACAAGTCAACAAAAGGACACATGATATGAGTTTCCATTCTCAACTACCCCCACCCGGAGGTTCCAAACCAGCCCTTACTAATCATCGAACAATCAACTACTCTCAAGTGGCCACAGATATCCATAAAAGATGTCCACCATTAGATCAATGAACATGATCAGAAGAACAATTGATATCATAGTAAATCGGGCATTCACTTGGGGCATCATGTGATTCCCTATCTACATTGCTCTTTACTAACTATCAACTAAGAACGAATGAGAAGATCAATCATATAAATGTGTCATAAAAATATAAGAAATGGATGAAATGAAGTAGGTGGCTTATGGAGAATCACAAGTAACTACAAATAATTTATGCAAAAATAAAACATGATGAACCTATATGGTGAAAGTGAGTGAATGCATGAATCCTAATGCCTACTACTGCGGGTGGAATGATGTATGCACTGGAAATTTCATCTGATTGATGAAGGTGAAATAAAAGCATGCATCATGTAGATGTTTTCATTTCTTGGTGAAGAAAAATTTAGGACCAAGTTTAGGGCATCCTTTCTCCCTCTTTATTTCATACCTCTTTTTTTACTGGCCCGTTATTTTAGCATGATTTCAAATTGTGCTTGGGCTTCACGAAAACATATTATTCATTTTTTTGAGGGTATAGATGTGTATCCTTGCACTTTTGATTTAAGAAGAGAACAACATGCATACTTGATGTAAGAATGAATGACGTGTAAAGCATGCAATCTACATGGTATTTGTTATGCTACTAGATGATATGCATAATTTTTTTTCTCTTTTTCTTTTAATTTTGTAACTAATGAAATAAATAAAACTAACTACCATGTCACCTATTTTCCATGCAATGCAATAAAAAGGAAACAAATCATGTTACTTCATCATCTTAAAGTGGTTGATCAAAATGGATGGAAAATGGATGGAATCACATAATTAAGAGACAATGCCTTTATTAAGCTGTGATATGTCCCTTTATACAGACCTGTGTATAAGGTAACCTTAGGATTTCTTTCTAAAATTTCAATTTAAGACCCCATTAATTGTTTGATGAACTCAGGATCAAACCCCATCATCATCCACTTTACATGGATAATTAAGATTTGCATTCATGTCAAATGTCCCCAAGTTGACTAACCCATACACTTCCTTTAGGTAGTGTCACTCAAGAAATTACAACCACGTCAATTTTTTTTCATTTTTGTTTTTTCATTGCACTAACATGGAAGAATAGAATCTATGATGAAAAAGATAGAAATCATGCTTACTCCAAAGTTACACTAGATAGATGTGGATCCTACACCTTAGAATAATAAAGACTAAAAATAAATAAATAAAGGAAAAAGCTATTCCAACACCCCCCTAAGATTGAACTTGACTATGTCCTCATAGTCAAAATCTAGTCATAGAGGTGGAACAATGGTATCGATCAAGATGGCGGTGGTTGTGGCATGGTCGGGTCAAAGGGGTAGAAAGTCCCCTAGAAAGTTTGGGGCAACGGTGGCATCTCTGGAGGCTATGGATAACTGAAAAAATAGCCCTTGACTCCAATAGTTGTCAAAGAATGACTGCTGGTAGTTCTCCATCCGCTGTAGGTGCACATACATGTTCTCCTGGTTGGCCAAGAGAAGTCACTCATTCTCAAAGATGATATGTTGGTTATGGTATAGCCATCCTTGGACATCTTCGATGTCTTCCAAGGTAGTAGTATGATGATGTTGCCCCTACTGTATCTCCTGTAACATCCCATACATACTTTCCATTGAGTATGGGTAATCATCCTGGGTAGGCGGTGGAGCAGAAGAACTGGAGGCACCATGTCCTCTGGAGTGCTTTTGTATGACTCACCTCCTTATGAATGGGATGGTGGATTCTTCCTCCTCTTCATGTTCTTATTCCTGCTCCTGGTCTTGGTCTTGTTCAACATTGTCCTCTTCTTCATCTCCCTCCATGCATCATCTTCCAACCACCTCATGTGTCAGACTCATTACAAGTTGAAGATGGGGGTCTGGGAGTTCCCTCTCCTGGTACTTCTCCCTAACTGTACATCAAGCGTACACCTTCCCATGGTGTTTAGTGATGAGGTTGGCTCTCTTGAAGTGCTTCAGATCCAACTTAGAGGATGTATATAAAGGCATGGAGGTAGAGAGATCAAGGTTAAGATGCATCACAATGGGAGTGATGATCCCTCTGAAGTGGATTGGGGGCTTCCTTTACACTTGTCATTTTACCACCATCTTGTGCTACATAAAGAAGGTTCCAAAGTTGAATGTCTCTACCCCTAAGGCCAAAAAATCATAGAGGGCATAGATGTCCACATATTGTACCTTCCCATGTCCCTGGATGGACCTGTAGAATATTGTATTGGTGAGGTAGAGGTCCAGGATTTGAGAAAATAAGTGCTCGATGTCCATGATGAAGTTCCTATGCCAACTAATTGAATAGCCTTGTGGAAAATTTGTCAAAAGCCTCCATGCATCCGTGTATCTGAACTCACTATTGGTGCATCACATGTAAGGAACCTAACCTCCATTTAGGGTTTATCCTGTTTGTTTTGCCTAACCCTGGTGCTTAGTTTCTTGCTAATCACCCTTAGTGGTGATTAGGGTTTGTTTGTGCTTATTGTGTGTTGGAGGTGCTACTTGCAGTTAACCCAAGTCTAGGGTTGTTGAGCAAGTTTGTCACCTTGAGAAGTGTTCTTCTCTCTCTTTGCTTTCTCTAGTGTTGAGAGGAAGGGTTGGGCTCGTTTCTTGAGTTTCCTTGGGCTTGGATGAGCCTTGGTGGGCCTTGTTGTGCCTTGCTTGACCTTGTTGGACCTTGTGTTGGCCGTGGGTGTGCCGACCATGGTTGTGTCAGCCATAGGTGTGTCACCCAGGGAAGTGTCTCGGGTATGGTGTTGGGGTGTATCGTCCATGGACCCCCTTTGACCCTTTGACCTCGTTTGTGTCACCACTAGTGGACACTTGGCGCTTGATGCTTGCATGTGGAAATGGCCTTGGACATGTGTTTAGGACAAGATAAAGAGGTGGTATTGCCCATGGACAAGTGTCCCTTGGTGGGCGACACCTTTCCTTGTCTTACCTTGGTTTCTCCTCCATCCTCTCCTATATATGTGTTCCCTTTCTGTTGCTAAGGATCCCTTTAGTTCCTTAGTTTCCCCTCCCCTTTGGTTGCACGACACCTCTTCCTTTGCAGCTTGGTGGCCGATCCTTATCTTTGGAGTCTTCTTCTTCTTCCTCTTGAGGTGGCCGAAGGTGTGCTTGGTGCTAGGAGCTTGGAGCTTGCTTAAGACGGGTTACATAACTTCTAACCCTGATCATATTACCTTCTTCTATATTCTTGTATGTTTTCTTGTGATCATAATCAACCATGTATGTTGCTAGATATGGTTCTTTCTTAGTTACACCTTTAATCTTGTTTAGGGCTTCCTTGTTGAGCAACACTCCTTTCCCTCCTTGGTCTAGATAAGTGAGCTTGAGCTCTAGTAATATGAGCAATACCCCTCTCTCATTTAACTTGAGAGGTGAGCTTGTGTTCTAGTTGCTTGAGCAACACCCTCCTCTCACCATGGATTCGAGAGGTGAGCTTTTTGGTAGATGTAGACCAATGTTGAGGTTGATCCTTGTGGTTTCCCGAGTTGTGATAGAGGTTGTTCAAGACCCTTCTCTCTTGGTTGTTGAGAGGTGAGCCGATCTTCTTGATCAATCTAGGGTTTGACACCCTTGTGCTTGAGGTTGATGATGATCTTGTTGAGTTGTATCTTGCACGATATGGCTTTGGGGATGGTGTTTCTTGATACCCTCTCTTGGGCTAGAGTTCTGGTCGATATGCTTAGGTTGTGTTGGGCGATACACCTTGGTCTTTGCCTTGTGTGTTGGCCGATAGGATGAAGCTAGCCTGGTTGGATGATAGGATTTCCTTTGCTACCCATTTGAGTTGTACCCTTGGCCGTTGTGCCTAGATGTGTATGGTTGTTGGTCGATACCCTTATGTGTCGGGCGATATGCCTTGTTGAGTGCCCTACCCGATACACCTATCTTGGGTAGTGGCTTGGTGCCCAATATACCTTGAACGTTATGGAGCTCTGTGGGCTAGCCTTATGTTGGGCGTCATGGTTTTGTGGTGATGCCTGATACAGTGACACATGTATGCATGACACACTTGTATGCACGACACATATGGTTTCACGATACACCTTGAGGTGGTATCCCGACATCCTTGATTTAGGCTTGGCTATTATGTGGCTAGAGTGCTTGTGTGATGTGAGGGAAGTTACCCTGCCCGTCACACTTCTTGCGAGGGTAGTGGGTACTTCTAGTGAGGGTCACGTTCCACCTGGAAAACCCATCTGCTAGATTCTTATCATGTAATCACATTCTTGTTGCTAAGAATTATGGTTTATGGTTTGTGAACCTTTGACATGTTTGGTAATAGTAAGGTGGTTGATATAGTATAATGCACCTATGTAAGCATGACATATCTGAAACTCTAATGACATGATAGTACATGTTTATGATCATCTTGAATCATGTATATATATAATGATGAGTAAATGATAAGTTTGGAAGTATATGAGTTGCTTCACATGATGATGTGACCCATGTCTATGGTCATAGGGTTGAGGCATGAATGATAAAGCATATAATCATCAATTTTGCCCTATGCTTGATGGCATGCTCGTTCTAGTAATTACTTAATAGATTCAGTTATCTCTATACTTGTGTATACTAACCATGCAGGTGTTTCATGCCGAGGCATATCCAGGTAAAGGGCTATCAGGTATGTATGTTTGAATGACTGCATTGATGGTCACTCTTGTTGATGAGATAACATGCATCACATGTATAATGTGTTTAGGTCTGAGGACCTGAGTTTGGCTAAAGTGCCTAGTTGAGGTGTTATCCTCTGATGATGAGATCTGGGATTGTTATCCCCAGTGATGAGAATGCCTTATGAGGCAGTGGTTTCTTGTGATGAGGTATTGAGATCCCGGGATATTGTGATGGTGGTAACAATAATGTAGCTTAATGTTATATATGTGATACCACTTGTTTGCCTCAACAATCCACTTAAAATATACTAATGAATTATAGTGGAACATATTATGTAGTTTTCCCTGGGCATAGATCCATCATTGTCAGTAGCTGGTGATGGTGAAACAGGTTCTCCTGCGGGTTAACCTGGAAGCGCATATTATTGAATATGTGTGGTTTCTCCTAGCCGAAAATGAGGAGGTTAGAGTGCAACTTCGGTTGTAGACTCAAGATGTGTATAAGAGCATGGTGAACAGGCCCATGGCTTAGTGTGATAGAGCATGAATGCGTTCATGGCTCAGGGAGTACGGTGAACTGGCCTGTGGCTCAGATATACTAGCGCCGAGACCTGTACCAATGTAGGCTAGAGAAAGGATAGCCTGTGGGAGCTGACCCTGTGGCTGAGGCCACTTAAGCATGAGAATGCAGTCCTACTTTGGTTCTCGTGCACTGGCCACGAGGTGGGAGGTTGTGGAGTCTGGCTCTTCCATTTAACTTGTATGGCACCGGCTTGGGTTTCACAACTGAAGGTTGGATTTGAGCGGTACGAATCACTTCCTCAGGGCATAATAAAATGTAATCAAGTCGAATAGTATTTATTGCTTAAGGCAAAACACATAACATTGGTTGAGGCCTTTCTTATGTACTTGATCTTGTTATACTTTGCAGTTACTTATATGTTCCTTATATTATGTGGTAAGATCTTATAAATCTTATCTTGTCAATTATGTTCAATAAAGAAATACTTGGTTATATGCATTCCGTACATCTTGATAAGTTTGATGGTAATAACAACCTTGCTCTACAGACCGCTCTTATTGTACATGTTATCAGTTATCTGCTGTTGTTGCTTTAATCTTTCTGAGGTTTTATGGTTTCGGCGGGGAGTTATGTTTCTTGCTGGGACTGTGTGTCTCACCCCGTTGGTTTACAACCTTTTTAGGTGTTCGCATTAGACATGGTGGTGGTCGTGGGGTTGTGTCCGAGTAGTAAGGCGAGCAATAGAAGGGAAGAGATGGATCTACTGCTATTTTGGTTGTTTGTAGTAGAGTCTTAGAGTCATCCCTGTACTCTCAGGTCCTCAGAGGTGTTTTGACGTAGTTTTATGATGTATAGCTGATGAAGCTTTGTATATCCTGCTGCTGGCCGGACGTGGCCCGTTATGTATAAATAGGTGATGAACTCATGTGATGACAAGACAACTAATCTGTTAAGTGTGAACACGTATCTAGACTTGTAGATGTTTATATAACTTGTTTTCTTGCAGGATGAGGATCTGAATGTAATAGTTTCTTAGTTTATCTGCTTCCCGAAATCGGTTTTAATCACCCCGTGTTTTTGGTAATCTAGTGGTTTATGGTGTTTTTCGCACGTTTTCACGTGGCACCTCGTTGGCTGTGTGATAGCAGGATGTGTCGCCACAAGCTTGGTATCAGAGCTCTAGGTTCGCTGAGTCTATAGGGATCTAGGACTAGGTTGTGTCTGTTCTTGTGAGTTTTCCAGATTTTCTTACAATCATCTTCTACCCTCAGCGGAAGAAAAAGCCAAGATGTCTGGAAACCATGAAGAACATGCTACTGAGAGCAGCGAGGCTGTATCAGTTGATGGAGCTGAAGGGTAGGCACATGAAGATCGGGTGCCTGAGGTTCCCCAACTTGACCCAGCCATTCTCGAAAACCCTACCTACCAAACACTTATGGGGAAGATGATGGCTATGATGAATCTCATGGTAGAGAGATTGCCAGTGCCTTTGTCGAGAGCACATGCTCCCCATGGTGAAACATTGGGTATTGGGAAGACCTTTGAGCGGCTTCACCAAGTCAGAGCTTTGGACTATGTTGGGACGGATGATCCGGCAGATGCAGATCTGTGGCCGACAGGTCTTGAGAAGGCCTTTTGGATCCTCGACATCCCCGAAGTAGACAAAGTCAAGCACGCTGTCTACCTTCTGAAGGGTAGTACTGGCCACTGGTGGGCCATCGAGGAGGAGAAGTGACCCATTGAGGTGATCGATTGGGAGGTTTTCCGGCATGAGTTCGTCAGTAGATACTTTCCGAAGGCGTATCTGAATGAGAAGATTAACAAGTTTGAGCACCTGCGCCAAGGAGCGATGAACATCACTGAGTAGGAAGCCAAGTTCATGGACCTGTTAAGGTTTTGTCCTCACATGGCAGCGACAGATGACGAGTGGATCAGATGTTTTGAGAAAGGCCTGAGTGCTGAGCTGACAACACCTGCTTCTGTGTTGGAGAACCGAAAGAGGTTTGCCACGTTTGTGGAATCTATCCGGAGGATTGAACGGTCAGTTAGGGAAAAGAGAGATGCCATGATCAAGAAGAGGCCTTCTCAGTTCCAGGGACAAAGGTTTGATGGCTATAAGAAGCTAAGGTTTTCAGCACCTTCTGGGTTAAGAGGTTCCAATGTACCATCGCAGTGGTCTCTGAGTAAGGGAAGAGGATATGGTTCTTCTCTGTCTAAAGTACATAGTACAACTTCTGTAGCAGTGACAGGGCCATCTAGGCCACAACAGCGAGACCAGTCATGCCATCTTTGTGGTCAGATCGGGCATTGGAAGTCAAATTGCCCAAGTAAAGATGTTGAAGTGATGCAACATCTGAGGCAGAATCAACAAGGGTAGATATACAACAACCCAACAATAGCAGAGGGCGAGGACGCGGTCAAGCATCACAAAAGGGATTGTCTGCTCAAGGAAGCAGAGGACGTGGACAGCAAGCAATGGCTCGATTCTATGCTATGAGTCAGCTGGAGGCGATAGTCAAACCGTGAGTGGCGGCAGGTCAGATGGAGTTATTTCATTCTGATTTGTCTTCTTCTTGCTTTATATCTGTTCTGGTTGACCCGGGTGCTACACACTCTTTTATCGCACGTTCTATGCTTGATAACTGTATGTTACTTGTTAGTTGTAAGAAAGATAGCTTGTTGTTAGAAACCCCTCTTGATGGTTCCTCACTGCTTCAAGAGGAGTGCCCATCTTGTGTCTTATCTTTTTCAGGACACATGATACAAGTGGATCTCATACCACTTGATATGCATGGATTCGATGTGATCCTTGGGATGGATACCTTAGAGAAGTATAAGGTTGTGTTGGCCTGTGGTTCCAAATAGGCAGTGTTTGATGTTTGTGGAGAGAAGTGGATCTTCCAAGGAGATAGGAAGAGTCTTCCGACGTGTCTAGTGTCAGCAATGGTGGCAGAAAAGTTGCTACAGTAAGAATGTAAGATGTTCTTAGCTCACGTTATGGATACCAAGGCAAAGGGCCCTAGCCTTGAGGAAGTGACGATTGTCTGAGAGTTTGCAGATGTGTTTCCTGATGAGTTCCCTGGTGTTCCTCCACCTCAAGAGATTGATTTCGAGATCAATCTGGTTCCAGGAATACAACCAATTGCACAGACACTGTATAGGATGGCTCCAATAGAGATGGCAGAGCTAAAGAAGTAGTTATAAGAGTTGTTGGAGAAAGGTTTCATCCGACCAAGTACATCCCCTTGGGGTGCTCCAGTGTTGTTCGTTAAGAAGAAGGACGGGTCGATGCGGTTGTGTATAGATTATCGGCAGTTGAACAAAGTCACGATCAAGAATAAGTACCCATTGCTGAGGATAGATGATCTGTTCGATCAGTTGCATGGTGCTACAGTGTTTTCAAAGATTGATCTATGGTCTGGATATCATCAGTTGAGGATTAAGGCAGATGACATACCAAAGTCATCTTTTAGGACGAGGTATGGTCACTTCGAGTTTGTGGTTATGACGTTTGGGCTAACCAATGCACCTGCTGCTTTCATGGATTTAATGAACATGGTGTTCTGTTCGTTTCTAGATCAGTTTGTTGTAGTCTTTATAGATGACATTTTGATCTATAGTCAGGACAATCAGAAGCATGAACAACATCTTCAACAAGCGTTGACTCTCCTTTGCCAGCACCAGTTGTATGCTAAGTTTAGTAAGTGTGAGTGCTAGTTGAAAGAAGTAACTTTCTTGGGTCATGTGATATCTGCAGAAGGAGTTAAAGTGAACCCAAAGAAGGTGGAGTCTGTTGCAGAATGGGAACAACCAAAGATGCCGACTGAAGTTCACAGTTTCCTGGGTTTAGCAGGATACTACCTAAGGTTTATAAAGGACTTTAGTGTGATTGCATTGTCGATGACGAAGTTGACCCGAAAAGATGTACCTTTTGTCTGGAATGATCGTTGCGAGCAAGCTTTCCAATGTTTGAAGGAGAAGCTGACTAGTGCTCCAGTGTTAGTCCTGCTAGATCCTGGGAAAGACTATGTTGTTTTCTTCGATGCTTCTAAGAAGGGATTAGGATGCGTGCTGATGCAGGAAGACCATGTGGTTTCTTTTGCTTCACGACAGCTTAAGAAACATGAAGAGAACTATCCGACTCATGATTTGGAGTTGGCAGCAGTGGTTCATGCGTTAAAGATTTGGAGACACTATCTTTACGGGGAAGTGTGTCAGATCTTTACAGATCATAAGAACTTGAAGTACATCTTCTCGTAGAATGAGCTAAACATGTGACATCGTCGATGGATGGAGCTAATCAATGATTATGACTACACCATCGAGTATCACCCTGGTAAGGCGAATGTGGTAGCTGATGCCCTTAGCCGAAAGTCTTCTTCTCTTCCTACAAAGAAGGCACAGTTGAGTTCCTTGGTATGCCATAGATGGGATATGTTTGTTTCCTTGCGGCAGATGAATGTGCAAATGGATGTTTCCTTGTTAGCAGGACTTTTGGCACATATGCAAGTCAAGCCTACGCTGAGATAGCAAATCAAAGACGCACAACAAAAACATGATACAGTGCAGTTGATCAGGTCAGAGCTCGACAGCAAAAAGCGTGATGGGTTCCATGAGTCCGAAGATGGACTAGTTTGCTATCATGACAGAACGGTGGTTCCCGATGCTGATGAACTGAGGAAGGTAGTACTCGAGGAAGCACACACATCGATGTATGTTATGCATCCAGGAGTCACCAAGATGTATCATAATCTGAAGGACCTGTATTGGTGGTCTGGCTTGAAGAGAGATGTAGCCGAGTTTGTGGCTAGGTGTGCGGTATGCCAGCAAGTCAAGGCTGAGCATCAAAAGCCGACAGGTACGTTGCAACCTATGTCGATACCGTAGTGGAAATGGGATCACATAACCATGGATTTCGTAGTTGGTCTGCCCAGGACAACTAGGAATCATGATTCCATTTGGGTGATAGTGGACAGATTGACAAAGTCTGCCCACTTCTTACCTGTGAAGACAACATATACAGTTGAGAAGCTTGCTCATGTATATGTAGATTAGATAGTACGCTTGCACGGGGTACCAGCAATGATAGTTTCTGACAGAGGTCCTCAGTTCACGAGTCATTTCTGGGAACAATTACACAAAGCTTTGGGAACACAGTTGAGGTTCAACACCACTTTCCACCCGCAAACAGATGGACAGTCTGAAAGGAATATTCAAACTTTGGAGGATCTTCTTCGGGCTTGTGTTTTGTAGTTCCTAGGCAGTTGGGATGTGCATCTCAGTTTGATAGAGTTCGCATACAACAATAGTTACCAGCGGAGCATTGACATGGCTCCTTATGAGGCCCTATATGGTAGGAAGTGCAGATCTCCTTTATGTTGGTATGAATCTGGTGAGTATCAGCTTTTGGGTCCAGAGTTAGTACAACAGACAATAGAAAAGATCAAAGTGATACAACAACAGCTGAAAGAGGCATAGGACAGACAAAAATCTTATGTAGACAATCGCCAATGACCTTTAGAGTTCCAAGTGGGAGACAAAGTGTACCTCAAGGTCTCGCATTGGAAAGGCGTACTAAGGTTTGGCCGGAAAGGTAAGCTAGCACCCAGGTATATGGGGCCATATCCAGTAATAACATGTGTTGGCAAGGTAGCTTACAAGTTAGAGCTGCCGCCAGAGTTGTACAGGTTACATCCAGTGTTCCACGTCAGCATGCTGAAGAAAAGTCACCCAGATACAGGGACAGTGATACATCCAGTCAAGGTTGAGCTTGATGAATATGTGACCTATGAGGAAGGTCTTGTAATGGTCCTTGACAGAAGAGTGTAGAAGCTGAAGAGGAAGGACCTGGTTCTGGTAAATGTTCTTTGGCATCATCGTGGTGTTGAGGAAGCCACGTGGGAGCTTGAGGAAGAGATGAGGAGGAAGTATCCCTCACTTTTCTCTTCGGATTTCGAGGGCGAAATCCCTTTGTAGAGGGTTATAGATTGTAAGGACACTGACCTCCGTTTAGGGTTTATCCTGTTTGCTTTGCCTAACCCTGGTGCTTAGTTGCTTGCTAATCACCCTTAGTGGTGATTAGGGTTTGTTTGTGCTTGTTGTGTGTTGGAGGTGCTACTTGCAGTTAACCCAAGTCTAGGGTTGTTGAGCAAGTTTGTCACCTCGAGAAGTGTTCTTCTCTCTCTTTGCTTCCTCTAGTGTTGAGAGGAAGGGTTGGGCTCGTTGCTTGAGTTTCCTTGGGCTTGGATGAGCCTTGGTGGGCCTTGTTGTGCCTTGCTTGACCTTGTTGGACCTTGTGTCGGCCATGGGTGTGCCGGCCATGGTTGTGTCAGCCATAGGTGTGTCGCCCAAGGAAGTGTCTTGGGCATGGTGTTGGGGTGTATCATCCACGGACCCCCTTTGACCCTTTGACCTCATTTGTGTCACCACTAGTGGACACTTGGTGCTTGATGTTTGCATGTGGCAATGGCCTTGGACATGTGTTTAGGACAAGATAGAGAGGTGGCATTTCCCATGGACAAGTGTCCCTTGGTGGGAGACACCTTGCCTTGTCTTACCTTGGTTTCTCTTCCATCCTCTCCTATATATGTGTTCCCTTTCTGTTGCTAAGGATCCCTTTAGTTCCTTAGTTTCCCCTCCCCTTTGGTTGCACGACACCTCTTCCTTTGCAGCTTGGTGGCCGATCCTTATCTTTGGAGTCTTCTTCTTCTTCCTCTTGAGGTGGCCGAAGGTGTGCTTGGTGCTAGGAGCTTGGAGATTGCTTAAGGCGGGTTACATAACTTCTAACCCTAATCATATTACCTTCTTCTATATTCTTGTACGTTTTCTTGTGATCATAATCGACCATGTATTTTGCTAGATATGGTTCTTGCTTAGTTGCACCTTTAATCTTATTTAGGGCTTCCTTGTTGAGCAACACTACTTTCCCTCCTTGGTCTAGAGAAGTGAGCTTGAGCTCTGGTAATATGAGAAATACCCCTCTCTCGTTTAAGTTGAGAGGTGAGCTTGAGTTCTAGTTGCTTGAGCAACACCCTCCTCTCACCATGGATTCGAGAGGTGAGCTTTTTGGTAGATGTAGACCTATGTTGAGGTTGATCCTTGTGGTCTCCCAAGTTGTGATAGAGGTTGTGCAAGATCCCTCTCTCTTGGTTGTTGAGAGGTGAGCCGATCTTCTTGATCAATCTAGGGTTTGGCGCCCTTGTGCTTGAGGTTGATGATGATCTTGTTGAGTTGTATCTTGCATGATATGGCTTTGGAGATGGTGTTTCCCGATACCCTGGTATCACATGTAAGGAACCTAACCTCCATTTAGGGTTTATCCTGTTTGCTTTGCCTAACCCTGGTGCTTAGTTTCTTGCTAATCACCCTTAGTGGTGATTAGGGTTTGTTTGTGCTTATTGTGTGTTGGAGGTGCTACTTGCAGTTAACCCAAGTCTAGGGTTGTTGAGCAAGTTTGTCACCTTGAGAAGTGTTCTTCTCTCTCTTTGCTTTCTCTAGTGTTGAGAGGAAGGGTTAGGATCGTTTCTTGAGTTGCCTTGGGCTTGGATGAGCCTTGGTGGGCCTTGTTGTGCCTTGCTTGACCTTGTTGGACCTTGTGTTGGCCATGGGTGTGCCGACCATGGTTGTGTCAGCCATAGGTGTGTCGCCCAGGGAAGTGTCTCGGGTATGGTGTTGGGGTGTATCGTCCATGGACCCCCTTTGACCTTTTGACCTCGTTTGTGTCACCACTAGTGGACACTTGGCGCTTGATGCTTGCATGTGGAAATGGCCTTGGACATGTGTTTAGGACAAGATAGAGAGGTGGTATTGCCCATGGACAAGTGTCCCTTGGTGGGCGACACCTTGCCTTGTCTTACCTTGGTTTCTCCTCCATCCTCTCCTATATATGTGTTCCCTTTCTGTTGCTAAGGATCCCTTTAGTTCCTTAGTTTCCCCTCCCCTTTGGTTGCACGACACCTCTTCCTTTGCAGCTTGGTGGCCGATCCTTATCTTTGGAGTCTTCTTCTTCTTCCTCTTGAGGTGGCCGAAGGTGTGCTTGGTGCTAGGAGCTTGGAGATTGCTTAAGGCATGTTACATAACTTCTAACCCTAATCATATTACCTTCTTCTATATTCTTGTACGTTTTCTTGTGATCATAATCGACCATGTATTTTGCTAGATATGGTTCTTGCTTAGTTGCACCTTTAATCTTATTTAGGGATTCCTTGTTGAGCAACACTACTTTCCCTCCTTGGTCTAGAGAAGTGAGCTTGAGCTCTAGTAATATGAGAAATACCCCTCTCTCATTTAAATTGAGAGGTGAGCTTGTGTTCTAGTTGCTTGAGCAACACCCTCCTCTCACCATGGATTCGAGAGGTGAGCTTTTTAGTAGATGTAGACCTATGTTGAGGTTGATCCTTGTGGTCTCCCAAGTTGTGATAGAGGTTGTGCAAGATCCCTCTCTCTTGGTTGTTGAGAGGTGAGCCGATCTTCTTGATCAATCTAGGGTTTGGCACCCTTGTGCTTGAGGTTGATGATGATCTTGTTGAGTTGTATCTTGCACGATATGGCTTTGGAGATGGTGTTGCCCGATACCCTCTCTTGGGCTAGAGTTCTGGTCGATATGCTGAGGTTGTGTTGGGCACTACACCTTGGTCTTTGCCTTGTGTGTTGGCCAATAGGATGTAGCTAGCTTGGTTGGATGATAGGCTTTCCTTTGGTGCCCGTTTGAGTTGTACCCTTGGCCTTTGTTCCTAGATGTGTATGGTTGTTGGTCGATACCCTTGTGTGTCGGGCGATATGCCTTGTTGAGTGCCCTGCCCGATACACCTAGCTTGGGTAGTGTCTTGGTTCCCGATATACCTTGAACGTTATGGAGCTCTGTGGGCTAGCTTTGTGTTGGGCGTCATGGTTTGGTGGTGATGCCCGATACAGTGACATGTGGATGCACGACACACTTGTATGCACGACACATATGGTTGCACGATACACCTTGAAGTGGTAGCCCGACATCCTTGCTTTAGGCTTGGCCGTTATGTGGCTAGAGTGCTTGGGCGATGTGTGGGAAGTTACCCTACCCGTCACACTTCTTGTGAGGGTAGTGGGTACTTCTAGTGAGGGTCACGTTCCACCTGAAAAACCCATATGCTAGATTCTTATCATGTAATCACATTCTTGTTGCTAAGAATTATGGTTTATGGTTTGTGAACCTTTGACAAGTTTGGTAATAGTAAGGTGGTTGATATAGTAGAATGCACCTATGTAAGCATGACATATCAGAAACTCTAATGACAAGATATTACATGTGTTTATGATCATCTTGAATCATGTATATATATAATGATGAGTAAATTATAAGTTTGGAAGTATATGAGTTGCTTCACATGATGATGTGACCCATGTCTATGGTCACAGGGTTAAGGCATGAATGATAAAGCATATAATAATAAATGTTGCCCTATGCTTGATGGCATGCTTGTTCTAGTAATTCCTTAATAGCTTCAGTTATCTCTATACTTGTGTATACTAACCATGCAAGTGTTTCATGCGGAGGCATAGCCAGGTAAAGGGATATGAGGTATGTATGTTTGAATGACACTGCATTGATGGTCACTCTTGCTGATGAGATAACATGCATCACATGTATAATGTGTTTAGGTCTGAGGACCTGAGTTTGGCTAAAGTGGCTAGTTGAGGTGTTATCCTATGATGATGATATCTGGGATTGTTATCCCCAGTGATGAGAATGCCTTATGAGGCAGTGGTTTCTTGTGATGAGGGATTGAGATCCCGGGATATTGTGATGGTGGTAACAATAATGTAGCTTAATGTTATATATGTGATACCACTTGTTTGCCTCAACAATCCACTTAAAATATACTAATGAATTATAGTGGAACATACTATTTAGTTTTCCATGGCCATATATCCATCATCATCAGTAGCTGGTGATGGTGAAACAGGTTCTCCTGTAGGTAAACCTGGAAGTGCATATTATTGAATATGTGTGGTTTCTCCTAGCCGAAAATGAGGAGGTTAGAGTGAAACTTCGGTTGTAGACTCAAGATGTGTATAAGAGCATGGTGAACAGACCCATGGCTCAGTGTGATAGAGCATGAATGCGTTCATGGCTCAGGGAGCATGGTGAACTGGCTCGTGGCTCAGATATACTAGCGTCGAGACCTGTACCAAGGTGGGCTAGAGAAAGGGTAGCCTGTGGGAGCTGACCCTGTGGCTGAGGCCACTTAAGAATGAGACTGTGATCCTACTTTGGTTCTCGTGCACGGACCACGAGGTGGGAGGTTGTGGAGTCCGACTCTTCCATTGACCTTGTATGGCACCGACTTGGGTTTCACAACTGAAAATTGGATTTGAGCGGTACAACTCACTTCCTCAAGGCATAATAAAACATAATCCAACCGAATAGTATTTATTGCTTAAGGCAAAACACGGAACATTGGTTGAGGCCTTGCTTATGTAGTTGATCTTGTTGTACTTTGCAGTTACTTATACATTCCTTATATTATGTGGTAAGATCTTATAAATCTTATCTTGTCAATTATGTTCCATAAAGAAATACTTGGTTATATGCATTCTGTACATCTTGGTAAGTTCGATGGTAATAACAACCTTACTCTACATACTGCTCTTATTGTACGTGTTATCAGTTATCTACTGTTGTTGCTTTAATCTTTCTGAGGTTTTATGGTTTCGGCGGGGAGTTATGTTTCTCGCTGGGACTATGTGTCTCACTCCGTTGGTTTACAACCTTTTTAGGTGTTCACGTTAGATGTGGTGGTGGTCGCGGGGTTGCGGCCGAGCATCAAGGCGAGCGATAGAAGGCAAGAGATGGATCTGCTGCTATTTTGGTTTTTTGTAGTAGAGTCTTAGAGTCATCCCTGTACTCTTAGGTCCTTGGAGGCGTTTTGACGTAGTTTTACGATGTATTGCTGATGAATCTTTGTATATCCTGCTGCTGGCTGGACGTGGCCCGTTATGTATAAATAGGTGATGAACTAATGTGATGACAAGACAGCTGATCTGTTAAGCTGTGAACACATATCTAGACTTGTAGATGTTTATATAACCTGTTTTCTTGCAGGATGAGGATCTAAATGTAATAGCTTCTTGGTTTATCTGCTTCCCAAAATCGGTTTTAATCACCCAGTGTTTTTGGTAATCTAGCGGTTTATGGTGTTTTCCGCATGTTTTCGTGTGGCACCTCATTGTTTGTGTGATAGCAGGATGTTTCACCACATCACACCTCTCCATGCGGCCACCCATAGATGGCCCTGAACTCTTTCAACATCAAATGGTGAGGGGCATTGATGAGGCAGAACTTCATCCATCCTTTACACCATCCTTCCCCATGCTCTTGGGTGAAACAAACTTCTGAGGAAGTCAAGAACTCGTAGAAAATTTCTTGATAGGTGGTAGAATCACAGAAAGAAGGGGTGATGACCCATCAAGCCTTGGGATGCGAAGACCTAAAAAAGGTTGTCGGTGATGCCTATAGAAGCAAGGAACACAATCTCCATACCGTTTTGAGATGTGCTCTCGATTCATCAAGCCTTCATAGATCTTCTTGTGGTCGACACTAAGGTGAGAAATGCATGTTGGTTTGGGTACCAACATGGTGTTTCCTGTCATCAAGGAAGATGACCACTTGGATGGCATCAACTTGGTACAAGAAAGGGGTGGAGAAGAAAGAGCTCAGTGAAGACTCTAAATGCCCAGGAGCACTTGCACACTTCAGCTAGTAGATGATTTGGTGTGGGTGTAAATTGAGCACCACCCATACCCTTCCTTTTATAGTTGTCATTTTCTTGATTCAGGTAGTGCGTTGGTAGTACCAATGTGGATGTTGGAAGTACTAACTTCTTCCCCCACAATATGTGTGAATTGGTACTGACCATTGATACTGAGGTCTCTCGTTCATTGATGTTGATGTGCGTGGATCATCCCGCATCAGTAATACTGACTTATGAAAGTGAGTGTTAGATCGATACTACCTATTGTTGGATGGAGACAATTTTGGACAGTAGATGGTGCACCCAAAAATTCTGATTTTCTAGATGTCAGTACTACTGAATGGGTGTCGATAGTGCTGAGTTGATTCAATGCTCGTCCATGCAGAATGCTATCGGTATTATTGACATGTGTGTCAGTACCATAGTGTCTTACAAAATATCGATACTCTTAACATGTGTCTTGGTATCTCGAACCTAGAGCATGGATCACGTGTCACTACTGCCAAGTTGTTTTCAGTAGTACTGAGCCCTATTTAGTTAACTTGGCTCAAATATGTACAAAGTCGGTACTTCTAACTGTGTTATCGGTACTTTCGAGAAAGATTATGGCTGTCCCTATTGCAAACTTCCGGTACTATTAAGTTAGTGTCAATAGTAATGGGTTTTTGTGACACTCGACCCTGTCATCCATGTGACAGTGTCAGTACTACCGACTCTACTATTGGTGGTACTAACTTTTTCCCTGTATGCACACCATACAAAAAATGATTAAGGCACCTGTTTTACATTGAAACTAATAAAATGCAAACTAAATCTATGAAAATTGTAACGACCCTGACTTGGGTTATGAGGTAACCCTATTTGTTTTGTCTAATTAAGTTGATTAGAACTTTAATATAATCCTCTAAGGTGCTTTGTTATCATGTGACACACTCATGTTTCAAGTTTGGTCCCGATTGAATGTTGTTTGAGCAATTTTCCTTTGTTTTGGACCAAAGTACAATTTACCCAAATTGAGGGGCTATAATGCAAATTGTCACATATTGAACATGCCTGATGTGTTTTAGAATCATTATTGAGAGAATGATGCAAGGAGGTGGCTTGTGTAAAGCCTAAATTCCAAGTTTGAACTTGTTTGAACAATGCTGGTACCTTGTGCACCAATTTTGGTACAAAATGTAATTTACCCAAAATGTGGGGTTGATATGCAAATTACCACCTCTAGAGTGTTCCTATTTACTCTATTTATAATTTATAGGAGATAGAATGAATGTTACACCATGTTTGATTCCATTATGAATGATGGTAATCTTGGTGATGAAATGACCAAGAAAAAGGGTTGAATTTGGAAGCTTAACTTGAGTTGTATCAAGTTGAAAAGCTTATATATGAGTGCCTATCGACCATGGAGCCCAAGGAGGTGTCCCATATCGTTTTTTGAACTCTTTTAAAAGGCCATATATGGCAAATCATCTCAAGTAGGTGAGGTGTGATGGCCAACAAGTTTCCTTAGAAAAAGTGTATCGGTTTGACTTAAAATAGTGATTAAACCTAGATGACTTATCCAAATGGATAAGTAATGGACGAATTTGCATCCCTATATGATTCTCAACCATTTTGCAAGACAAGATAAATGTTGATGCATGCATTTACACGTGTCAACCATGAAAACTACTAGAGGGGGGGTGAATAGAGTTTTATAAGGTTTTTAAAAATAATTTAACTCAAACAACCACAATGAAAATATTGGACAAGGAGACACAGGGTTTAGAGTGGTTCCAACCTTAGAAATTACTAAGGAAGTCAGTCCACTACCCGGTTGCTTACCCAACCGGGATTTGAAAAGAAATTTATTTTATTACCTCGCAAGGACTTTACATAAAATACAATTTCTTTTCACAAACCCTTCAAGCAACCTTCACCTAGAAGTAATCGCCCAACCTTGAAGCAGCCTTCCCTTGAAGTAGGTGCACCAACTCCCATTGCACCAGCCTTCTGAAGTAGCTTCCCATGCGATAGCCTTCTTGAAGTAGCTTGAAGTCCCCTTCTCCACCTGAGAAGTCAACCCTCTCCAATCCGCAGCCTCCAACCCTAGGAGTAGCAAGGAGAGTACAAAGGATAAAAAGGAACAAGAAAGAAAAAGGAAATTACAACTTATCCTTTAAGCCCAAGGCTTGATATGCCTAGATCAAGCGTATAGATCTCCTAGCCAAGTGAGTGAACTTGTGATTGCTGTGGGTAGGAGAATCTAGCCTATAGGACACGAAATTGAGCTAAGGAGAAAGTAGGCCAATTATCACAGTGCTCAAATTGCTTGCAATAGATTGCTCAAGTATGCTCAAGTGTATTCTCAAGTGTAACAAGTGAATTCTAGTGTCCTATGGCTTGTCCTATTTATAGGAATGGCCTAAGTATGCTTAAGGACGTTCTAGACAACTTCTAGGGGTTTCTAAGTGCTTAACTAGCCGTTAGGTACAAAGTTGTTGCTTTAACAACGGCTAATTAATTTATTCTGCAGTTGCTGTCAGAGACCATCTCGGTCGACAAATGGTCGACCGAGACACCTACTCGGTCGAACTTTTGTCGACCGACAGGCTCTCTGGAACAAGTGATTTGCAACGTCTTTCTTCAACTGCCAACTAACTTGTCTGTTGTGTCTAACGGCTACTTTGGATCTTTCTCGGTCGAGAAGATTGTCGACCGAGAGTGTCTCGGTCGAGGAGTTTGTCGACCGAGAATGATCCTGTTTCAAGATTTCAATTTAGGCACTAATTATATGTGTGAGTGTGCATAAATGATCCTATTTAAATGGGATGACATGTCTAACTATGGTGTTTGGCTAGGGAAAATCTAACGCTTGATTTACATGCAATTCTAAGTACTTGTACATTATACATTTGTACAAGTTTTTACAACAATGATTACATTGCATGAAAATATAAACATTTTAGCTTGTGGATTTTCCTTAGTTGCTTTGCCATCCTGCACACTCAAGTAGCTCGTTAGATTAATAAGAATGAAATGTTTGTCATAATCAAAACAAAGGGATTTATAGATGTCCATTTAGCCAACAATCTCCCCCTTTTTGAGATGACAAACATTTCCAAAATATAAATAAAGGAAATATAAAACATATGAGTTTCATACCTTTAGATTACCTTGTGTAGCTTTTTCTCTTGTGTATAAAATGTGTGCTTATTATTCCCCATGAATTATGGAACATGAAATCCAGATTATTTGGGAATATAGCAACTTTCAATGTAAAGCCAAGAGTTTATTTATGAAACTCATTAATTGAGGTTTACATAATTTCTAAATTTTAGTTTTATATTTATCTCTCCCCCTTTGTCATTTCAAAAAGATAACCGTTAGGAATAAAAACTCCCCCTTAATTAGATATCCTATTAGGAACATGGATTTAATATCATATTTTTCTAATTTAGCCACAATTTGTTTCTCAATCATTTGCAAAGGATGTTAAGCCTTGAAATGATATGAGATTCCTTTAAGCTTATGATGAATGCATATTGATTTCTCATCTTTCAATGGATGGTAAGCCCTAAATAAAATGAGAATCGTTTAATCTTAGACTACATAAAATGTCTCCATCCAAATGCAAGGGATGTTAAGCCCTGTTTTGGGTAGAGAGTTCCTTCAAGTACAAGATACCATTTTCAATAAATTCATAAATTTCTTTATAATCAAGGAAAATTTCCAGCTACACATGGTGGTTACAATGTTTTTGTAAGCTTCTTCAATCAAATGGTCAAAGTTGTTTTTATGAGCTCCCCCTTAGATATCCCAAATAAAGACTTAAATGCTTTGCAATATGTTTGAAGAGTGTCCATATGCATAAAAGAATACTCTATTTCACAAATGATGTTCAACATGCATCATTGGTTTAAAATTATTGATGAGCAATCATTTGCTGCAGAATTATTTCAGACTTGACAACAGAGACCTGCTCGGTCGACGATTTCTCGACCGACAGTGTTCTCGGTCGAACAGGTCTCGACCGAGACTGTTTCTGTGTCATAGATTGTTGTTAATTCTAACCACAAGTTTTTTATTTGTTACTCCCCTTAATTTTTATGCTTTACAATAATAATCTTTATAATCCATTTATTTACAAGATGTCTCATATGCAAAAAGATATCCATCCAAATCAAAAGGATAACCAATTTCATTAAGAAATATGGAAAGATAGACACATCATACAGAAGTAATCCATTACAATCATTCAAAGCAAGTCATTACAACTAATATTACTCCAACACTCACTGGAAAGATTTAAGAATTACATCAATGTCAGGATCTTTCCCAATAAATGGCTCAGCTCCATAGTATTTGACCAAGGTTTGCCAATCTAGAGCTCTTGTCTTGGTTAAAGCATATGCTTCCAAGAATGTAGGAACTCGGTCAAATCGGAAATGAGCAACAATATCTTGCAATTGCATAGATGAATATTGAGTATGCGTTAGATCCATGGATGGTGGAGGTGGAGTTTGATAGTAGTTGTACGAAGGATTGTATGGATTGAGCATGCCTGGATTTAAAGAATATGGATATTCATCAATTTGGTTTGGGGAAAGGGTTTGCATTCTTTGGTTTAAATATGTCATGGCATGATGATTGTAGTCTAATTGTCTACTAAGGTGATATTGGGAGCCAGCAATATAAGTAAGAGTATTTTGAATGGGATCATGTGGTAGGGTAGTAGGGGGATGTGGTGGTATGTCCTGATGAGATGTTTCTCCTTCTACTCTAGCCCTTTTGTGACCAAAATCTATTCCCATTTTCTCTACGGTATTCTTACTTATCTTTTGAGGTCTACGCTCCCATGTATATCCCATATCCTCAATGTTTGTTTTAAGAAAATGTTGAGTAATTTGGCAAACGAAATCCGCATATGGTGGGTTGCCAGAAAACTCAACCATGTTTTTAAGGATTATACGGATGAAGTTTGTGGGAATGCGGCTTATGATGGCATAAATGAGGCACATTCGGAATATTGGAACTTCAGACTTGTTAGCTCTAGGGTGAATATTTGTAGAAACAATGAGATTTACAATCCTACAGGCAGGTTTGAGATTTATAGCATAGTAGGTTCCCCTATCTTCATGACAAGTAGTGTTGGATTGAAAAATAGCTCTTTTTATGTTACTAAGGCTAATGGTATGATCATCTTGGGAAAATTGATTTAGTGGATTTTCGGTGGCAAGGTCAAGGAAGTCTTTATATTCATCTAGGTCAATATTTAGCATTTCTAGAATATCCTCTTCAGTAAATCTAAAGCTATGCCCATTGACCATGGTATAGAAGAAGGTAGTTTCATTTTCGGAATGAGATATGAGGTTGGCATAAAATTCATTCACTACCTTCGTAGAATAGGAAGGGAAAGAGGGGTAGATGAATTCCTTCAACTTTTGCACTGCAAAGAGATCCTCCAGATCGACTATGTTGAGGAAGTCCAAAGCTTCAACTGGTCATCGAGGAAGAGGAGCTTTGGAGGAAAGCCGTAGATAACGATCACCAGCATCTCCGTCGAGGAAGGCGATGTCGTTGATGATCGTCAGTGGTGGAGTAGCTTCCCGAGCTTCCCTTCCTTTCCTGCCGGCGACCTTCTTCTTCCCACGGGCAGCTGAGGATGAGGCCATTTGTGTTACTTGAATGTGGAGAAGAAGCAAGGAAGGTTTGGGGATGAGGATGCTGAAGAGTGGCACAAAAATGCACTAGAGAGGGACTATGGAAGCAAGAGTATGCAAGTGTGAGTAAGTGACCCGTTTTTGCTCCCTTTTATAACATTCCAGCGACTAGGTCAGTCGACGATTCGTCGACCGAGCGTCCGCAACGGTCGTGTTGCAGACGCGCCACTTGGCTCCCCAACGGTCAAATAACGGTCACAAACGATCATAACGGTCGGTTTACAACGGTCGTATCCAACGGCTACTTCTCGGTCGAACACTTGTCGACCGACATTGTCTCGGTCGAACATTTGTCGAACGAAAGTGTGTCTGATACTAAATATGTATAGATTCTGTCGGTCGAGAGAGAGGGACTGACCGAGAGGTTTTCGGTCGAAGAGTTCGTCGACCGAGAGACTTACTGAGTACGAATTTGAAGCTGATTTTTAAGACTATTTTTGTAGAGCACACATATATAGATTTTCCAAGGGAGTAATATTGTGTTTATTTTTGACAATATTGGGATAAGTTGTGATAAATTAATTTCTTTTAATCATAAAAGGATATCCAAAATAGTTATTATGTTAAACTTATTTTAGGTCGAATTTGACTACGACCATAGCGCCCCTTGGTCAAGTTTGATTGTGACCAAGAGGCAAATTTTGCAGATTTTTCAAATTTAGTATATTGAGTATAATATCTGCAATAAATATCAAATTGAAGCATAATACTATCAATGACTCATTTTGCTTGCCTATTTTCATTTATCTAAGCATAATTTCAGTGTAAGCTTAAATCTTCCAGAGAATAAACTATTATTAATTTTGTAAGAATGATTTTCAAAAAGTATATCCAGTCATCAATCATAAGAAGATAGCAGTTTTACTAGAAAAATAAATGCAGCAATTTTCATAGTAAACTGAAAACAGTGATATGCTCGGTCGACAATTGTTCGACCGATGAGGTCTCGGTCGACAGTTTCTCGACCGTCAAGATTCCTGGAACTGTTTATTTGTTTTGAAGTTATTATGTGGGTTAACTATTTAGATGCTTACATTTATTTGTAATCTTATTATGTTAAGTTGAGATAGACATAGAATTATGCAACTAATGTCTTTTGGTCATATCTCAACTTAATCTTATTTGTTTAGTTTGGAGGTTTAGGAACCCAAACTAACTCGACATCTCTTCTCTTGTAAGGACATGAAAATGAATAGTGACCAAGGCGCAAACAGTAATGACAACATATTGAGTCAACTTCATGTCTTTTTCTATGGTTGTGTCCTATGTTGTCATTGGGTGACGATGTCCTTTTAGGTACATATATAGATTGGGTTTGTGACTTTCTCTGACTAGGTTGTTGATGAGATTTTCCTTTAGGCTTGTAACCTAGTCCCCTTCTCCCAATTTGTTGATAGGGATTATCTAGAATTTGATCAAGAATGCCATGGTTATTCAAACTACGAACTTGTTGTTGTAGCTTGGCAATCTCATCCATTATTTTCTTAATGTCTATTTTTGCTTGGTCTAAATTGGATGACAATAAATTTCTTTCTTTGACAATAGTGTCATAATCTATATGGGTGCACAATAATGGTTGTTTTTGAAGATCGTTTACCTGAGTCTGTAAGTTTGAATTTTCAACAGAAAGGAGCTTGCAATCGGCTTCCATAGATTTTAACTTAAGATCAGAAAATTTATTTCCCTCTTTGAGATCCTCATTTTCAGATGCAAGAGCAAGAAGTTTAACATTTAGATCATCATTTTCCTTATTTGATTTCTTTAATTTCTTTTTGCACTCAACATATTTATTATGTGTCTCTTCAATAATAGCAACTAATTCTTCCTTAGATAAATAAAAAAGACTTACCTCTTCTTCTTCTTCTTCACTAGTTGTAGCAATAAGACATTCTTTGTGCTCTTCCTTTGATCTCCATGGGCATCCGGTTGTTTTGTGGCTTGTTCCTAAACACCAATTGCAGCATGTTGTGGTTTTGTCCAAACAGCACCTTTCACCATTTCCCTCCATTCTTCAAGACTTGGTTAGGGCTCCTTGAAGCTTGCTCTGATACCAATTGAAAACTACTGGAGGGGGGGTGAATAGAGTTTTATAAGGTTTTTAAAAATAATTTAACTCAAACAACCACAATGAAAATATTGGACAAGGAGACACAGGGTTTAGAGTGGTTCCAACCTTAGCAATTACTAAGGAAGTCAGTCCACTACCCGGTTGCTTACCCAACCGGGATTTGAAAAGAAATTTATTTTATTACCTCGCAAGGACTTTACATAAAATACAATTTCTTTTCACAAACCCTTCAAGCAGCCTTCACCTAGAAGTAATCGCCCAACCTTGAAGCAGCCTTCCCTTCAAGTAGGTGCACCAACTCCCGTTGCACCAGCCTTCTGAAGTAGCTTCCCGTGCGATAGCCTTCTTGAAGTAGCTTGAAGTCCCCTTCTCCACCTGAGAAGTCAACCCTCTCCAATCCGCAGCCTCCAACCCTAGGAGTAGCAAGGAGAGTACAAAGGATAAAAAGGAACAAGAAAGAAAAAGGAAATTACAACTTATCCTTTAAGCCCAAGGCTTGATATGCCTAGATCAAGCGTATAGATCTCCTAGCCAAGTGAGTGAACTTGTGATTGCTGTGGGTAGGAGAATCTAGCCTATAGGACACGAAATTGAGCTAAGGAGAAAGTAGGCCAATGATCACAGTGCTCAAATTGCTTGCAATAGATTGCTCAAGTATGCTCAAGTGTATTCTCAAGTGTAACAAGTGAATTCTAGTGTCCTATGGCTTGTCCTATTTATAGGAATGGCCTAAGTATGCTTAAGGACGTTCTAGACAACTTCTAGGGGTTTCTAAGTGCTTAACTAGCCGTTAGGTACAAAGTTGTTGCTTTAACAACGACTAATTAATTTATTCTACAGTTGCTGTCAGAGACCATCTCGGTCGACAAATGGTCGACCGAGACACCTACTCGGTCGAACTTTTGTCGACCGACAGGCTCTCTGGAACAAGTGATTTGCAACGTCTTTCTTCAACTGCCAACTAACTTGTCTGTTGTGTCTAACGGCTACTTTGGATCTTTCTCGGTCGAGAAGATTGTCAACCGAGAGTGTCTCGGTCGAGGAGTTTGTCGACCGAGAATGATCCTGTTTCAAGATTTCAATTTAGGCACTGATTATATGTGTGAGTGTGCATAAATGATCCTATTTAAATGGGATGACATGTCTAACTATGGTGTTTGGCTAGGGAAAATCTAACGCTTGATTTACATGCAATTCTAAGTACTTGTACATTATATATTTGTACAAGTTTTTACAACAATGATTACATTGCATGAAAATATAAACATTTTAGCTTGTGGATTTTCCTTAGTTGCTTTGCCATCCTGCACACTCAAGTAGCTCGTTAGATTAATAAGAATGAAATGTTTGTCATAATCAAAACAAAGGGATTTATAGATGTCCATTTAGCCAACAATCTCCCCCTTTTTGAGATGACAAACATTTCCAAAATATAAATAAAGGAAATATAAAACATATGAGTTTCATACCTTTAGATTACCTTGTGTAGCTTTTTCTCTTGTGTATAAAATGTGTGCTTATTATTCCCCATGAATTATGGAACATGAAATCCAGATTATTTGGGAATATAGCAACTTTCAATGTAAAGCCAAGAGTTTATTTATGAAACTCATTAATTGAGGTTTACATAATTTCTAAATTTTAGTTTTATATTTATCTCTCCCCCTTTGTCATTTCAAAAAGATAACCGTTAGGAATAAAAACTCCCCCTTAATTAGATATCCTATTAGGAACATGGATTTAATATCATATTTTTCTAATTTAGCCACAATTTGTTTCTCAATCATTTGCAAAGGATGTTAAGCCTTGAAATGATATGAGATTCCTTTAAGCTTATGATGAATGTATATTGATTTCTCATCTATCAATGGATGATAAGCCCTAAATAAAATGAGAATCGTTTAATCTTAGACTACATAAAATGTCTCCATCCAAATGCAAGGGATGTTAAGCCCTGTTTTGGGTAGAGAGTTCCTTCAAGTACAAGATACCATTTTCAATAAATTCATAAATTTCTTTATAATCAAGGAAAATTTCCAGCTACACATGGTGGTTACAATGTTTTTGTAAGCTTCTTCAATCAAATGGTCAAAGTTGTTTTTATGAGCTCCCCCTTAGATATCCCAAATAAAGACTTAAATGCTTTGCAATATGTTTGAAGAGTGTCCATATGCATAAAAGAATACTCTGTTTCACAAATGATGTTCAACATGCATCCTTGGTTTAAAATTATTGATGAGCAATCATTTGCTGCAGAATTATTTCAGACTTGACAACAGAGACCTGCTCGGTCGACGATTTCTCGACCGACAGTGTTCTCGGTCGAACAGGTCTCGACCGAGACTGTTTCTGTGTCATAGATTGTTGTTAATTCTAACCACAAGTTTTTTATTTGTTACTCCCCTTAATTTGTATGCTTTATAATAATAATCTTTATAATCCATTTATTTACAAGATGTCTCATATGCAAAAAGATATCCATCCAAATCAAAAGGATAACCAATTTCATTAAGAAATATGGAAAGATAGACACATCATACAGAAGTAATCCATTACAATCATTCAAAGCAAGTCATTACAACTAATATTACTCCAACACTCACTGGAAAGATTTAAGAATTACATCAATGTCAGGATCTTTCCCAATAAATGGCTCAGCTCCATAGTATTTGACCAAGGTTTGCCAATCTAGAGCTCTTGTCTTGGTTAAAGCATATGCTTCCAAGAATGTAGGAACTCGGTCAAATCGGAAATGAGCAACAATATCTTGCAATTGCATAGATGAATATTGAGTATGCGTTAGATCCATGGATGGTGGAGGTGGAGTTTGATAGTAGTTGTACGAAGGATTGTATGGATTGAGCATGCCTGGATTTAAAGAATATGGATATTCATCAATTTGGTTTGGGGAAAGGGTTTGCATTCTTTGGTTTAAATATGTCATGGCATGATGATTGTAGTCTAATTGTCTACTAAGGTGATATTGGGAGCCAGCAATATAAGTAAGAGTATTTTGAATGGGATCATGTGGTAGGGTAGTAGGGGGATGTGGTGGTATGTCCTGATGAGATGTTTCTCCTTCTACTCTAGCCCTTTTGTGACCAAAATCTATTCCCATTTTCTCTACGGTATTCTTACTTATCTTTTGAGGTCTACGCTCCCATGTATATCCCATATCCTCAATATTTGTTTTAAGAAAATGTTGAGTAATTTGGCAAACGAAATCCGCATATGGTGGGTTGCCAGAAAACTCAACCATGTTTTTAAGGATTATACGGATGAAGTTTGTGGGAATGCGGCTTATGATGGCATAAATGAGGCACATTCGGAATATTGGAACTTCAGACTTGTTAGCTCTAGGGTGAATATTTGTAGAAACAATGAGATTTACAATCCTACAGGCAGGTTTGAGATTTATAGCATAGTAGGTTCCCCTATCTTCATGACAAGTAGTGTTGGATTGAAAAATAGCTCTTTTTATGTTACTAAGGCTAATGGTATGATCATCTTGGGAAAATTGATTTAGTGGATTTCCGGTGGCAAGGTCAAGGAAGTCTTTATATTCATCTAGGTCAATATTTAGCATTTCTAGAATATCCTCTTCAGTAAATCTAAAGCTATGCCCATTGACCATGGTATAGAAGAAGGTAGTTTCATTTTCGGAATGAGATATGAGGTTGGCATAAAATTCATTCACTACCTTCGTAGAATAGGAAGGGAAAGAGGGGTAGATGAATTCCTTCAACTTTTGCACTGCAAAGAGATCCTCCAGATCGACTATGTTGAGGAAGTCCAAAGCTTCAACTGGTCATCGAGGAAGAGGAGCTTTGGAGGAAGCCGTAGATAACGATCACCAGCATCTCCGTCGAGGAAGGCGATGTCGTTGATGATCGTCAGTGGTGGAGTAGCTTCCCGAGCTTCCCTTCCTTTCCTGCCGGCGACCTTCTTCTTCCCACAGGCAGCTGAGGATGAGGCCATTTGTGTTACTTGAATGTGGAGAAGAAGCAAGGAAGGTTTGGGGATGAGGATGCTGAAGAGTGGCACAAAAATGCACTAGAGAGGGACTATGGAAGCAAGAGTATGCAAGTGTGAGTAAGTGACCCGTTTTTGCTCCCTTTTATAACATTCCAGCGACCAGGTCAGTCGACGATTCGTCGACCGAGCGTCCGCAACGGTCGTGTTGCAGACGCGCCACTTGGCTCCCCAACGGTCAAATAACAGTCACAAACGATCATAACGGTCGTATCCAACGGCTACTTCTCGGTCGAACACTTGTCGACCGACATTGTCTCGGTCGAACATTTGTCGACCGAAAGTGTGTCTGATACTAAATATGTATAGATTCTGTCGGTCGAGAGAGAGGGACTGACCGAGAGGTTTTCGGTCGAAGAGTTCGTCGACCGAGAGACTTACTGAGTACGAATTTGAAGCTGATTTTTAAGACTATTTTTGTAGAGCACACATATATAGATTTTCCAAGGGAGTAATATTGTGTTTATTTTTGACAATATTGGGATAAGTTGTGATAAATTAATTTCTTTTAATCATAAAAGGATATCCAAAATAGTTATTATGTCAAACTTATTTTAGGTCGAATTTGACTACGACCATAGCGCCCGTTGGTCAAGTTTGATTGTGACCAAGAGGCAAATTTTGCAGATTTTTCAAATTTAGTATATTGAGTATAATATCTGCAATAAATATCAAATTGAAGCATAATACTATCAATGACTCATTTTGCTTGCCTATTTTCATTTATCTAAGCATAATTTCAGTGTAAGCTTAAATCTTCCAGAGAATAAACTATTATTAATTTTGTAAGAATGATTTCCAAAAAGTATATCCAGTCATCAATCATAAGAAGATAGCAGTTTTACTAGAAAAATAAATGCAGCAATTTTCATAGTAAACTGAAAACAGTGATATGCTCGGTCGACAATTGTTCGACCGATGAGGTCTCGGTCGACAGTTTCTCGACCGTCAAGATTCCTGGAACTGTTTATTTGTTTCAAAGTTATTATGTGGGTTAACTATTTAGATGCTTACATTTATTTGTAATCTTATTATGTTAAGTTGAGATAGACATAGAATTATGCAACTAATGTCTTTTGGTCATATCTCAACTTAATCTTATTTGTTTAGTTTGGAGGTTTAGGAACCCAAACTAACTCGACATCTCTTCTCTTGTAAGGACATGAAAATGAATAGTGACCAAGGCGCAAACAGTAATGACAACATATTGAGTCAACTTCATGTCTTTTTCTATGGTTGTGTCCTATGTTGTCATTGGGTGACGATGTCCTTTTAGGTACATATATAGATTGGGTTTGTGACTTTCTCTGACTAGGTTGTTGATGAGATTTTCCTTTAGGCTTGTAACCTAGTCCCCTTCTCCCAATTTGTTGATAGGGATTATCTAGAATTTGATCAAGAATGCCATGGTTATTCAAACTACGAACTTGTTGTTGTAGCTTGGCAATCTCATCCATTATTTTCTTAATGTCTATTTTTTCTTGGTCTAAATTGGATGACAATAAATTTCTTTCTTTGACAATAGTGTCATAATCTATATGGGTGCACAATAATGGTTGTTTTTGAAGATCGTTTACCTGAGTCTGTAAGTTTGAATTTTCAACAGAAAGGAGCTTGCAATCGGCTTCCATAGATTTTAACTTAAGATCAGAAAATTTATTTCCCTCTTTGAGATCCTCATTTTCAGATGCAAGAGCAAGAAGTTTAACATTTAGATCATCATTTTCCTTATTTGATTTCTTTAATTTCTTTTTGCACTCAACATATTTATTATGTGTCTCTTCAATAATAGCAACTAATTCTTCCTTAGATAAATAAAAAAGACTTACCTCTTCTTCTTCTTCTTCACTAGTTGTAGCAATAAGACATTCTTTGTGCTCTTCCTTTGATCTCCATGGGCATCCGGTTGTTTTGTGGCTTGTTCCTAAACACCAATTGCAGCATGTTGTGGTTTTGTCCAAACAGCACCTTTCACCATTTCCCTCCATTCTTCAAGACTTGGTTAGGGCTCCTTGAAGCCTGCTCTGATACCAATTGAAAACTACTAGAGGGGGGGGGTGAATAGAGTTTTATAAGGTTTTTAAAAATAATTTAACTCAAACAACCACAATGAAAATATTGGACAAGGAGACACAGGGTTTAGAGTGGTTCCAACCTTAGCAATTACTAAGGAAGTCAGTCCACTACCCGGTTGCTTACCCAACCGAGATTTGAAAAGAAATTTATTTTATTACCTCGCAAGGACTTTACATAAAATACAATTTCTTTTCACAAACCCTTCAAGCAGCCTTCACCTAGAAGTAATCGCCCAACCTTGAAGCAGCCTTCCCTTGAAGTAGGTGCACCAACTCCCGTTGCACCAGCCTTCTGAAGTAGCTTCCCGTGCGATAGCCTTCTTGAAGTAGCTTGAAGTCCCCTTCTCCACCTGAGAAGTCAACCCTCTCCAATCCGCAGCCTCCAACCCTAGGAGTAGCAAGGAGAGTACAAAGGATAAAAAGGAACAAGAAAGAAAAAGGAAATTACAACTTATCCTTTAAGCCCAAGGCTTGATATGCCTAGATCAAGCGTATAGATCTCCTAGCCAAGTGAGTGAACTTGTGATTGCTGTGGGTAGGAGAATCTAGCCTATAGGACACGAAATTGAGCTAAGGAGAAAGTAGGCCAATGATCACAGTGCTCAAATTGCTTGCAATAGATTGCTCAAGTATGCTCAAGTGTATTCTCAAGTGTAACAAGTGAATTCTAGTGTCCTATGGCTTGTCCTATTTATAGGAATGGCCTAAGTATGCTTAAGGACGTTCTAGACAACTTCTAGGGGTTTCTAAGTGCTTAACTAGCCGTTAGGTACAAAGTTGTTGCTTTAACAACGGCTAATTAATTTATTCTGCAGTTGCTGTCAGAGACCATCTCGGTCGACAAATGGTCGACCGAGACACCTACTCGGTCGAACTTTTGTCGACCGACAGGCTCTCTGGAACAAGTGATTTGCAACGTCTTTCTTCAACTGCCAACTAACTTGTCTGTTGTGTCTAACGGCTACTTTGGATCTTTCTCGGTCGAGAAGATTGTCGACCGAGAGTGTCTCGGTCGAGGAGTTTGTCGACCGAGAATGATCCTGTTTCAAGATTTCAATTTAGGCACTAATTATATGTGTGAGTGTGCATAAATGATCCTATTTAAATGGGATGACATGTCTAACTATGGTGTTTGGCTAGGGAAAATCTAACGCTTGATTTACATGCAATTCTAAGTACTTGTACATTATATATTTGTACAAGTTTTTACAACAATGATTACATTGCATGAAAATATAAACATTTTAGCTTGTGGATTTTCCTTAGTTGCTTTGCCATCCTGCACACTCAAGTAGCTCGTTAGATTAATAAGAATGAAATGTTTGTCATAATCAAAACAAAGGGATTTATAGATGTCCATTTAGCCAACAAACCATGCATGACACGTGGCACCTACTAGCTCAAAATGTTGACACCTCATTTTTGCCTTCTTTCATGAACAACAAGTATATATACCCCTAGTTTCACCCCTTGGTGCAATTTTGTGACCCTTACCACCCTCCTACCCTAAGGTATCATGCATAGCGCTCCCATATCGTGAAGGGATGCTGTGGTATCATGCATGGGCCTTGGGGTATCGCCCATGGCAAGACCATATCACCCAAGTAGGTGATATGGGCTATATAGGGTGATATCGGCCATAGAGTGAAGTGTTTCGACTCCAAGTGAGTGCCATATCGTGCAAGTGAGTATCATATCATGCAGGAGGGGTGGAATGTCATGAAAGAGAACAAGGGTATCATGCATAGGCCTTGGGTATCGGCCATAGAAAGTATATCGGCCATACCATGTTGATATCCGCCAATTGAAGTGATTTTGGCCACAAGTGAGGGGGTATCAGCCACAAGAAAAGTTGTGTCGGCCAAGAGGAAGTCCATATCACCCAAGAGTTGTAGGGTGTCGGCCAAGGAGCTAAGGAACTCAAAAATTAACCCTAAGGTAAGCTATAGTTGTCTTCAAGCTTGAATTGAAGCATGGAATTAGGGTTATGATCTACCTTTCTTTTCTCCTTCACCAATTGCTTATCCATGGTGATTCCTTGTATATGAAGGACTTGTGAACGAGCCTGGGACCTTTGATAAAGTCATCTTCAACCTTAAGAATATGGAGCTTTGGAGCTTGGATCTTTGAAGTGGTTCTTAAGGTGGGTTTTATAACTTGAACTCAATCATGTTATTATTCTTCACCTAAATTGTTATAATTAGTGAAATACTTTTAATTCCAAAATTTCATGAAATAGTTGATGAAATTATGAGTTCTAATAGTTTCTTAGACCTGTTACCATGAATTATATAAGTAGAACAAAGGTTTAAATCTTGAAGAAGATGGTGTCACTTTGTAAAAGTGATATCGGGTTCAAGTATAAATACAAGTAGTTATAACCCAATATTTGTATGACTTGCCCGATATGTCTTGCACAAAATGTTGCACACGATTTTGGAAGAGATGCTTGCATGATAGGAAGTCAAGTATAGACTCCATACACGATACAAGGTTGAATGAATACTTAAAAGTTGACAGGAAACCCTAATTTGGGTAACTCAATATGAGTAAAGAATAGCAAATGCTATTGCACAATACGGAAGTCCGATACACAACCCTAGTTGATGTCTAGCCTGACATGGTGATGGATTAATACCTCATGTACAACATGGGTAACACATATACACACCTCTATCCCAGTACGAATGATGTTCATACACTTCTAGCCCGATATGGTGGGTGCTTATATACCTCCAATCTGATATGGTGAACATATGCACACCTCCAAACCGAGACACCTTGTAAAAGTGAGAGTAAGACACTCTTAGGAGTAATGAGTGTAACACCAAGTAATGGTGTGGATAATACCTTGATAGGTGAAACACCTAAAGTGGTTGATAATGGTTAATCCTATATCAATAATGTCTCAACCTGAGATGAGTCCATATCAATTTATGATGGTTGGACAATTCAAATGTATGACTTATGATCAATACACTATAGAATAAATGTGATGGGATAGTGCATAAAGTATTAGGATGGGAAATACCCTAATACAAGATAAGTTGATGAACTTAAGAAAGTTAAAAGTGATGAAGGAAGTGATACATCAAGACATGATAGATATCACATCCAACACTTCAAGGTTGATGTACCTTGATGCACCTTAAATCCAATATACTTGGATGAGTAACACATGAAGTGTGTTACATCAATTGTTACATTGAGATGTAATAAGTTTAGTGCACTTTGATAAGTGCGGGCTAACATAATTTGAGAAAGGGTTAAGCCAAGTTAATCAAGTCTGATGTAATCATACCACTGGTAAGGATGAGAGAGGAACTCATACCTTGTGTTGATGAATCATTTAATGATAAATGATGAGAATGAATAAGTATGATTGAATACTTATGATATCAATGTTTGCTCCTAGATGTGTGGAGCAATGAATTAGGGTTTGATCATTGATAATATGATCTTGAAAACCTAAATGGTTAATAATGGAAAACCCTAACCCTAATGAAGGGTAATGATATGTAAGAAGAAACCCTAATCGATAAGAAAGGGAAAACCCTAAACCTAATGATGGGAAGGTTGTATTTCTCTTATTGCATAAGCCTTGTAAGGCATGTTAAACACTTGTATAACAAGTATAATGTGTATTGGCCTTGTAAGCCATGTGAATAAGTTGTTGCCTAGTGAGAGATGACAAGATGTGTAATGGCCTTGTGAGCCATGTGAATAAGTTGTTGCCTAGTGAGAGGTGACAAGATGTGTAATGGCCTTGTGAGCCATGTGAATAAGTTGTTGCCTAGTGAGAGGTGACAAGATGTTTAATGGGCCTTGTGAGTCATGTGAGATGCTTGTATAAAAAGTATCATGTATACCTTAGTCTGAGGACCTGGAGGTAATAATTACCTAATAAGTGGTAACAGTGTTCAATGATGATCTAAGGGTTTGAATACCTAGATCCAGTAATCATGATAATGATGATGTGAAGGGATAAAAATTCCCAATAATGTGATAAGGGACTGAGATCCCAAGTATCACATGTTTTAAAGTTAAAAAAAAAGTACGTGATAGATGTATTACACCTTTCTTCATAGCATTTGTTGTGCTTGATAAAAATAACTTGTTTGATGCTAAAAGATTGTTGTAATGCACGTAATATATCACTAGAAACTATAAAACATTGCCCTGACGATAGATCCATCAGTGTCAGAACTTGCTGATGGTGAAACGGGTTGCTCCGCGGCATAACCCATAGTTCATACTTTTGAGTATGTGAGGGTGTAAGTAAGGACGACACTGTGTGAGCTAATCCCCTTATGATCCCAAAATGAATGGGGATTTGGCTATATGCCCTATCCTGGCTTGAGTGTGACTTTGATCGTAGACTCTATGTTGAGCACGGTGAACTGGCCCGTGGCTCAGAGTATGGTGCTTGTGTCACCATGACTCAGACTGGGGATGGTTGTGTGTAGATGTTTCCCCAAAGAGAGTGCAGTTGATGCTGTAGCTCTAAGCGAGGATGCCTATGTACCCTGGCACATCTTGTTAGCAGTGACACAAGATGTCTTGCATGTGAACTGGTATTGACCGAGACGGTCTGAGGTCATGGAAACTGACTCTACCATTGACCTTGTATGGTACCGACTTGTGAGAAGTTTGTGGTCGGTTGGAGATGGCCGGGGTATGCTCCATCTCCTCAGGGCATAAGTGTGATTGTAAAATATGTTCAACCGTGAGGTATATCTGCTTAAGGATCGAATACGAGAAACATTGCTTGATGCACAATACAATTATACATTCTAGTTGATAGATGTTATTTATGTTTCTTTACATTCCTTGCAAAGCAGATAGATGAATTATAATCTACCATGGGTAGATGCAATGTTCTTCATATGAAAGGAGATTACTTCATTCTGTTCATATAGTGAATTATCCTGCTTGTTAATATAAAAAGAACCTCTTCTCAGTTTATAAATGCTTAATTTTTGACAATAATATGGTCGGCGGAGAGTTATATCTCTCGTTGGGACAATCACAATTGTCTCACCCCCGTGGGACCCAAATTTTTAGGTGGATGTGCACGAGGAGGTGAAGACCTTTCTATAGAGGAAGAACAACAGCTGAGGCAGCAGTGACAACTCAGGTTGAGTGTATTGTTTGTCATGTCTTGTAGGTATGAGTCCTATGTGTCGTCTCTGTACTCTCAGGTCCTTGGAGTTGGTTCGTATTGGTTTATGATCAATAAGAGATTTTGGCTTACGTGCCTCGAGGTTTTATGTTGCTCATGTATAGTTTGGTAAAGCAACTATTATATGTTATTCTCAAGATGAGATGTACTGGATATGTACATTATGAATAATGATGTATATAAGGTTTTGGACCTTTCCGTAAGAGTTTTCTTTGGAATGGATCTCTTTGAAAAATGGTTTTAATTTTTAGTGATTTTTGTTAATCTGCTGTTTATGTTTAATTCCGCTTAATTAATGATGATTTGTTTGTCGGTTTGGCGACTGTCGTCACAAAGTTTGGTATCAGAGCTTAAGGTTCACTGAGTCTACAGAGACATAGGACTAAGGTGTTGAGTCTGTGTTAGTGTCCTCCAGTATACCCTATAGTGACTTCTTCTTGTGCAGAAGAAAGGGTGAGGTTTAAAAATGACTGGAGAACACGAGGAACACTTTGCTGAGGGCTTTGTTGTTGCACCAAGAGAGGGTGTAAGGGATCAAGCAAGAGAAGAAGGAATGCCTGAGAATTCCCATCATGACCCAATTAGGATGGAGAATCCTATGTTTATGCTCTTGTTGGGCAGGTTAGGACAACAGTTATGCCTATAGTAGACTGGATACTAGCATTGCAACCTAAGTTACCAGTCCTCAATGTAGAAACTTTGGGCTTTGAAAAGGTTCCTGAATGACATAGTCATGTTGGAACAGTGGAAAATGTGGGAAGGATTAGCATATGGCAAGAAAATAGACTCTACCATAACTCCCTTCACCGTGGATGGTGGAGGTAGCTTAGAAATAAGCTCAATTTTAACCGCATCAACTTCCATACCTCTATGGGACACCTTGTGTTTCAACACTGTTTCCTCACTCACCATCATATGACATTTCTTCCAATTCAAAACCAAGTGAGTATCTTCACATCTTTGTAAAACTTTGTCAAGAGAGTCAAGGCAGTCCTCAAAAGGCTCTCCATACACAAAAAAATCATCCATGAAAACCTCAAGACAATGCTCAACCATATCAGAAAAAATGTCAAGCATACTTCTCTAGAAAGTTGTCGACGCATTACAAAAATCAAAAGGCATCCAATGGTAAGAGAATGTGCCAGATGGAAAAGTGAAAGTAGATTTCTCTTGGTCCTATGGCTCGATTGAAATCTGATTGTACCCATGATACCCATCCATAAAACAAAAATGAGAGCAGTTGACAAGCCGCTCCAAAATCAGATCAATTGAAGGAAGCGGAAAATGATCCTTATGTGGCGCATTCAAACAAAGATAGTCAATACAGACTCTCCACCCATTCACTAATGTATTAGAAATCAATTCACTTGCAGCGTTTGTTGTGATCATTATCCTCACTTTCTTAGGAACCTCTTGAGTAGGACTTACCCAATTTGAGTTAGAGATAGCATAAATTATACCTACTGATAGAAGTTTGACTACCTCTTTCTTCACTACCTCGGAATGATGGGATAACGACACCGTTGAGGTTGCACTATCAAATTGGCTCCTTCGTCTATGCAGATCTTGTGCTAGAAAAATATAGGGAAGATCCCCTTCATATCTGCAACTGACCACCCAAAAGTTGTCTGGTGGTTCTTCCCCAGTCAACTGGTCCTCCTCTTAGAAGCTCATCAAGGTTGATATAATGACTGGAAGCTTCTCATTTGGTACCAAAAAGGTATACTTCAAATGTGACAACAACAAATTCAACTCAAGATATGGAGGACTCTGTAGATATGGAATCAATAGTGGTGGAGGTGGTCCCATGTCCTTATAGTGCCTAGTGTAGTAACATGGCAATGCCTTGAGAAACATGACACACTCCTCCAAAGAACTACATTGAGTGTATTCATCCATCAAATTCCCGATGCAATCCTGTAGAGGAAACTGTGGATATTCTTACAAAAGGGTGAAGAAGTTGGTTCTTCAATTGTCATTGGGCATTCTTCCTCCTATTCATCATCAGGGCATTGAACCGCCTTGGCTAATGAAATCTCCTTGGTATTCTCCAGGATGTCCATTACCAATGTTCCTTTATGTACCTATGTCATCACATGAGCCATGTCTAGGAATGGAATACTTAGGAATAGAGACACCTTTCCTTGGACATGTTGTAGCATGTGACATTGTGCCTTCTCCTAAGTTGTTTATGTAGACTCGTACATCTTGATTTCAAAGCAGTCATCTTTGATACCCAGTGTCAGTCTTCCTCTTACCATCTCTAAGATCATATCTATTGTGGCTAGAAATGGCCTCCATAATAGTAGTTCATTTCCATGATCATCCTGCATTTCCATAACCAAAAAATCTACTGAAAGCACAAATTTGTCCACCTTGACAAGAACATCTTTGCAGATACCATACTACCTAACCACTGAGTTGTCTGCTAGCTGTATGGTCATATTGCTCTTCCTAGACTCCTTCAGTCTCAACTTATTGAAAGTGGTCAATGAGATGAGATTAATACTTGTCGCTGAGTCATATAAACCCTCCCCAAACTTGGTCTTCCTGATGTAACATGATATGTTGAAGCAACCTAGATCTTGCCTTTTTGGTGGCAGTTTTCCCAAAATGAAGATGCTAACTTGCTCTTCCAACACCACTACATCTATATCACCTATCCTCCTCTTTTGATTGATTATGTCCTTTGAAAATTTTCCGTAAGAAGGAATTTGTTCAACTGCATCAATGAGAGGAATGTTGACATGCAATTTTATGAAAGAATCCAGAAACTTCCAAAATTGTTGGTCAACCTTCTTAGCCCTCAAGATATTCGGAAAGGGCACTGACGTCACCAACTTCCTTTGGTGAGGAGGTACATATGCTTCCTTCCTTGTCTCCATTGGTTCATCAATTTCTTCTTCAGTTGCTTTTTCCTATGTTGTAGTGTGTGGATCGACTAGATTAGTAGTCACTAGTGGTCCTATGTCATCATCATTATCTTTTACCCATGGAACTTTCCTATTTTCATTCAACACTTTTTTTCCACTATGAAGCAGCACTACCTTCACTTGATGGTTGCTAGAAGGTATGTCAGTGTTTCCTGAAAATCCTTGCTTAACATATTTCTTCAAGGAAGGCACTTTTATTGCTATTTGAGAGATCTGAATCTTTATACTGCGAATCTATGCTCCTTGGTTTTGTAATTCTCTTTATGTCTGGCCAATGATCACCTCATTCTGACTGACCAACTTGCCTAGCATGTCTTCAGTGTGGTCTATTTTACTGGGGCTCATGTCCTATTGTTGTGAACCAACCTGTTGTGGCTTGGCTTGCTGTGCTTGGGATGGGTCCAGAGGAAAATTATTGGGATCCTTCCTCCCAGAGTGGTCATTGCCCCTATAGTTCTACTGCCGCACATACATGCATTCTTCTTCCTCTCCTCCAAAGGAATTTCCATACTTTTGATATAATTTCTTGGCAATAAGGTCCAACTTCTCATTCAATGTTGTAACGACTTTAGACTCTCCAACACTTTTAGTGCTTGTTGGATGTTATCTTTCTTCTCCCCACGATTGATTTTTAACCACATTTTTTAGAATCTCGTGACACTTGGATGGTTTGTTGTTGAGGAAAAATATCGTTCCTTCACTTTTGAGTGTGGTCCTCTCTCCTTCATGCAACCCATAATAGAAGATCTTTGATTGGTCAAAAAGATCGATCCCATGATGAGGAACCTTCCTCATCATGTTTTAAACCTCTCCCATGCTTCAGAATATGATTCTTCTACCTTCTGCTTGAAGTTGTAAATCTTTCTGACCAACTCATTTGTCTTCTAAGGTGAAAAATAATACTCAAAGAAAACATCTATCATCCCCTCCCATGTTTCTATTGACTCAGGCGGAAGTTAAGGAACCATGATTTTACATTGTCTTCCAATGAAGAAGGGAACAATTTTAGGTAGATTACTGTTGCAAGAACCCTATCAATCTTCACCATATCACAACTCTCGATGAAATTGTTGACGTACGTCATTGGATCCCCTATGTTGTGGATGTGGAACACGTGTGACTTAACCAATGCCACTAAGCCATGGTGTATCTTACAAATACCCACATTGATAGTCCACCTTTTTTATCGGTCCCAACTGAGCTGTTGTAGATGATGCCTTTATCTTCTCCCAAATCCTACTTTTTTGCTTCTGCATTAACCATCTTTACTAGTTTAGGTTGAGTTGCCTGCGGTGGTGGAGTTGGAACAAAGTCCTCCACATAATCGATGTACTCCTATTCTCTATGCCGTAAGTCCTATACGCTAAATTTGGAGCTACCGTGAGTTGACTCTCTGTAATCGGTGCTTCTCATCTGCACCATGCAGTAGCACCTAAAATTAACAAATTTAGTGTCAGAAATAGATACTAATGTTGAATAAATATTTGAAATTCAATTTATAAATAGTAAAAGAAAATATAAAGTATGGCCTAGAGTGGCCGATCACAACACTCATAATGTTGGACACACCATTTTACCTGACAACGGGGCCAAAAACTTTATGCGCATAAACATACGTCAAAAACGCAAGTGCACATATCAATGTAATATAGGCCTAAAGAGGCCCAAATATCAAACATTGGGAAAACATGTATCTAGAAGCTACAACTAACAATGACCTAATCAACTAGGCCCGAGAAAAGGAGTGATTTGGTTGATTTAATGATTAAATTGCATGAAATAAAACTAATATTACTGGTTGTGAACGCAGTTGGAATAAATTCCTAGGACTGTGGTTTCACCACTGTTCACATTGCAATTAACATCATTTTATTGAGATTAATATCTCCTACCCCTAGAAAAAGAGATATGTAGCAAGAATTATCCCCTCTCACAGCGTAATATACTACCTAATTTAATACCAATCCCACTCTCATAGAAATTGTGTTATTAGTTAGGTGATTTACTAAAATCTTTAGATTATTCTCTTCACACTCGTAGGCCCTCTCTTGAGGTGGGGTATAAAATGTGTAAATCTATGAGTTTTCCAACCCTTAATCCCTCTCTCAAAGTAATTAATGGTCTAAAAAACTACCTATGTGATCAAACACAGATAATTAGCGATGCTCGCATATAAATATGTCCAGAAATCAAGAGAAACATGGATATTAATTTTTAATTGTCAATTACAATGCAAAACCGGGCTACTCATAGGTCCTAAGGAACAAGGGGATTAGCCCCGCATGAATTCATTTGCTTTACACATAGAAGATGAAAGGAATGATGAAAACATCAAGAATAAGGATAAATTCCTGGACAAAGACAGTATGGATGGTTCGTTATGATGAATGGTATGATTTGACATCTTCCGACTACAAATCAGGCCACTAGAAGTGCTCTAATCGCCCAGAACATTGCTTTCTCATCTCCTTTCTCTTTCTTCTCTCTTTTGTTGTAAAAATGAATATGACATGATACTTAGTCTGACCAAACTTTCCCTAAGTCATAGAAGTGATTTAGGGCATCATTAAGTTTCAAGCATCAGATTAATGGCGATCTTTAATCTGGCCTAATCACGCTGAGTTGGTACTACCGACATGGTGTAGGTAGTATCGATTCCCTCAATTACTCAGGATTCTTTTATGGCTCTCGGTTCTACTGAGTTTCTAGTAAGTAATACCAAGATTATCTCTGAAGTTTCCTATTGAATTTTCGGTAAAAATCTGTACCACTGAGCTGGCCGTCGGTATTACCGAGATATCATCATGGGTGCTCCTATTGATTCGTCGATAATACCGATTCCTCTATCGGTACTTCTGAGTTTTCTTTCAAATCCACGTGTTCCTTTTTCATCAAATGTCGGTACCACTGACAACCTATCGATAGTACCGAGTTGATCCATTTCTTGCAACGTTCACTTAAAATGTGAACAATAAAGAAGATTATTCCAAAATAATGTAGATCATTCAAACTAGTAAAATAACAATTATTTGATGTAATTAAGTGTCACATGCTACTAATGATAAATGATGAACAAATGATATCAAAATGAACAATAAATGCACTAAAATCCATAATAAACAACATGTAAGGATGAAAATGATTGAGTGCATCAAACATACATTCAATTATCAACATAGATACACCATTGTATTCAACATTTCAACATACATTTATATATCACAAGATACACTATTGTATTCAACATTTCAACATACATTTAATTATCACACTAGGTCATCACTAGTGGACCTAGAGTCATATAGACTATCAAATCATAACATAGTATGAATGTAGACATTAGGGTATCTAATCATCATGGAGTTACTAATTTCAAGAATAGAAAGGATTTGTATGCACCAATTAGGTCAAAATTACCACGGGGTCACCTATGGAAGTGTTAGAGTAGGAGGAGGCAGTGAGTAATGGTGTTGGAAGAGGAGGAGGCATTGAACAACTTGCACGTGAGGATCTCAATCAATAGTAGAAGGAAGCGTCATTGGAACCATAATAGTAGTAGGAGTTGGCACTGAGAGATGAGGAGGAAGACCCATAGGAGTAGTAAGACCAGGAGGAGTAGCTAGCAGAGAAGGAGTAGGTCTAGTGGGTGAGTGACAGAGCTCGTCAACTAGTGCTTGTTGGAGAACAAGGCCTATTTTTGGGGAGGCTGGGGGAAGGTGAGATGGAGGAGCAGCAGGCCGGCGAACTAGAGGATGATAACAGTAGAGCTCAAAGGAGGAGGAGCAGTAACAGAGATCACCATGGGTATCATGAGAGGGCAATAAAATAGTAGGCTTGTGGGGAGGGAAAGAGGGGAAAGGGTTTCTCCCAAGGTTAAGTAAAATATACATTATTAGTTATTTTAAAGATTGTCGATATAACTTTATCGTGTAAGTTAAAGTGGACGAACTATCAAAGAATCTTGTGTTTTTGCCACCCTATCTCATCTGTCATCTACAACTAAACAGACGAAAAAACTTGTGTAGGGACCCTGACCCATGTTTTAGGATAACCCTATTTGTTTTACTTAAGTATGTTGCTTAGCTCCTTGCTCCAATCGTCTGAGATGTAATTAGGGCATGTTGGAAGCTTGGAGTTTCTTATTTTAGCTTGTTTGGTTGGTGCTTGTGTTTTGTGGAGAGGTTTTGGTGAAAATTCCAATTTACCCAGAGTAGGGGTTGATGTGCAAATTTTCCACCTCTAGAGTGTTACTTCTCTCTCTTAGCATCATCTAGAGGAGAGAGAGAGAGTTGGGAACCTTGTTTGGACCTTCTTTGTGTGGTGACATCCTTGGTGATGTTTTGGACACATGTTTGAGGCGTGTCTTACACCTAGGAGTGTTGTCTCGGGCTTGAGAGCCTTGGAGAGGCCCTGTATCAATTTGTGGGTGTCTTGAGGGACATCTTATCTATTTTGTAGTGTCTAGAGGTGAACCATATTAGTTTGTGTCACCTAGGGTTCACCCCTATCAGTTTGTGTAGATGGTAGATGTGTGTATCAACCTTGACCATCTTAGGTGACCTAGTGGGAAAGACATAGATCTTATCACCTTGTTGCATGGTGTTTCATGTGGCTCTTTCTTTGTGGACAAGTGTCACCTAGGGTTCTAAGGTTGTGACACCTTCCCCATGCTCTCTCTTTCATCCCTCTCGAAAATACCTCTTTCCCTCCATGCAAGAGAATCCTTTTAGTTATCCTTGCATTCCCTTTTTGGTGGATGACATTGAGCTCGAGGAGCTTCTCCCTTGGAGCTTGGAGGATGAGTCCCATGCTTGTGGTGATATCTTCATCCTATACCTTGGTAAGCCATGATTCTTAGCTTCTTTTCTCTCTGTCTTTCTTCTTCTCAACCATGGACCTTGGTTACTTTCTTTTCCCTCTCATGCTCTCTTAACCTCGGTTCCATCTTCTCTTTTGGAGGTGTTGTGGTGATCAAGCTTGGGATATCTTCTTCTACCTTGAGCTCATGAAGCTTGCAGCTTGACCTTGGAACTTAGAGCTTGGTTGTGATCTTTGAGGCGAGTTATATAACTCTAAACCTTGTTTGTTATTATCACCATTTTACTTGTTATTTTGTTCTTTGTTCTTTGTTCTTGGCTAATTATCTCTTGCATGCTAGTAGTCTTTTTGGTAGTTTTGCATTTTGTTTTGGGAGAAGAACCTTTCTTAGTTTCTACCCTTGTGTTGCACCTCTTTGACTTGCTTGTAATGCCCCTCCTTAGGTTGACCATACCAATATGTTGAAAGGTGGTTTTCACGACCTGTGATTCCTGTTACATCCCTATCTCACAATTACCACTAATAATGAGATTAGGGTATAAATTGAGGATTTAAGGTAATACAAAGATCACCCTTAACTTTTTCTTCTTTTTGAAACTCTTTGTTTTCTCACATTGAACCACATAAACTAACTTTATAAGAGAATTAAACTTTTATTTCTCTAATGTAATCTCAACATTAATGATACACATCCATACATCCATTATGTTTCTCACACTTTCATGTACATATGACATGAAAATCATTTGCATTATCTCTTAATAAGGAAACAAACATACGAAACATCATTTACAACTCTCTCACATCTATACAAGGACCTAGAGTGACAGGGACCGACTGAACTTAACTATACTCAGACTTAACTCTTGTGGTAGATCTACTCTGATGCTATGGTATCTTCTTCAAGTCCATTTGATTTCCATAAAAATTTTGAGTAGAGGGGTGATCCTACTCGCTCAGTGAATGATTTCTTCAAAGAAACAGTCTAAAGAACTGATATAATTATAGATATACATTTGAGCAATTGATATCAATTATAACAATAGAAAGCTTTACAGAGTCTAATAATTGACAATCATAAATATGGCAGGATACTCTAAATATCTATAAGCATGAATCAATATATGAAATTCTTAATTGATCATAAAGAGAACTAATAATTCAAAAACATACAAAGAATAATTGAATAACTGTACACACTTGTTTGACCTCTCATTCATTTTATTATGCCCTGATCATATGCAATGTACTCTACATATGAAGACTCTTAGTACACTACGATCACACCATACAAGACTTAGTAGACACACCTGAGAAATGCTAAGTCTAACTACTCTCCTGGTCTGTAATAGGGAAATGGCTCTCTGGCCTAAACTAGACTCCTCCTCTAACCTGAGCACACAGGCAGAGAGTCAAGCCACCTCTTAGCTTTTCTGTTCTCTAGTGCCACCAGGACTTCTGGTTGATGTTGGACACTGTAAACTATAATTTAAGAAGAACTCCACTAGGGATTCATCACCTGTGCCACCTGATAGCACGTTCCAACCCCTATATACTGGATTCTGCCAGGGTTAGGTCATTTCACCCCTAAGGCACAAACCTCACATAGGGATTCTACGGTGTTCATGGCTCCTAAGTATATTATTTTATTATTCCTAGAAAGCTCTCTCTACATTGTACCCTTCTCTTACTTATAGTTGACTCTGGTATTTCTATGGCGTGGTGTCTACTTATTTGAAGTTATAATACAACATGTATATCATTCTAAACTTGGCAGAGTAGTATATTCTTTATAACTAGAGATGTTTAATTCATCCCGCTCTCTAGTACAGGCCAAATAAGATCTAAGTTGACGTTAATGTCGTCATTAAGCCAGTGAGGCTTGTTACAAGCGAATTTGCAAAAACAAAATTACTAATGGTGTGTTTTGCTATGCCGTCAGCCACATTGTTCAGACTCCTAGGTATATAAAGCACCAGCAGCTGGTTGAATGTGGACTTGAGTTGTTGAAATTGTCTCCAGTGGGGAAGGAGCAGTGCAGAGGCATTAGTTTTCTTATTAAGCAGAGTGACCGCTTGCTTGGAATCCGATAGAAGGAGAGCATTTTTAGTGTTCATAAACTTGCACAGTTTGATTGCAGCGAGGAGAGCTTGCGTCTCTGCCTCTAGCACTGAGGTAGAGTGTAGCGGGATGCCCTCACCATGGAGATGCTGTCCCAAATTGTCCACTGCATGAAGGCCAATGGCTGCTTTCCTGGAGGCACTAATAAACGCTGCGTCAGCAAAGATGATCAAGTCATGGCCGCAGACCAGCGCATGATCCATTTGGACATTCTTCTTACTCTGATTCACCAGCAAAGGGAGCTTACAGATCGATCTAGTTCTCTCTTTGATGAAAGCGATGCTGGAATGCACATTAGGTCGATGATTGTTATGTACTTTGTCATTGTGAGCGTACCATATATGCCAGCACGTGACTGACAGATGAACAAAGTGCTCCGAGTTGTTAGCAGGCTTGATGATGGCTTAGATCCAGTCTTCTTCTTCAAAGTCGTTGAAGTGGTCCGGTACTGTAAGTCCTTCCCAGATTCCCTGGATGTGCACACAGTCTCTGAGGCAGTGTAGGATTGTCTCAGGACCATTGTTACATAAAGGATATGTATTATCATTGTTCAGATGTCTGTGAAGCTTCTCCATGTTAGTGAGGAGAGCTCGATGTTGGAGTAACCAGAGGAAAATGCGGATGCGCTCTGGTAGTCTCATCTTCCAGATGCTTGTCCACTCGCCTTGGACAGTGATGACCTTGCCAATCTGGGTGATTGCATAAGTTGATTTGACATAGAAGTTACCGTCTTCTTCGTGAGGCCATGCCCATGAATCCGGAGTAGGAGAGGTAATAGGTGTGGGTATGGATTGGATTAACTGCCCGAACGCAGGAGGGAGGAATGAGCGGATAAAGTTCATGTCCCACTCCCCGTCGTCCAGCCACATTGAGCTGACTTTAAGATCGACGAGTTCATCTGGTATTTGCCAGGATGGATCATAATCAATGACATATCTACCAAGAATCCACCTATCAGACCAAACATTAGTGTCGGAGCCTGAATGGATAGTCCTGCTGCATGATGCCGTAAGATTATGGATATTCCTCTTGATAAAGGCCCATGCCGAGGAGCATGGTTTATTGATTAATCGATCATCGGATATATACTTGTCCCTCATCACCTGAATCCAAAGAGCCGATCCCCGGTTGATGAAGGTCCAGACATTCTTAAGCATAAATGCAGTGTTCTGATCACGAGCATCTTTGATATCTAGTCCGCCTTTCGTCTTTGGCGCCGTGATCTTCTTCCAGGAGACCAGCGAGATTCTATGTTGTTCTCTCCCACCAGACCAAACAAAATTCCTAATTTGTCTGTTGATATCATCACAAAGTCTAGGAGACAAACGGACTGTCTGCATAGCATACGAAGGTATTGCTTGTAATGTTGATTTGGCAAGAGTGATCCTGCCCGCAAGCGAAAGATGCCGGGCCGACCAAGTCGTCATACGATCTCTGATGGCCGTGCTGATATGTTGATGGGTAGCTTTGTTGACGCGGTGGTGAAGGATTGGCACACCCAGGTAGCGGCCCAGATCATTTATGTGATCAATACCTAACCATTTGCTGAAGGCACGCTTCTCAGCTCTTGTGGTATTAGCTGAAAAGAAACATCTGGATTTGTTTTTAGAGACAACTTGTCCTGAGACAGCAGTGAAGTCATTCAGAATCTTCAAGATAGTATCCGCCTACTCAACATCAGCCTCTGCCATGAGAAGTATATCATCTGCAAACATGATATGGGAGAGAGGTATTCCTTTGCGAGTAAGAGTAATGGGCTTCCATGTAGCTCCTTGGACAGCCTGATTAATGGCCTGTGATAGGTGTTCCATACAGAGGACAAAAAGGTAGGGGCTCAAGGGGTCCCCTTGGCGAACGCCTTGGGTAGACTTGAAGGATTCAAGTGGTATACCTTCCCAGAGGATCGATGTGTTCCCACTTGAAATAATATTCAAAATCAGCTTGATAGTAATTTCTGGAAGTCCCAGCTTAGTAAGGGTGTCCTGGATAAAGGACCAACACATTTTATCAAATGCTTTAGTTAAATCAAGTTTGATACACACCCATTTTTTCTTCCCCATTTTATACTTCATGGAATGAATGACTTCTTGGACTAAAAGGATATTATCACTGATCTTCCTTCCCGGGATAAAGCTCGTTTGAGTAATTGATATCCATTTGTTGAGATGGGGCTTGAGACGCTCAGCAATGATTTTCGAGATCAACTTGAAACAATTGTTGTTCAGGGAGATAGGGCGCAGTTCAGAACATCGCTGAGGCTGCCTTGTTTTTGGGATGAGGACCATGTACGAGTCCGCAAGCCCTTTATCAATATAACCAGTGTTGAAAGCAAGCTGCACAGTTCTGATGATAGACGCACTGACTTTGCTCCAGTGGGATTGAAGAAATTCTATATAGACTCCGTCTGATCCAGGCACCTTAGACGGCGGCATAAGGTGTATGATATCAAGGATCTCCTTCGGACTTGGCATCCAGGCAAGGAAGTTAAGATTCTGAGGCGAGATGTGGTCGAACAGTCCCACATAATCAGTAGATAGGCTTGGTGTAGTCATTGACGCCTCATCTGTAGTCATGAGCTTGATGGAGAAGTCCCGAATGAGCTGCTTAAGGGTAGTAGTGTCATCCACCCATTCACCGTGGCTATCACGCAATCTATTAATCTTCGTGAAGTGTCTTCGAGCTTTGACATAAGATTGGAAGAATTTGGTATTGGCATCCCCATGTTGTAGCCATTGTATATGGGATTTCTGATGCCAGTCCTGTTCCTCCCGAAGGAGTAGTTGGCTGTATTGCTCTTGCAGGGATATGGAGAGTAGATCATTAGTAATACTTGGATTGAAAGTGTTGATTACCTGGCAGTGGTCAATCCTGGTAAGCAGCTTGGATTTATCTTTATGCGTATGACGGAGATTGGCTTTCTCCCAATTGATGGCAACATTCTGAAATTGGGATAGAGCTTCCGTAAATGGAAGGGAGTCATTCCATTTCGGCAGAATCTGCTCGCAAAAGTCCTCGTTGGTTACCCAACTGGCTTTAGTTTTGAAGACAGTCTTCTTCTCGTGACGATGACTTGAACTGGAAAGAAGTATTGGGTTGTGGTCCAAGTATAGTTGCGGCAGCACTATGGATTTATATCCCCCATCTGTTGAGAGCCACTCAATGTTGGAAATGACATAGTCTAGTCTCTCGAGCAGGTTCCGTCTTTTGAAGGTATAGAAGTGGCCCTCCATTCGGGTCTCGGACAACCCAGTTTTGATAAGCAGATCTTTGAAAAGGGCACTGTTGCGGTGGTCGAAGTGTCTTCTGCCTTTCTTCTCCGATATATCCAACATAGTATTAAAGTCACCCACCAAGGCCCATGCATTGGGGACGGTGGGAGCAATCTCCAGAAGCCTTTGCCAAAGCAGATGCCGCTTGGTAGGGTTGGGACTGCCATAGATGAAGGTCATGTGCCAATCATTATTGATCATACAATGAATGAACTGGCGGTGGTTGAAAATTATATTAACAGAACAACTATCTTCATTCCATAGTATCCAGATACCCCCAGAGAAACCCAGGGCCTCGACTCTATGGGAAGAGTTATATCCGAGCTTTTTTATGATATTAATGGACGAATTACCGCTGCACCTAGTTTCGATTAAGATCAGAATATGCAATTTATAAAGACGCTTGTACTCAGAAAGAAGACGAAGTTTGTCCTTGGAGCGGGCTCCTTGGACATTCCAACAGAGAATGTTCACCATTCAGTAAACAAATTTTTGGGATAGACATGCTCTTTTAATGGATAGATGCACGGAGACCCAACGTCGGGTCACTGTCCTCTGAGCCTACAACAGATGCAGCGTTGGGATCGACTATATCTTCCATAACTTCATTTTCTTCTTCCAGATTCAATTGCCTCTTGGCCTGTGACATGTTTGAGTTCACCACCAGTTGGGCTATCTTGCCTTTCTTCCTTTCGCGTCCATGGCTAACAACAACATTCTGATAAACTACTCTTCTGTTACAGAGAATAACACCCTGACCTGTGTCATTATTCCCCCACTGAAAGCCCTTAGATTGGTTTGGATTCGTAGGGGCACCCTGAAAGCGGAAAACGTCACCGCTATTGGGGACGGCTTGCCTACCCTCTGAGACTTGGTCGTCGAGAAGGACTACCGCTGAGTCGTTCCCAACCTTGGTTTTTGTTGAACTATTTTGTTTAGTAGTAGATTGTTTCTTTTTGTTTTTGTGACTCACAACTGTCTCCCAGTCAGAGTCGTCTTCCACATTGTCCATGCCTTCAGTGGTTTTATCCACCGTTGCAGCATTGGTTCCTTCACCTGCTTGCTTCATCGGCTTGGTAGCCTTAGGGTTCACAGCAGGAGGGAGTGCAGTCTTCTTAGCTTGTATGCGCCGGGCAGGCTTCGGTGCATGTATCACTTCAGAGTAGGTGAGAGGCGCGCTTGGCGCGACGATGGATGCTGAGGGTTTTTGGGGAATGAACGGCTGAATGAAAGTGCAATCCGCATCAACGTGGCCAACTCTGCCACATCTCATGCAGAGGGATGGAAGGTTTTCATATTCTAGTCGGTAATGCATCCCATTGAGAAGGATAGCCGGTAGCAGCGGCACGGTGGTATCTACTTCCACGGCCAAACGAGCAAACTTGCCACGGTCCCCTATCATGGTGGTTGAATCGATCTTGATCGTTTTCCCCACAAGGTCGCCAATGGTCGATAACAATTGATTTTGATAAAGGAAAATAGGAAGGTCGGCCACACGCAGCCAGACGACAACCTTGTGCGGGATCGGGTCAGATGGTCGGAAATTCGGCGACCAAGATTGAACAGATAGGTAATTCCCGAAGATGACCCAAGGTCCTCCGGTCATGGCCTTGACGAAGTCCTCTCTATTGCCGAGTTGTATGATGTAGTAGCCTTTCTCAAGGTCGATGGCTCGGAACATGTCCGTCGGCGACCAGAGCATAGACAGTCGATTGACTAAGGTGTGGAAGCCGATGTTTCCGCCTAGGAGCTTGACAATAACGACGAACTTCCACAGCTCAAGTAGCGGTGGGAGAGAGGCAGGGTTGATGGTGATATCCGGTAGAGCGCCACTCCTATCTATGGCAATATCCACTGTCGTAAGGGTATCGGGGGAAACCATAGGGATGACGTCGGATACCTTCCTCCCGATCATGGCGTCCTTAAAACTTCTGACGTCCGGCTTTGGTGGGACTCCTTCTGCAGCGACATCACTAGTTACGGATTCTTCGAGAGGTTGGTTTTGTTGGTTGTCAATGGCCTCCGACGGGCCGTACCCACGGCCTCCCCTGCCGCTGGTTCGTCCTCCACATCCACGAGATGCACCGCCACCGCGAGGAAACCCTAGCGGAGCGGACATCACCACAACTTTCTGTTATTTGTTTAAAACACACATTTAGAAAGATAGGTTATCTAGAAAGACTACGATCACACCATACAAGACTTAGCAGACACACCCGAGAAATGCTAAGTCTAACTACTCTCCTGGTCTGTAATAGGGAAATGGCTTTCTGGCCTAAACTAGACTCCTCCTCTAACCTGAGCACACAGGCAAAGAGTCAAGCCACCTCTTAGCTTTTCTGTTCTCTAGTGCCACCAGGACTTCTGGTTGATGTTGGACACTGTAAACTATAATTTAAGAAGAACTCCACTAGGGATTCATCACCCGTGCCACCTGATAGCACGTTCCAACCCCTATATACTGGATTCTTCCAGGGTTAGGTCGTTTCACCCCTAGGGCACAAACCTCACATAGGGATTCTACGGTGTTCATGGCTCCTAAGTATATTATTTTATTATTCCTAGAAAGCTCTTTCTACATTGTACCCTTCTCTTACTTATAGTTGACTCTGGTATTTCTATGGCGTTGTGTCTATTTATTTAAATTTATAATACAACATGTATATCATTCTAAACTTGGCAGAGTAGTATATTCAAAACACTATAATATACTGAGTAATCAACATACTATACATGCAGACAGACTAAAATTCTTAAATAAACAGATTTCATGTCCACTTGGCACATACACACTAGAATCGTGCATATCAACCCAAATCTTGAGTTGTGCAACTCATTACTCAATTAAGAGTTAATTACTTATCATGACAAGAATTATTAATAATAACTGAGAACATTGACATCACAATACTTGATTCATTGAACACCCTACCCTTATGGTTTCATTTAATCACCACAAATGCTACAAAGAAAGGTGTAATACATCTATCACATACTTTTCAAATCTTTAAAACACATGATACCTGAGATCTCAATCCCTTATCACATTACTGGGAATTCTCATTTCTTCACATCATTATCATGATGACTAGATCTGGGTATTCAAACCCTTAGATCATCACATAGCATTGTTACCTCTGTAACAAGTAACCATTACCTCTAGGTACTTAGACCAAGGTATTCTTTTCACTAGTTGTACAAGTATTCTCATGGCTCACAAGGCCATCACACATCTTGTCACCTCTCACTAGGCAACAACTTATTCACATGGCTCCCATAAAGATTTCATGCGACATAAACATTCATTGAATAAAGACTACTATCAACAAATCATATAAAATCAATATATGTATGAAACCTTGGAACTGAGTTGAATTTGGGTTTCCATTCCATTCACTAGGATATCATGCATCAATAATAACATTGAACAAATAAAGTCTATCATGTCAAGAAAATCCCTTCAAATAGATTTCACGATATCTTTTCACAAATATCCAACTTTCCTCGCATCTAGGGTTTCACCCTCTTTACTGAGATATCAAACAAACAGTATTCACTTTGAATGAAATCCAAGATATTATCTTACATATATGTACTATGAATTTAGATAAACAATCATTCATAACCAAGGGGATCTAGATAAACAATTTTCTCTATTTACTTATACAACAAATTTTAGTCATAGACAAATTCCCTATATTTCAGTTTACTCTTATAACCTCTACAACTACTTAGGGAATTCTTATTAGGATGTATTTTATACATTTATAATATGATTTTATCATCTGAACTTCATCCAAATAGAGGAAGAATCCATTTCATATCATTTTGCAACAACTTAGAACAAATAGACAATTCAGGGTTTGTAGTTGCATACTAGCAATTAAAGATTATGGATGAATTAACCAATTTTCACGCAATATACTGTTTAAAGGAAGTTCACACTCACCCTAAGGTGTGAAAATACCTTAAAAATGTAGCTCATCCCTGAAAATCTCGATCTCATATCAAATCCCTAGCAATTCACCCAATTCTTCTTCCTTTCAACTCGGAAACCCTAAAAATGAGGGATTATGAAGAAAGTGTGAGAAAAGGGGAAGTTTTGATACCATTTTGGATAAAATCAGAGTAGGTACGGAATTTGGACATGTGAGAGAAGATTCACCGTGAAACTATATCCAAAGAAGTTAAACTTACATGATTTCATCATTCCTCGGACCGCAAAACCCTAGGTCAGCATCTCCATCAATTTCTCCTCTCAAACCCTAACTCTCTCTCTCTCTCTCTCTAGGATTTCGTTTGTCTATATTGAATCAAGAATTATGATAGCTCCTTGTGTGTTAGGTTGACCATATAGAGAAATTGAGCTGCTTGGGTCAATTGCACTTTGACCCCTTACTATACTTTTTCTTATTTCAGCAAATTGTTTCTGTCATAAAAAGGTTTATGTAAATTCGTGTATTTTAGAGGTCAAACCTCCTCCAAAAATTATGCAAATTTATCATGTTATGTATAATTGAGTTACAAAGATTCAATTAAAATATGAAATTGTTCCAAGCTTCCATTAAATAATTAAAAATCGAATAGTAAATTTCTATCCAGAATTCTATAGAAATGTTAGTTACTATAATTCGTCTACTGATAAGGTCTAAACGCATCCAAAAAGTATGAAAATTTACATGTTGTTACAACATGATTGAGATTAATATACCCATTTAAAATTTTAGATCATTTGGAGTTACCAATAAATAATTAAAAATAAAACACTACACTACTGAAAAGCACTCTGTCAGCATTTTGGTCGAAGTATAGTTTGACCGAGAACCACATTCAAAGAACACTCAAATATTCTAAAATTTTTCTCCAAAATGCATGATTGAGTTATACATATCATATCCAAAATTCAATTAAATAAAATATTTGTATAAAATATGAAAAGTCATTTACCACACTGCTATCTTGATCAAATTCCATATTCATGTACTATCAAAACCCTAATTTTTGCCGATTAGGATTTACATATCTCAAACCCTAATTCTTCAAACTGAAATCATAGTTAGAGTTTCTTTTGAGGTTTGAAACATCACAATTGATCTGCTATCATTAATCAAGTCTAAATGATGTTCAATCTAATCAAGCATGTAATCATTCAGGTAAACCCTTGTTTACCAATTAAGCTCGGATACAATCATAACAATGCCACTGACCGTCACTCCTTGAGACAGGTCATCACGACGTTGGCTAGGTGTAGGTCGACATGTTCTGATGCTACTTAGATTGTCATGCCTTGGGTATAAGTAGCCCAATATGAGATTAGCATTATGCATTACTTGGAAAAGCATTGCCCGTCAGGACTCTGGTCGTCACACCTTGAGAGGTGTTGATGCTTGATAGACCCATCTCGTGCATTGCATTATGTCAATGCCTTAGTTGGGCAGAAGTTGACACACCTTGTGATGGCGTTGTCGATACATCTGTAGTTGGGATGCCCGTCTCGTCTAGGAGGTGTTGCTAAAACCCTAAGCAACCCATCAACCTATGTGATACTGACATACCCAAGTGTTTCCCATTACCCTAACACTTGTCACACATGTGTTGATGTTTCCTGGTAGGAGGGGTTGGATGACACCATCTCCATGGGGTGCTTGTGGCTGACACACCTATATAGTGATGTCAAAACTGATACCCTACCTTGGTATGGTTGTCAGACACCTTGAAGTGCTCAACCCAACATCCTTTTTGTGTTTCCGGACACACTGCCATTGCCCCTCACACCTAGGGTTAACCTGATATCCTACATTGCAACCCTAACTGATATCTTGTGATGGTGTTTATGATACACCATGTTGATGCTAGGGTCACATGATAGGATGTGATACCCTATGGGGTGGTCGTATGTAGATAACAAGAGCTAGGTTCCTATGTCTCATAACATACATTATGATGATGATGATGAAAGTGATAATCTAAGGGTGGTTGCTGATCCAAACTTGTAAACCCTAATTGGGTGAAGAGAAACCCTAATTCTAATGATGTAAAATGTATGGCATGCGTCCTATGAGATGATGGTGTTGATGATGTATTGCTTTGTTGTTATCAGTTTCTAACCATACAGACAACACCAGTTGATGTACATAGCTAGGTATGAGCTATGGTGGTTATGATATGTTTGAATGGGCCTTGTGAGGCATAAAGTGTTGTTGACATTCTTAAAAGGTAAGGTAAATGGTTTTATGACCTAATGAAGGCTTATTGCCTTGAATGCGATGATTTTCCTCAGTGATGAGAGGAGGGGTTGTCACCCCAAGATATGTGGTCCTTGTGATGGACATAGGTTAAAAAAAAGACAAGAAGTGATGAGGTCACACCTTATGTGCTTCAGTTGTTCTGGTGATGTCTCATACCCTTGTTTATGTAGATTTTGTTTAGAGGTTGTACATTGTAACTTGATTGATGCTGAAGATGCTTAAATAACCTAATTAATCAAATGGAACTTATTCCTGTAGCTTGCCCTATGCCATAGATCCATTCAATGTCAACAATTGCTGAATGGTGAAATGAGTTTAACTCTAAGTGCATATTTTTGAATATGCAGGGTACCGGTCTAGTACTTCCTTGTATCCTTAACTACAGGAAATGTGAGATGACCATGCATGAGTTTATCTCATTATTGTATGGATGGCCATGCATGAGCCACTCCTTGTTAGAACGGCCATGCGTGAGCCTATTCTTGTAGCGCCATACTTATACCAAGGTGGGCTAGTTATGATTATATATGTGGATGGCCATGCATGAGCTAATCCCTGAATTTGACTGTATGTCATTGTTGAAGTTGACTGATGTGTCTATGTAGTGTTTTCTCTTGTGCTGACCAAGAGGTGTGGTGAGGTTGTGGACTCTGACTCTCCATTAGACCTTGTATGGCAGCAATTATGACTTATCAAGTGGTAAGTTATATTTTTGTGGTATGACTCAAATCCTTGGGGCATCATAAAATGCATAATCAGCTGTGTAGTATACTTGTATAGGATCAAAATATGAAAACATTGGATGAGGCCTTGGTTGATTTTTATACAATGTTGTTGATAGGAAATATACATGTTCTTCATATTCCTTTTAAATTTTAAAATGTTCATAATTCCAAAATAGTTGCTCTTTTATATAATAATAATTACCTATTTCACATAGCTATAACTTTATTGCTACTTTATTTATCTCATTTGTGATAATAATAGAGTTGGTGGTGGGTTATATCTCCCACTGAGCTTTGGAATCTCACCTCGTGGGTTTCCCACACCCTTTTTAGGTGGACGAGAATGAAGAGGTAGAGATCGTGCAACAAAGGTTGATCAGTAGCAAGAGGAGCAATATCTGACAAGGTTAGAAGTGCTACTGGATGTCTCTTGTTGATAGAGTCCTAGAGTCATCCCTGTACACTTGGGTTTTCGGGAACGTTTTGTGGAAGTTTTGTGAACATTCTTTCTTTATGTGCCCATTTGTATATCAGATACGGTGGAATCATGTATATATGTTCTGGAACAGTTTTTTGGTAATAGGTTGATAGCATGCCTTGTATATGCTTTGAGGCATGAAAGGACTTATATGTAGAAGTTCTTGCTATATTGGTAGTTTTATGAAAATGGTTTTTATTGTTAGTGTTTTCTAGTAATCTATTCATGAATCTCCCTTTCGCAGTTATGTTTTGAGTAATCTCACTTTGTGTGACAATGGGTGTCACATTTGGTTGGTATCAGAGTTTTAGGTTCACTGAGTCTACAGGGACCTAGGAATAGGGTTTGTGCCTGTTCTATTGTCCTCTAGTCTATCTTATAGTCACTTCTGCTTACGTAGAAGAAGAGGAGAAAGCCCAAAGATATCTAGAGAACACAAAGAACATACTATTGAGAGCAGTGTTGGTGCACGAGGTGGTGGTGCAAGGAACTAGGTACGAGAAGATCAAGTGCCTGAAGTCCCCCAGTTTGACCTAGACATGATAGAAAACTCTACCTTTCAATCTCTTTTTGGGAATTTTAGGGCAAAAATGACTCATATGGCAGACAGGATGCCTTCACCTCATCCTAGGGCACCGATTCCCCATACTGAATCTTCGGCAACTGGAAAGACTTTCGAGTGGCTTTGCTGTGTTGGAGCAGTTGAGTATGCAGGGATAGCTAACCCAGCGAATGTGGATCTGTGGCTGACTGAGCTTGAGAAGGCTTTTAAGACCTGAATATCCCTAAAAAGGATAAGGTGAAGCATATGGTGTACCTTCTAAAAGGGAGTGGTGGCCATTGGTGGTCCATAGAGGAGGAGAAGAGGCCCGATGTTGTGGTTGGTTGGGAGGAGTTATGACGTGAGTTTGTTAGTCGATACTTTCCTCAGATGTATCTTGACGTCAAGACTAGTCAGTTTGATAGGATTTGACAGTGATCCATGATGATCAATGAGTATGAAGCAAGAGTTATGTAGTTGTTAAGGTTCTGTCCTCACATGGCTACGACAAATGATGAGCGGATTCATCCTTTTGAGAAGGGGTTGAACATTGAGTTGTCTACCCCAGCTTCTGCCTTGAAGAATCAAGAGAGGTTTGCTGTGATTATTGAGTCTGTTTGAAGGATTGAATGGTCTGTGAAGGAGAAGTCGGAGAAAAGTTCCAAGAAACGATCTGCATAGTTCCAAGGGAAGTCATTAGGTGGCTTTAAGAAGCCAAGGTTTTCTACACTGCCAGTTTCACAAATGTTCATTGCTTCGACGTAGTGGTCACCAAGTAAAGGAAAAGGCCATAGTTTTCTGCCCGCATGAGCCCAGGGTGTTGCATCAGTATTGGTGACAGGACCACCTAGGCCCTGGTATGAGAACATGATGTGTTATAAGTGTCGACAAGTTGGCCACACCAAACTATTTTGTTCAGTGAGAGTTGATGAAGTGACCCAACAACCGAAGTAGAGTCAATAGGGCTCACAGAGACAACAGAGCAATGGTGCAGGAGGATGAGGATGTGGCCTAGTGTCACAAGATGGATCATCTTCTCAGGGAATTTGAGTATGGGGACGACAACATGCAATGGTTAGATTTTACACAATAAGTCAGTCGGAGGCAGTGGTCAACCCGCGAGTGGTGACATGACATATGGAGTTATTTCATTTTGATTTGTCTTCTTCTTGCTTTATATCTGTTTTAATTGACCTAGGTGCTACACACTCTTTTATCGCATGAGAAGTGCTTAGTAGTTGTTCGTTGCCTGTTAGTCATAAGAAGAATAGTTTGTTGCTAGAAACGTCGGTTCAATTCTGCAGTGTTGTAGGATGTGTGTCCTTCCTGTGTTCTTTCCTTTTTGGGATACATCATTCAAGTGGATCTTATATCACTTAACATGCATGGATTTGATGCGATCCTTGGAATGAATACCTTGGAGAAGTATAGTGTAGTCATGGATTGTAGTTCCAAGCAAGCAATGTTTGTAGATGGTAGTGAGATGTGGATCTCCCAAGGAGATAGGAAGATTCTTCTGACGTGTCTTGTATCAACTATGGTAGCAAGGAAGCTACTGAGATAGGGTTGCAAAGTGTTCTTGGCACACATGCTTGATACTGAGGTGAGGAGTCCTAGTATTCATGAGGTTCCAGTTGTTAGAGAGTTTGAGGATGTGTTTTTATAGGAGTTTCCAGGTGTTCCCCTACCCTGAGAGATTGATTTTGAGATCATTTTGGTTCTCAGAATGCAACCAATGGCTAAGACACCGTATAGAATGACTCTGACATAGATGATAGAGTTGAATAGACAATTGCAAGAACTACTTGATAAAGGTTTCATCAGGCTGAGTACATCAACTTGGGGTGCTCCAATGTTGTTCGTGAAGAAGAAGGATGGGTCTATGAGGTTGTGTATAGACTACTAATAGTTGAGCAAGGTGACGATAAAGAATAAGTATCCCTTGCCAAGGATAGATGATCTATTTGATCACTTGTGTGGCATGAGAGAGTTCTCAAAGATAGATCTAAGATCAGGTTATCACCAGTTGAGGATCAAGGAGGATGACATACCCAAGTCAGCTTTTAGGATATGGTCACTACGAGTTCATGGTTATGTCGTTTGGGCTGACCAATGCACCAACAACATTTATGGACTTACTGAATAGGGTGTTCTAACAATTCCTTGATCAGTTCATGGTGATTTTCATATATGATATCTTGATATATAGTCGTGATAGTCAGCAGCACGGACATCATCTTCGTCAGGTGTTGATAGTATTGAGACAACCCTAGCTGTATGCCAAGTTTAGCAAGTGTGAGTTCTAGTTGAGGGGGATAGCTTTCTTGGGGCATGTTATATCTACAGAAGGAGTACGTGTGGATCCTAAGAAGGTAGAGTCTGTGATAGAATGGGTGCAGCCTAAGACGGCGACAGAAGTGCACAATTTTCTAGGTTTGGCAGACTATTATAGGAGATTCATTAAGGACTTCAGCACTATCACCCTATTCCTAACAAAATTGACAAGGAAGGATGTGCCATTCATTTAGGATAACAAATGTCAACATGCTTTTCAGACATTGAAGGAGAAGTTGACAAGTGCATTGGTTCTAGTTTTTCCTGAGCAAGGAAAAGGATACATCATCTTTTGTGATGCATCCAAGAGTGGTCTAGGTTGTGTGTTGATGCAAGATAAGCAAGTGGTTTCTTTTTCTTCCTGAAAACCTAAGAAACACGAGGAGAATTACCTGACCCACAATTTGGAGTTAGCTGTAGTGGTTCATGATTTGAAGATTTAGAGGCACTATTTGTATGGGGAGAAGTGTCAGATCTTCATGGATTACAAGAACTTGAAGTACATCTTTTCACAGTAGGAGTTGAATATGAGACAACGTCGTTGGATGGAATTGATCAAAGATTACAACTGCACGATTGATTATCATCCGGGAAAGGCAAATGTCATGAGTCAAATGATGGGACCGTTTGTTACAATAACATGATAGTGGTTCCTAATGATAATGAACTAAGGAGGATGGTGCCGGAGGAGGCTCATTCATCCATGTATGCTATGCATCTAGGTAGTACCAAGATGTACCACAATCTAAAGGATATGTATTGGTGTCCAGGCTTGAAGAAGGATGTAGTTGATTTTGTTGCAAGGTGTGTGGTATGTCAATAAGTTAAAGCTGAGAATCAAAAGCTTGCAGGAACATTACAACCATTTCCTATACCTCAGTGGAAATGGGATCATGTAACTATGGAATTTGTGGTTGGTTTGCCTAGGACAACCAAAGGTTATGATTCCATTTGGGTGATAGTTGACAGGTTGATCAAGTCAGCGCATTTCCTTCCCATAAAGATGGTGTTCACAATAGAGAATCTTGCTCAAGTCTACGTGGATGATATAGTGCATTTGCACAATGTTCTCTCTACTATCGTGTTTGACAGAGGTCCTCAATTTACAAGTCACTTTTTAGAGTGACTGTACATAGCTTTGGGTACGCAGTTGAAGTTCATCACTACTTTGCACCTACAGACAGATGGTCAAACTGAAAGAACCATTCGAACTTTATAGGATCTGTTGAGGCTTGTGTCCTTTAGTTTTTAGGAAGTTAGGATGTACATATAAGTTTGATAGAGTTTGCCTACAACAACATCTATCAGAGTAGTATTGACATGGCATTATATGAGGCATTGTATGGGAAATGTTGCAGATCTCTGTTGTGTTGGTATGAGACAGGTGAGTATCAACTTCTTGGTCCTGATCTTGTGCAACAGATGAAGAAGAAGATCAAAGTGATTCAACAACAATTGAAGGTAGAAAATGACAGATAAAAGTCATAAACCGACAACCGTCATAGGCCCTTGGAGTTCCAAGTGAGAGACAAGGTGTTTTTGAAAGTCTCTCCTTAGAAGGGTGTGTTGAGGTTTGGGAAGAAGGGTAGGTTGGCTCCCAGGTTTATGGGACCTTACCCAGTTGTGGCATGTGTTGGGAAGGTGGCCTACAAGTTGGAGTTTCCACTTGAGTTGCACGGGTTGCATCCAGTGTTCCATGTCAGCATGTTGAGGAAGTGTCATCCAGATACAGAGTTGGTGTTGCAGCCTATGGAGGTAGATCTTGATGAGGATGTGACCTATGTGGAGGCTCGGTGTTGATCCTTCATTGGAGAGTGAAGAAGTTGAAGAGGAAGGACCTTGTTCTTGTGAAGGTTGTTTGGCATCATCATGGTGTTGAGGGATCCACATGGGAACTTGAGGAAGAGATGAGGAGGAAGTACCCCTCCCATTTCTCTTAGGATTTCTGGGGCGAAATTCCTGTTAGGGGTTTATGGCTTGTAAGGACCTAACCCACGGTTTGGGATAAACCTGTTTGTTTTGCTTAAGTATGTTGCTTAGCTCCTTTCTCTAATCATCTGAGATGTAATTAGGACATGTTAAAAGCTTGGAGTTTCTTGTATTATCTTGTTTGGTTGATGCTTGTGTTTTGTGGAGAGGCTTTGGTGCAAATTGCAATTTACCTAGTGTAGGGGTTGATGTGCAAATTTTCCACCTCTAGAGTGTTCTATATCTCTCTTAGCATCATCTAGAGTAGAGAGAGAGAGAGTTGGGACCCTTGTTTGGACCTTAGTTGTGTGATGACATCCTTGGTGATGTTTTGGACACATGTTTGAGGTGTGTTTTACACTTAAGAGTGTTGTTTCGGGCTTCAGAGCCTTAGAGAGGCCCTGTATCGATTTGTGGGTGTCTTGAGGGACATCCTATCAGTTTTGTGATGTATAGAGGTGCACAATATTAGTTTGTGGTACCTAGGGTTTACCCCTATTAGTTTGTGTAGATGGTTGACGCGTGTATCAGCCTTGACCATCTTAGGTGACCTAGTGGGGGAGACATAGATCTTATCACCTTATTGCATGGTGTTGCATTTGGCTCCTTCTTCATAGACAAGTGTCACCTAGGGTTCTAAGGTGGTGAAACCTTCCCCTTGATATCTCTTTCATCCCTCTTGTATATGTACCTCTTTCCCTCTATGCAAGAGAATCCTTTTGTTTATCCTTGCATTCCCTCTTTGGTGGATGACCTTGAGCTGGAGGAGCTTCTCCCTTGGAGCTTGGAGGATGAGTCCCATGCTTGTGGTGATCTCTTCATCCTTTACCTTGGTAAGCCATGATTCTTAGCTTCCTTTCTCTATTTCTTTCTTCTTCTCGGCCACGGACCTTGGTTACTTTCTTTTCCCTCTCATGCTCTCTTAACCTTGGTTCCATTTTCTCTTTTAGAGGTGTTGTGGTGATCAAGATTGGGAGATATTCATCTACCTTGAGCTCATGAATCTTGGATCTTGACCTTGGATCTTAGAGCTTGGTGGTGATCCTTGAGGCAGGTTATATAACTCTAAACCCTCTTTGTTACTATCACCCTTTTACTTATTATTTGTACTTGGCTCGTTATCTCTTATATGCTAGTAGTCCTTTTAGTAGTTTTGCATTCTATTTTGGGAGAAGAACCTTGCTTAGTTGCTTCCCTTGTGTTTCACCTCTTTGACTTGCTTGTAACACCCATCCTTAGGTTAAAAACAAGCAGGCCGATATGTTGGAAGGTGGATGTCACGACCTGTGATGCCACTGACTGTCACTCCTTGTGACAGGTCATCACGACCTTGGCTAGGTCTAGGTCGACACGTTTTGATGCTGCTTAGATCATCATGCCTTGGGTATAACTAGACCTACATGAGATCAATGTTATGCATTGCTTGGAGAAGCATTGCCGATAAGGACTCCGACTGTCATGCCTTGATAGGCGTTGATGCCCGATAGACCCATCTCATGCATTGCATTATGTTGATATGCTGACGCCTTAGTTGGGTAGAGGCTGACACACCCTGTGATGGTGTTGCCGATACATCTGTAGTTGGGATGCCCATCTCAGATATGATGTGTTATTGAAACCCTAAGTAACCCATCACCCTCTATGATACCGACATACCCAAGCGTTGCACGTTACCCTGACTCCTATCACACATGTGTTGATGTTGCCTGGCAGGAGGGGTTGGCTGACACCCTCTCCATGGGGTGCTTGTACCCCCACACACCTATATAGTGATGCCTAAACTAATACGCTACCTTGGTTTGGTTGCCCAACACCTTCAAGTGCTCAATCTATACACCCTCTATGTGTTTCACGACACACTAATGTTGCCCGTCACACATTGTGGCATCCAACTCACAAAAAAAAGATTAATTAAGAGGAAGCGATTATTTGCAGAGGATTACTGAAAATCACTAAAAATTAAAACCTTTTTCAAAGAGATCCAATCCTAGGAAAGCTCTTTCAACAACAACCAATGAATTACATTTACATCCTGGTTCATAAGTACATATCTTGTACTATCTCTTCTTGAGGGTTACAACATTAACTGCCTTATTAAAAGTTAAACACGGACAACATAAGAACCTCGAGGCATTGAGCCAAAATCTCAAAATGATTCATTAAAAGCACTAACTATTAACTCGGAGGACTTGAGAGTACAAAGACGACACATAGGACTTCTATCTACAAACACGACAGACAACACACTCCACCTGAGTTGTTGTTGTTGTACCTGCTGCTGCTGCTGAAGTTCTTCCTTTGCAAGATATTCTCAATCTCCTCTGTGCTCGTCCACCTAAAAATGTTGGATCCCATAGGGGTGAGACAATTGAAAAATTTCCCCAGCGAGAGATATAACTCTCAGCCAGAAACATTATTATTCCAATTTATAATATAAATCTGAACAGAGGATAAGCAGTTTATATCATTCTCATATTTAACTATTGCAACTATCTGTGATAGAGCAGTAAATCATCCATTCTCTTTATAAGGAATAGAAAGAACATGTATATTATTTATCTATTGTATTAGCTCAACATCTCATGCTTTTCTCATGATACTCATTACTCTGATATGTCACCCATGACTCTTTCTCATTTCTATCTGATGGCCTTAGCCAATCTTCTAAATAGATATTGGTCTATATTGGACATGAGAGTGTACATAATCATGTCTTATTTAGGCATTGGTCCATACCAATCTTGTATAAATATTCCAGGCATTGTATTATATAAATCCTATGCAACTAGTACGAGCATTAGACTTATATTGTTCCTGTGTATCCATTCCAAGTATTGGACTATGCCAATCCCAACTATTCCAAGTATTGAACTATGTCAACCCTGTGACATTATTCCAGGTATTGAACTATGTCAACCCTGTGCAATTATTCCAGGTATTGAACTATGTCAACCCTATACAATTATTCCATGTATTGAACTATGTCAACCCTATGCAATTATTCCAAGTATTGAACTATGTCAACCATGTGCAATTATTCAATGTATTGAACTTTGTGAACCCTATGCAATTATTGCAGGTATTGAACTATGTCAACCCTGTGCAATTATTCCAGGTATTGAACTATGTCAACCCTATGCAATTATTCTAGGTATTGAACTATGTCAACCCTATGCAGGTATTGAACTATGTCAACCCTGTGCAATTTTTCCAGGTATTGAACTATGTCAACCCTGTGCAATTATTCCAGGTATTGAACTATGTCAACCCTGTGCAATTATTCCAGGTATTGGGTTATTACCAATCCTGTGCAGTTATTCTAGGTATTGGATTATTACCAATCTTGTGCAGTTATTCCTGGTATTGGGTTATTACCAATCCTATGCAGTTATTCCAAGTATTGGGATTTAACCAATCCTGTGCTATTATTCTAGGTATTGGGATTTAACCAATCCTGTGTTATTATTCCAGGTATTGGGATTTAACCAATCCTATGTTATTATTTCAGGTATTGGGATTTAACCAATCCGGTGTTATTATTCCAGGTATTGGGATTTCACCAATGCTGTGTTATTATTCCAGGTATTGGGATTTAACCAATCCTATGTTATTATTATTCCATTATTAGGATTAGGTTTCCCATACCATCACCCTTTATTAGGGTTTAGAGTTTAGGGTTTCACATACTATCATATTTCATTAGGGTTAAGATTGCATATAGCATCATCTTTCATTAGGCTTTCACATCACATTCCCCATAAATAGGGTTTACTATTCATCCCAACTAGGGTTTCTCATGACATCACCTTCAATTAGGGTTTCTCATGGAATCAACCTAAATTAGGGTTTGTCATGGAATCACCCTCAATTAGGGTTTCTCATAGACCTCAATTAGGGTTTCTCATGGAATCAACCTCAATTAGGGTTTCTCATTTCATATCAATACATCAGGGTTTTACATCACATTACCCTAGTTTAGGGTTTCATACACTTTACCCTAAAATTAGGGTTTACTATTCAACCCAATTAGGGGTTCACCCTCCATTCCTATAATTAGGGTTTTACCTTATGTTACCCTGAATTAGGGTTAGGATTCATTCACCTTATGGATTAGGGTTTCATGATCTCTTTACTGAGGATCATAACACTACTACAGAACACGCCTTTGGCATCGGTTATTTAACCCCCTTTGGCGACGGTTTTCAAGCGACGCCTATGTGGGCGCCGCTAAAGGTCGAACTCTTCGACGTCGGTTTTCTAACCGACGCCTATATGATATATAGGCGTCAGTTATATATAGTTGGCCGACGTCTATAGGGTTCACGCCACAAAAAAGAGCACCGACTAGGACACTTTCTGTGTCGGTTAACAACTGAACAACCGATGCCATACTCCCAGATGACACGGCCGTGCTTCGCTGCACGACCGTGTTTAGTACTATAGGCGTCGATTTTATACGAATATGCGACGCCTTTTCCACCACGGCCGTGATTTCCTGCACGGTCGGGTTGTTTGTCATATTAGGCGTAGGTTTTTATCCAATAACCGACGTTGTAGGCCTTTGATGATGGTGTTCTATAAATAACCGACACCTATACTTTAATTTTTTTTTCTTATCAGTTTGCAGGCCTGCTGTGGCTGGTCAACAGGATGAGAACATGCAGTTCAGTTTTCTGAACTGCAGGTTTATGACATCCATTGATATCAGCCTACAAACAGGCCACAAACCTGCAAAATCAACAAATATTTTTTCACACAAGTAGATACCTTCAGACATCAATTCAATTCTCACATTCACACATGTAGAAACATTCAAATACATGTAGAAACATTCAAACATGTATAAACATTCAGAAATATTCATTTACAAAATATCATTCAACATCGCTATCAGCATCCCAATTATATCTTACAATCACCACTGCTTGTATGGCTTTTTCCCATTCTTCTCTTACTTCATTTAATGCTTCCATCGTATATGGAGCATGTACATTTTTTAAGCGTTTACCTATAGTGTGGTCAATTTTAAACACCTGCAAAGAGAATGATGTATATATATAAGTAATAATATAAAAATAAGATTGATATATTTCATACTAACTAATGAGACTATATATAATACCTCATGTATGCTATTAATATCAAATGCGGCATGTCAGATAATCATCTGCATAAATTGCATCACATAGTATGTGCATGCCCAGCCATTGTCTTGTGTAGCGCACTATAAATTGAAACATACAAAATATTAAAAAATACAACTAAGCACAGTTCACATAAATAATATATACATTGGAGTCGGGAACTTACTTTTACGTTCTCCCAAATTATTGGCTGGTTCTTTCTCCTTGGGACATTTCCTCCAGCATTTTTGAATGCATCTAAACCCCTACATGTTAATGTAACACAGTAAATTGCATAATTAAATAGTAATGTAATAACAGATGTTAACGAATATAAAAATGAAATATTTCTCACCAGAATAATGACATTCTCAATGTGTGTCCAATTTTAGTGTTCAATGTACTTCCCGTAGGATCTAGATAATAAACAGTGAACGTCCCGGGGACAATAACTAGTAACTCCCAATGCCTAGCGCTATAGGTAAAAAAGTTAAAAATTAATAACTCAAAATGCACAATAAAAATGGAATTTTCTTAAGTCCAAATTATAAATAAAGTAAACTTACTTGACATTGAATGGAGCTATTATTATCGTCTTCTTTTGCTGACCGAAAATTGTAAAATCATCTATACAGTATTGTTGATCACTATCAGAGTCTTTAGCTACCATACTAATCAATGATGGAATCAAAAATCCCACATGATCAAATGCAAATTGTTTGCATTGATCTTCGACTAAGTAGCTGCAAAACATGTATTACGTATGCATTAATATATAAGAAACCAAATCACTGGATCTTACACAAGGTATATGGATGTATAAACAAGATCTCACCTTATCCATGTCTCTATCATTGATGTATTCAACCAATCATACATAAACAACTCAATAATATCTTGTATAAATAAAGAGCTATCGTATGATTGACCCGCATAAACAACTCAATAATATCTTGTATATCCAGATATCATGGCGAGGCATGGGTGTGGCAGACTCCTGAGTAGAAGCAGACTCTTGAGTAGCCGCAGACTCCGCCTGTAGTCTTTGGAGAATGCTTGCATAGCCCTTTGGACCCATAGTGTGGTCATGCACATTCAGTGCACGCCTTGCTTTTTGTGCGTCACTGAGGGCCTAGTTAATATGCACATTAATGATTTGGTTAGTAGCACTAAATGTTAATCTTGAATAGGTGAATACAACGTATATTAATTAAATTGGGAGTGACGCCTAATACCTTGAATTCTTCAAATTTTCTTGAAGCAACAAAATTGTCCCAATCTTCTTTGTCCAAGAAGTTCCACTGCTCAAGGGCTGACTTCTTCTTCTTATCACCATCTTTTATGTATTCTCTGTTTAGATTTGACCTATAGTTCCTAAGCATCTTTCCAGCGTGTTGCATCACGCTGTCCAGCACGGCCGTGGTAGGCCAACACAGCCACGGCCGTTACCACGGCCGTGCTGTCCAGCACGGCCGTGGTAGGCCAACACAGCCATGGCCGTGCTTGCTGTCGGTAAGGAGATAAGGAGAAGGAAGCAAAGAGGCTAGCCAACCTGGATCTAGCATGGAGAAGAGCGGCGGTAGCAGTGGCGGTGAGCAGACGAAGTAGCCGAGGGGCGGGCGGCGGCCGGAGAAGCAACAGACGGCCGGAGAAGCAGCAGGCACCGGCCGAAGAAGCAACAGGAGAAGACGTAGAGCAGCGGCGGCGAAGAAGAAGCAGCGCCGGCGAGTAGAGCAACAACACCGTCGGTGGCGACAGCGAGGCGAGGCGAGGAAGCACAGGCAGCAGCTAGCGGGCGATGAAGACAATGAAACAGGTACCAGTGTGATCAATCGATTGTGGGTCTATTAAGTTTGTAAAGGCGTCAGGTATCAAATACAAACGACACCTAAAGTCTTAGGCATCGGTTGATAGTAAAACACCGACGCCAAACTAGACAACCTTTACCCTAAATTTTTTGGCGGGAACCATTATCAGCGTCGGTTATCGAAGGATAACTGACACTGAAAGTGGGACTTTTTGCACAAATTTTCATGTTACATAGGCGTCGGTGAATTGTTAAAACACCGACGCTATAGGTGACCTAAAATGTTTTCGCCCAAAAATTGGATTTCGCGGGCGGTTTTAGGCATCAGTCGGTTATAACCAGCCGACGCTGAATACAAAGCGGTACCCATGTCTGGCTGGTCTTCGAATATAGACGTCGGTTTGTATAAATAACCGACGTCTAATATTAGAGGTGTCGGTTTTCCTAAATAACTGACGCCCCGAAAAGCGACACTGAACGCTGTTTCTGTAGTAGTGTAAATTAATCACCACATGATTAATACTCATGTAAGAATTCCTTTCTATCATCCTTTCAACTTGATTAGGTTTATATCAACCCTTCAATCAAGTATATATATATACAACTATGGTTGACAAAGTGTACTAAGACATTGCTTTCATAAGCTTATAGGGATTAACTCATCTACGGTTAGCAATTACTTAGTACCTTATAGGTACAACCCTAGTGATTATCTTTGAGATAAATCAGTAACAACCATAGGGTCATTTTATCTTTCATCACCTTAGGTTTACAATTAACTTAGTTACATTGAAACATCCAAACATTCTTGACCATTGATACTCCAAACGATTTGAAACTATTTAAGCAAAACAACGATCAAACCATATGGACAAGTCACACTTGAAACTACTTGGGTCTCTAAACGGTTTGAGACAGTTTGGTCTCAAATGGTCTTGAGACCGTTTGATCCCAAACAGTCTTGAGATCATTTGTACTCAAATGGTCTTAAGTCCGTTTGGTCCAAACCCTCTCAAAATGTAAAGGACCAAAAAGGTCTTCCATTACTTAATCAATTCACGATTTCAATCATTAAACCAACTATCAATTGAACCACTGATTTATTCTTCCATTGGACCATTGAATCACCATTCAATTGGACCTTCAATTAGGGTTTTGAACCCAATTGAACTAGGGTTCATAATCAAGAAATCATCCATTAGGGTTTTGAAATCAAGGAACCATCAATGGTTGACATTGTGGAACTAGTCCAATTGAAATCATTGGGTCATCATCAAACCATGACATGACCTGACCTCAAACGGTCTTGAGGTTGTTTGGATGAACTCCAAATGGTCTTGAGACCGTTTTCCCAATCCCATCACTTAAAATTGTGAAATTTAATTAGGGTTTGGATCATTAGATTGATCAACAATTGAACTATTGATTGCATTACCATTTGCTATCTTTGGACCTTCAAATACTCAACCATACTCAACCCTAGATTTACAAATGGTCTTGGTTGACCTCCAAACAGTCTTGAGACCATTTGGGTGATCTCCAAATGGTCTTGAGACCATTTGGGTTAATCAACCCAAATATTTAATTCATTCAATTGCAAAATCAGCACTTAACCCGATTAGGGTTTCTAATTGGATGATTGTCCATATATTGATTCAATCAATTGGAACCATTAGATACTCATCCAACATGTACTAGGGTCCTGACCTCAAACGGTCAACCCATCCAAATGGTCAACTTATCTAAACGGTTTGGGGTTCAAGACTCTAAATGGTTTGTAAACCGTTTAGTCTCCAAACAGTTTGGTGAAACCGTTTGGACCAAAGTCTTTAAACTGTTTGCAATAGATATTTGGGGAGGTGTGTGCTTATGATGATGTCATAATAATCTAGATCTAAACCCACAAAACTTGTTGTGATTTTCATGGAGATTACATCAATCAACCAAATAAAATTTCGAGAATGTAGAAAGGATCAACAATTGATAAGGAATTGAATGCAATAACAATATTAAGGGTTCAAGTTATAAAACCTGCCTCCAATTGAGCTTCAAAGATTCAACCTCCACGTATTTAATAATGAAAGCAACACCTTCAACTATACCAAGCTCGTCCTCAAGGTTTGAGTGAAAAGGAATGGCTAGAATTGAAGATCGAGTGAAGATAAGAAGAAATCATGCATTGATTTGTGATTTCCACCATGGAATCAAGGTGAAAGAAGGTCAAGAAGATGACCAACAGGTTGGGGGTCATCCTCCTGTTGCTCCAAGCTCCCTTGGTCTATTTTTCAAGCAAGAAGTGAAGGTGGATTCGAAAATACCCATCCAAGCTTGGGATAAAGGAGCATATATGTATTTTATTAAAAAATCATTTAAGAGAGAGAAAGTAGGGGATAACTCCTCCATTTCCTTGCCACTTTCCCCCTTCCCTTACTTGGTTACGAGGCTATCTATTTTGCCTCTTATTCCTCTCAATTGTCCATGATTTAAAGAAAACCAAATTAAGCACCTTAAATCATATTATAATATTATCCATAAGTGAGTGGTTATTTCTTTTTCTTATAATAATGTGAGTGAGTTATCCACTTCCCTTAGATATTTTTTGCCTTTGCAAGGAACATGGTCGTCCACATATATGGATTTCAACCATTTCAATTTTGTTTGAAGGGCACTTCAATTAATATATTTATTTTTTTTGCATATAATTGAAGTAAAGTTCCAATTATGCTTAAATCTTGAGTATTTTAATGTCAAGATTCTCTCTCCTCCAAAATGATACCAATGAGATGCCCCTCTCATTTTCTTTGCTCTACATGATGCCAAGAAACATTAGGGACTATTCTGAAGTGGTAATTTGCATATTGAATCCTGGGTTTTGGGTAAATTGCACATTGCACCAAAACTAGGTTTTAATGCATAAACATTGCTTAATCAACTCTTTCTTGTTACTGAGGCTTTCCCAAGCCATACCTCTGCATCATCTTCATTCTCATGATGCTTCAACACATGAGGAACATTTATCAAGTAACATTTTCAAGTTAACCCCTCACATTGGGTAATTTGCACTTTAGTCCAAACTAAGCAAACATTGTTTCAACATTATTCAAAAAGGACTAAAATTGAAATATAAGTTCTTCTTGAACCTTAACTTCTTTTCAAAAGATAAGAGCAAGCATATAATTGTCTTTCTTAAACAAAACACCTAGGGTTAAAGCATAACCCAGGTCAGGGATGTTACAAATTATAAACACCTAACAAGGATTTCGTCCCCAAAATCCCAGATAAAGGGAAACATATATTATCCATCATCTCATCAAGTCTTCACATAACATCTCAATGTCATGTTTATGCAAGGCATAAACCCCTAACATATGATGTCCATGCTATATAATATAATTAAACTGATTTCACAGTTAACTGATGAGTGCATACTCATCATGATTTTCAATTACCTTTTTGGAACAATTTAATATCTATTCCACATCTTTTCACCCTAATATGAATCATAATGCACAAAACTACTCAGTGATTCAATAATCAAGGTTTTAACTAAATATCTTTCATTTTATGCAGGTGTAGCAGGAAACTCCATGAAAACGGTCTCAAGACCGTTTGGATCCATGCGGTCTCAAGACCGTTTGCTGGAATACACAAAGAACAAGACGAAACCAGTTGCCCAAGAAGTCCACGCGGTCTCAAGACCGTTTGGTCCCATGCGGTCCCAAGACCGTTTGGTCCCATGCGGTCCCAAGACCGTTTGGTCCCATGCGGTCCCAAGACCGTTTGGTCCCATGCGGTCCCAAGACCGTTTGGTCCCATGCGGTCCCAAGGCCGTTTGATCCCGAACGGTCCCAAGGCCGTTTGGTCCCAAACGGTCCCAAGACCGTTTGGTCCCGCGCGGTCCCAAGACCGTTTGGTCCCGCGCGGTCCCAAGACCGTTCGATGCAAGCACAAGGATCGATTGAAGAACTAAAGCCGCGCGATCACGCCAATGCCAGGACCGATCAAAGCAAGACCGTTTGGCGCTCAAACGACCTCCAAACCGTTTGATGCCCAAACGGTCTCAAGACCGTTTGGTGCCCAAGCGGTCTCAAGACCGTTTGGCGCCCAAACGGTCTCAAGACCGTTTGGCGCCCAAACGGTCTCAAGACCGTTTGGCGCCCAAACGGTCTCCAAACCGTTTGGAGAACATATTTCCAGCAACTTATCCAAACCGTTTGGGATCAGATCTGAAACTATAAATAGACCCCCAGGGTCCCCATTTCGAGGCATCGGTTCCGGACGCCGAAAGGCTGCCAGAGCACCACACCGATCAAGTTCCACTCCATCTACCGCTGGTGTTGCGTCCAAGGAGGCCAAGAAGAGGAAGAAGACGACGCAAGGAGCGCATCTTCTTCACCGAGCTGCGTCCACCCTCTGCACCGAGCTCATGGCGGATCTATCTTTCTCTCCTATCCTTCTTGTATCTCGTATCATGAGCGAGTAGTCCTCTTTCGCTGGGGTGCGGGGACTAGCCCCGCTGCCCATGCAAACCATGTTCTTTTGTTAAACTTTCCATGGCAATGTATATAACTCTTCATTTTGTCGTTTATCGTTAAGCTTGTAGGTTGGTTATGTGCGTGTTCTCATCTTTGTGCTCCCTATGTTGCGATAACTTCAATGCATGGGTTCCTATGTTGCGATAACTTCAAGGCATGGGTTGGAACGTCGTTTAGCATGTTTGACCCTTGACGATAACTTCCGATGGGTTCCTTGAGGTCGTAAGTGTATGATCCGCGAGGGGACGAGCCATCTAGCCTTCGGTGATGCTTCTGTGCGCCTAACGCATGTATAGGGGGTTCACAACCTTAGTTGGATTTTGCATCATCTTGCTAAACGTCGATGTTTGCTCGCATGTCACCTTCCTGCTTGTTTATCGGTTAACGCGGCTGACTCCCAAACTAGAAATAGGATGGGATTTCATCGAGGTCGTAAGTGTATGATCCGCGAGGGGACGAGCCATCTAGACTTCGGTGACGCTTCTGTGCGCCTAACGCCTGTATGGGGGGTTCACAACCTCCGTGGATTTCTGTATCTTCAGAGCCGTAAGACATGTGATCCGTATGGCGATGAGAAATAGGCTGCCTATGGTGATGCTTACGCGGGCCTAACGCCCGTATGGGGGGTTCTGCAGTAGCTCTATTTGGAGAGTTACATCGTGCCTGGTTTGTTTGCAAAAGAGTATGTTTGTGAGTGTAGCGGTGGTCAAACCCGGTACCACCCCAGCGATTCCATATCATTGATCTAAACTCATCTTCCTTTCTGCATTTACTTTCTTGCATTTAGTTTAATCAAACCCAAATCAACCTATTGTTCTAAATATTAGTCTCACTTAAGCTAGATCTAACTGACAAAGATTCTTAAAAACGTTGTTCTTTGGGTTCGATCCTCAACTATACTGTGATAAGATCCGTCTGCTTGCAGGTGGTATTGTTGCACTTGGTTTTGGTAAAAGCTCGGGGATATAAACTCCGAGTGAATTTGTTAGTGCATTCAAAAAGCCACATCAAATTCTGGCGCCGTTGCCGGGGACAACGGAATCAGTCAGTCAAATCTAGTTCTTTTAAGACTAATCTAGGATTTTGTTTTCCTTTTGAAACTATCGCTCATCTATTTGATCATTAATCTACACCAAGGATCTCACTTTCAAACCTTTTCAAATTTCAGGTGCTCTTTGACGATTAGTGCATGCACCCTTCGGATAGTCTCGGACTGACTGCGAGCTTTGATCCCAAAATCGATAGAACCTTCCATCGTCAGATCCGAGAGAATCGAGCCAGAATGGCGCAAGAAGAAGAAGTAGCCCGTAGGGTGGCTCAAGCCATCAATGCGCAGAGAGAAAGGTTCATGCAAGAAGCTAGAGCTGCGGTTCAACAGGAGATCTTAGCAGCACAGGCAGCAGCGCAGGCAGCGGAACTTCAGAAGGATCTTAGAGAGTTCTCTATCCCAAAGGCCGCGAATGTCTATCATCCGGTGCAACCTCCTCCCATCGAAGCTGCCAACTTTGAGATTAGAGCACATTGGATAACCTTGCTTCAAAACAACCCATTCTACGGTAAACAAGCTGAAGACAACCAAGGTCATCTTCTCAGATTCATTGACCTGTGTGCTATGACGAAGCAAAATGGAGTCTCTGATGATGCTATTCGACTCCGTCTCTTCAACTACTCTCTGGCTGATAGAGCCATTAGTTGGTACAACTCACTACAGAGTGATGTACCCATCACCACCTGGGAGCAGCTTCAAAACGCCTTTCTAGAAAAGTTCTACCCCCCATCTCTTACATATGAGATCAGGGGACGAATCACAAATTTCACTCAAGTCCCAGGAGAAACTCTTTCCGAAGCTTGGAATAGATACAAGGAGCTCCTACGCAAATGCCCACACCATGGAATTCCTAAGAATCAGCTGATAGAAATATTCTACAGGGGTGTGGAGGATGATGTTAAGATGTTCCTTGACTCCTCGTCTGGAGGGAACTTCATGCGGCAAAGTTACGACAGCGCATGGAGAGTAGTCACCCTGTGAGCAGAAAATCAAGCCAACTGGGGCAGATCTGTTGGTAAAGGAGTCTTAAAGGTAGCTATGGCTGATGCTATCCCAGAATACAAATCGATAGCTGAAACTTTGAAACTCTTGGTTGCAAAGCAAGATCACATAGAATCATCCCTTGCTGCGATTGGAAGAGGACATTCTCCAACTAGGCAACCAGAACAAGTCAAGTCCACTTCTTTGTTTTGCGAAGCGTGCAAAGGCACTGACCATCCCACACTATCATGCAATGTTCTCTATGATGTTGTTTTAAGCAATGCCTGTGGACAAGGAAATAATTGCCAGATGGAAAATCTAAATGCTATTAATACCAACCCTGGGCAGAACTATTACAATCCGAATCAAAATAGGAATCACCCAGGCTTCCAATACGGAAATCCTTCAGGAGCTATGAACACGCATCAATTTGTTCCGAATAATCAACCAAGAGGCCCACCTGGGTATCAGTTTAACCAGCAACAAAACTTTGGGAATCAAGGAAACTTCAAGGGAAACTTTCAGAACAGAAACTATCAGAATAACTCTCAGTATCAAAGCTTGAACCAACAACAGGGTCAAATAGGATCCATCCCTTCTGATGACAAGCTATCTACCATTGAAAAGTTATTGCAGACACAACAAACGATGATAGCCAATCAACAAGCCCAACAGAAGGCTATTGAAACTCAACTAGCTCAACTTGCTGCTAGTATTAAGCCACAAGCTGGAGTCTTCGGCAGACAACCTGAGAACAATCCGAAACATCTGGAGCAGCTGAAGGTTATCGCCACAAGATCAGGGAAAAGATATTCGGATCCACCAGCGAAAACAACTATGGATATCCCTGAGGAGAATGAACCTTTGACTAACCAAAACTCGACAACACCAGAATCGCAACCGAAGGAAAGGAATACTGATAAGGGAAGTTCTGAGAAATCTACCAATGAAGAAGTAGAGATACCAGAGCCGGATATTCCTGTATATAAGCCTCGTGTTCCTTTCCCATCCCGTCTGAGGCAAACCAAGCTTGATACTAGATTCATCAAATTTAAAGAGGCCATGAAGAAACTTCATGTTGATATACCATTCTTAGATGCTCTTAATGAGATACCGGCCTGGACCAAGTATCTAAAGTCGCTTCTCACCAAGAAGTACATCACTGAAGAGTATGAAACTGTAAAACTGGCGGCAACCACATCTGATATCATACTCAGCAAGATGCCAAAGAAACAAAAAGATCCAGGATCCTTTGGAATCTCTTGTCACATTGGTGACTCATCGTACAAAAAGGGATTGGCAGATCTTGGTGCAAGTATTTCTATTATGCCTCTCAGTCTATGCAAGAGACTAGGGTTCGAAGAATTGCTTCCAACTGCTATGACAATTCAACTTGCGGATAATTCGATAAAAAGACCGTTAGGAATTCTCGAAGACATCCCAGTCAAGGTAGGAAAGGACGCATATGTTCCATGTGATTTTGTCATCGTGGACATAAATGAAGACACCAAATACCCTCTTATCTTCGGCCGTCCTTTCCTGGCCACTGCTAGAGCCCTTATTGATGTTGAAGCAGGAACCTTACTTCTAAGGTTAGGAAAAGAGACTCTCGAATTTAAGGTTTTTGAAAGCATGAGAAGACCAAGTATACAGGAGGAGGTCTATCTGATAGATTGTGTTGAGCAGATGTCACAGCTTACTCAAGAATATCACGAGTCATGCGATCCCTTGGAAACTTCTCTATACGACCTTTTTAATGATGAGCCTATTGACCAACAAGATAAGGACTGCACCGAACCTCCCGACTCTACTAAAGGAAATCCTGAAGCTACCTATGAAGAATTAAAGGTTACCGAAACCCCAGAAGAAATCAGTGAAAAACCAGAACCTCCTGAAATGAAGCCCCTACCTGAAGGGCTGAAGTATATGTTTTTAGATGATCTCAAAGTTTGTCCTGTCATTATAAACTCTGGTTTAACGACCAAACAAGAAGAGCAACTTCTGGAAGTATTAAAGGATAGCAAGAAAGCCATAGGCTACAAAATGAGTGACCTCACAGGAGTCAGCCAAGCGTTGTGCATGCACAGAATCCCCATGATGGAAGACCATAAGCCAACGATCGAGCATCAACGAAAGTTGAACCCGAATATGAAGGAAGTGGTCCGTCGTGAGATCATCAAACTCCTTACAGCTGGAATAATATACCCGATATCGGACTCACCATGGGTGAGCCCGGTTCATGTTGTACCCAAGAAAGGAGGTACTACCGTTATAAGAAATGAAAACAATGAGCTCATCCCCACCCGAACAGTCACTGGGTGGCGGATGTGTATTGATTATAGAAAATTAAACAAGGCCACTCGGAAGGATCATTTTCCTATGCCCTTCCTCGATCAAGTTTTAGAAAGATTGGCCCATCAAGAATATTTCAGTTACCTGGACGGTTACTCTGGATTCTATCAGATCCCCATACATCCAGATGATCAAGAAAAAACTACTTTCACATGTCCCTTTGGGACATATGCTTTTAAAAGGATGCCTTTCGGTCTGTGTAATGCCCCTGCAACTTTTCAACGTTGCATGACTGCCATTTTTGCAGGGCTTACTGAAACAGTTATGGAGGTTTTCATGGACGATTTTTCTGTATATGGGGACTCCTTCGATTCCTGTCTTGAGCATCTCTCCATGGTCCTCAAACGTTGTGAAGAAGCACATCTGGTGCTAAATTGGGAGAAATGCCACTTTATGGTAAAGGAAGGCATTGTTTTGGGCCACAAGGTTAGCAACAAAGGAATTGAAGTTGATAAAGCCAAGGTAGAAGTCATCTCTAAACTGGATGTCCCCACAAATGTAAAAGAAGTTCACGCATTCCTTGGTCACGCTGGATTCTATAGAAGGTTTATACGTGACTTTTCCAAGATAACGAAGCCGATGACTAATCTACTTTTAAAAGATGCTGATTTCAATTTCAATGAAGAATGCATCAAAAGTTTTGATACGCTGAAGAAAGCCCTTACAACTACTCCCATCATTAGAGCTCCCGATTGGGACCACCCCTTTGAAATTATGTGTGATGCGAGTGATTACGCGGTGGGTGCTGTCTTAGGACAATACATAGAGAAGAAACATTATGTGATCTATTATGCATCAAAGACCCTCGACGAAGCTCAAAGGAATTATGCTACTTCTGAAAAGGAGCTTTTAGCAGTCATTTATGCCTTCGATAAATTCAGATCCTACCTTACTGGTTCGAAGGTAATCATTTACACAGACCATGCTGCTATCCGTTATCTTATGGCAAAGAAGGATGCTAAGACAAGGCTGATCAGATGGATACTTCTTCTACAAGAATTTGACCTGGAAATAAGAGATAAAAAGGGGATGGAAAATGTTGTTGCTGATCCCCTCAGTCGCATCCACACTCTGGATGCTGACGGGATCCCGATAAATGACTCCCTACCGGATGATCAACTCATGAGCGTCTCGGAAGCAGTACCATGGTCAACTGACTATGTAAACTACCTTGCTGCGGGAGTCATCCATCCCCAGTACACCGGAAACACTCTGAAGAAGTTTATGCACAATGTGAAGCATTACCATTGGGATGAACCATATCTTTTTAAACTTGGTGCTGATTGTCTGTATAGACGTTGTGTCGCCAAAGAAGAAGCCCATTCTATTTTGGAACAATGCCACTCAGGACCCGTGGGTGGGCATATGAGCTCTAAAAAGACTGCCTTAAAAGTTTTGCAATGTGGATTTTTCTGGCCAACTTTATCCAAGGACTGTTATGATTTTGTCATATCATGTGATAAGTGTCAAAGAGCTGGCAATATAACCAAGAAAGACGAAATACCACTGAATCTATGGCAAGAAGTCGAGATATTTGACGTCTGGGGAGTGGACTATATGGGGCCATTCCCATCTTCTAATGGATTCTCTTACATCCTTGTGGCGGTGGAATACGTCTCCAAATGGGTTGAAGCTATACCAACCGTCACTTGTGATTCAAAACCAGTCATCAAACTATTCAAAGATATTATCTTCCCACGGTGCGGAGTGCCGAGAACCGTGATATCTGACGGAGGATCCCACTTCATTGAAAGAAGCCTTGAAGCTCTTCTACGAAAATATGGCGTCTCACACAAGATAGCTTCGCCTTATCATCCACAAACCATTGGACAGGTAGAGGTCTCCAACCGACAACTTAAGGCTATCCTTGAGAAAACCGTTGGACGTAATCGAAAAGATTGGGCGACAAAAATCAACGACGCCTTATGGGCTTATCGCACTGCTTATAAGACTCCCCTTGGGACTACCCCTTTTCGATTGATATACGGAAAGAGTTGCCACCTGCCAGTCGAACTTGAACATAAGGCATGGTGGGCAATTAAACAAATAAACTTCGATATGAAACAAGCGGGTCAAGCCAGAATTCTGCAACTCCATGAGCTGGATGAACTCAGAATGACAGCCTATGAGAATGCACGAATCTACAAAGAACGTACAAAACTCTGGCATGATGGACATCTGAAACAAAAAGACATATGAGTGGGAGACCAAGTTCTAGTTTTCAACTCCAGATTAAAATTGTTCCCAGGAAAACTCCGCTCACGTTGGTGCGGACCTTACATCGTCAAAAGCATCTCTCCCCATGGTGCTTTCTCTTTATGGAGCGACGGGTCTGGCGAATTTATAGCAAATGGTCACCGCTTGAAAAGATACTTCACACCAGCTGACAAAGACACAGAAATAATGTTGGAATTCAGCAATCCAAAGGACCCACCATAATTCCGAAGAACTCTGTCGAGCCATCGACATAAAACAAAGGCGCTTGTCGGGAGGCAACCCGACCAATAAATCTATTTTACTTTTCCTTTTCAAATTTTGTTCCTTATAGTTAAATTTTCCTTAAATAAAATTTGCCTTATGAGAGAGTTTTTCTTTCAGGACACGAGATCAGATTGGTGCTGATTAGAACGAATTCATTCTCGGCAGTCATACCTGGTGTTTCCTTTCCCCTCCATCTTGAATTTAGGGTTTGCTCGAGGACGAGCAAATCTCTAAGTTCGGGGTGGAGGGTGGGTGGTACGTATTCCACTTCCACATACACACCCTCTTTTCATATTCAATATGTCTCTATCATAAAATTTTTCAAAATTTTGAACAGATACCTGATGAAATTTTGTCTTTTGTTGATAAAAATGTAACTAACTTTTTGCTATGCATCTTCTATCATAACATCCTCCTTATTCAAAGCAAATCCTCAAGAGGACTACTTTTGAAACTTGCCTGAAATCATCCTGTGAAACTTATGATTCCTAACATCATAATTCTTTTTACATAATGATAAGTATCTGTCAAACTGATAGGGATCAAACACGTCGCGCTTCCTAACTGACTAGTGGAACAATGGCTCAGAAACCCCACCGGATCCGCATCAAGTCATTATTTGAGCAGAGTATGACAAAGAGAATAACCCGGTTTTGAATTGTAAATCAAGTTGCATCCTGATCTGAACTCTCTTCTACACTTCTTCTATCATCTTCGTATCCCTCCATCCATAAATACCACCAAAATAGCCAAACTTGTGCCAAAACCTAAGTTCGGGGTGGCACGCCACTTTCCCCATATCCGCTTCTTCCATACCCCTTCCAATAAATAGGGGCGTACCACCAAAAATGCAATCTCGAGTCGAATAGAGGAGAGATCTGCAATAAAAAGATGCCAAAGTGCACACAAAATAAATGCAATCTCGAGTCGAATAGAGGAGAGATCTGCAACAAAAGATGCCATAGCGCACACAAAAAAAAATGCAATAAATGAAATTGCAAAACAAATAAAATCTCGAGTCGAATAGAGGAGAGATTTACTTCTTCTTTCCATACCACCTTTCACTCCTTTTTCTACCTAAGGGCACAATACATGCCCTACCATCCTGAACTACACCAGTGTCAGATCAAATGCATACTTGTCGATTCTACGAGTATCTCTGAACTCCTACAAAACTCTTCGACATGCTTGGTGTTGGAAAAGGCGGGGAGGAAGCGTTGTTGGGAAACGAACTCAGGAACAAAGCTATGGAAAGACGTGTTTCGTGGTCCCAGGAAGTTGAGGTACTCACTCATACTGAGCAAAAAGAAAACATTTGTGATGTGAAGATGAAGAAATCACATGGATCGAAAGTATTCCATCAGGCAATAGTTTCAAATTTTATGTTACTCGAGGACGAGCAACGATTTAAGTTCGGGGTGTTTTGATGAGTGCATACTCATCATGATTTTCAATTACCTTTTTGGAAAAATTTAATATCTATTCCACATCTTTTCACCCTAATATGAATCATAATGCATAAAACTACTCAGTGATTCAATAATCAAGGTTTTAACTAAATATCTTTCATTTTATGCAGGTGTAGCAGGCAACTCCATGAAAACGGTCTCAAGACCATTTGGATCCATGCGGTCTCAAGACCGTTTGCTGGAATACACAAAGAACAAGACGAAACCAGTTGCCCAAGAAGTCCACGCGGTCTCAAGACCGTTTGGTCCCATGCGGTCCCAAGACCGTTTGGTCCCATGCGGTCCCAAGACCGTTTGGTCCCATGCGGTCCCAAGACCGTTTGGTCCCATGCGGTCCCAAGACCGTTTGGTCCCATGCGGTCCCAAGACCGTTTGGTCCCATGCGGTCCCAAGACCGTTTGGTCCCATGCGGTCCCAAGACCGTTTGGTCCCATGCGGTCCCAAGACCGTTTGGTCCCATGCGGTCCCAAGGCCGTTTGATCCCAAACGGTCCCAAGGACGTTTGGTCCCAAACGGTCCCAAAACCGTTTGGTCCCGCGCGGTCCCAAGACCGTTTGGTCCCGCGCGGTCCCAAGACCGTTCGATGCAAGCGCAAGGATCGATTGAAGAACTAAAGCCGCGCGACCACGCCAATGCCTGGACCGATCAAAGCAAGACCGTTTGGCGCTCAAACGACCTCCAAACCGTTTGATGCCCAAACGATCTCAAGACCGTTTGGTGCCCAAGCGGTCTCAAGACCGTTTGGCGCCCAAACGGTCTCAAGACCGTTTGGTGCCCAAACGGTCTCCAAACCGTTTGGAGAAGATATTTCCAGCAACTTATCCAAACCGTTTGGGATCTGATCTGAAACTATAAATAGACCCCCAGGGTCCCAATTTCGAGGCATCGGTTCTGGACGCCGAAAGGCTGCCAGAGCACCACACCGATCAAGTTCCACTCCATCTACCGCTGGTGTTGCGTCCAAGGAGGCCAAGAAGAGGAAGAAGACGGCGCAAGGAGCGCATCTTCTTCACCGAGCTGCGTCCACCCTCTGCACCGAGCTCATGGCGGATCTATCTTTCTCTCCTATCCTTCTTGCATCTCGTATCATGAGCGAGTAGTCCTCTTTCGCTGGGGTGCGGGGACTAGCCCCGCTGCCCATGCAAACCATGTTCTTTTGTTAAACTTTCCATGGCAATGTATATAACTCTTCATTTTGTCGTTTATCGTTAAGCTTGTAGGTTGGTTATGTGCGTGTTCTCATCTTTGTGCTCCCTATGTTGCGATAACTTCAATGCATGGGTTCCTATGTTGCGATAACTTCAAGGCATGGGTTGGAACGTCGTTTAGCATGTTTGACCCTTGACGATAACTTCCGATGGGTTCCTTGAGGTCGTAAGTGTATGATCCGCGAGGGGACGAGCCATCTAGCCTTCGGTGACGCTTCTGTGCGCCTAACGCCTGTATAGGGGGTTCACAACCTTAGTTGGATTTTGCATCATCTTGCTAAACGTCGATGTTTGCTCGCATGTCACCTTCCTGCTTGTTTATCGGTTAATGCGGCTGACTCCCAAACTAGAAATAGGATGGGATTTCATCGAGGTCGTAAGTGTATGATCCGTGAGGGGACGAGCCATCTAGCCTTCGGTGATGCTTCTGTGCACCTAACGCCCGTATGGGGGGTTCACAACCTCCGTGGATTTCTGTATCTTCAGAGCCGTAAGACATGTGATCCAGATGGCGATGAGAAATCGGCTGCCTATGGTGATGCTTACGCGGGCCTAACGTCCGTATGGGGGGTTCTGCAGCAGCTCTATTTGGAGAGTTACATCGTGCCTGGTTTGTTTGCAAAAGAGTATGTTTGTGAGTGTAGCGGTGGTCAAACCCGGTACCACCCCAGCGATTCCATATCATTGATCTAAATTCATCTTCCTTTCCGCATTTACTTTCTTGCAATTAGTTTAATCAAACCCAAATCAACCTATTGTTCTAAATATTAGTCTTACTTAAGCTAGATCTAACTGACAAAGATTCTTAAAAACGTTGTCCTTTGGGTTCGATCCTCAACTATACTGCGATAAGATCCGTCTGCTTGCGGGTGGTATTGTTGCACTTGGTTTTGGTAAAAGCTCGGGGATATAAACTCCGAGTGAATTTGTTAGTGCATTCAAAAAGCCACATCATTAACCACTCCAGGTGGTTAACATAAATTATCTGATACCATAATTCCTTACCTTGGTATCCATCACATGTGCTGAAAACACATCACATTTCATCTTTCTTTCATATTGGGACATGTCTTGTTATACATATCTTTTTCTTGGAACCCAAGTCCAAGACAACTGATACTCTTCTAAGTATCCATCAAATAATCAATTTTAATTTATGCACACCAAGTGTTCTAAGACCCACTTGGTTGCCATGTCCCTGAAAGAAAAGAAAACAAAGGATCATATTCCTCTTATCACCCTATTGTTATCCAGGGTTGTTTATTCATGAGAAGAGATTATCATCTCCTTTAAACATTACATGAACCTTCTACTGTTCATGAGTTTTTTACTCTTATTTCTTTCTTGGTTCCTTGCCATCAGCATAGGAATCATATGGATACTCACTTGTCATCATTTGTTAATATCATTTTCACCATGATTACTAGATATAGGTATTCAAACCTTTTAGTTCATCACTGATTATTGTTACCTTCCATCATGTAACTTATTACCTCTAGGTCTTCATACCAGGGTATACATTATACTAAACATCTTCTTTTATTTATAAACTGATTTATAATTAAATCAAATTCCTTCATATATCAATTAGAATGTGGTAAAAATATCCATGCCACATCTCATACTTCTTTCTTTAGATTGTTTCAGAATGATTACTTGATCAGAGTAATCAGGAAGATAACAATCTAGGTATGTCATACTTACCTTGCCTTCAATAAATGAATACCTGGCCAAGGTATTCAAGAATTGAAATTAGGTAGTATGTATTTGTTTTATATTATGTTTCATATCCTTAACATCTCTTTAAATTTCAATACTCAGTATCTCAGATTTTCTCTGAGTGATTCTTTTTCATCTTTTCCCTTTCTGCATGAAAAGAGAAATTTTCAAGCATATAAGAGGATATTAAACTAAACATAAGTTTTCATCCTTCTTATCACTTCCCCATATCCTTAAAGGATTATACAGATAAACTAAACAACAACTACCTTTGTTATAGTAGGAAACAAAAGGTAACTCAAAATAGAAAGTTCTATCTTGACAAGTCTACCTTTTACAAGTTAACTAGCATCTTATCTGGCCCAAAACATGGACTTAGTTGTTATTTGTTATTGCCTTTGTCCTCTACTACCAGAAGTAGATGGACCAAACGGTGACACTTGTCTTCGTCCTCCACCATCTGCTCCACTAGACTGAGGTCCTTGTGGATTTTGCAGATTATGCCTTGAATGTTGGGTCACCTCACTATTTCTCCTTGGACATTGTTGTTTAAAATGTCCTAGCTGTCCACATTTGTGACAATATCGACCCCAACTTGATGACCCGTGCATAGGTGCACTAGATTGAGGTTGAACTGGTGAAGATTTTGGTTGTTTAATACCACTAATTATTGGTCCCTGTGACTGTGTAGACTTTCTTTTGAGGTTTGTCTCATGTTTCTTTATCATAGACCTTTCTATCCTCTGTATAGACTCCATGGATGTGGAAAACCTCTCTCTACTTTCTAGGGCAGATGCCGAGATGGACATCTCAACATTCAATCCCTTCTCAAAATGTCAGATCTTCTCCTCCTCAGTAGCTGCCATTTGAGGACAAAATCACAAAAGTTCCATATACTTAACCTCATATTCATTTATCGACATGGCTCCCGATCGAATCTTTTCAAACTGTGAGATCTTTTCATCTAAGTATTCTTTGGAAAATACTTATTGATGAATTCTCGACAAAATTCCTCCCATTCGACCTCTTCATCATTCCTTTTTATTTCTACTATAGCCCACCAGTGTCCAACACTACCCTTCAAAAGGTACACCACATGTTTAACTTTGTCAGCCTCTGGGATACTAAGGATCTTAAAGGCTTTTTCTAACTTAGTGAGCTAGAGATCAACATCTGCTAGGTCAGATGTTCCAGCATATTCTATGGCTCCTACATGACATAGTCATTCAAAGGTCTTACCAGACCCATATCCCTCATTGGAAACTGTTGCCCTAGGTGTCGGTGCTGACATCCAGTCTGCCATATACCTCAGTGTGGTCATGAGTTGCCCAAAAAGATTATGAACATCTAGGTTTCCTCTCATGACTTCATCAACATGGGGATTTTTAGGCATTGTTTCTTCCCTTGCCAGATCCCTTGCACCTCCCACTGATGCAGCAACATTGCTCTCAACAACGTGTCCCTCATGTTCTCCAGACATCTTTGAGTTATATATCTTCTTCTGCATAAGTAGAAGGCACTATAAGATACACTAGTGTACACTTAGAACATACTCGATACCTTAGTCCTATGTCTCTATAGACTCAACGAACCTAGATCTCTGATACCAACTAAATTGTGGCATCCAACTCACAAAAACAACATTAATTAAGCAGAAGCGATCATTTGCAACAAATTACTAAAAATCACTAATTTTTTTTCAAAGAGATCCAATCATAGGAAAACTCTTTCAACAAGAACCAATGCATTACATTTACATCCTAGTTCATAAGTACATATCTTGTACTATCTCTTCTTGAGGGTTACAACATCAACTGCCTTATTAAAAGTTAAACACAGACAGCATAAGAACCTCGAGGCATTGAGCTAAAATCTCAAAACGATTCATTAAAAGCACTAACTATTAACTCCGAGGACCTGAGAGTACATATACGACACATAGGACTTCTATCTACAAACACGACAGACAACACACTCCACCTGAGCTGTTGCTGCTGTACCTGCTGCTGCTGAAGTTCTTCCTTTGCAAGATATTCTCAATCTCCTCTGTGCTCATCCACCTAAAAATGTTGGATCCCACGGGGGTGAGACAATTGAAAGATTGCCCCAGCGAGAGATATAACTCTCAGCCAGAAACATTATTATTGCAGTTTATAATATAAATCTGAACAGAGGATATGCAGTTTATATCATTCTCATCTTTAACTAATGCAACTATCTGTGATAGAGCATTAAATCATCTATTCTCTTTATAAGGAATAGAAAGAACATGTATATTATTTATCTATTGTATTAGCTCAACATCTCATGCTTTTCTCATGATACTCATTACTCTGATATGTCACCCATGACTCTTTCTTGTTTCTATCTGATGGCCTTAGCCAATCTGCTAAATAGATATTGGTTTATACTTGACAGGAGAGTGTACATCATCATGTCTTATTTAGGCATTGGTTCATGCAAATCCTGTATAAATATTCTAGGCATTGGATTATACCAATCCTGTGCAACTAGTACGAGCATTGGACTTATATTGTTCCTATGTATCCATTCCAAGTATTGGACTATGCCAATCCCAACTATTCCAAGTATTGAACTATGTCAATCGTGTGACAGTATTCCAGGTATTGAACTACGTCAACCCTGTGCAATTATTCCAGGTATTGAACTATGTCAACCCTGTGCAATTATTCCAGGTATTGAACTATGTCAACCCTGTGCAATTATTCCAGGTATTGAACTATGTCAACCCTATGCAATTATTCAAGGTATTAAACTATGTCAACCCTGTGCAATTATTCCAAGTATTGAACTATGTCAACCCTATGCAATTATTCCAGGTATTGAACTATGTCAACCCTGTGTAATTATTCCAGGTATTGAACTATGTCAACCATGTGCAATTATTCCAGGTATTTAACTATGTCAACCCTGTGCAATTATTCCAAGTATTGGGTTATTACCAATCCTATGCAGTTATTCCAGGTATTGGGTTATTACCAATCCTGTGCAGTTATTCCAGGTATTGGGTTATTACCAATCCTGTGTAGTTATTCCAGGTATTGGGATTTAACGAATCCTGTGTTATTATTCTAGATATTGGGATTTAACCAATCCTGTGTTATTATTCCAGGTATTGGGATTTAACCAATCCTATGTTATTATTTCAGGTATTGGGATTTAACCAATCCTGTGTTATTATTTCAGGTATTGAGATTTAACCAATCCTGTGTTATTATTCCAGGTATTGGGATTTAACTAATCCTGTGTTATTATTATTCCATTATTAGGATTAGGTTTCCCATACCATCACGCTTTATTAGGGTTTAGGGTTTCACATACTATCATACTTCATTAGGGTTAGGATTGCATATAGCATCATCTTTCATTATGCTTTCACATCACATTCCCCATAAATAGGGTTTACTATTCATCCCAACTAGGGTTTCTCATGGCATCACCCTCAATTAGGGTTTCTCATGGAATCAACCTCAATTAGGGTTTCTCATGGAATCACCCTCAATTAGGGTTTCTCATAGATCAACCTCAATTAGGGTTTCTCATATAATCAACCTCAATTAGGGTTTCTCATTTCATATCAATGCATCAGGGTTTTACATCACATCACCCTAGTTTAGGGTTTCATACACTTTACCCTAAAATTAGGGTTTACTATTCAACCCAATTAGGGGTTCACCCTCCATTCCTATAATTAGGGTTTTACCTTTTGTTACCCTGAATTAGGGTTAGGATTCATTAACCTTTTGGATTAGGGTTTCATGATCTCTTTACTGAGGATCATAACTTAATCACCACATGATTAATACTCATGTAAGAATTCCTTTCTATCATCCTTTCAACTTGATTAGGTTTATATCAACCCTTCAATCAAGTATATATATATACAACTATGGTTGACAAAGTGTACTAAGACATTGCTTTCATAAGTTTATAGGGATTAACTCATCTAGGGTTAGCAATTACTTAGTACCTTATAGGTACAACCCTAGTGATTATCTTTGAGATAAATCAGTAACAACCATAGGGTCATTTTATCTTTCATCACCTTAGGTTTACAATTAACTTAGTTACATTGAAACATCCAAACATTCTTGACCATTGATACTCCAAACGGTTTGAAACTATTTAAGCAAAACAACGATCAAACCATATGGACAAGTCACACTTGAAACTACTTGGGTCTCTAAACGGTTTGAGACAGTTTGGTCTCAAATGGTCTTGAGACCATTTGATCCCAAACGGTCTTGAGACCGTTCGGACTCAAACAGTGTTAAGACCGTTTGGTCCAAACCCTCTCAAAACCGAAAGGACCAAAAAGGTCTTCCATCACTTAATCAATTCAGGATTTCAATCATTAAACCATCTATCAATTGAACCACTGGTTTATTCTTCCATTGGACCACTGAATCAACCTTCAATTGGACCTTCAATTAGGGTTTTGAACCCAATTGAACTAGGGTTCATAATCAAGAAATCATCCATTAGGGTTTTGAAATCAAGGAACCATCAATGGTTGACATTGTGGAACTAGTCCAATTGAAATCATTGGGTCATCATCAATCCATGACATGACCTAACCTCAAACGGCCTTAAGGTCATTTGGATGACCTCCAAACGGTCTTGAGACTATTTTCCTCATCCCATCACTTAAAATTGTGAAATTTAATTAGGGTTTGGATCATTAGATTGATCAACAATTGAACTATTGATTGCATTACCATTTGGTATCTTTGGACCTTCAAATTCTCAACCATACTCAACCCTAGACCTCCAAATGTTCTTGGTTGACCTAAAAACGGTCTTGAGACCGTTTGGGTGATCTCCAAATGGTCTTGAGACCATTTGGGTAATCAACCCAACGTTTTAATTCATTCAATTGCAAAATCAACACTTAACCCGATTAGGGTTTTAATTGGATGATTGTCCATATATTGATTCAATCAATTGGAACCATTAGATCCTCATCCAACATGTATTAGGGTCCTGAACTCGAACGGTCAACCCATACAAATGGTCAACTCATCTATATGGTTTGGGGTTCAAGACTCTAAATGGTTTGCAAACCGTTTAGTCTCCAAACGGTTTGGTGAAACCGTTTGGACCAAAGTCTTAAAACTGTTTGCAATAGATATTTGGGGAGGTGTGTGCTTATGATGATGTCATCATCATCAAGCTCTAAACCCACGAAACTTGATGTGATTTTCATGGAGATTGCATCAATCAACCAAATAAAAATTTTGAGAATGAAGAAAGGATCAACAATTGATAAGGAATTGAATGCAATAACAATATTAAGGGTTCAAGTTATAAAACCCACCTCCAATTGAGTTTCAAAGATTCGACCTCCACATATTTAATGGTGAAAGCAACACCTTCAACTATCCCAAGCTCGTCCTCAAGGTTTGAGTGAAAAGGAATGGCTAGAATTGAAGATCGAGTGAAGATAAGAAGAAATCATGCATTGATTTGTGATTTCCACCCTGGAATCAAGGTGAAAGAAGGTCAAGAAGCTTACCAACAGGTTGGGGGTCGTCCTCCTGTTGCTCCAAGCTCCCTTGGTCGTTTTTGCAAGCAAGTAGTGAATGTGGATTCGAAAATACCCATCCAAGCTAGGGATAAAGGAGCATATATGTATTTTAATAAAAATTCATTTAAGAGAGAGAAAGTAGGGGTTAACTCCTCCATTTACTTGCCACTTTCCCCCCTTCCCTTCCGTGGTTACGAGGCTATCTATTTTGCCTCCTATTCCTCTCAATTATCCATGATTTAAAGAAAAGCAAATTAAGCACCTTAAATCATATTATAATAATATCCATAAGTGAGTGGATATTTCTTTTTCTTATAATAATGTGAGTGAGTTATCCACTTCCCTTAGATATTTTCGTGCCTTTGCAAGGGCACTGGTATATGTTATGGGAAGGAGACCATACTACTACCATATCCTTGCTTAGATCAAGAGGGTGTGGAAACTAAAGGGAGGTTTTGACCTCTATTCCAAACCAAACAAATTCTTCCTACTAAGATTCAACAATGAAGAAGATAAGCAAGCGACCATCAATATGGGGCCTCATTGGTTTGACAGAAAACTCATGGTGGTCAGATATTTTAAGGTTGGAGACAATCTGAACAAAGACCTATTCAATACCTTTCTGATTTGGATCAACATGCCAAGCCTAGGAAGGAACTGGTCGAAGAAAGCAGTGGGTATTGTGGCTAGCGGTGTAGGGAAATTACTGTGCATAGATCTAAGATCTTTATCGCAGGAATCACTTGGTGAGGCTTGGGCCTTAGTCAAGATAGAGGCAGATGAGGAACCTCTAAAGAAAATATGGGTTAACATTCCTAATAGGGAGGAGATGCCAGTAGATATCAAATACGAGCACATCCCAAATAGATGTAGCGATTGTAAGAGTTTTGGACATGGCAATAAAGTTTGTCCAATGAAAACTAGGGTTGAAGAACCAGAGAAGGAAACCCAACCCAGCAAGGTAGTATGGCAAAAGGTAGGGGACATGAGAAATAAGAATACTGATTCTTCTATGGAGGAACCTATAATGGAGTAGACTAATGACACATCTGAGGAAGGGACCAAGGAGGTCATGAATGAAGTCGAGATCGTGAATACAGAAAAGAACACAGAGATCCCAGAGAAAGAGATCATGACTTTAGAGAAAGGTCCTAAGATTCTAGATAAAGTGATTCAATCAAATTTAAAAGGACAAACAAGCAACAACAAGATGAAGAACAAGGAGGCATTGCGTGTTGATACTGGAGGTAATGAGCCATGAAAGACTCGTGCTTCTGGTAGAGGTAATTAATGACCTTTTATATGGTGAACGTTTGTGGTTCTGGGAAACCATGGAAGAAGAGGGAGGTGAGGGAAGTAATCAAGAAGATTAAAGCATATATGCACCAATTTGGTCAGATGTGGGGAACTGGGGTGCTACGGTGGTTGCTGGAGGAGCACCTTGAGTAGGTCGGGGGTGTCGGGGACACTACAGGTGGAATTGGCTAAGGAGGAGAGGTCCTTGAGGGTTATAGGATTCTTTGGGTCCCTTATATAGGTGAAGGAGGGGCTATGGCGACGTCTTTAGATCCAGGGTGGCGAACAACGAGGAGACGATTTTGGGTGTCTCATCCACAATGTCTTATAGATTGCAAGTAATGACTTGACTTAACTGACGGAGAAAGGAGGACTCAATGACGAAGGAATCACACAAAATCGTGGAGGATTGGCTGAAAAAAATTGATCAAGGAGCTAAACCAGTAAAAATGCTCTGGGTCTCGCATTAATTGGAGAAGAAGACAACTTCTGGGCCGTTGGATTGCAAATCCAACAGCTGGAAATGTGTGCGATAATGAAATAAATGGGAGTAACATGTGACATTTATTAAAATGAAAACCATAGGGTAAATGCGATGCATTGCAATCAAAACCTTATCTACATTATATACAAATTCATTTAATTCATTTGGAGGGTCAACATTGTCCAAATGACCCCAAATTTGAAACATAGGCTAATATTAATTTCTAGAATAATGCTATACACTTAGATTTTTGTTTTACACAAGATTTTGACCCATAACCACTATATTGGCCATAAATATATACATTAACATATTAAAAAGTGAGTTAATATGAACTTTTCTCATTAAAACTTGAGTGAAAATTTGAGATAGACAACATATATTAATTTCAAGAGTCATATCTCACCTCATTATACCCTTTTGAGCTTTATTTCCATCTTGGAGGAGAGAGAAAAGAAAAGAGGTTTATTATTCACATTAACTAACTCAAAACCATACTATCTTTTATTCCTTGTCCCAAAAGACCATAAAGACTTTAAATTAATATAATATACTAAATATCTCTCATACGTGGTCATTTGTGTACATACCCATATGTTGGCATAAATAGGAGTCAAATTGCTCCAAACAACTAACAATTCATACTTTAAAATTGAGAACAAAAGGGATAGAAAAGATAGCAAAATTTAGGAAAAAGGCCAAAAAAGATATTAAGGAAAGGAAAAGCTTAAAGAGGGGTTAAATTGGATAAACCCAAGTTTCGGTATGTTACAACACTCCACCCCTTAAAAGAGGATTTCATCCCCAAAATCTCAATAAGAGGGAAGGGTGTGCACGTAACATCCCAACACTAAGAAACTAGGTGGTAATCTCTAATCAATAGTACTTCACATGCTCTACTCATAAGTCAGTTCTCATGGTTCACTAAGGGTTCCACTATTCAAATTACCTTTTATCAAATATAGCAAAATTAATGTTTTTAGCTTATTTGCATTATCTTCATTATGAAATTACATCATCCTTAATATTCTATTAATTATGTCAAGTTATATTCACATTGTTTGCAAAAGAATTACATCTCAACATTATGTACAAATAATATGTATTTCTTATTTTGTCATTAAGAATTTTAAGCACAGTTAGGGTTTACTCACATATCTCAACATCTACTAATATATTAGATCACAATCCTTAATAACTTGGACTTATACTCCATTATCCTTATATTATCACCAAATTGAACTATATCATTTTATTTTGCATGAAGTAGATAATTTATCCAATTTGTTGCTAAGTCTACAATTAACCCAAATAATGTCACATTAATTACTTATATCTATATTAAACATTGTCACATGTCATATTACCTTTCTTTCTTGCATTAATGTCCTTGTTAATCATGTTCTCATATTTATTCACTTCCAATTATATATTATGCATATTTAACACACATTAGGCATACATGCATATTTATGTAAATATAGTTACTCATTATCATATTTGAGTCATTATATGTATTTTAGTGAATAAGATGGAACACATTACATATTAATGAATTGATTTATATACCAAGTTATGATTAGGTGATTGAGGTCTGTATTAGACAACAAGATGATATGCATTCCATAAGGTGATATGCATTACATATATTGATGATTTGATTAATCTACGATTAGGTGTTTGCATACCATTTATGTGTATCAAAGTATGTTATTAGATTATGATACCGAATGTTACTTATGTATCATGAATGCCATTAAGAATGCCTATTTTGAGGTTAGACGATTACAATTTAGGGTTTAGATCAACATGATCTTTATGTGTCACCTATAAATTCTTAGCATGCATTAGTTCCATTTATCTTAATCATCATATAATTATGGTGACATGGTCAACATTATGTGTATTTAAAATTAGTGAGTTACTCATAGTATGTACATTAAGTATTTGTTAGAGTTTAAACATATGAACTATTCATTAGGTGACTTATTATATATTCATTAGTATATAAACAAACATGTTAAGTTATAATTACAACTTGTTTTATTCAATTCTAATGATGTAAGATCACCAATCTCTTATCTATGGAGTTAGGGTTTCTGATTCAAAACTAGCTAGATTTCGGTGTATTCTAGGACTCCAACCCCTTAAAAGGATTTTATTCTCAAAATCAGCAAATCCAAAATCTATCTAGGTATTACTACTACTCCTACACCCATTAAAAGGGTTGACTTACCAAGTTAAACTAAACTAGAGGTAAAAGAGTGAATCTAATTAAACCATGTATAAGAAACACTTGTTTGATTTACTAATCACCATCACCAACCTCAAAGTCTAGTTCTAAGGATAGACTACCAAAAACATGTAGAATCTAGGGCTCCTATAAGGAAATTATGGGACATAAGAGAATTTTATTGGGTAACCATGTCATCATATTAGGTTCACAAGGGTATCCAATATAGTTGTCTAAGGCTACTATTGTCTAAAGATATGCTATTTTGGACAATCAATATCAACTCAGGCTAGGTCAGTGTCTTATGGATCTGGCAGTCCTTGTGAACGAAGCTAGAGGCACAGAGGAAAAGTTTGCCAGCCCCTAGATCCTAACCCTTTCTAGTCACCCTTGCTTTAAACTTATGTCCTAGTAGCTATTGATAACACCAGATTTTGTGATGTTTTTGGCACTTATTTCGTTATCAAAACTGCCCTTCTAAACTGTTTTCCTCTCTTTTTATATATGTTTTTGAATAAATAGGCCTCTCTATGCTCTTAACTCAATTTTATCATCTTTTTCAGAGTTTTCCCCGATTTTTGACTCCTTTATCATCGAAAAAGCTCGTCCCGGCCCATAAACGTATCCTACCTGCATCGGCCTTTTTCCCCAGGAAGTCGACCGATATGATCACTGCCCGATAGGGCAGCGCGATACACCGACGCGTGACACAAGGGGGTCGCGCAAGAGGAAGCAGACGAGCGATACGCCATTTACCCGACTGGGAGCCGAACCCGCCACGAATGCCAAAGCGTGTCGGGCGATACGGGCCACCCACCGGCAGGCGCCACTCGTCACGATGACCGACAACCCGACATCCTTGTGCCAGGTGACGTACATATCGGGAATCCCTGAAGCTGCAATAATGGAGCTGAAGGGAGAACACGTGGCGTCTGGAGCACCATAACTTCCACAACCGCTGCCTATAAATAGCAGCTACAGGACTCCGATGGGATGGGTCGAAACCCTACAAGAGCTACCAGAGTAAATAGCTTGGAGCTAGCGTATCGTGCCTCAGAGGTTGTGCCAGGCGATTCTAGGTGAGCACTTCCCCATCCCGAGAGGGAGGGAATGGTTCACTTAGGGCCGTCCCGGGCACCACTACAGGCCGATATCGGCCAACAAGGATGCTCGATACCAGTGACCGATACTTAAAGCGGCACTCTAAGCCTGACACGATACCGAACCCCGATACGTATCGCCTGTCACGGCGTGTCGCCCGACATGACCGTATCGGACAAGGGCGCCCCACGCGATACGTCTACCCATCATGAGCGTGTCACCTGAGAGGGTGCCGCCCGACACAGGCGTATCGGGTGAGGCTCCTGCCCAATATCGAGATAGAGAGTCTGTTGCTGTCTGTCGTCCTTCTAGATCAAGGAGGTGACGTTTATCTTTATTACTTCAGTCATTTACTTCTTTTACTTATGCAATGTAATCAGACCTTTATATGTTAATGGAATTAGAAGAGTTTAATTATCTGTTGCTTTATGTTTGGTACCTTTATTGGATGATTGCTATGTTTAACATCTGAACTCTAGCTTGTACGCTTGGATCACATTTTGATTAGCTACCGAACCGTATTTTCATGTTGCAACAACCTCGAGAGAGGTGTTGTGGCTCTAGTGTTTGGTCCGATTCTAGAATACGAGAGTGCCCGGAATTGGAGTTGCTTTAGTAACCTTTCCACTCTGACTTAAGTCTAGCAACCTCGAGAGGGGTGTTGATGCTTGGTTAGAGGTACCCCCTTCGAGAGGAGGGGTACATGATGTTTCTACTGTCGCTTCTTTTACCGAAGTCTTCTCCTTCATACCTTACTATATCATTAGTTTTATCTCTCTGTTTCCGTTGCACGAAAACCCCTAAAAACTGATAATTGCTTAAAACCTTAATCTTCCTCGTAGCTCCAGTTGGAGATAGGTTTCTTTTGTTTTATCGGTCTTATCCTGCTGTTCCCTTGGGGAACTTTACAATCTCTCTACCCTTGTCGGAGTGTAACGTGTCGATTCCGCATTCTCTACACTACCACCCTTGTCCCTGTATTTGACCCCGTATATCTACTTCGACCCCGTAATCAAAGTTGCGGGGGCCTAGAAGGTGTCAGGTTATAAATGTAAAAGTCTGACTACTTCAAATCTGCCTCCACTTTTAGGACGCATGATTTAGGCTGGTCAACTTTTTGGCGCCGTTGCTGGGGACAAGGCAAAACGGTACTGTAGATGAACCCGAATCCACTAACTACACTCCAGTGCCTCAAGCTTAGAAATAAGTTTGACAACACTCTCTTTTTCCTTTCTTTATTATTATTATTATTATTATTATTATTATTATTATTATTTGCCTGAAATGAATAATTCATGTCATTGATAACATATTTTCTGACTTGATTGTTACACGATGCTTAGGTACTCAAAAGAAATCCATTCTGTTCAACTGAGCACTGACCCCATACAACATGCCACCTCACGTCGAACCACCCCATTCAGAAAGGGAACACCAAGGAAGGGCTAGGCCTCATTCACCTCCACCAGAGGGCAATGACCGCTATGACGGAAATGATCAACTCGAAGATCCAGAAATGGAGTAGTTCGAGGAAGATCCTCGCTGTGATAGACGTCGCCACCACCAAAGGCACAAAAGAAATCACAATAATCAAGAACGACGCCAGGAAGGCAGTGACAATGATGATTCAAAAGAAGAAGAGAAAACGCTGAGGGAGTTAGCTTCCACAAAGGCTAACAATTCCCGGTGCCCTGTCATAATCCCACGATTCAACGCCACCAATTTTGAGCTTAAGCCATCTGTAATATCCATGATCCAAAATAAAAGCTTTAGGGGGAGCTCAAAGAACGACAACCCCTATCATCACTTGGATGATTTCAAGAATATCTACGACACCATTAAGATGCAGGGTGTTCCCAGGGGGTCATCTAATGCAAGGGCTTCATCTTCTCTTTGAAAGATAAGGCTCTATCGTGGTATCTGGGACTTCCCTACCAAGCTCTAAATGGATGGGAAGCACTGGCATACGTTTTCGTAAACAAGTTCTATTCAACTGAGAAGACAGTAAGGAACAGACAAAGGATAACTTCCTTCATGCAAAGGCCCAATGAGAACCTCCACGACGCCTGGGAATGATACCATGAATATCAGAGGAACTGCCCTCACCACAACTACAAGAAAGGTTTCTTAATCACTACCTTCTATAACGGTCTAACTCCTGACGAAAGGGTTTCACTAAATGCTGCAACAGGAAGTGACTTCCTAGGGAAAAAGCCGAGCATGTCTGATAAGATCATCAAAAAATGGCTGAGCTGCAAGTCGTCACTGATTATGATAGATCTCATAGAGGGCAAGCTAAGAAGGTTAGTGTAGGACCTTCTTCTGAATCCAAGGCTCTAGAGGCTATTACTTCTCAGATCCATAGGATAGCTACGGATGTCAAGCAGCTAAGGGAATCTGGAGGAAAAGGGAAGAAGTAGGTTGAAGAAGTAATGAAGTGTGTGACATGTGGAGAAGGGGGGCATGGGGTAGATAATTGCATCTACACCCGACCAGATGCGTCAAGCGATACATAATCTGAGGCCAAAGAGACTGAAAATGTCTCTTTTGTAAATTTTAAAAGGCCGAACCACCCTGGTTTCAGTTACGGCAACAAGGATGCAGCTGAGAACTCACATCAGCTGCATAGCTCCTCTAAGCTGCCCCAAGCATTCGAAAAGAGGGTAGGACCAAGTCAGTACACCAAAAACACCTCCTTCCTGGCGAGCAAAGGAAACTTCCAGGGTCAAGTTAAGTACCAAGGATCAGCCAAGGAGCTGGATAAGGTTTCTAGCCAATCAGATGTGGTTGGACAACTGTTTGATTTTGTAAAAAGGCAGGACACGATTAATAACCAGTTAAAGCAGAGTGTGCTATCAAATTAGGGTGTTTTGAACTCATTGCAGGTCCAGATGGTGGATATGCAGACGCATCAATGCAAATTGATCAGCAGTTAGCTCAAATGGCCGAATTAATGAAGAATCCTTCTGGCAAAATACCGTCCAATACCGAAACGGAAAAGAAGGTAGGGCAGTGATCGAGAGAAATGGGGATCGATTTGCACGAGATGGATGATGCCAGAGGCTAAGGAGTGAAGAAGCTAGAAGATGTCAAGCTGGAGATGAAAACTACATCGCTTTTCAGGAGGCAACCTGAGCTTTCTTTTATTTCCTAGAATAGGATGCAATTTACTTTCTCGCAAAACAAACATTACGAACATTTGGACTGTAATAAGGCCTGAGTCAGTACATGCGCCACATGCGCTGACTCTTTTGTTTTATGGGCCACCACTCCGTTTTATAGACCTGAACGAGTAATACTATCTGAGGCCAGGCACTAAGCCTTAGGCCGATGATGTTTTACCCATCTATCGCCTTTTTCCTTCTCTTTGCCTTTGGGTTTTATCTAGTGTTTCTTTTCCTTAGGGCCTTGTGTCGGGCGACCGTGCATCGGGAAGGTAACTCTTTTTCCTGACCGGATTGGGCGGCAGCTCAACCGGCGTGCTGAGCGCACTCATATCGGGCGATGATATTTCGGACATCACAACGTCTCTGACAGATGACATGCCTGGGCGGCATGCACCGGTATTGTGCAAGATGAGTAATTACCCTTGTGATGAAGAATGAACTACCCATCTCGGGAATGACTCATCCCCACGGCTGACGCGCATCCCATAATTACCTATTTTACCCCCGGTTGGGATCGCTATATATAGTACAAAGCTTTTACCATGTTGGGCTACCACATTTTACTGTTCTACCTACCCGTATCGTGCTGTGATTTCATTTGTTCGCTCTCGTGTCGCACATCCCTTTTATGGTCTCATGTCGCACAGAAAACCTAAGAAAATAGCAAAGGTATAGCCCGACAGTCATATCGTCCTAGCTAACCCGACACGACCTTCCTATCACACAAAACTTATCGGACTTACGTCTTTAGATGAACTCCCTTGTATCGCCCGACAAACGTGTCACACGACATGCCTTTAGGAAACACTTGCCCGATACGCCATGTCGGGTGATAACCATGTCACCCTCCATGTGCCGTCTCGCTTGTTTTATTGTCAGGTGACACATTATTTTTCTATGAAGAATGGTCTATCGGGTGCTTTCTTTCTCGCAGCCGTATCGCCCGACATGCCCATGTCGGGCAGCGAACCTAACACACAGTTTTCTCCGTATCGTCTTGTTCTATATCGCCTATGATGTTTTTCGACGGACGATACCCTTATCGTATCGAGCATGAGCCCACATCTTTGAAAGCTTTGTATCACCCGATACAGTGATGTCGGGTGATTTTTGTATCAGGCCGATTTTATAGTGTAGCTAGTTTTCCTTTTAAATGCCGGTATCAAATTTTAGTTCTGCCTACCTTAATATTGGTACATTTAATTGATCAGTGAATTTGTTTAATGCTAACAGAAATGGCCCATACAAAGCAGACTGTCGTTCGAGTTGATGAACACGACAGAAGAATCGACACCGAAGCCACAGCTGAAGCGACAACGGTCGAGCAGAAACACCCGAATCCCTAGGCGGTTGGGCCATCAACAACAGAAAAGAGAACAAGGACGGGAGAAGTGGCAGCTCCAACAGCAGCGACAGAATCCCTGGATCACACACCAGGAAGGTTTGTGCCGAGAGATGACGAGCATGGACGCGATTATGCAGAACTAGCGACTAAGCTCTATAGGCCAAGCAAATTTTTCCACCAGTCTTATTTCATTCAGATTGGTATCTTTGAAAGACTGGAGGGTATCCTCGCCGTGGCAGGACTAAGGAAGATCTACCTCATTCTTTCTACCTCCTACACCGAACTCACGATAGAGTTCATGTCGTCTCTCCACCGAGTGAAGAATACTGTTGGGGAAAAAGAAGAATATGGCAGAGTATACAGACTGCAAGCGCAGTTGTACAACTCGAAGCACGTCATCTTCAAAAAGCTACTCAACAAGATCTTCTCTTCTAGCGAGGAGGAGGAGAAGCTGCTAAACAATGTGAAAGGATCACCGAAGGAGACGAGTTCAACCCCATTGATATCTGGAAAAGGCTGACCGGCGAAACATCGTTCAAGCCGGGAAGCAAGGTGGCGGCGGTGCAATCCTATTTCTGGAGGATAGTGCACAAGCTGGTGGCGTGCCTGCTGTTCAGTAAGAACGAATCCAGAAATGTTTACACCGAAGAACTCCACATCATTTGGCACATGATGGAGGGAAGAGTGATCAATCTTGGGCGGTTTTTGCTGAACAGACTGCACCCAATAAAGGATGCCACCAAGGAATACTGCATGGGTGGTATCGTCAACCTGATTGCGGTTGGGCTTGGGTACCCACGGGAACCGCGCAGTCTGTCGAGGACGAGGGGTGATGAGCTGATCGACCTCAAGTACCTCATGAGGGCCAACATCATAAAGAAGGAGGGGAGATGCTATTTCTACAAGTTTGCAAGGACAAATAGCCTCCTCCCACTCCCTCGCTGCACCACCTATGACGCAGAAAAGCTGGTCTTCACCGCGGCAGAAATAGAAGCTGTGGTGGTAGACGCAGCCTACGCCGCCACCACCAGAATACAAGAAAGGGCAGATGCAAGAGGAGAACCAATCCCTCTTGGTGCTCGGCAGGACAAATCTTCTTCAGCCCCTACCGAGGAGCCCACTGCCCCAGAGCATACTATACCAGCCAAAATAACGACAACACCTATCATGGATGGAGAAGAACCGACAATCGTTGAGGTCGCCGAGACAACGACGGGATCTTTCGCGAGAGAGACAGCCACAGCTCCTGAAGCTCATGTGGTGCCTTTAGAGGTAGAAGAAGAAGCACAGCCGGACGCCGATAATAGGCTGTTTGCCGAGATCCTCGAGATGGAGCTCGGAGCTGCACTGCTAACGCCGACTCAGACGCCGATATCTCCTATAGCAGCTGCTGATGAGATCACCAACGATGAAGAGGTGGAGCAGCATCCACCCACACCACGACCTTCTCCGCCACGACAAGAATGCAAGGCGAAAGCAGCCGCAAAAATGTCGACGCCTCGCCCACCAACATCTGCCTCGCGGACGATCGAGATAGGTTCTACCTCGTTAGGTAGACCCTCGCGTGAGGGAGGTATCGAGGGGACGAGAGGGAGATCTACATAATCCCCTCCGTCGCTCGAAAAAATGTTGGGGCACAAATTCGACTACTTGCGGGAGGTAACAGAAAGCCACTCGACTACTTTTACTTCTCTAACCCGCAAGTTTTCTTTTTTCCAACAGAAGCTGAATGACCAGGAACAGGCGCTGCTGACTCTAGTTGGACTTCCTGACCAACTAGAGGTATTCAATGGAATGCTTCAGTAGGCCCTCCAGCGCCTTGATGTGATCGAGGAGAAGCTAAACAAGGGGGACGACCATCCACGCCCAAGGCAGGCGAGAAAGTCTCTGTCGTCTCCTGGATCAGGCTCTCCACTCCCCTCGTCGGTAGCCTTGTCAGGATCATCGTCGTCTTCCTCCTCCAGTGGGCCCTTTAGAGCGCCTGAAAAAGAAACGACACATAAGTCTGCCACAGGGTCTCCAATAGGGGAGGAGAGCTCCCGAGGCATTGAAGACTTCACTCCCTCTGCCTCCCTAAATGAAGTCGAAGACTATGACAAATCTGTCAGCATCGGGGAGGATTCTTCTGATTAATCGGAGGGAGAATGGGGGGACATCTGTGCTGCCAACCAAAGGCACATTATATGAACATATATGAACTCAAATACACATTATTAATAATAATTTTATCCAAAAAGCTCCAAATAAATATAATCTACAATATTATCCCATTAAAGACCAAATTACAACATTAACCCTAACTTATCTCCTAATGTGGGTTATTTGTGCAAACACCCCTCAATTTACATCAATGAGGGTAACTAGTGATATCAACCTCAGATTGTGCTCAAATGGCACAAGGAGTCCAAAAAAGATCCAAAAGGATGGGAAATTTATGGAAAAGGTCCAAATGGACTAAAAGTCAAAGAAAAGCTCAAGAATGGGTAAATTGCAGGGAAGACCCTGAGATTCAGTATGTTACAGCACACCACCCCTTAAAGAGGATTTCGTCCCCGAAATCACAACAAGAGGAAAGAGAGGGTGAGTGTGTAACATCCCAACCATAAACAACTAGATTATAACCCTTAATCTAGGGTACAACACAAAATCTACATAAGTCAGGTATTACTAAGGTTTCCACAAAACCTATAGCCCTTTATCAAACTCAAACTAACATCTTGTTACATAAACTCTATCATGAAAAGGTAGCATATCTATAATACTAACACTTGTGCCACATTTTATTACAACTTAACATCTGAATATGCGCATTATGGGTATCTCCCTCATTAAGGGTTTTAAGCACAACTAGGGTTTACGAAGCCATTACAACCTATATTAAACCAATCCCAACAACAATTAATGTATTAGGTCAAAACCTAAATAACTAAATATTATCACCCAATAACTACATCATGTGGGATTATGCCATATAATATCATCCAACCAATTATTAATCTAATAGCAAGACTAAATGTGTCACATTAATGGCTTATATCTAAGGAATATATTATCACAACATCTAACATACTCATAACCATGACATCACTAATCATTATCTCTCACAACACTAATTACTATGAATTAACCTCACATTATATGAATCTAATTACTCATCATCTCATTACTGATTTGATTCATAAACCAATAAGATGATTAATGAGATGTATTTTAGTCAACAAGGTGCTATGCCTAACATGTGTTGATAATCGGGTCACAACTATGATTAAGGGATTATAATCCATTTACATGCATTAAGGTATTTCATGTGATTACACCTAATGTCACTAATGTGTCAAGAAAGGCATGAAGGGTATATATATACATATGTTGTCAAGGCTAGATGATTACATCCTAGGGTTTAGGTCAACATGACCCTTACATGTCAAGGCATCCTTAGGGTGTATTTTACCATACACATTTGATCATTAGGGTGACTTAATCCAAACTATGTATATCTACATATGAACAATTAATGATTATGTGCATCAAGAATATATTAAGGTTCAAGCATAAGGATTACATGACTTATTCATTATTTATAATCAAACAAGATGAATTACAATTATATTAGGTTTATTAAACTCTAAACACATAAACTCTCTATTCCCATGTCTAAGGAGTTATGGTTTCTTGATTTCAAGGCATTGAGGGATTCCAACCCCCTAAAGAGGATTTCGTCCTCGAAATCAACAACCCCAAAATCTATAAGGGTACTAACACTACCTTCCACACAAAGGGTTGACTAAGTCAAACTATTTTAAGGGTATAAGATCCAACATGAAAGTCTTACTATCCACTATCCTCCAAACTAAAGGTATAACATAGGGTACACTAAACCCTAAACATGGAAATCTAAGGCTCATATATGGTACTTAGGGATTACAAGATGATTTTTGTTTTGAGAAAAGAAATCAAATCATCATATAAGGGTTTCTAGGGTTACTCAACAATAAGGCAATATGTCTAAAGGTAGACTAATTCGAGCTGTCCGTTTCAGATCAGGCCAGGCCAGGTCATATGAGCTCAGGAGTCCTCGTTACCAAGCTAGTGGGGCGGAGGAAAATATTGCCAGCCCCCAAGCTCTGACCCTTTCTAGACACCATCACTTCAACTTCTTGCTCTAATAGCTACTCAATTAGACAATTCACCAAAAAGTTGACAAATTTTATTTCTAATAAGAAATTATTATGATCCTAGATCAAACATTCTTTATAGGTCAACTCTAAGGTGAAAAACTAACTAAAGGGAAACTATATAAGATAAGGGTTCTATCTAGGAGACAATTTTGAACTAGTCAAGAATCCGACTACCTTGATGCTCTGATACCATGCTGTAAAGACCCAGTCTCTACTAAAAACATGATAAACAAAAACACCAATGGTGTGGCAGCGGAAGAATTACATCTTGACATTATTCAAAAATGTATAAAGAGTACATTATAAAATTTCCATAAAGGAAGTACAACTTTATACATGAAAAACTACAAGGATCTAGGTAGAGGAAGACTTAACTAATACAACATTGTCTCCAAACAAACAACTATATAAAAGCAACTATGATCAAACCAACTATATGATTCTTTTCTTCTTATCATATCCTTAGCTTTAGGATCACCAAGCTTCCATGCGCACTCTGATCCCTATCCTGGATGGTTGGGGTCATCCAGCAAGAGAAAGATAAAAGGTATGTGTTAAAAAGAAAGTATAGGACAAGGAATAATCAACAACATTGCATAATAAAGGATTCTCCATGATACAAGAGTTTGAGAGAATAAGATAGATATTCAAATAAGAATAAGAGATCTGCCATATACAATCACCACAATAATAAATCACAAGCATGAATATATTAAGACACAAACTCATCTCAATGTAGGGTGAGGCACCTACCGGACCTCAACCAGGAGGAGAGGGGAAATAACATCCCAAACCTCAAAAATATATAAATTGGCAGGGGGACTAAAACCCCAGTGCCTGGCAGGGGGACTAAAACCCCAGTGCCCTGTGGGTGGTTTGTACTCATGTACACTACATTGTCATTTGGCCTAAAATACATCATGCTTAAATAGTCACTTGGCAGTATAGTGAAAAGTATAACAAGATGCAACAAGCATTGGGAATAAAACCCAAACAAATAAGTAATAAGACCATCATAGGTCACAACCATATCCAAGAGTTCCAAGAATTAAAAGAGTCACCAAGCACCAACATTATATAATATTTCCAAATATCTCAAAAGGATGAGCCACATAGTCAATAACAAGATTAAGGAGTTACATTCAAATGAGCCACAAGGACAACCACAATATATATAAGATTTCCAAGTATTTCAAAAGATGAGTCAATATCAAGATTAAATCATTTCCAAGTAAAGGAGGCAACATATGAAGAAGAATGATTCACATGATTCCAATGATTAAGCCACAATGGCATAAGCTAAGTAAAGAGCCAATAAATGTAAATAGAAGGATAACAAGGCTAGCACAAATATAATTGGTAGGGTTGGATAAAAGCCCAACTGAAAGATAGGTATGATTTGCACAATATATATTCCACACATTCATCATAGATGTCACATACATAAAATAGACTTCACATACTAAATAAGTTTCACATACATAATAGGGTGCACCTACATAGGAGCCACATACCTTAGATTAAATACATTACCATCATATCCACCAAACAGATAGCAAACCATCCATATATCCTAGTTATAAACATAACACATGTATTAATATATATAAACACATAAAGCATAGAAAAACCCTAATTTTACAAAACTATGATTTAGAGCTCAAAACCAAGTCTAAACAATTACTCATAATCTCCTGATTAAGAAAACATATCTTATTATATAAAACAGAGTTAAAATGAATTAATTATGTATTTTAAAACAATTACATATTAAAAATGCCATTCAAAGTAAACTTCGGAAAACCCTTGAGAATCAGGTCATAAAAACCACAAAATCAAATTCTACGTTAAAAATCCTTTCCATTGACTATTTATTCGTATTTTTCTGATAAAGGATCGATTTACTATGAATTAAGTAAATCCGACCAATCAGAAATTAAGAAAACTATAGTGTGACAGTAATTAAATCAAAATACAATTTCGATGTAAATACCGGTGAAATGACTATTATACCCTTACTCGTTAAAACAAATCAGTTGAAGCGATGAGGGCAAATCGGTCATTGCACCATTCCATCGCTTTGCAAGCGAGAAACAAGAACCTGGGTGAAAAGACGAAAATACCCTCATCCCGAAACAAAGGCTCCATGGCCGGGGCATGGGTGCCTTGGTCATTGCCTGACCAGGCATCTTCCAGCCCAGGCATAGTGCGAGCAGCTCGCAGGAGCTAAGCTACCTGCCTCGAATTGCCATCGGGGCGAGTTACTGAAAACGGAGAACGGGAGCGAGTGCCCATGGTTCTCCCGAACTCAGAGAACTCCTTCCCTCGCACTCGCGTGCTCAGGAGCAGAAGAGGAATGCTCAACTTGGCCGGAAATAGGGGAACGAAGCCGAAGGTGAAACCACACAAAAACGCCAGCACATCGAAAACCGAGGTCATGGTAAGCTTCGCGGAGTCAAGGCGAACCGAACGGCGGCGGAATTAAGGTTGGAGGAGCACCAGAACACTAAAAGACCAGGTGGCAGCGGAGAGCTTTCGGCTGCCTATAGGGTTGGGCAAATCGGGGCTTCGCGATGACAAATGAGACAGGGAAAGGGAAGATCTTGGGTCCAGGAAGGTTACCACGCGGGGAATTGGACCGGGGTGTCCAGAACTTCGAGCTATCCATGGCCATCATCGGAGAGGAGGACTGAGCAGGTCGAGCAACTAGAGGGAACTTGCAGAGAAATTGGAAGAAGAGGAGAAACAAGGTTGGAGTGAGGGTGCTCTAGGGCCCCTTAAATAGGCGTAGGGGATGTCGTGGCTGTCTCTGTGATTCCATGGTGGAGAGGAGGAGGCGGCCCAGGTTGGGCGTTTCATGTACAGAGCGATAGAGACGATGAGCTAGGGCCCATTCAAACCGTCGTCGCGAGCCGAAGCCAAAGGGACAAGAATCGCGATAAAAGGTGAAGTAGGGAGGGAGAACGGATCCGGGGGAGTCGGCTGCCGTGAAACGGCTGTAGACCGCGCGGGCGAGAGGTTGGAGACGAGCTCCACATCGTCCGATCAAGGTGGAGATCTAAACTGGGCCGTCGGATGGCTCCCAGGTGGAGGGGGCGCGTGACAGCCAAAAATAAACGGAACTATAACATTATAATCGAATAAATGAATCCATTAAAGCACTACACTATACTAAAAGCTAATAAAATGCATTAGAGGGGTCAAATCAACTCCAAAAGCCACCAAAATTTAACCATAGGCTCATAATAACATATAGAACGATTCTATATAATCACTTTCTCATTTAATGCATAATATGGCCATTAATAAATATATGGCTCATAAAAGAGTATAATAATACATTAAAATCAAGGAATTATATGAAAAGGCTATTAATAAGAAACATGTGAGTAAATTCGACATATAAAACATATTAGGGTACAAATACTCATTACTCAACAAAATAACATATTAATGTGAACTAAAATCATATTTTGAGGAGAGAGAAGCAATAAAGGTTAATATACACATATATGAACTCAAATACACATTATTAATAATATATTTATCCAAAAAGCTCCAAATAAATATAATCTACAATATTATCCCATTAAAGACCAAATTACAACATTAACCCTAACTTATCTCCTAATGTGGGTTATTTGTGCAAACACCCCTCAATTTACATCAATGAGGGTAAATAGTGATATCAACCTCAGATTGTGCTCAAATGGCACAAGGAGTCCAAAAAAGATCCAAAAGGATGGGAAATTTATGGAAAAGGTCCAAATGGACTAAAAGTCAAAGAAAAGCTCAAGAATGGGTAAATTGCAGGGAAGACCCTGAGATTCAGTATGTTACAGCACACCACCCCTTAAAGAGGATTTCGTCCCCGAAATCACAACAAGAGGAAAGAGAGGGTGAGTGTGTAACATCCCAACCATAAACAACTAGATTATAACCCTTAATCTAGGGTACAACACAAAATCTACATAAGTCAGGTATTACTAAGGTTTCCACAAAACCTATAGCCCTTTATCAAACTCAAACTAACATCTTGTTACATAAACTCTATCATGAAAAGGTAGCATATCTATAATACTAACACTTGTGCCACATTTTATTACAACTTAACATCTGAATATGCGCATTATGGGTATCTCCCTCATTAAGGGTTTTAAGCACAACTAGGGTTTACGAAGCCATTACAACCTATATTAAACCAATCCCAACAACAATTAATGTATTAGGTCAAAACCTAAATAACTAAATATTATCACCCAATAACTACATCATGTGGGATTATGCCATATAATATCATCCAACCAATTATTAATCTAATAGCAAGACTAAATGTGTCACATTAATGGCTTATATCTAAGGAATATATTATCACAACATCTAACATACTCATAACCATGACATCACTAATCATTATCTCTCACAACACTAATTACTATGAATTAACCTCACATTATATGAATCTAATTACTCATCATCTCATTACTGATTTGATTCATAAACCAATAAGATGATTAATGAGATGTATTTTAGTCAACAAGGTGCTATGCCTAACATGTGTTGATAATCGGGTCACAACTATGATTAAGGGATTATAATCCATTTACATGCATTAAGGTATTTCATGTGATTACACCTAATGTCACTAATGTGTCAAGAAAGGCATGAAGGGTATATATATACATATGTTGTCAAGGCTAGATGATTACATCCTAGGGTTTAGGTCAACATGACCCTTACATGTCAAGGCATCCTTAGGGTGTATTTTACCATACACATTTGATCATTAGGGTGACTTAATCCAAACTATGTATATCTACATATGAACAATTAATGATTATGTGCATCAAGAATATATTAAGGTTCAAGCATAAGGATTACATGACTTATTCATTATTTATAATCAAACAAGATGAATTACAATTATATTAGGTTTATTAAACTCTAAACACATAAACTCTCTATTCCCATGTCTAAGGAGTTATGGTTTCTTGATTTCAAGGCATTGAGGGATTCCAACCCCCTAAAGAGGATTTCGTCCTCGAAATCAACAACCCCAAAATCTATAAGGGTACTAACACTACCTTCCACACAAAGGGTTGACTAAGTCAAACTATTTTAAGGGTATAAGATCCAACATGAAAGTCTTACTATCCACTATCCTCCAAACTAAAGGTATAACATAGGGTACACTAAACCCTAAACATGGAAATCTAAGGCTCATATATGGTACTTAGGGATTACAAGATGATTTTTGTTTTGAGAAAAGAAATCAAATCATCATATAAGGGTTTCTAGGGTTACTCAACAATAAGGCAATATGTCTAAAGGTAGACTAATTCGAGCTGTCCGTTTCAGATCAGGCCAGGCCAGGTCATATGAGCTCAGGAGTCCTCGTTACCAAGCTAGTGGGGCGGAGGAAAATATTGCCAGCCCCCAAGCTCTGACCCTTTCTAGACACCATCACTTCAACTTCTTGCTCTAATAGCTACTCAATTAGACAATTCACCAAAAAGTTGACAAATTTTATTTCTAATAAGAAATTATTATGATCCTAGATCAAACATTCTTTATAGGTCAACTCTAAGGTGAAAAACTAACTAAAGGGAAACTATATAAGATAAGGGTTCTATCTAGGAGACAATTTTGAACTAGTCAAGAATCCGACTACCTTGATGCTCTGATACCATGCTGTAAAGACCCAGTCTCTACTAAAAACATGATAAACAAAAACACCAATGGTGTGGCAGCGGAAGAATTACATCTTGACATTATTCAAAAATGTATAAAGAGTACATTATAAAATTTCCATAAAGGAAGTACAACTTTATACATGAAAAACTACAAGGATCTAGGTAGAGGAAGACTTAACTAATACAACATTGTCTCCAAACAAACAACTATATAAAAGCAACTATGATCAAACCAACTATATGATTCTTTTCTTCTTATCATATCCTTAGCTTTAGGATCACCAAGCTTCCATGCGCACTCTGATCCCTATCCTGGATGGTTGGGGTCATCCAGCAAGAGAAAGATAAAAGGTATGTGTTAAAAAGAAAGTATAGGACAAGGAATAATCAACAACATTGCATAATAAAGGATTCTCCATGATACAAGAGTTTGAGAGAATAAGATAGATATTCAAATAAGAATAAGAGATCTGCCATATACAATCACCACAATAATAAATCACAAGCATGAATATATTAAGACACAAACTCATCTCAATGTAGGGTGAGGCACCTACCGGACCTCAACCAGGAGGAGAGGGGAAATAACATCCCAAACCTCAAAAATATATAAATTGGCAGGGGGACTAAAACCCCAGTGCCTGGCAGGGGGACTAAAACCCCAGTGCCCTGTGGGTGGTTTGTACTCATGTACACTACATTGTCATTTGGCCTAAAATACATCATGCTTAAATAGTCACTTGGCAGTATAGTGAAAAGTATAACAAGATGCAACAAGCATTGGGAATAAAACCCAAACAAATAAGTAATAAGACCATCATAGGTCACAACCATATCCAAGAGTTCCAAGAATTAAAAGAGTCACCAAGCACCAACATTATATAATATTTCCAAATATCTCAAAAGGATGAGCCACATAGTCAATAACAAGATTAAGGAGTTACATTCAAATGAGCCACAAGGACAACCACAATATATATAAGATTTCCAAGTATTTCAAAAGATGAGTCAATATCAAGATTAAATCATTTCCAAGTAAAGGAGGCAACATATGAAGAAGAATGATTCACATGATTCCAATGATTAAGCCACAATGGCATAAGCTAAGTAAAGAGCCAATAAATATAAATAGAAGGATAACAAGGCTAGCACAAATATAATTGGTAGGGTTGGATAAAAGCCCAACTGAAAGATAGGTATGATTTGCACAATATATATTCCACACATTCATCATAGATGTCACATACATAAAATAGACTTCACATACTAAATAAGTTTCACATACATAATAGGGTGCACCTACATAGGAGCCACATACCTTAGATTAAATACATTACCATCATATCCACCAAACAGATAGCAAACCATCCATATATCCTAGTTATAAACATAACACATGTATTAATATATATAAACACATAAAGCATAGAAAAACCCTAATTTTACAAAACTATGATTTAGAGCTCAAAACCAAGTCTAAACGATTACTCATAATCTCCTGATTAAGAAAACATATCTTATTATATAAAACAGAGTTAAAATGAATTAATTATGTATTTTAAAACAATTACATATTAAAAATGCCATTCAAAGTAAACTTCGGAAAACCCTTGAGAATCAGGTCATAAAAACCACAAAATCAAATTCTACGTTTAGAATCCTTTCCATCGACTATTTATTCGTATTTTTCTGATAAAGGATCGATTTACTATGAATTAAGTAAATCCGACCAATCAGAAATTAAGAAAACTATAGTGTGACAGTAATTAAATCAAAATACAATTTCGATGTAAATACCGGTGAAATGACTATTATACCCTTACTCGTTAAAACAAATCAGTTGAAGCGATGAGGGCAAATCGGTCATTGCACCATTCCATCGCTTTGCAAGCGAGAAACAAGAACCTGGGTGAAAAGACGAAAATACCCTCATCCCGAAACAAAGGCTCCATGGCCGGGGCATGGGTGCCTTGGTCATTGACTGACCAGGCATCTTCCAGCCCAGGCATGGTGCGAGCAGCTCGCAGGAGCTAAGCTACCTGCCTCGAATCGCCATCTGGGCGAGTTACTGAAAACGGAGAACGGGAACGAGTCCCCATGGTTCTCCCGAACTCAGAGAACTCCTTCCCTCGCACTCGCGTGCTCAGGAGTAGAAGAGGAATGCTCAACTTGGCCGGAAACAGGGGAACGAAGCCGGAGGTGAAACCACACAAAAACGCCAGCACATCGAAAACCGAGGTCATGGTAAGCTTCGCGGAGTCAAGGCGAACCGAACGGCGGTGGAATTAAGGTCGGAGGAGCACCAGAACACTAAAAGACCAGGTGGCGGCGGAGAGCTTTCGGCTGCCTATAGGGTTGGGCAAATCGGGGCTTCGCGATGACAAACGAGACAGGGAAAGGGAAGATCTTGGGTCCAGGAAGGTTACCACGCGGGGAATTGGACCGGGGTGTCCAGAACTTCGAGCTATCCATGGCCATCATCGGAGAGGAGGACCGAGCAGGTCGAGCAGCTAGAGGGAACTTGCAGAGAAATTGGAAGAAGAGGAGAAACAAGGTTGGAGTGAGGGTGCTCTAGGGCCCCTTAAATAGGCGTAGGGGATGTCGTGGCTGTCTCTGTGATTCCATGGTGGAGAGGAGGAGGCGGCCCAGGTTGGGCGTTTCATGTACAGAGCGATAGAGACGATGAGCTAGGGCCCATTCAAACCGTCATCGCGAGCCGAAGCCAAAGGGACAAGAATCGCGATAAAAGGTGAAGTAGGGAGGGAGAACGGATCCGGGGGAGTCGGCTGCCGTGAAACGGCTGTAGACCGCGCGGGCGAGAGGTTGGAGACGAGCTCCGCATCGTCCGATCAAGGTGGAGATCTAAACTGGGCCGTCGGATGGCTCCCAGGTGGAGGGGGCACGTGACAGCCAAAAATAAACGGAACTATAACGTTATAATCGAATAAATGAATCCATTAAAGCACTACACTATACTAAAAGCTAATAAAATGCATTAGAGGGGTCAAATCAACTCCAAAAGCCACCAAAATTTAACCATAGGCTCATAATAACATATAGAACGATTCTATATAATCACTTTCTCATTTAATGCATAATATGGCCATTAATAAATATATGGCTCATAAAAGAGTATAATAATACATTAAAATCAAGGAATTATATGAAAAGGCTATTAATAAGAAACATGTGAGTAAATTCGACATATAAAACATATTAGGGTACAAATACTCATTACTCAACAAAATAACATATTAATGTGAACTAAAATCATATTTTGAGGAGAGAGAAGCAATAAAGGTTAATATACACATATATGAACTCAAATACACATTATTAATAATATATTTATCCAAAAAGCTCCAAATAAATATAATCTACAATATTATCCCATTAAAGACCAAATTACAACATTAACCCTAACTTATCTCCTAATGTGGGTTATTTGTGCAAACACCCCTCAATTTACATCAATGAGGGTAAATAGTGATATCAACCTCAGATTGTGCTCAAATGGCACAAGGAGTCCAAAAAAGATCCAAAAGGATGGGAAATTTATGGAAAAGGTCCAAATGGACTAAAAGTCAAAGAAAAGCTCAAGAATGGGTAAATTACAGGGAAGACCCTGAGATTCAGTATGTTACAGTAAGTTTGGGGGGGGGGTACCATGTACCAGTGGGGGAGGTATAAAAATTTCAAAAAATTTTCAGGCCTCACCCTTATGTTCTTCTGCTATAGCATATGTACATATATACAAAAATTTTGAATATTTTTGCTTATTTTGTCTCCATACATATGTACAAAGACGTATATAGTAAAAATCAGATACGACTTCTTGCCAGTTTATTTTCTATGTGCCTAAGGAGATGCAAGTTTTGTAATGTCTTTCTGATAATGCAACCCCAAACGACAAAATACTACGACCTTCCATGAAAAAAATTTCGAAAAATAATCTCGCAACAGCTAAGAGATGTGTATGTAGAAGGAAAAAGCTACCCAAACAGCAAAAATTTCTCTTATTTTCCCTTACCCAACAAAATCCCAAAAAGAGAGAATAACCTTATGAGAGTGAATAAAAGAATGAGAGTTATGCCAAATGAAAAGAAAGAAAAAAATACATACACACTTGTTTTCTAAAAGTATCCATCTTTAGGCATGGTAGATCTGGGAGAGTGGTACGTAGGATGTGAAATCACTGCTCTAAAGTCAACTGACTTGGACTGCAGGGACCACTTGCCCGCTAACGGGCCCTTACCTAGATGGACTGATGGAAAACAAGAAAAACGCCAAAAAAAAAAGACTTAAGCCTACCCAAGCACACAACTTTCTACCCCCAAAAGCTGTTTAGTGTGAAAGCTAACTTCGAAATCATGCACCAAGGTCTCACCGAAGTTGTAGAGAAATTTTTTTCTTAAATAAGGCAGGAGAAATAAAGTCTGTTGTTCGTGGTTGGGCCGCATTCTCAGAAAGACACCTCGATACTCGCTCTAACCCATGGTCTAAAAGCTATACCGTCAAGAAGAAGCATCACAAAATAAAGTTCAAAGATTGATTGAGGACAATCAAAATGCTAAGTTTGGGGGAGTTGATAACACCAGATTTTGTGATGTTTTTGGCCCTTATTTCGTTATCAAAACTGCCCTTCTAAACTATTTTCCTCTCTTTTTTATATATGTTTTTGAATAAACAGGCCTCGCTATGCTCGTAACTCAATTTTATCATCTTTTGCAGAGTTTTCCCCAATTTTTGACTCCTTTATCATCGAAAAAGCCCGTCCCAGCCGATAAACGTATCCTACCTGCATCAGCCTTTTTTCCCCAGGAAGTCGACCGATATGCTCCTTGCCCGATAGGGCAACACGATACACCGACGCGTGACACAAGGGTGTCGCGCAAGAGGAAGCGGACGAGCAATACGCCGTTTACCCGACTGGGAGCCGAACCCACCATGACTACCAAATCATGTCGGGCGATACGGGCCACCCACTGGCAGGTGCCACTCGTCAGGATGACCGACAGCCCGACATCCTTGTGCCGGGTGACATACATATCGGGCATCCCTGAAGCCACAATAATGGAGCTGAAGGGAGAACACGTGGCGTCTGGAGCACCATAACTTCCACAACCGCTGCTTATAAATAGAAGCTATAGGACTCCGATGGGACGGGTCGGAACCCTACGAGAGCTACCAGAGTAAAGAGCTTGGAGCTAGCGTATCGTGCCTCAGATGTTGTGCCGGGCGATTCTAGGTGAGCACTTCCCCATCCTGAGAGGGAGGGAATGGTTCACTTAGGGCCGTCCTGGGCACCACTATAGGCCGATATCGGCCAACAAGGATGCCCGATACCAGTGACCGATACTTAAAGTGACACTCTAAGCCCGACAACATACTGAAACCCGATACGTATCGCCTGTCACGGTGTGTCGCCCGAGAGGGTGCCGCCCGACCTGACCGTATCGGGCAAGGACGCCCCGCGCGATACGTCTACCCATCATGCGCGTGTCGCCTGAGAGGGTGCCGCCTGACACAGGCGTATCGGGTGAGGCTCCTGCCCAGTATTGGGTTGGAGAGTCTGCTGCTGTCTGTCATCCTTCTAGATCAAGGAGGCGACGTTTATCTTTATTACTTCAGTCATTTACTTCTTTTACTTATGCAATGTAATCATACCTTTATATGTTAATGGAATTAGAAGAGTTTAATTATCTGCTGCTTTATGTTTGGTACCTTTGTTGGATGATTGCTATGTTTAACATCTGAACTCTAGCTTGTACGCTTGGATCGCATTTCGATTAGCTACCGAACCGTGTTTTCCCGTTGCAACAGCCTCGAGAGAGGTGTTGTGGCTCTAGTGTTTGGACCGATTCTGGAGTACGAGAGTACCCGGAATCAGAGTTGCTTTAGTAACGTTTCCACTCTGACTTAAGTCCAGCAACCTCGAGAGGGGTGTTGATGATTGGTTAGAGGTACCCGCTTTGAGAGGAGGGGTACAGGATGTTTCTAATGCCACTTGTTTTACTGAAGTCTTCTCCTTCGTACCTTACTATAGCATTAGTTTTATCTCTCTATTTCCATTGCACGAAAACCCCTAAAAACTGATAATTGCTTAAAACCTTAATCATCCTCGTAGCTCCAGTTGGATATAGGTTTCTTTTGTTTTATCGGTCTTATCCTACTGTTCCCTTGGGGAACTTTACAATCTCTCTACCCTTGTCAGAGTGTAACGTGTCGATTCCGCATTCTCCACACTACCACCCTTGTCCCTATATTCGACCCCGTATATCTACTTCGACCCCGTAAACAAAGTTGCGGGGGCCTAGAAGGTTTCGGGTTATAAATGTAAAATTCGGACTACTTCAAATCTGCCTCCACTTTTAGGACGCGTGATTTAGGCCGGTCAGCTATCTAACAGGCTCATCACCTAAAGATTAATTAAATATATTTCTAATATGAAACTTATATGCTCCAAAATCAACCTTTCATCATAGGTCAATTATAAGGTGAACATCTTAACTAAAAGGGAACTGTGTAAGGTAAGGGTTCTAACTAGGGAGACAAATTGAAATAGTAGAGATTCCGACTACCATGGGCTCTGATACCATGTTGTAAAGAAGGCTAAACACCCCTTTACTAATAATGGTAAACAAAAGACCAATGAATAGCAATGGAATAAAATAACAATGACTATATTCAATTATATAAGGCTACATCAAAATTATCCCAATAAGGGTGTACATGATATACACAACAACATGATCTATGATAGAGGGAAACTAAACTACATCAATCTGTCTCCAAGAAATAACTTTAAGAGATAGGTCTAGAAGTGAGGATGAACTCCTTATTCCTAATCTTTGGCTGGTCCACCATGCTCCCACTATGCACTCTGATCCTAAACTTGGGTGGTTGGGATCACCCATCAAGAGAAGAGACAAGGTATGTGTCAAGGGAGGAATAAGAACAAATAAAGTATAGCAAAATGTAAACATGGAGTAATGATTCAACTATGATAAAGAGAGTCAAGAGTATGAGGCATTTAATAAATAAAATTCTCCTGAGTCAAATAATAATAAAGTTGCATGCATGAATATTAATATGACTACAAAAACTAACGTATGGCTGAGGTACCTACCTAAACTCAGCCAATAGGTGATGGAGAGTAACACATTCCCAATCACCTAATATATATATAAAAGTGGGGAGAGTAACCACATTACCCTAGGAAAAATAACACATTCCCAACTATGGGTGGTTGTACATAAGTACACTACATTAGCTATATAGTCAATGATTCATCATGATATAAAAAGAATCACATGGAAGATTCAATAAGTGAAATATTGTAGAGGGGTCAAAACTCACGAAATAATTGAAGTAAATGTGCCAATAGAAGGCAATAGAAGATTAAAGCCTAAGTCTATGCCTCATTGGAAAATTAGAGTTTGATAATAAAATTTCCTAACTGAAGGGTAAGAGTGCACATAAACATACATAAATAGGATTGCACATACACATACATAAATAGGATTGCACATACAAAAACATAAATATGATTGCACATACACATACGTCAATGTAGAGTCCTAATAATCACTTTCACCAACTTGGTTGTATCCAAGAACACTCTAACCTAATTAATAATTATGTCACATGTGTTAGGGTTTTGTGAAACATAAAGCATAAGAAACCCTAATTGTGGACTTTATAAGAAAACCTTCAATTTATAACTCAAAACCTAGACCATTCGATCAATTAGATTCTCCTGATTAAGAAAACATATTTATTCACCTAATTTGGAGTTAAAATGAATTAGTTACAACTTTCTGGGCTTATTATATAAATAAAATAGTGTTTTTAATAACATTCAGAACAAGGTGGTACAACATGAAAACCCTAAAATTAGATTCTACTCAAAAAATTCTTTCCAGTGACTATTTATTTATATTTGTTTTGAGCAACCTACAATTTACTATAAATTTTGAGAATCAACCAATCAGAAAATGTGGAATTGCCACATAGGGGCCTTCTTTAACCACTGGAATCCCGGGCCCAACTGAGGTGGACCTATCCGGACCGGCCAGCTAGCGAGTAGACTCACCACTATGGGTGTACAGTCAAAGAACTACTAGGACATAAAAAGACACAAATACCCTTGTAGGATTATTCGTTCAATCAATATTGCGGGGATGCTAAGGTCATTTGATGACATGTGATCTACCTCTCACATCCATGGCGAGTGCTCGTTACCTACATGGGAGAATCAATGATCAAAACCTGAAAAACAAGATCGTCTGTGGGAAACTGATACTGCCAGAGGCTTCCTCGCACCAACCTGAGCCCATAGAGACAAAGATCAGTGTCAGGGAAGCACCGAAGCGTAGAATCACCCCAACATAAGGGGAGAATAGGGGAAGAGGTTCATAAGCTAGAATCCACAAAACTACAAGTTAGGAATCAATCGAAATGGGAAAAATGATCTCTGAGGTTAGGCAATCTCACTCGTCGCATTGTGAAGGTTGGGTGGCTAGTGGATCTCCATGGCGACCAACACCGACGAGAACTCAAGACTGGTCTATAGGATATGACACTCGAGAATAGCTGAGTAAAAGAAATCAATGTTGGGAGAAGGAGGAAGGGTCAGAGAAGCTAACTGGGTCGCCGATTTGGTTGGATGTGCCAGGGGAGACTGGGGTGCTGGAGGAGCACCTCGAGTAGGTCGGGGGTGCCGGGGACACTGTGGGAGGAATTGCCTAAGGAGGAGAGGTCCTTGAGGGTCAGAGGATCCTTTGGGTCCCTTAAATAGGTGAATAAGAGTCTATGGTGGCACCTTCAGATCTGGGGTGAATAGCGAGGAGCCCATTTTGGGCATTTCATCCACAATGTGTTATAGATTGCGAGTAATGGCTCGACTTAATTGGTGGAGAAAGGTAGACTCAATGGTGAAGGAATCATGCACACAGTGGAGGATTGGCTAAGAAACCGATCCAGGAGCTAAACCAATAAACTGCTCTGGCTCGCGTAGTAACTGTGTAAGAAGACAACTTTCGGGCTATTTGATTGCAAATCTAATGGCTGGAAATGTGTGCACCAATGATATAAATGGGAGTAACACATGACATTGATTAAAACAAATACCATAGGGTAAATGCAATGGATTGAAATACAAACCTTAGCTACACTGTATACAAATTCATTTTATTCATTTGGAGGGTCGACATTGTCCAAATGACCCCAAATTTGAAGCATAGGCTAATATTAATGTCTAGAATAATGCTATACACTTATATTTTAGTTTTACAGAAGATTTTTTTGACAACCACTATATTGGACATTAAGATATATATTAATGTATTAAAAGGGTGAGTTATATGAAAAGACTTTTCTAATTAAATCATTGAGTGAAAATTCAAGATAGACAACATATATTAATTTCAAGAGTCATATCCCACCTAATTATTCCCTTTTAAGCTTTATTTCCATCTAGGAGGAGAAATAAAAGAAAAGAGGTTTATTATTCAAATTAACTAACTCAAAACCATACTATCTTTTATTCCCTGTCCCAAAAGGCCATAAAGACTCTAAATTAATATAATCACTAAATATCTCTCATTAGTGGTCATTTTGTGTTATTAGACCCTAAATGAAACACTAATTAAGATATTTGTGTGCAAACCCATATGTTGGCATAAATAGGAGTCAAAATGCTCGAAACAACTAACAATTCCACAATTTCAACATTTAGGAAAAAAGGGATAGAAAAGATAGGAAAATTTAGGAAAAAGGCCAAAAATGATATAAAGGAAAGGAAAAGTTTAAAGAGGGGTTAGATTGAAAATAAACCCAAGTTTCAGTATGTTACACGGTGTGTCGACCATCCTTCCATAGTGTGTTGTGACAGTAACCAACTCAAGTATAGAAACTATGTCTCTTGAAGAATCTTGTTACAACCTCTACATGACCCTAGCCAAGTGATACAACCATCATACTTCACCATCTTAACTGCAATGTCAACCAACAGAGTAATATCCAACCAACAATGTTGCATTGTGACTAGCCTTGTTGTGTAGCAATCCCCCAATAGGGTTAGGGTTATTTCAGTCACAACAACCACCCACATGTATATCGACCCAGAGAATGACCAAGGGTTGTAGCGACCTTAAGTCAGCCATACACCCCACTCCATAATTAATCCAAACCATGGTCATAACCAAAGATCAAAGTCAGGAATACCAAACATCAACTAAGTGTAACACTCCAAGCAAAGATGTTCATCTAACCCTAGAACATGTACCACAAAAGGTCACTTTAAAGATTGTGATTAATGGGATGGAAACCAGATTTATTATGCATGTAAATAGAATCAAAGCCTTCTATTATTCAAGGTAGATAGATCACAAACAGGATAATACAGTTCCATAAATAAAGAGAAAAATATAAATAATCAGTTCCTTAATCACCACAAGTGTCATGTACAATGATTTAGGGTTTAAAAGAAAGAGTAATCTTCTCGATAATACTACAAAATTTTAAATTCTAAAACATAATTACATTTTCAAACATATCGGGGACAAATTTTAGACATTAGAACAACAACATATAATTAGGTTTATGGTGCAAATAATAGAAGGGGGAAAGTTATATAACTCACCTTTGATTTGAAGATCAAACTCTAAGGTCACAAACTTCAAGAGAGAGAGAAAGAAGCCTCAACTTGGTTCAATCCTTCGACCACAAGATCACCTACAGAAAGAAAAATTCCATGGTCAAAGGATAGCTCAAGAAAGAGGGTGAAAAACCCTAGACCAGACAAAAAGAAGAAAGAAAGAAGAGAGTTTATTCTCACTCGGGGACCACCATGTCAAAACATAGTCTTTGACCCTTATCAAGAAGAGATCTCCAAGAAAGACTCTGACCCTTATGAAGAAGAGATCTCCAAGAAAGACACCATGGATGATCCATAGTCTAATGTCCAAGAAGGAGGAAGAATATGATAGGGTTTTTAGAATAAGGGAAATATGATCAGCAGTTAAGATCACTTATGAAGGGAAGAAATAACCAAGAATCACAACCAAAGGGACGATCAAGCATAAGATCTTCCACAAGCAAGGTTGATCGGCCACCCAAAATTCAAGATCAGACCTCCTTTGCTCCCAAAGATCCAAGAATGTTCACAAGAGAGAAGGAAGAGAGTAGGGCCAAAAAAGATGCTTGCAAGTGAAGATAAGGGGTTATATATACAAGGTAAAAGAGAATTGAGAGGTTTATTAGGTGTCAAAATAAGAGGTTATCAAGGGACACATGTACACCAAAGAAATTACCTTACCTCCACTAACATGAATATCTCAAAGGGTAATGTTTATAAAAAAAAGTGTAGCGACCATATAGGTCAGCTACCACCCTTTTTTTGGTCAAAACACCTCTATGCACTTGTAGCGACCAACACACTAGATCACCATATACACATGGTCAACACATTTCACTAGATGACAAACGCTTTCGACCAACCCATCTCTAGGTCATCATGGTCAAAACAACAAAATCTAAGGTATGTGTTGGGGTCACTACACTCACCCAAGAGTGATGTAGTGGTCACAACACTCAAACCCTAGCAAGGTCACACATCAAACAAGGCAAACTCTAGAAACTCTAATATCACCATGTGCTGTCTCATCACCATCCATGATTCAAACTAGGAACCCCATAGCACCATCTTCTCTCTCATGATGCTAAGATACAAGAAGCACTTTCTACATGTGATAATTTGCAAGATGACCCTCACTCACGGGTAAATTGCAACCTGGTCCAAACAAGCACAAATATAAAGAAAATAGCTTAAGCATCAATCAAACTAGACCATACTAAAAACATAGGTATGTCACATGTAATGAAAGCATATCATTATGCAAAGTAAACACAATTAAACATAACTCTAGGTCAAGGGACTTCCATATATACTATATGGTCCTCTAGCAAGTCACATGATATTTCAGATAATTGACAAAAAAAGGATCCACATAAGGCCCCGGGCCCGGATGGTGTGGATGGGTCCTTTCTCCTAAGGAATTGGCACTCGATCAAGTACTCTCTTCTTAATACCATAAGTACTGCGTTTAGAGGTGCAACCATGGACAAGAAGCTGTGCAATGCTAGCATTGTTCTTATCCCAAAGAAGTCCAAACCTGAGATGTGTGAGCATTTCAGGCCGATCTCTCTGAATAACATTGGCTTGAAGTTAACTTCCAAGATCATTGTGGAGAGGCTGAAGTCCTATCTGTCAAACTGGATTTCACCTGTGCAGAGTGCTTTTGTACTAGGGCGGAAGATTGCGGACAACATAACAGTAGCACAGGAAGTTCTTCACGTTATGAGGAGGAAAAACAACAAACAGACCATGGCCATTAAAATAGACCTCTCCAAGGCCTATGACAAGATGACTTGGCCGTTCATTGCAGACACTATTATGAAGATTGGGCTGCCAGCTACTATATGCAATTACATCCTGAATTCTTTGGCGGATGGCGAGACTGACTTGCTCTGGAATGGCAAAAGCGTAGGGAAATTCTCAGCTACCAGGGGGCTCCGACAAGGAGACCCCCTCTCCCCCTACCTCTTTGTTTTGTGTCTCGAAAGGCTATGCCAATCTATCGAGAACCTTGTGAAGATGAAAGAATGGACTCCTGTGAAACTGAATAGAAATGGCCCAGGCATATCGCATCTGTGCTTTGCAGATGATATGCTTCTATTTGCTAGAGCCGATAAGAAAGAAATGAAATCTATTCTCAAGTGCTTCAAGGATTTTGGGGAAGTTTCGGGACAGGCCATTTCGACTGGTAAGTCCAGCATCTTCTTCTCCAAGAATGTCCCCAATTGTACCCACAAGGAGATTAGCAAAATTAGCGGGTTCATGGTTACTGAAGATCTCGGGAAATATCTGGGGGTACCCCTTCACCATGGCAAGGTCAGGAAAGACACCTATAATCATGTCATAGAGAGGGTGTCTTCTTCGATCAACTCGTGGGCGGCTAGAAGCTTAAACCTCGCTGGAAGAGTATGCCTTGCTAAGTCAACTCTCACTACTATACCAAGTTATGTCATGCAAACGGCGATGCTGCCTTTGAACATATGTGACAGAATCGACAGGAGCATTCGGTCATTTGTGTGGGGGGGCAACCATAAAGCTCATCCTCTTTCTCTTGTGGCCTGGAATAAAATCACCTGCAGTAAAGAGTTTGGATGTGTAGGGCTGCAGACGATGAGAGAACTGAACAAAGCTCTTATGTCTAAGTTGGCATGGGAGATTGCTACAGGAAGACCGTCCATATGGGGCGATAGCATAACCAGCAAGTATAATGACTACAATGAGGGGAAGAAACCTAACGAGTCGAAACTCACTAAATGGGTCCTGGACTGTAAGAGATTCATAACTGATAACTCCGTTATGATTACGATGAGTGGGAAGAACACGAATGCTTGGAAGGATAAATGGTGGAGTGCAGATAGAACGCTAGAAGAAGTAGTAACCAAACCCATACCGTTGGAGCTCCATGATTTGCAGGTTGCTAGCCTTGTCAATCTAACCAAAACCTGGGACAAGGAATTCCTTAGTGACTGGCTGCCATTTGAAGTTGCTGAGGAAGTTCTTAAGGTCGAGGTTCCGGATAACGAACAACAGAAGGATGTCAGAGCCTGGATTCATACTGCATTAGGAAAGTTCACCACGAAGAGCGCCTACACTATTCTGAGAAAGGAGAGAGCTGTTCAAGTCCCGGGTAATTGGGACATTATCTGGTGCACTAAAGTACCAATGAAGGTTAAATTCTTCATGTGGTTAATGGGCCACAATGCAATTCTTACAAACTGTAGAAGGGTTTCTCGTCATTTGGCTACAGAAGCAAAATGTACGATTTGCAAGAGTAGCGATGAGACCATCCTACACGCTCTGCGGGACTGTCCGCATGCTATGGAGGTCTGGAAAAAGGTTATCGTTAGAAACAAATGGCCGTCGTTCTTTACAGAGACTGACCTTTGGCGATGGCTTGAGATGAACATAAAAGACGATAAAGCAGGAAGCACAACATTCATGTTTGGATGCTGGCATGTTTGGAAATGCAGAAATCTGAAAGTCTTTGAAAAGCGGAAGCAACCGAGCAACATCACTGCCTATCTTATCCAAAAGAGGTTAACCTAAATACCATTGCGCGTATGCCGGAGAGAGCAGAAGGAATGACTCGGAGTAGAAAGCTTGCGAGATGGAAGAAGCCACCAGATGGAACCCTGAAGTTTAACACAGATGCAACCTTTAAAAACAAGGACTCATTGTCCACGATTGCTGTGGTTGGGAGGGACAATGAGGGTAGATGGAGAGGGGGATGGGCTACAAAAATTAAGGCCTCAAATGCTTTAGAAGCTGAAATTTGGGCGATTGAATTAGCTACTGAAATAGGTAGCAATCTGGAGGTAGAAAGTCTTATGATTGAGACTGATTCAATAGGAGCTAAAGATTCTGTAGAAAAAGAGGTGGGTGAAAACCCTAAGCTAGCTAAATGGCTGGTAAGAATTAGAGGATGATGGAGAAGTCAATGGCAGTGCACACACATCCATCGTGAGGGCAACACTGCAGCGGATAGGTTGGCTAAGCTGCACCAAAAAACCCATGGAGAATTCTATTATTATAGAACTCCTCCTCAACCTTTGGTTGATATCATAATTAGAGAGTCATGTAATGGTAGTAGTACTACCACGTTTTCATTCAGTAGTTTGGAGTCAGTTTGTAATTCGAATTTGAATTTGCTTGCAAGAGAGGGGCGAGATGAATAAAACACCCTCTGACTTACCCAAAAAAAAAACAATTTACCAGAGGTCATCCCCCCTGTCATATAAAAAAGGTAGGGGGTAGAAGAGCTAAAAGCACATGTCTTCTCCATAGGCACAAACTAAACAATCAACCACATATAACACACACCAAACAGAGACAAAATAGAGAGAAACAAGCAAACCAAAGTCATAATTAAAATATGGGATAACATACCAAGAACTCATAAGATATAGTCAACCAAAGAGTTATATTACATGAGATTGAGATTACAACACTAAGCATGTCCTCTTGGAAGAAAATACAAACTAATGAGAAAAGACGAGATGATACAAATAGTATGCATCTCTCTCTCACTCTCTCTCTCTCTCTCTCTCTAAATATATATATATATATATATATATGAGAAATCTAATAGACTATAGAACTAAACATATACGACATGTACTACGTCAACTAGATCCTCATCTTCCTCGTCCTGGGGCTGATAGTCCTCATTATCATCAAATGGTGCAGTTGAGGAAACAATGATAGCCTCATCGTCCTCACTAGAAGAACCAGCAAAGCAGTCATAAAAACCATCATCAGAACCATCATCCTCAAAATCCTCATCCTCAACATCATCACCAACTTGTTCAGCCATCTCCTCATGCTCAAGAGGTCCAAAGGAGCGAGAAGTAGGACACTTGGCATTTTTCTCAGCCCAAGACATGACACAAGCAAGCAAAGCTTGTGCTTGTGGAAAGGTGGGTTGAGAAACTGGCAAGCAAAGTGGCAACATGTCCTACAGGAAGAACACGAAATTGAGGAGCATCACTCAACTGAGGAACAACAATATGAGGTCCACCATCAAAAGTAGTGGGTGTAGTAGAAGCAACACATGGTGGAGGGTTAGGGTACACTAGTACAGAAATGACCTTTAGTGTCAGTTAAATAAGCCTTTTGGCATCGGTTTCCAAGTGACACCCAAGTGGGCGTCGCTAAAAGTAGACACCTTCAGCGTCAGTTTCATATCTGACGCCATAACCCTTCCTGCCGCCAATAAAATGCACCATCAAGGGCACCATAGGTGTCAGTTTATATTGATAACCGACACTATATCCCTTAAAAGATGTTGTCTTTATACTAATAACCGATGCCTAACCCTTCCCACCACCAATAAAACACACTAGAAAGGGCACCATAGGTGTCGGTTTATATCGATAACCGACATTATATCCCTACTAAAAGTCATCGGATTTATACTTATAACCGATGCCTATGTTCTGATTTTTGTTTCTTATCAGCTGCAGGCTTGTTGTCTGGCTGGTCAGTAGGATGCAGAACCTACAGTTCAGTTCTGAACTACAGGTTTACAACATCCTTTGATTTCAGCCAACAACAGACCACAAACCTACAATATTAACAAGATGGAAAATATTATATATGGATCATGTGATTCACACACATGTATAAGCACATTTAATCATATGATTCATCACATACATGTATAAGCACATTTAATTACATGATTCATCACACACACATGTAGAAACCTGTAGTTCCATCATCATCATCATCATCATCATCATCATAATATAGTTATGAACATGCAGATGTGTTGTTGTCCAAAATAGTAACTAAACAAGGGAGTTGTTGTACCCCTAAACATGCGCATAAGTAAAATAACTGAGAAGAGAGAGACACTAGACTAGATACACAACTTAAACAACAACAACATGGTCCAGAATTAGCAATCATCATCATCACTATCTTCTGTGGAGTACTCAAATCAAACCAGATGATTGGGCATATTAGATCATATGACCTAGACTTGACAAGTCCTATTAGATCTACATCTAACCCTAGTTTTCCAACTAGTACTGTAGGGTATATTCTTATAGAATTTTTCTTGTTGCTTAGTTAATTATAGTATAGCTTAGTTGCTTTTACTTCCTTTAATTGAATTGCCTAGTCTTGCTAGTTAGGGTTAATTTAGGTTTTTCTTACCTTAGTGCTTAGCTTAGTTCTTAGTTGTTAATTTTTTTTCTAAAATAGTGTAATTAAATTCATTCATGCATAATTAACCCTGATTAATCATTATAAATCAACTACACAATCTTAGAGAAACTAAGTACAAATCTAATTAATTAAGTTCATTAATGCATCATTAACCCTAATTATTCAATAGTAATAAACTATATGGTGGCATCATTAATCCTAAGTTCAAATCTAGTACTGATTAATTAACCACTCACCACACTGGTGGATCGAGCAGGCTGTGGTGGCAGCGGCCAGAGGTGGAGGTGGTTGGGCTTGAGGTGAAGGTGGCCGGTGCTGGAGGTGAAGCAGAGGAGGTGCAAGTAGTGGCCAGTAGCTGCGACTGGAGCATCATCATCATCATCGTCGTCATCGTCATCATCATGATCGTCGTCATCATCATCATCATCATCATCATCATCATCATCATCATCATCATCATCATCATCATCATCATCATCATCATCATCATCATCATCATCATCATCATCATCATCATCATCATCATCATCATCATCATCATCATCATCATCATCATCATCATCATCAATATCATCATCATCATCATCGTCGTCGTCGTCGTCATCATCATCATCATCATCATCATCGTCGTCGTCGTCGTCATCGTCATCGTCGTCATCATCGTCATCATTGTCATTGTCATCATCATTAAAAAGAAATAAAGAAAGAACTAACAATTAATTAAATTCATTAATGCATAATTAACCCTGATTAATCAATATTAATCAACTACACAATCTTAGAGAAACTAAGTACAAATCTAATTAATTAAGTTCATTAATGCATCATTAACCCTGATTATTCAATAGTAATCAACTATATGGTGGCATCATTAATCCTAAGTTCAAATCTAGTACTGATTAATTAACCACTCACCGCACTGGTGGATTGAGCAGGATGTGGTGGTGGCGGTCGGAGGTGGAGGTGGCTGGGCTGGAGGTGAAGGTGTCCAACACTGGAGGTGAAGCAGATGAGGTGTAGGCAGTGGCCAGTGGCTATGACTAGAGCATCATCATCATCATCATCATCATCATCATCATCGTCATCATCATCATCATCATCATCGTCGCCGTCATCATCATCATCATCATCATCATCATCATCATCATCATCATCATCATCATCATCATCATCATCATCATCATCATCATCATCATCATCATCATCATCATCATCATCATCATCATCATCATCATCATCATCATCATCATCATCATCATCATCATCATCATCATCATCATCATCATCATCATCATCATCATCATCATCATCATCATCATCATCATCATCATCATCATCATCATCATCATCATCATCATCATCATCATCATCATCATCATCATCATCATCATCATCATCATCATCATCATCATCATCATCATCATCATCATCGCCATCATTGCCATCATCATCACCATCAACAACATCATCATCATCATCATCATCATCATCATCATCATCATCATCATCATCATCATCATCATCATCATCATCATCATCATCATCATCATCATCATCATCATCATCATCATCATCATCATCATCATCATCATCATCATCATCATCATCATCATCATCATCATCATCATCATCATCATCATCATCATCATCATCATCATCATCATCATCATCATCATCATCATCATCATCATCATCATCATCATCATCATCATCATCATCATCATCATCATCATCATCATCATCATCATCATCATCATCATCATCATCATCATCATCATCATCATCATCATCATCATCATCATCATCATCATCATCATCATCATCATCATCATCATCATCATCATCATCATCATCATCATCATCATCATCATCATCATCATCATCATCATCATCATCATCATCATCATCATCATCACCATCATCATCATCATCACCATCATCATCATCATCATCATCATTATCATCATCATCATTAGAAAGAAATAAAGAAAGCACTATCAATTAATTAAATTCATTCATGCATAATTAACCCTGATTAATCAATATTAATCAACTACACAATATTAGAGAAACTAAATAAAAATCTAATTAATTAAGTTCATTAATGCATCATTAACCTTAATTATTCAATAGTAATCAACTATATGGTGGCATCATTAATCCTAAGTTTGAATCTAGTACTGATTAATTAACCACTCACCACACTGGTGGATCGAGCAGGATGTAGTGGTGGAGGCTGAAGGTGGAGGTGGCCGGGCTAGAGGAGAAGGTGGCAGACGCTGGAGGTGAAGCATAGGAGGTGCAAGCGGTGGCCCGCAGCTGTGGCTAGAACATCATCATCATCAACATCATTGTCGTCATCGTCATCGTCTTCATCATCATAATCAACATCATCATCATCATCATCATCATCATCATCATCATCAGAAATAAAGAAAGCACTATCAATTAATTAAATTCATTCATGCATAATTAACCTTGATTAATCAATATTAATCAACTACACAATCTTAGAGAAACTAAGTACAAATATAATTAATTAAGTTCATTAATGCATCATTAAACCAAATTATTCAATAGTAATCAACTATATGGTGGCATCATTAATCCTAAGTTCAAATCTAGTACAGATTAATTAACCACTCACTGCACTGGTGGATCGAGCAGGCTGTGGTGGCGACTACCGGAGGTGGAGGTGGCCGGGCTGGAAGTAAAGGTGGCCAGTGACTGGAGCAGATGAAACTGGTGACTGGATAGTAGCTGCTCTGGCGGTGGTGGCTAGTAGATGAAGGTCGGTGACTAGATAGAAAGTGGTGAGGCCAGTGACTGTATAGCAACTACTCTGATAGTGGTGGCAGTGATGGTAGAAGGTGGTGGCAGCGATTGATGATGCACGTGGAGGTGAGGCTGGTGACTGGAGCAGATGAAGGCAGCTAGAGGCTCGCTCCACCTAGAGAAGGTGGCGGCAGCGTTGGGAGAAGGTTGTAAGGCCAGCGACTGGATAGCAGCTGCTCCGATGGTGGTGGCGGTGATGGGAGTAGGTGGTGGCGGTGACTGACGGTGCACGCGGAGATGAGGCCGACAACTCACGGCGGCAGGCAGCCGGTGAGTAGAGAAGGGAGGTGGCGGAAGAATTACCAGACCTAAACAGGGCTAGATAGGCAAAGTATCGATCTGGCTCTCTCCCACGTGGGTGATATTAAGTTACCAATCGGCGTCAATTATTAAATTACACTGACGCCTTGCAGCACCTATTGGTGTCAGTTATTTTCTGCCACCAACGACAAATAAGGGAATGAATTTTTGCCTCACGAAGGATATTTAGTTGTCAGTTCTTTGAGAAACAACTGATGACCAATTATTTTCATGGGTCTTAGCACAAAACATTTATCTACGGTGGTTATAAAACTGATGTCGATTTGAAAATTTTTGGAGGCAAATATTTTCCTTGAAAAATTGTATTTCGTGGGTGATTAGGGACGTCGATTTTTTGTCAAACAACTTACGTTATAGAAAAAGTGATACCCGTGTCTTTTGTAAACCGGCCGACCTTCACATATAGTTGTCAGTTGTCATTTTAAGCCGACGTCATATCGTTTGGCATCGGTTTTGTATGTGACGCTATAGGTCATTTCTGTAGTAGTGGTAGAACTGACTACATGAATAATAGGCATAGTCAGTGTCGGGGTACACCTCGTAGGGTGGGTAGGGATGGATACATGACATGTTCATGTGAGACATGATCTGGCAGAGGTCCTGGTGGATATGATCTTGAACCCTAAGGTTGTACTCCTATCGATACATCATGTATCCTATGAGTGTTTCATTTGATATAGAAAATGAGGTGCAATTAGGGTGGGGTGGTGGTGGTAGTGGAGGAGCATGGGTGGAGGTAGAGGTACCTGGTGTGGTGTAATAAGAGGAAGGTAGAAAGGTTTTCTTGATGGTTGTGTCACTAATGCAAACCCCTCTATGGCTTGGCTTGTATCCAAGGTCATGGATGAGGGATTTTTCATTAGGGTAAGCAAACACACCACATATTAGGTTTGGATATGGGAGATGGGTGTCTGAGGTATTCTTGTCGGAGTTGAAGTAGGTCATGTGATGAATAATGTAATGAGCCAACCTAACTCCAATATCATTCTGGACGAAATACATTAATAATGGTGTGTTCTATGAAATTTTAGTCTGATTCCCCTTGGGATTAATATTGTGGTTAACCACTAAAGAGATTAGTGTTGTCTTGATATCTAGGGAAGATGAGGGAAGGGTTTAATTCTTCTGATAGGGGATGTCAGGTTTCTTTAGGAAGTTATGGATGTCCAGAAGGGTAAGCTTGGGTTCAAAGCTCTTGTAGAAACCTTCAGGGTCCAAAAGGTCATGGTACTGTAGATACAAAGCAACCCAAGAACCAATGATGCTCAAACTAGAGAAGTAAGTATTTAGAGAATCCTATGATATTGTAATCATGGTTTCGATGATCATAGAGGTCAAAACAACTTTGGTATTTGGTGGTGGGACTAGGGAGGTGTAGTTCCCTATCTTATTGGTGTAGAATTCAAGGACAAGCTTTGTGCTTGACATGGCATTTGCAAAGCACACACGTTGTACACATAAAGCACTTAAGTGACGTGCTTCAAACACCCTAACTACCTCCTCAATAACATCAATGGTAGCAAATCGAGGCTCAAACAAAGCTTGAAAAGGAAATAAAATTCTAGGGAAGAGCTCCTTATACCTATTCAAAGCTTGCATGGAGATGAAGGAGGTACCATCGAAGGATGCATGCCTTTGGACATCTAGGGCATAGGTAGCTCTAGATGGTGCAGACCTCTTTATTTGGTTTGAAGACATCCAGGTTGGAGATGGAGGAGATAAACAACAAGCAAAGAATAACCGCACAAGGCAGTCGTGAAAACCACCTAGGTCACTAGGGAAGAGGAAAGGGAGACTGATTCTAGGGCTAGGAGAAAATGTGCTAGCCTAGGGTTTGAGGACAAGCACTGGAGAAGGGATTTCAATTGGATTTTCTCTAGTTAAGAGAGAGAAACGTTGGCCAATCACCCTATATAATTTTGGCCCAATGCTACTATCGTTGGTTTTTGTGTTATAGAAACTGGACTGATTGGGTTTATCAGGAGAAACTTGACTGATTAACAATCTATCCCAAAACATAAGATATTCAATTATAATCCACTAGAGTGCTATATAAATTTATTTTTCCCGCTTATCCTATATTTTAAACATTTTGAGACACATTTCACTCATTATTGGTTACTATTTTGTGGTACAACATTTGTTTGCAAAAAATAGCTGAAAACAAGTGAAACAAGGCATGAACACATGTCAAATGTAGCACTTAGAAATCATAAGGTGAGAAAGATATGAGAAAACCATATAGGAAAGATAAATCTAGCTAGATTGCATGTTAATATCATCCAGAGCAGTTATAAGAAATTTTGATCTAATGAAAGTGAATTTCTCTCTAGCTAGAGGTTTAGTGAAAATGTCCACAAACTAATTCCTTATGTCCACATGCGTGATATAGATATCCTTCTTGGCAATGTGGTCACAAAGAAAGTGATGAAAAACCTCTATATGTTTTTCTCTACTATGAAATATTGTATTATAAGATAGATTAATTGCAGTAGTATTGTCACAATAGATAGGAGAAGCATCAAAATAAATGTTAAAGTTTTGGAGAATTTGCTTCATCCATAGGACTTGGGCACAACAACTCCCAGCTGCAATGTATTTAGCCTTGGTAATTGAAATAGTCAATGTGCTTTGCTTCTTAGAGAACCAATAAACTAGGCATGGTCCGAGGAAGAAGAAAGTGACACTTTTTTCACTTTCTATTAATCAAACAACCTGCATAATCAACATCACTATAGGTAGTAAGAGTAATGTCCCTTGACTTGGGATACTATAGTCCAAAATTTTGAGTTTTGGCTAGATACATAAAAATCCTCTTAACCGTTATGAGATGTGATTTTATTGGACTTGATTGAAAGCAAGCATACAAGCTAACACTAAACATTATATTAGGTCTAGAGGCAGTTAAATAAAGTAAACTTCCAATCATACCTCTATAGAGCATCTCATGAGCCTTTTCTCCTTACTCATCTCTATCAAGTTTGGCAGTGTTTGACATGGGAGTGCCCATTGCTTTGGTGTTCTCCATCCCAATGTGGTTAAATACTTGATTGGTGTACTTGACTTGGTTGACAAAGTTCCCATCTTTCATTTGTTTCATTTAAAAGCCAAGGAAGAATGTAAAATCCCCAACATGCTCATCTCAAACTCACTATACATAAGAGAACTAAAATCCATTCAAAGATCAAAATCAGTTCTGCCAAAGATAATACCATCCACATAAATTTAAATAATCAAGAGATTGTTAGAAGTGTGTTTTAGAAACAAGGTAGAATCAACTTTGCCCATGATATTTCCATTGTCTAGAAAAAAATTCTTTAGTTTCTCATACCAAGCTCTAGGGGCTTGTTTAAGTCCACATAGAGCTTTTTTTAACAAATAAACATGGTTAGGCAATATATCATGTTCAAAGCGGGGAGGTTGAGCAACATATACTTCCTCCTCAAATGTACCATTCAAAAGCACACTTTTAACATCCATTTGGTAAATCAAGAAGTTTTAGGGCTGGTTAAAGCAAGTAACATTCTAATTGACTTATGTCTAGCTATAGGTGCACACATTTCATCAAAAGTAATACCTTCCTATTGATTATAGCCTTGAGAAACTAACCTTGCTTTGTTTCTTACCACTTTGCCCCTTTCATCAAGCTTGCTACGGTAGACCTACTTGGTTCCAATGATCTTTCTATCACTTGGTCTTGGCACTAGAGTCCACACTTTGTTCTTTTCAAACTGTTCCAACTGTTCTTGCATGGCTAGGATCCATTCATCATCCTTGAGAGCTTCTTTGACAAGTTTTGGCTCAAGTTGAGAGATGAAGGCACTGTCAGCTTATTCTTTGTTGTAAGTAGCCTTTGTCTTCACCCTTGCAAAGGGATTACCTATGATGAGTTCTTTTAGATAATGCTTTACAAAGTGGGGAGTTGGATCCTTCTTTTCTTCTTATTTCTCTTCTTCATCGACTAGCACCTCTTTTCCTTTATCAACAATATTGAGCTCTTTCAAGCAAGGGATCACCTTATCTACAACATCATCATTGAAAATATTCCTAGAAATAGAGGGGTTAGTCTCAAAAAATTTAGCATTAATAGATTCTTCTTCTTTAGTCAATTCAATGTTAAATACTCTATAATCCTTGCTAGTAGTGCAATAGCCAAAAGGAAAGCCTTGTTAGGCTTCAGATCAAACTTGCCGAGGAAATACTTTGTGTTCAAAACAAAAAAGGACAACCAAAAACATGAAAGAAATCAATGGATGGCTTTGACCACACCATAGCTCATAGGAGGTTTTCTTCAAAGATGGATGAGTGAAAACCTGATTTTGCACAAAACATGAAGTACTAATGGCTTCGGCCCAAAACTTCTTTGGAGTGTAATACTCGAGAAGCATAGTCCTAGACATTTCCTGTAGTGACCTATTATTTATATCTACAACCTCATTTGGTGAGGTGTTTGAGGTGAAGAAAAGTTATGTGCATACCTGGATTCCTTACAAAACTGTTCAAATAAGTCATTTTCAAATTCTCGCCCATGATCACTGCAAATAGAAATGATCTGGCAAGAACCTTTGTTTTCAACTCATTTGAAAAAAGTGGAGAAAGCATCAAGAATATCACTTTTTGAAAAAAGAAAGAAAGTCCAAGTATAGTGGGAAAAGTCAGTGACAATAACAAGACAATACTTGCTACCAAAAAGTGATTGCGTACGCATTGTCTAAAAAGATCAATGTGAAGAAGTTCAAGAGCTCTTTTGCTACTAAGGACTCCTTTGTATTTGAAGGAGGAATTGGCTTGATTTCCTTGGGCTCAAGGTTGACATTCCTCATCCTTTTCAAAATTCAATTTAGGAAGTCACTTTGCCAATTTCTTATTGCTCAACTTCTTCAACTAATGCATATTTACTTTACCAAGCCTATGGCGGAATAAAGAAATATCATTCCAATTGGCAACATGACATTTACCAACAATAGGTTTAATAGAGTCAAGAACAATAATATAGCGATTACCATTTCTAGTTCCCTTATATATAACATTGTAGGAGAGGGAATCAAGAAGAAAGCAACAAATGAGGTAAAAAGAACAAGATATTCATTATCACGCCATTGACTAACACTAATTAAATTGTGATGTAGGCCATCCACAAGAAGAACATTCTTGATGCATAGTGAATCACCTACATCACCATCACCTATCACTTTACCTTTTTTATTGTCATCAAATGTCACAGATCCTCCTTTCTTCTTTGTGAATTGGTTGAAGTGGCTTATTTCACTTGTCATATGCTTTGAGCAACCACTACCAACAATGCATTTTCTTTTTACCTACAAAAAAGGAAGATGTTGGTACCCATTTCAAGCCCTGGGATCTAGTGTTAGCTTGGGGACCCATTTCTTCTTTGGGTTGTCCCCTTCTCTCTATAAGGACAATAAGTAGAGTAATGGTCATAACTCTTACAATGCACACAAACCATAGGGTTCTTAGAGCCAGATGACTGTCCATGGAAGATTGGAGGTCCCTCACTCTTTCTCTAACCCTTTTCCTTGCTCTTGCTTTGTGGAGATCCCTCATATTCCAAACCACTTTTACCACTATGTTTGGTGTGATATAAAACTTCATTAAGGGACCTTTTCCCTTTGAGGAATTTTTGCAAGGAAGCTCTTACTTTGCAATTATCATCACTAAGAGTAATGATGGTAGAAGATAAGCTAGCAAGATCATCTTGTGCATGAAGTAAGTCAGTCTCCAAATAAAGGGCTTCAGTAAGATAAGCATCTTTTTTCTAAAGTAAGAGTAGCAACTTCATTACTTAGAAATAAAGTTCTAGAAGAAAGCTCATTTTTTTGAGCAAGCAATCTATAATTTTAAATTCTAAGCATAACAAGGTCATCAAGATAAATTCTATTCTCATCCTCAATGTCATCATAAGCAAGTTTAAGATCATCAATTTTAGTTCTAAGTAAATCAATGCCATCTACTCGGGGTTGGTTTTCTTCCTTAATACTATTGATGTTCCTAAGGTAGTTTCCATTCTCTACTTCAACTCCATTGTATTGGAGCTCAAGATCAAGAAACTTCCCTTGCAACGAATTTGTAAGGACCTTGACCTGGGTTTTGGGATAAATGTGTTTTCTTTTAATTTATGATGTGCTTAAAACCTTGATTAATCCCTTGGGATGATCATAGGGCTTGTGGTCTTCTTAAATTTCAAGTTTGAGCTTGTTTGGATAATGTTTGTGCTTTTTGTGCTAGTTTTGGTGCAAAATGCAATTTACCCAGTGTAGGGGGTTGATGTGCAATTTACCACATCTGGAGTGTTCCTTCTCTTCATTGACATCATCTAAAGGATAGAGAAAGAGGAGGGCGCCTTGTTTGAGACTTGGTTAAGGAATATCACCCTAGGTGGTGATTAGGGTTGATGAGAGTGTTGAGGCCTTGATCATATGAGTTGGTTGTGATGTCTCGACCATGGGTTGTGACCTAGGCCTATTTAGGAGGGTGTTGTGGTTGAGACACCTCCTCTAGAGTGTAGGGTCATGACATATATAGCCTAGTGAGGTCTTGGATTGAGATGGTTGACCTAGTAGGGGTTGTCTCGACCTAGGGATTGTGGTGATGCTTTCTCTCAACCTAGAGGAGATGGTGATGGGTTATGTCGTGACTGTGGGAGTGCACCCTAGGATGGCTGCAACCGTGACAATGTGGGAGTCCATGCTGGTCGAGACACTATCTAGAGTGTATCACCATGTCTTGCATGTCATGTTTAAGTGGTTTCATGTGGATGCATGTTGGTCTTTTGTGAGGACAAGTATCCCTTGGGTTCTTTAGTGTGTTGACACCTCTCTCTTTCCTCTCTCTCTCATCCTTCATCTATATAAGTCCTTAAATTTCCTTGTTTACAACCATTTTGGCCATCTATCTACTTCCTTCTTTTGCTCATCCTTGGAGCTTGGTGGAGCAAAGAAGGACTGATCATTGGAGCTTTGGTGATTGGATCCCTTGCATGTGGTGATTCGTGCTCATCATCAACCTTGGTCATGTGCCATGGTGAAATGAAGTTCTTTCACCTTTTCATCCTTCTTCTTCCTTGGTTTAGTTAGGGTTTCCTTTCTTTCTCCTTTTATTGAGCTATCCTGACCTTGACTTCTTCTTCTCTTGGAGGTGCTTTTGTGGCCGAGAGTGGGACCTTCGGTGGATCTTCTTCAACCTTTGGATCATGTGCTTGGAACTTCGAACCTTGAAACTTGAGGATCCTTGGTGTTGAGCTTCTTAAGGCGGGTTTTATAACTTTCCACCTCCTCTATTATTGGTACCTTTAATTTGAATTGCATTTTTCTATTTCTCTCTCTAGAACGTACTCTTAATGTCCTAGTAGATTACATCATGACCTAAAGCTTGAATGTTGGGAGTTATTGTGCTTTATATTCTTAAAATCTAAAATCCTAAAATAAGGAACCCGATTTTGGAGAAAGACATGTTATGATGGTTTATCTCTTAAGTCATGATATTGGTTTGATCACATGCATGATGGATGAGTGTCTTGATGTCCTATTAGGATTAAGTCCATATTTGGAGCTGTCAAACATGGTTTATTTCTCTTTCTTAAGGATCTTTCATGAGGATTTCATGCCACATGTTTTAGGGTTTTTGATGCATGTTTTTATATAAAGTTTTCCCCTTGGTAACGATGGGTTTGTTATGGTGTAACCTTCCATTTTTGTCTCCACATATGATATTAATGAGTTAGATGATGTTATCATGAATTAAGGGTTTAAGACTTTGAAGTATTCTCATGAAGATTACTCTTTTTTTAAACCCTAAATTAATGTATTTGTTTCGTTATGTGTTGGCTAGGAAGATCTTAATGCTTGCAATGATTTGGTTTTATCATCGTGACTTAAGACCAATACTTATGATTATCTTGGAGTTTCGAATGTGTTCATACTATATTAAGGTGCAATTTTCTCTTTTCTAATGACATTTCTAGATGATCACCTTGGAGCTCATTTTAGGGTTTGATGGCCTTGGATACATGAGTTTAGCATTTGGTGAAGCTTGGTGTTCTTACCGTTTGACCTTGTCTCAACTGAAACATAGGTGTTCTTGGTGTTTTGTGGTCGATACATATACTCTTATGTGGGGTTTGGATCGAGACATACATTCTTAGTACTTGATTTGGAATGGAACACCTATTTCTGGTTCTATTCACAACACCTTGTCTTGTTTGGTGGTGACACCCCATTGTGAAATGGTCACGACGTTACCCTAGGGTCTGGGTAGCAACGTTGTTGGATGGTTGATGGTCAAGATTCCATGTTGTTGGTTGGACGTTATGCCCCATTTTAAACATTGTATGAGATGCCTAGTTGGGGTGAGTTACGGTTGCAACCAGGAGATGAGGCATCGCGGTCGCGACCAGGGTAAGGGAGCATCACGCTCATGACTATGTTTTGAGGTTTTTTGAGATATGACCACATGTAGATGTGTTATGGTTGTGAAATATATATTAATGCAGTTGTAACACATACGTTATGAATAGTTGGCATACATACATAATACATGGAAGGTGTTACCCATGGTTTAGGATCTTGGTGACCGTTTCTATGTGAACTTTTCTTCATTATGGTCATAGTTTCCCCTTTGTTCCATTCTGTCTTATGACCTAGGTGGTGTATCTTGGTGTGATCATGACACCTATTTCTTGATGGTCGTGATCTGGATAGCCTTTGGTTGAGATGATCCCCTTATGGTTGAGTTTGACCTAATAATGGTAGGTTGAGACCCTCGGTGGGTGGTGGCTTAGTTACCCTTCGTGGTGGGCCTTTGTTCCTACTTTGTTTGGTTTGAAACACCGTTTAGTGTGTTTGGTCATGACCATGAAGGTCTTGGGTCGTGACATGTGATAGTGGTCGATATGGTTTGTTTGAGATATCTTGAAGAAGTGAAACCCTAACTGTAATGATGTGAGTCGACATGACTTAAGGGTTGGTCGCAACATGGACCGTGGTGCGAGGTTACGACCTATTTGGTTGAGTGGTCAGTATGGGGTGATTCTAGATGGTAGTGTGACACATCTAGACACCTAATGATATTCATGTATGAACAATTAATGACAACATATAGTGCTATTTGAAATATCATCTAATCTACTTTATGTGATGTCTCTTAATCCTTATACACTCCAAAATGGTGGAGGGTGATGATTGAAGGATAGTTGTCTGGACATGACTTTGTAAACCCTAATCGACTAAGGAGGATACCCTAACCCTAATAATGAACAATGATCTTACTTATCTCTCTATCATGAAGGGAGTATGATGCTATGTGATTATCTCTCTCTTGATTATCTAACCATGCATGTTCCATGAGCATGATAATCATATCTAGTGCATGCTATGGCGATTATGATATGGCACATGTTGAATATGCCTTACAAGGCATGTGTAAGGAGTGGGATCCCATAGGGGATCCACTCCCTACTAAAAATTTGAAGAATAAAACCTCTAGTTCAAACATACCCATAAGGTATCTTGGAGTGGGTGTAAAATTTTCAAATCTTATTAATGGTATTCAAGACAACCAAAGTGTAGTAGCAAAATATAAAATGTGAGTATTATCAATTCTTCACAAAAAGATTACAAAAGCATATCCTAATCTCCAACATAGGGTTTACATTTATGATACAACATAAGGATCTAAGATAGAGGGAATTCTAAACCATAACAATTTTTTATCCAAGCTTTAACTCCTTAAGCTAAGTCCAGGTCTTCAAGCCAAATCATCCAAGTCCTTCACCTAGGGTTGGAAGCATACCCCAGCAAGAAGAGAAAAATAGATAACATCAACAAAGGCTAGTATGTTCATACTAAAAACAAAATTGAGCAATATATGGAATAAAGGATAAAAAATATAAAAGGCTTCCCAAAGAAAAGACAAGAACTACCCACAAGGGCATAAAAGAAAAGAACAACAATAAGGAGATACTTGCCATAATCAAATAATAAAGTTGTGCCATACTGGCACATATAAAGAAAGTAGAGCACACACCCCAGAATCGTCAACCTACATGTATGTGAGATAAACATAGCTCTAAAACAATAAAAATATAAAGGCAGCCAAGCCTCACAAACTTGAAACTTGATAGAGAATGACGTACTGCCAAACTCCCAATATATATAAGTTGGGCCAAGCCTCACAAACTTGAAACCCGGGTGTGGGGAACCACCACCTCCATCCCAATAATAACAAGGGAATATTGCCCAAAAACCAATACAATTACACTACTCTAGTGCTACTGAGTCACATAGCATGTTTAATGTAGTGGTAATTAAGTAGAATGGTATAATCAGAATAAACAAACATTTCCATCATACTAATGGACAACATAAACATCCACCTCATAAGTGGGAAAAAGACATCACATGTCATCATATAGAGTTCCAACATGAATAAAGCATAAGTAAAAGATCAAAAAAATACTCAAGTCATGATCATAAGACATGTAACAAATAAGATACTTCATATGAAACATATTTTATAAAGGAACAAGATAATGTGTAGGTTATTGTCCATAGGAGCAAGAGAAAGAAGAATATAGGTGAATTTCTCAAAAGAATAATTGAGGATGAAAACATACCTTTTTAAAAGTCAAAACAGTCCACGGTCACTTCTTGATCCAAATCTAGGTTTCCAAAACACCTATTATCATGTATGCGAAATTCGGGTTAGAATTACATTGATTATTCAAAATCCTAAAAATCGCCTTTTTAATATTAGTGAATTAGGCTATCAAAGCCATCCTTATTTTAGGTTATATTTTCCTAAGTTCAAAACATATTTTATTATATTTTTCTGACTTATATATATTTAGTTATGAATTTTACAAGTTATTATCTATTTAGAAAAATTTAATGAAATCTCATATCTTCAGCATTAGATTTTAGAAACAAAACTAGTACCATTAGAAAGCTCGCATTTTTCTAATTTCAAAACATATTTTATTTTATTTTTATGAGCGATAAATAATTAGTTATGGAATTTTGAAAACTGACCAATCAGATAAATTCACGTCAACAAAATCATTGGGAGAGGAAAAGAGAGAGGGAGTGTGGGTGCTCGTATTGAGTTGGCCCCATACCATGTGGCCTCCTCAGTCGGCCCCACTACCAACCTGGCATCTTGCCTCAACGTTAAAACAAAAACCTTGAACCACAAAAAGACCAAAATACCCATACGGTGGAAAATAAAGTAAAAGGTCAGAACTAGGGTGAGTTGGTGAAACACTCGGTGTCCATCTTCTCACTTCTACCAACTGATCACACAAAACACAGAGATTTAGGAGCTTGCCCGGCGATGACCCATACCAACAAATCAACTTCAGCACCTAAAGCCAAGGCAACCATCATCTTCCCTATCGGCCGATGATCTCAGTGCACCCAGACTCGGGTCTGGATGTGCTCTAGGGTAGGAGTTTTCTCCACTTCCATTACAGACCATAAAGCAGAATGCGGAAAACCAACACAAGACATACACGATGGCCACAAAGTCCCCAGACTACCTCAGCAAAGCTAAACAAAACTGAAGGCATGAAAATTTTGAAGCACAATAGTTTACCGTTCAGACATTGCTCGAGAACAATCAAGCATGGAAAAAAGGGCTTTTTCCATACCATGAGTAGATTCCAAATCCAAAGTCCAAAAACCTTCACGAGTTTGAAATGAATTGATCCAAGTCCTCTGCAGGCTTCATGATTTCTTGAGGTGTCGACCACCACCCGATTTCCTTGCGGCAAGGTGGTGTGAGTTGGGGGAACATACTAGAGGACTAATGCCATCAAACGAATGCGATCAAACAGTTCGCGGAACTCAATCAAAGGTCAGGGAACCAATTCCCAACAGTCTGATCACCTGAGGTGGCAAGGAGAAGAGAAGAAGAGGGGAACATGGGAGGAAACAGAGCACCTTAGCAATGATTTGTGTTTTGGGGATCTCGGGGTATAAATACCCTACCAACATGGATCAAATGGTGTGGGAAAGAAGAGGGAAGTTGTAGGGAAAGGAATCAGAGAAGGAAACAGAGAGAGGAGGGAGAAACCGGAGAAGGAAAACTAAGAGAATAGGGGTATGGGAAGCTACAACATCCTACGACCGGATATCCAATGGCCAGAAAAGCTCACACATATAAACAAAATAAAAAACAGTAGCATGACAAGTAAATGAAATACTAAATCAAATTGGACTAAAGTGTCAATACATTTATTTCCCTTTTTCTCTTTCTTCTTATGAGGGTGCAAATAAATCCCAAATTGGAGTAAACTTTGCATAGAGGCTAATAAAGCATGTAGATTCTGACTATGGAATTAGATTTGCCTTTTGAAGACTTTTGATGTGTTAAATAAATCAAATACTATTTTCTCTTTCCTCATGCATTAATGATATTATGATTATCCAAATTTGATGAAACTTCACCTACAAGTCATATTAAGTGCCATGGATATGAATTTGCCATCAATTTTACATGTTGGAGTTATTTGTTCATTTATTTAATATTTTAAAGGTTCTACACACTTTCTCTCTCCTATGTTCACATGTATATTAAATATTATCCAAATTACATGAAAATTCACTTAAAGGCTATTTTTGAGGTGTACATTAGGAAACTAAGATTATTTTCCAATTTTGAAGTCATTAAGTATTTTGTTTGATATTTTGGGGGAAAACATATATCTTCTCTTTCCAAATTTAATTAAATTAATTATTATTAGGTGCATAATGTAAAACTTGACTCCCAAGGCAATTGGGACACAAGAAACATGATTTTTAACTTAAATTTCACTTTTGGGGTTTACTTTAATAAGTTATGTCACAATTAATATTTGTGGCTATTAATATCACATTATTACTTAGGTTATTATATTATTTTACTATTATCATTATTGCTCATCCATTATGTTCCATAACTTAATATTATCACTAAAAGAATTATGTGGGATTATTTACACAAATTTTATGTAATTCATTATTTTCTCATGTGACATATTTATGTGTCTATTATTTGCCCAAGAATAATGTGAGAACATTAGGTTACATTAGGGTGATTTATACATGCATCATCCCATTAGGGTTATACTAAGCATCTATTAGATCTAACCTCAACCTTGTTTGGCTAAGTCTAAGAGATCAAACTTCTAGGGTAGCGTTCAAGATCTGGTATGTTACAACACTCTGTCCCTTAAAAGGATTATGTCCCCAAAATGTTTTAATCCAAACATCAACAACCAACTACTCTCTACCCCTTAAAAGGTTTAACCTAACAAGTCAAACTAACAACATTTACGGTTACCAACGTATCTTTTAGTTGTGATTGTTTTTGAGATTTATGTTATTCATGTATCCAACTAACGAGTTAGAACCATCCATGGTTGAATTTTAAGTCCTCATGTCACTAATATAACAACCCTAAGATCCAAAAAGTCATAGGGTAAAAGCGGTAGGTCTACTACTCCTTTGTATCATTCCACATATTCCTAGTCACTACTTCAATACCAGGGTTAAGATTCTATGCCAACTAATTCTAGGGCTTCTCCAGAAAACTTCACATATCTCTTTATTGTGACTTAGTTCAGTAAATCATCGAGTAAATTTGAGATTGTTTTTGTATATATAGTAGTATAATGAAATTAATTTTTATTTGTGAAAAACTTTGCGATGTAAAACAAACATGTCGGTAAAAATCAATATGAAAACCAAGTCAAAATTTATCCATATCAAGGTCTTCTTAACCTATTACTTACTCATAACCTAATTTCATCCTCAAATCAAAACCTCATTGCATCAAAAGGTACCAATAATCATTATAGATCAAAGGGTGAACATCTCACCTAGAGGTAACATGCTAAGTCAAGGGTTCTAACAAGGGATACAAAATTGAAATAGTCAAGTTTTAACTACCATGTACACTGATACCATGCCGTAAGGAGTGGCATCCTAGAGGGGATCCACTCCCTACTAAAAGTTTGAAGAATAAAACCTCCAATCCAAACATACCCATAAGGTATCTTGGAGTGGGTGTAAATTTTTCAAATCATATTAATGGCATTCAAAACAACCAAAGTGTACCAACATAATATAAAATGTGACTATTTTCAATTCTTCACAAAAGATTACAAAAGTATATCTTAATCTCCCACATAGAGTTTACATGTATGATACAACATAAGGATCTAAGATAGAGGGAAATCTAAACCATAACAATTTTGTCTCCAAGCTTTAACTTCTTAAGCTAAGTCCAAGTCTTCATGCCAAATCATCCAAGTCGTTCACCTAGGGTTGGAAGCATACCCCAAAAAGAAGAGAAAAATATATAACATTAGCAAAGGCCAGTATGTACATACTAAAAAGGAAATTGAGAAATATATGGAATAAAGGATAACAAATATGAAAGGCTTACCATAGAAAAGACAAGGACTACCCATAAGGGCATGAAAGAAAAGAACGACAACAAGGAGATACTTTCCATAATCAAACAATAAAGTTGTGACATACTAGTACATATAAAGAAAGTACGGCACACACCCCAAAATCATCAACCTGCATGCATGTGAGATAAACATAGCCCTAGAACAATAAAAATACATAGGCGGCCAAGCCTCACAAACTTGAAACCTGATAGAGAATGATGTACTGCCAAACTCCCAATATATATAGGTTGGGCCAAGCCTCACAAACTTGAAACCCAGGTATGGGACACCACAACCTCCATACCAATAATAACAAGGACATACTTCCCAAAAACCAATGCAATCACACTACTCTAGTTCCACTGAATCACATAGCATGTTTAATGTAGTGGCAAGTAGAAAGGTATAGTCAAAATAAAGAAAAGTTTCCATCATACTAATGGACAATATAAACATCCACCTCACAAGTGAGAAAAAGACATCACATGTCATCATATAGAGTTCCAACATGAACAAAGCATAAATAAAAGACCAAAAGAATATCAAATCATGATCATAAGATCAATAACAAATAAGATACTTCACATGAAGCATATTTTCCAAAGGAACAAGATAATGTGTAGGCTATCGTCCATAGGACCAAGAGAAAGAAGAATATATGTGAATTTCTTAAAAGCATAATCGGGGATGCAAACATACCTTTTTAAAATTTGAAACAGACCAAGCTCACTTCTTGATCCTAATATAGGTTTCCAAAACACCTATTATCATGTATGTGAAATTAGGGTTATAATTACATTTATGATTCAAAACCTTAAAAATCGCCTTTTTAATATTAATGAATTAGGTTATCAAAACCATGCCTTATTTTAGGTTATGTGTTTCTGAGTTTAAAACATATTTATTATATTTTTCTGACTTATATATACTTAGTTATGAATTTTACAAGTTATTATCTATTTAGGAAAATCTAATAAAATCACATATCTTCAAAATTAGATTTTGACAACAAAACTAGTACCATTAGAAAGCTCGTGTTTTTCTAATTTCAAAACATATTTTATTTTATTTTTATGAGCTATAAATAGTTAGTTATGGAATTTTGAAAATTGACCAATTAGATAAATCCACATCAGTAAAATTGTTGGGAGAGGAAAAGAGAGAGGGAGAGTGGGTGCTCATATTGAGTTGGCCAAATCCCATGCGACCTCCTCAGTTGGCCTCAGTGCCAACCTGGCATCTTGCCTTAGCATTAAAACAAAAACCCTCAATGGTAAAAAGGCTAAAATACCCATGTGGTGGAAAACAAAGCAAAAGGTCAGAACCAGGGAGATCCGGTAAAACACTCGTTGTCCATCTTTTCCCTTCATCCAACTAATCACACGAAACATGGAGCTTCAGGAGCTCACCCAGCGATGACCCTGACCAAAAAATCAACTTCAGCACCTAAAGCTAAGGCATCCATCATCTTCCCTATCGGCAGACAATCTCAGGGCACCCCGACTCGAGTACAGAGGTGCTCTAGGGTGGGAGTTTGCTCCACCACCATTAGAGACTAGAAAGCAGAACACATAAAACCAACACAAGACATACATGATGTCTACAAAGTCCCCAAACTACCTTGGCAAAGCTGAACGAAATTGAAGGCATCAGAATTTCGAAGAACAATAGTCTACTGTTCAGACATTGCTAGAGAACAAGCAAGCATGGAAAAAGAGGGCTTTTGGTATAACACGAGTAGAAGCCAAATCTAGAGTCCATAAACCTTCACGAGTTCGAACTGAACTGATCCAAGCCCTCTGCAGGGTTTGTGATTGCTTGAGGCGCCGACGACCACCCGATTTCCTCACCGTAAGGTGGTGTGAGTTGGGGGAACACAATCAGGGATTAACGATGCCAAACCAAGGTGATAAAATGGTTCGTAGAACTCCATCAGAGGTTAGGGAACCAATTCCCAATAGTTCGATCGCCTGAGGAGGGAAGGAGAAGAGAAGTAGAGGGGAACAAGGGAGGAAACAAAGCACCTTAGTAGTGATTTGTGATTTGGGGTTCTCGAGGTATACATACCCTACCAACAGGGATCAAACGGTGCAGGAAAGAAGAGAGGAGGAGTAGGGAAATGAATCAAAGAAGGAAATAGAGAGACGAGGGAGAAATTGAAGAAGGAAATCAATATGAAAAATAGTTTCCCAGTTTGCATGGAGAACCAAGAGAATGGAGGTAGGGGAAGCTTCAATAGTTGTATGATTAGATATCCAACGACTAGAAAAGATCGCACATATAAACAAAATAAAAGTCAGTAGCGTGACAAGTAAATGAAATACTAAATCAAATTGGACTAAAGTGTCAATGCATTTATTTTGCTTTTTCTCTTTCTTCTTTTGAGCATGTAATTAAATCCCAAATTAGATGAAACTTTGCAAAGAGGATAATTAAAGCATGTAGATTCTGATTATGAAATTATATTTACCTTTTGAAGACTTTTGATGTGTTAAATAAATCAAATACTATTTTCTCTTTCCTCATGCATTAATGAGATTGGGATTATATAAATTTGTTGAAACTTCACCCACTAGTCACATTATGCGCCACAGATACAAATTTTCCATCAATTTTACATGTTGGAGTTATTTGTTCATTTATTTAATGTTTTGATGGTTCTACACACCTTCTCTTTCCTAAGTTCACATGTATATTAATGATTACCCAAATTAGATGAAAATTCACCTAAAGGCTATTTTTGACGTGTAGATTACGAATCTAAGATTATTTTCCACTTTTTGAGTCATTAAGTATTTTATTAGATATATTGGGGAAAACATAGAACTTATCTTTCCAAATTGTATTAAAATAATTATTATTATGTGAATAATGTCAAACATGATTCTCAAGGCAATTGGGACCCAAGAAACACAATTTATAACTTAGATTTCACTTTTGGGGTTTTCTTTAATGAGTTATGTGACAATTAATATTTTTGGCAATTAATATCACATTATTACTTAGGTTATTATATTATTTCATTAATATCATTATTGGTCATCCATTATGTTCTATAACTTAATATTATCACCAAAAGAATTATGTGGGATTATTTGCACAAATTTTATATAATTCATTATTTTCTCATGTGACATATTTTATGTGTCATTTATTGGCCCAAGACTAATGTGAGAGCTTTAGGTTACATTAGGGTGATTTATACATGTATTATCCCATTAGGGTTATACTAAGCATCTATTAGATCTAACCTCAACCTTGTTTAGCTAAGTCTAAGAGATCAAACTTCTAGGGTAGGGTTCAAGATCCGGTATGTTACAACACTCCACCCCTTAAAAGGATTTTGTCCTTGAAATATTTAGATCCAAACATCAACAACCAACTACTCTTCACCCCTTAAAAGGTTTAACCTAACAAGTCAAACTAACAACATTTAGGGTCACCAACGTATCTTTTAGTTGTGATTGTTTTTGAGATTTATGTTATTCATGTATCCAACTAATGAGTCAGAACCATCTAGGGTTGAGTTTTATATCCTCATGTCACTAACCTAACAACCTTAAGATCCAAAAAGTCTTGGGGAAAAAAGGGTAGGTCTACTACTCCTTTGTATTATTTCACATATTCATAGTCACTACTTCAATACTAGGGTTGAGATTCTATGCCAACTAATTCTACAGCTTCTCCAGAAAACTTCACATATCTCTTTATTGTGACTTAGTTCAAGAAATCATCGAGAAAATTTGACAATTTTTTTTGGATATATAGTAGTATAATGAAAATAATTTTTATTGGTGAAAAACTTTGCGATGCAAAACAAACATGCTGACAAAAATCAATACGAAAACTAAGTCACAATTTATCCTTATCAAGGTCTTCTTAACCTATTACTTCCTCATAACCTAATTTCATCCTCAAATCAAAACCCCTTTGCATCAAAAGATACCAATCATCAATATAGATTGAAGGGTGAACATCTCACCTAAAGGTAACTTGCCAAGTCTAGGGTTCTAACAAGGGAGCCAAAATTGAAATAGTCAGATTCCGACTACCATGGGCTCTGATACCATGTTGTAAGGAGTGGGATCCTAGAGGGGATCCACTCCCTTATAAAAATTTGAAGAATAAAACCTCCCATTCAAACATACCCATAAGGTATGTTGGAGTGGGTGTAAAATTTTCAAATCTTATTAATGGCATTCAAAACAACCAAAGTGTAGCAGCGGAATATAAAATGTCACTATTATCAATTCTTCACAAAAGATTACAAAAGTATATCTTAATCTCCCACATAGGGTTTACATGTATGATACAACATAAGGATCTAAGATAGAGTGAAATCTAAACCATAACAATTTTCTCTCCAAGATTTAACTCCTTAAGCTAAGTCCAAGTCTTCATGCCAAATCATCCAAGTTCTTCACCTACAGTTGGAAGAATACCCCAGAAAGAAGAGAAAAATAGATAACATCAGCAAAGGCTGGTATGTGCATACTAAAAAGGAAATTGAGCAATATATGGAATAAAGGATAACAAATATAAAAGGCTTCCCATAGAAAAGACAAGGACTACCCACAAGAGCATAAATGATTATAACAACAACAAGGAGATACTTTGCATAATCAAACAATAAAGTTGTGCCATACTAGCACATATAAAGAAAGTAGGTCGCACACCCTTGAATCATCAACCTGCATGCATGTGAGATAAACATAGCCCTTGAACAATATAAATACAAAGGAGGCCAAGCCTCACAAACTTGAAACCTGATAGAGAATGACGTACTGCCAAACTCCCAATATATATAAGTTGGGCCAAGCCTCACAAACATGAAACCCGGGTATGGGGCACCACAACCTCCATCCCAATAATAACAAAGCAATACTTCCCAAAAACCAATGGAATTACACTACTCTAGTTCTGTTGAATCACATAGCATGTTTAATGTAGTGGCAAGTAGAAAGGTATAGTCAGAATAAACAAAAGTTTCCATCATACTAATGGACAACATAAACATCCACCTCACAAGTGGGCAAAAGACATCACATGTCATCATATAGAGTTCCAACATGAACAAAGCATAAGTAAAAGACCAAAAGAATATCAAATTATGATCATAAGATCAGTAATAAATAAGATACTTCACATGAAGCATATTTTCCAAAGGAACAAGATATGTGTAGGCTATTATCCATACGACCAAGAGAAAGAAGAATATATGCAAATTTCTCATAAGAATAATTGGGGATGCAAACATACCTTTTTAAAAGTTAAAATAGTCCAAGGTCACTTCTTGATCCAAATCTAGGTTTCCAAAACACCTATTATCATGTATGTGAATTTAGGGTTAGAATTACATTGATTAGTCAAAACCCTAAAAATCACATTTTTAATATTAGTGAATTAGGTTATCAAAACTACATATTATTTTAGGTTATATTTTTTTGAGTTCAAAACATAATTTTGTTATATTTTCCTGACTTATATATATTTAGTTATGAATTTTACAAGTTATTATCTGTTTAGGAAAATCTAATAAAATCACAAATCTTCAACATTATATTTTGGCAACAAAACTAGTACCATTAGAAAGCTCGTATTTTTTTGATTTCAAAACATATTTTATTTTATTTTTATGAGCTATAAATAATTAGTTACAAATTTTTGAAACTGACTAAATAGATAAATCCACGTCAACAAAATCGTTGGGAGTGGAAAAGAGAGACGGTGAGTGAGTGCTCATACTGAGTTGGCCCAATCCCATGTGGCCTCCTTAGTCGGCCCCACTGCCAACCTGACATCTTGCCTCATTGTTAAAATAAAAACCATCAATCACAAAAAGACCAAAATACCCATGTGGTGGAAACCAAAGCAAAAGGTCAGAACCATGGCGATTTGGTAAAACACTCAGTGTCCATCTTCTCCCTTTTGCCTACCAATTGCACGAAATGTAGAGCTTCAGGAGCTTGCCCACTGATGACCCAGGCTAACAAATCTACTTTGGCACCTCAAGCCAATGCAACCATCATTTTCCCTATCGGCCGACAATATTAGGGTACCTAGTCTCACGTCCAGAGGTGCTCTAGGGTGGGAGTTCTCTCCACTGCCATTATAGACCAGAAAGAAGAATGCGGAAAACCAACACAAGACATATACGATGGCCATAAAGTCCTCATAGTACCTCAGAAAAGTTGAATGAAACTGAAGGCATCAAAATTTTGAAGAACAATACTCTACCATTCAAACATTGCTAAAAAACAAGCAACCATGGAAAAAGAGGGCTTTTGGCATACCGCGAGTAGAAACCAAATCCAGAGTCCAGAAACCTTCCCAAGTTCGAACTGAACTGATCCAAGCCCTCTGCAGGCTTCACGATTTCTTGAGGAGTCGGACACCACTCTATTTCCTCATGGGAAAGTGGTGTGAGTTGGGGGAACACACTCAGGGACTAATGATGCCAAACCAAGGTGATCAAACGGTTCATGAAACTCCAGTGTAGGTCAGCGAACCAATTCCCAATAGTCTGATCGCCTGAGATGGCAAAGAGAAGAGAAGAAGAGAGGAACAGGGGAGGAAACAGAGCACCTTAGTAGTGATTTGTGGTTTGGGGATCTCGGGGTATAAATACCCTACCAACAGTGATCAAATAGTTCGGGAAAGTAGAGGGGAGGAGTATTGAAAGGAATAAGAGAATGAAATAGAGAGAGGAAGGAGAAATAAGAGAAGGAAATCACAAGGAAAATTGGTTTCCCAGTTTGCATGGAGAACTAAGAGAACAAAGGTATGGGAAGATACAACAACCATATGATTGGATATCCAATTGCAAGAAAATCTTACACATATAAAAAAAATCAGTAGCATGACAAATAAATGAAATCCTAAATCAAATTGGACTAAAGTGTCATTACATTTATTTCCCTTTTTCTATTTCTTCTTTTGAGGGTGAAAATAAATACCAAATTGGATGAAACTTTGCAAAGAGGCAAATTAAAGCATTTATATTCTGATTATGAAATTATATTTGTGTTTTGAAGACTTTTGATGTGCTAAATAAATCATATACTATTTTCTCATTCCTCATTCATTAATGAAATTAGGATTATCCAAATTTGATGAAACTTCACCCACAAGTCATATTAAGTGTCTGAATATGAATTTGCCATCAATTTTACATGTTGGAGTTATGTTTTCATTTATTTAATATTTTGAAGGTACACTTTCTCCTAACTTCACATGTATATTAAAGATTATCCAAATTACATGTAAATTCACCTAAAGGCTATCTTGGAGGTGAAGATTACAAATCTAAGATTATTTTCCACTTTTGGAGTAATTAAGTATTTTATTTGATATTTTGGGGAAAACATAGATCTTCTCTTTTCAAATTGAATTAAATTAATTATTATTATGTGAATAATGTGAAACTTGACTCCCAAGGCAATTGGGACCCAAGAAACATAATTTTTAACTTAGATTTCACTTTTGGGGTTTTCTTTATTGAGTTATGTCACCGTTAATATTTTTGGCTATTAATATCACATTATTACTTAGGTTATCATATTATTTCACTATTATCATTATTGCTTATCCATTATGTTCCATAACTTAATATTATCACCAAAATAATTATGTGGGATTATTTGCACAAATTTTATATAATTCATTATTTTCTCATGTGACATATTTATGTGTCTATTATTGGCCCAATACTAATGTGAGAACATTAGGTTACATTAGGGTGATTTATACATGTATTATCCCATTAGGGTTATACGAAGCATCTATTAGATCTAACCTCAACCTTGTTTGGATAAGTCTAAGAGATCAAACTTCTAGGGTAGGGTTCAAGATCCGGTATGTTACAACATGTTGGGGCACTTGTCATACAAGAATGATGTTGTGAAAGGTTCTATGACCTGCAAGTGGCTTGTCGCCTAATATGAGATGAATTAAGATATTGATATTCCATAGCATGTGACTATGGTATTGATGATATGATAAATGGCAATAATATATGCATCTTATGATGATAGTGTGACAAGTTCACACCCTGTATGTTGCATATGCTGAAAGAGTACTATGCCCTTATCTTTGTATAATTTTTGTGATTTTATATGTTGCAACTTGATTGATGCTAAAAGACAATTAATTGACTTAACTAATCAAGTAGAACGTAATCATGTAGCTTTACCCAGTGCCATAGATCCATTAAGTGTCATCACTTGTTGAATGGTGAATTGAGTTTAACTCAGAGCGCATATTTTTGAATATGTGGCGGTGAGGACGAATATCCCCTTACGTCTAGGATATATGAGACAACCAAGAATCAACTGGTCTCTTAGTGACATTTGATACAAGATTGACAGCGGCCCATACCTTGACAGGAGTGCAGCTACGGGCCATACCTCAGTGGCATGTGATACAGGGTTGGTACGGGCCATACCCTGGTCAGAGTGTGGCTGCCGGCCATAGCTCAGTTTCTTTAGTGTGTGACCTGGACCAAGGCGGGCTAGACTTGTAAAACTGGACTATGTGTCACTGGTAGCAATTTGACTGGTAATATCACTGTAGGTTCACTCATACTAACCGAGGGGGTGAGGATGTGGATTCCATCTCTTCCGTGGACCTTGTATGGCATCAATTTTGACTTAGTAGTAGTCAGTTGGATTTGGGTGGTACAACTCAAATCCTCGGGGCATAATAAATATGTAATAAGTCGTGTAGCATATTTTCTTAGGATCAAATACAAAACATCGATTGAGGCCTCACTTTGCTTTTGTACAGTTATATGGATAGAAAATATGCATGTTCTTCATATTCCTTTTTAGAATATTAATTTCTCTACTTATATCATTCAGATAAATCTACCTATCTGTTAATAGTATAATCTATTGTTTTAGCTACTTGTGCTTTTAATAGATGTTGGTGGAGAGTTATATCTCTCAATGGGATGTTTGATCTCACTCCATTGGTTTCTACAATCTTTTAGGTGGAAGTGCTTGCAGAGATAGAGATTGTGTTGCTGAGGAAGATATTGTGAGGTGTGTAGCTGTTGGATAATGGATATTCATCTACAGTCTAGTAATAGAGTCCTATGTGTCATCCATGTACTCTCAAGTTCTTGGGGGTGTTTTATAGACATTGTACACCTGTTTGAGTTTTTAACTCTATATGATGATGGCGCAGAGATTATTTGTGTACATGAGCAGGATATCACATGCAATAGATTGTGGATAGTTAGCTAGTGAACAATGTTATGTAACTCCTTTTGATATGAGTGAAATACAAGTAGCCTCAGTTTATGGCTTTAGACATGATGAGTTCAACTTGGTGCATGGTTATGAAATCAATTTTAATTTCTTATATTTTTTCAGTAATCCGCTTGCTTAGTGTTATTTTCATTCTTGTTTTTAAGTAATCCCGCTCTGTCTGACAAGGAATGTCACAGAATCAATGCTATCAAGATGCAACTTCTCATTTTGATCACAAATAGCAATCTTAGCATACAAATCATCTATAATCTGCCCTAGACTCTTCTTTTTAGATTTACATTTAGAATAAGAAGAGCGGGTAGCATTAAGCATATCAATAAGAGTTTCCGAAGATAAATCATGTAAGATTACCTCACTGACCTCACCAATGCCTTCACTTGTGGAGGATATGAGTGCAAGATGGCATTCTCCCTCATCAGAGCTTGCATCACTAGAAGAGAAGTCTTCCCATATGGCACAAACTGCATCCTTTCTCCTTTTGTCCTTCTTCTTGTACTTGACATCCTTATTGTAGTCATCCCTTTTTTTGGAGTTGATGTTGTGGTAGGACTTCTTAGCCTTGGGCCATTCTTGTAGTGCCCTTTTTATCCACATTCATATCACCTTTGAGTGAAGGAGGAGGAAGACTTTCCCTTCAAGTGCTTTCCCTTGGAGTAGTTGGCTTCATGCTCACTTGGGGCTTCATCTTCACTTGAAGAAGGAGAGGTAGTGTGATGTTCATCGCCACACAAAGTGGTATAACTCAAAAAGAGCACAAAAAACACTAACATTCAAGATTACCATAGAATAAGGTAAATTAAAATTAATTCTATATAACTACAAAAGTAGAAACATATTACATTTGAGTGCACAACTATGCCACATGTATTACATATCATGCCACAAGATGATACATATCACTGTTCACTTGGCCAACTCACCACAACCCATTACATATGATAACTTATTCACATATATACAAGCCATATATGTACAACTTTGGAAAATTGCCAAAAACTTGTATCGATGTACAATGTCTACAAAACACCACCAAGGAACCGAGAGTATAGGGACAACACATATGACTCTACTACAAAATACTAGCAGCATATCCAACTTCTATCAACTACTGATCCTCTGTCTGCTCAGCCTCAACCGCACGATCTCTACCTCATCGTGCATGAGCATGTAAAAGATGTAGAAACCCATAAGGTGAGACCAATGTCCAAGTGAGAGATATACCTATCCACCAACAACTATTATAAGCACAAATAGATTTAAGTAGAAAGATAACATTATTATCAAGATGAGAAGATTCAACTAAATGATATGAGCAAAGTAGTTAACACTGTTTAAGCAATTTCGGCATCTACAACTGAGCAATAGAACATATTATACTCTTAGAAGGAATACGAAGAACACGTATAATTGTTATCAACTAAATAATATAAGAAACAAGGCATAGGGTCATCCAATGTGAATAATATTTGACCCTAAGAAAATATACTACATGGTTGTATTACATTTTTTATTTTCCCTGAGAATTTGAGTTGTACCACCCAAATCCAACTGACTATTGCTAAGTCGAAATCAATTTCATGCAAGATCTATGGAAGATCCAGACTCCATGATCTTCCCCTACACTACTCGATCAGTTTGAGTTTGCACTGCAGTGACATATCAACCATCTGCAAAACAAAAACTAATAGTCAAAGCTATAATCCTATAGACAACAACTCATAGTCAAAGCTATGGTCCTGTAAACACCTAGCCCGCATTGGTGCAGGTCACAATGCTATAAACCAGGGTATATAAGCCAATCACTATGGTACAACCACAACTATCCTCTATCACATCATATCACATTCTCGTCATCACCGAGACCCGATCACAATCATTCTCAAACACATGGGATCAAGATGTCAAGGACGTATAGTCACTTGCATCTCACATACTCAACAGTATGCACTCTGGGTTTTCCCTAAGGAGTACTTGTTTCACCATTCATCAAAGTTCTGATTCTAGAATGGATTTATGGCACAAGGCATTACATGATTAGGGTTTCACTTGATTGATTAAGAAAATTGGGCATCTTTTAGCATCAATAGAGTTAAGTACAAACCCTAAACAAACAGATGAAGGTAAAGGTACAAATCCAAAAGATATAAAATGTATGAGACATAAGCTTGTCACATCATCACTTGATATCACTTCCATACAAGGCCATCAACATTATCACATCACTAGGGGATAACCATCCCTCATCTCATCACTTGAGGATATCACCTCACATTAGGCATAAAGCCTCTGCCTGGCCATAAGACCCAATCACATAATCCATGCACATCATCATTATCCCATCATGTCTCATAAAGGCTCATATTCATCACCCAATGTCATATCAAACACACCATAGCATTCACTAGTTATGTTATTCATTCCACATGCAAAGTTATGGTTACTCAAGTACGAGAGAGAAAACATCTACTCATGCTATTCATTAAAGAAAGCTCAACAAGTACATCATACACTTGAGAATTAGGGTTAGGGTTTATCATATAGCCGATTAGGGTTACCATTTTAACACTTGTCATTAAACCCTAGGTACATCATCTCCCATATTCTTGTAGAACATTAGGGTTAAGCATCATGATTATCATGATTAGTTAATCATCCCAAGCAACACTATGTTTTGACCATACAAGAAGACACGTGTAGAGACTAACTTTCATAACACATGTGTAGCAACCACTCAAGCTCAAAATGTTGTAACCAACTCTCATGCGTGACAAGCGACCAAACAAAGCACATGGTGTAGCGACCATATGTGATTAACATCTTATTGGGACCAAAACAGATAAGGTAGAGACCAATCATCTAGAACATATGTTGTGACCATAAGAAGAGCATATGTAGAGACCCTTGTAGCCACCAAACCAGGCTCAAGCACTATAGAGACCACCACTAGGGTTAGGGTTGTTGCGCCTGCAACACCCCATTAAAAACATGTAGCGACCTCATCACCAAGGTGAGTGTAGAGACCACAAGGTCAACCCACTATATACAACACATAACCAGATCTAGAAAATAACTAAACCACAATAAAAAAAAATTATAAACAATAAGAGAACTTAAGCATCATCAAGGGGGAAAACTCCATGCAGAGATGGTCCTCAAAACCCTAAAACCAAGGATCAACATGCATGTAGAAACAACAACTCCTTTATCACTTAGATTTGGTGCATGAATTAGGGTTTAGGAGGAAGAGCAATCTATGCAGAATACTCCAAAACCATAAACTCTAGATCATGATAACATTATCTATCATCTTAGGATCACATTTTAGAGATGAAAATAACATGTAAACAAGAAATATGGTGCAATAATAGTAGAGGGGAAAGTTACATAACCCTTCTCAAGAAGAAGATCAAGCTCCAAATCCATGAGCTCCAAAAGAGAAGAGGAAATCCAAACTTGGTTCAAATCACCTCAAGAAGAATGAAACACACCAAGGTCTAAGAGGAAATCAAGAAGAAGAAAACTCAAACCCTAGGCCGAATAAGAGAGAAGAAAAGAGAAAGAAGAAAGAGGAGAAAACTTCATCTCACTTAGGTACTACCATGGTCAAATAATAGTATTCGATGTAAAAAAGTGAAAACACATCCTTACTAAAAATTTGAACATAAAAACCTCCAGTCCAAACATACTCAAAAGGCATGATGGAGTGGGTGTAAAATTTTCAAATCTTTATATCATGGCAATCAAAAGACCAATGTATAGCAGCGGAAGAAAATATTTGACTATTCAATTATAAAACAAAGGGTTACAACTTAAACTTACATCACAAGGGTCCATGTAGAGGAAATCTAAACCACCTCAAGATTGTCTCCAAGCTTCATCATCACAAACTAAGTCCATGTCACCATGACATGCATCCAAGTCTTCCACCTAGGGTTGGAAGCATACCCCAACAAAAGAAGAAACAACAGGAGATATCAGAAAAGGCTGGTATGTGCATACTAAAAAGCAACTTGACCAATATAAGGATATAAAGGACATCAAATGTAAAGGCTTCCCATGCAAGAGATAAGTACCACCCAAACGGGTATCAAGAGAAAAGAATCATATCAAAAGGGATACTTGCCATAACCAACAAATAATAAGAATGTGCTATCAATATAAACATCCACTACCATGGTGGGAAACAAAGCACATATCATCATCAACCTGCATGCATGTGAGATAAGCATAGCCCTAGAACAATATAAACACAAAGGCGGCCAAGCACAAACTTGAACCTGATAGAGAAAGGAATACTGCCAATCTCCCAAATATATAAAATTTGAGCATGGATTACTGCCACACTCGATTTACAGAAGAATGGTATACTGCCACCCTCCAAATAAACAATAGGGGATTACTGCCCCAAAACCAATGTAATTTACACTACTCTAGTGCTACTGAATCACATTACATGTAAATATATAGGCAAGTAAATAGTTTAGTCAGAAGATGATACAAAGGTTGTCATCACACAATGGACAACACAAACATATAATATCCACTTCAAAGTGGCACATGACAATATAAGAGACCAACATGCACCAAGGCACAAGATATGATATCAAGAAAATATCCAAGTTCATAACAAGATAGATAGTTCACACGAACCATGATATCAAGAAAATAGACATATGTGTAGGCAAAAGTCAAAAGAATGATAAAGTAGGTGCATTGCTCAATATGGATGAATAGGGGATACAACATACATTAAGAGAGGAAATATATTTATTTCTCAATATAGAAATAATGTGGGATGCAATCATACCTCAACATCAGATTCAAACGATCCAAAGCCACTTCTAGGTCCAAGCCTAGGCTTCCAAAACACCTATTTAGCATATATGTGAAATTAGGGTTAGGTTTTATATTGATTTCATAAACCCTAAAAACACCTTTTTATCATTATGTGAATTAGGTTATCAAAACGATTCCATATTTTAGGTTATGTTATTACAAGTCTAAAACATATTTTATTATATTTTTCTGACTTATATATAATTAGTTATGAATTATACAAGTTATTATTTTATTTAATTAGATCCATCAAAAACACCTATTATTAATCTTTGGATTGAGTTATCAAAACCTATACCATTAGATAGGTATTATTTTTCTGAATCCAACGAGTATTTTTCCATAGTTTTCTGATCATTAATGAATTAGTTATGAATTTTATAAATCCGACCAATCAGGTAATTACTTAATGCCACATAGGCGAGAAAATCCACAAAAATAGACCGGGCCCGCATGACCTGGCCCAATCAGGGTTGGCCAAATCAGCAGTCAGCTACTCAGTTGAATCACATCAAAGCAAAAGAAAACATGAGAAAATGACTAAAATACCCCTGATAGGAAAACGAAGAGGTAAAGAAACGATGGAGGGTATTCTCAGAAATCCACGAAGGATCGTCTTCTTCGCTGCATCCTGAACACGAAGAAGTCCAGGCTACACCACAGATCAGGAAATCGAATCCAAAACCACAAGTGCCAGAAAGCGTTCAAGTTCTCATCGACGAATTGACGTGACCCAAATGAACTCAGAACCTCAGAAAAGAGGAGTCGCGGAGAACAAAGGGCCAAGCTCCATGCCCATGGCCGGAGAGACAGCGGAAACAAACCAGAAAAGGGAAAAAATAGAAGTCACGATTATAGCACAACCTAAAGAAAAGGAAGGTGCAAAGGAGCAAACCAAACTTACCAAGGCCACCAATTTGGTCGGAGAAGCAAAGAACAGAGAGGGACAACCACTGCAACCGGAGGAGCAGGGAAAGCATACTCGGCCATGAAGAAGGCCGAGGAAACACCACCGAAAGGCTCCATGGGTTTCCTTGATGGTTAACGAGAAGGTTCAGAGAGGCCCGATGGCCCAGCGGCGAGAAGAGGATGGAAAGGAACCGGAGATACGTTCGAAATAGGGGAGCGGAGAGTCCCTCATGTCGACCGAGAGGTAGGGGCGATGAAACCCCCTATAAATAGGGTTCGATCAGCACAGAATCGGGTGAGGAAACCTCATGAAAGGAAAACGGGAAGAAAATCGAGAGGAGAGGGAAAGATTTGGCGCAAGGAAACCACTCTTCAGGAGCTGCAGCGGCAGTCTCCTACCCAAGGTAGGAGATGAGCCAGAGTGGTCTGATCAAAATCGAACGGTCGAGGAGAGATCTCACATCAAAGGAAACTGAAAGCCAGGCGTGACATAATGAAATTCAAATCGAATCCGATTAAACCAAAGTTAGGAAGCATTATTTCCTTATTTTCTTTTTCTTAAATTGAGGGCTCAAACATAAACCAAATTAAGCCAAATTTTGCACAGAGGCCAATAAAGGTATGTAGATTCCGATTTTGCACTTAGTTTTGTCTTTTGGAAACTTTTAATATGTTAAATAAATCAAATTATATTTTCTCTTTCTTCCTTCATTAATGGCTTTAGGGTTATCCAAATTTTATGAAACTTGACACACAAGTTATAATTAATGTTTGGATACGAATTTGCCATCAATTTTACATATTTGAGTTGTTTGAGTATTTATTTAATATTTTGAAGGTTCTTCATACTTTCTCTCTCCTGATTTTACCTTTTATGCAAACTTTCTCCAAATTGGATGAAAATTCACCCAAAGGCTATATTTATTATATAGATCATGAATATTACATTATTTTCTTCTTTTGGAGTCAATTATTATATTTATTTATTATTTACACCTTTTAGGCAATTTCTCTCTCTTAAATTACCATATTATTTCAAGGTTGTCCAAATTAACTGAAAATTGACATGTAGGCTTATTTTGATGTATAGATTACGAATTTGAAGTTTATTTACACTTTTAAGAATTTCTTACATGGGTTTTGTCATCTGACCCATTATAGGACCATTAACTATATTACTCTTTCAATTAAGTTATTTATCATCTTATTATCACCAAATGAATTATATGACATATTATTGTACATGCATTATATTATTAGGATCACTCTAACCTCAACCTTGTTTGTCTAGGACCAAAAGGTCAAACTACTAGGGTAGGGTTCTAGATCTGGTATGTTACATCACTCCACCCCTTAAAAAGGATTTCATCCTCGAAATATATAGATCAAAACATCAATAACTAACTACTCTCCACCCCTTAAAGGGTTCAACCTAACAAGTCAAACTAAACAACTTTTTAGATCTACCCACATCTCTTAGTTGTGAAAGTTTTTTTTAGAGATTTATGTTTCTGATGTATCCAACTATCAAGTCACCATCTAGGGTTGAGATTTTAGGTCCTCGTGTCTCTAACCTATCAACCCTACATGAACATCCAAAAAGTCATAGGGTAGGTCAACTACACCATTATATAAACTCCTAGTTACAAAACTAGGGTTAGATTCTACTCAAACTAGAGTTTCTCTTCATTGTGACTTAGTTCAAGAAACATCGATAGATCTGAGAATTTTTTTGTATGTATAGTAGTATAATGAAAATAATTTTTGGAGATAAGAAACATTGCGAGGTGAAAACAAATAGTTGGCCAAAATTCAATGCGAAACCAAGTCACAATATTTCCATATGAATATTTCCTCACAACCTAATCTTATCCTCAAATCAAACCTCATTGCAAATAAAGATCATTATAGATCAAATCTAGGGTCAACATCTCACTTAAAGGTAACTAACTAAGTCAAGGGTTCTAATGGGGAGACAAAATTGAAATAGTCGATTCCGACTACCATGGGCTCTGATACCATGCTGTAAAGAAGTGAAACCACTTCCTTACTAAAAATTGGAACAATAAAACCTCCAGTCCAAACACACTCAGAAGGTATGATGGAGTGGGTGTAAAATTTTCAAATCTTTATATAATGAAAATCAAAAGACCAATGTATAGCAGCGGAAGAAAAACATGACTATATTCAATTATAAAACAAAGGGTTACAACTTAAACTTACATCACAAGGGTCCATGTAGAGGAAATCTAAACCACCTCAAGATTGTCTCCAAGCTTCATCATCACAAACTAAGTCCAGGTCACCATGACATGCATCCAAGTCTTCCACCTAGGGTTGGAAGCATGCCCCAGCAAAAGAAGAAACAACAGGAGATATCAGCAAAGGCTGGTATGTGCATACTAAAAAGCAACTTGAGCAATATAAGGATATAAAGGACATCAAATGTAAAGGCTTCCCATGCAAGAGATAAGCACCACCCAAACGGGTATCAAGAGAAAAGAATCATATCAAAAGGGATACTTGCCATAACCAACAAATAATAAGAATGTGCTATCAATATAAACATCCACTACCATGGTGGGAAACAAAGCACATATCATCATCAACCTACATGCATGTGAGATAAGCATAGCCCTAGAACAATATAAACACAAAGGCGGCCAAGCACAAACTTGAACCTGATAGAGAAAGGAATACTGCCAATCTCCCAAATATATAAAATTTGAGCATGGATTACTGCCACACTCAATTTACAAAAGAATGGTATACTGCCACCCTCCAATTAAACAATAGGGGATTACTGCCCCAAAACCAATGTAATTTACACTACTCTAGTGCTACTGAATCACATTACATGTAAATATATAGGCAAGTAAATAGTTTAGTCAGGAGATGATACAAAGGTTTCCATCACACAATGGACAACACAAACATATAATATCCACTTCAAAGTGGCACATGACAATATAAGAGACCAACATGCACCAAGGCACAAGATATGATATCAAGAAAATATCCAAGTTCATAACAAGATAGATAGTTCACACGAACCATGATATCAAGAAAATAGACATATGTGTAGGCAAAAGTCAAAAGAATGATAAAGTAGGTGCATTGCTCAATATGGATGAATAGGGGATACAACATACATTAAGAGAGGAAATATATTTATTGCTCAATATAGAAATAATGTGGGATGCAATCATACCTCAACATCAGATTCAAACGATCCAAAGCCACTTCTAGGTCCAAGCCTAGGCTTCCAAAACACCTATTTACCATATATGTGAAATTAGGGTTAGGTTTTATATTGATTTCATAAACCCTAAAAACACCTTTTTATCATTATGTGAATTAGGTTATCAAAACTATTCCATATTTTTGGTTATGTTATTGCAAGTCTAAAACATATTTTATTATATTTTTCTGACTTCTATATAATTAGTTATGAATTATACAAGTTATTATTTTATTTAATTAGATCCATTAAAAACACATGTTATTAATCTTTGGATTGAGTTATCAAAACCTGTACCATTAGATAGGTATTATTTTTCTGAATCCAACGAGTATTTTTCCATAGTTTTCTGATCATTAATGAATTAGTTATGAATTTTATAAATCCGACCAATCAGGTAATTACTTAATGCCACATAGGCGAGAAAATCCACAAAAACAGACCGGGCCCGCATGACTTGGCCCAATCAGGGTTGGCCAATTTAGCAGTCAGCTACTCAGTTGAATCACATCAAAGCAAAAGAAAACATGAGAAAGTGACTAAAATACCCCTGATAGGAAAACGAAGAGGTAAAGAAACGATGGAGGGTATTCTCAGAAATCCACGAAGGATCGTCTTCTTCGCTGCATCCTGAACGCGAAGAAGTCTAGGCTACACCACAGATCAGGAAATCGAATCCAAAACCACAAGTGCCAGAAAGCGTTCAAGTTCTCATCGACGGATCGACGTGACCCAAATCAACTCAGAACCTCAGAAAAGAGGAGTCGCGGAGAACAAAGGGCCAAGCTCCATGCCCATGGCCGGAGAGACAGCGACAACAAACCAGAAAAAGGGAAAAAATAGAAGTCACGATTATAGCACAACCTAAAGAAAAGAAAGGTGCAAAGGAGCAAACCGAACTTACCAAGGCCACCAATTTGGCCGGAGAAGCAAAGAACAGAGAGGGACAGCCACCGCAACCGGTGGAGCAGGGAAAGCATACTCGGCCATGAAGAAAGCCGAGGCAACACCACCGAAAGGCACCATGGGTTTCCTTGATGGTTAACGAGAAGGTTCAGAGAGGCCCGATGGCCCAGCGGCGAGAAGAGGATGGAAAGGAACCGGCGACAGGTTTGAAACAGGGGAGCAGAGAGTCCCTCATGTCGACCGAGAGGTAGGGGCGACGAAACCCCCTATAAATAGGGTTCGATCAGCACAGAATCGGGTGAGGAAACCTAAGGAAAGGAAAACGGGAAGAAAATCGAGAGGAGAGGGAAAGATTTGGCGCAAGGAAACCACTCTTCAGGAGCAGCAGCGGAAGTCTCCTACCCAAGGTAGGAGATGAGCCAGAGTGGTCCGATCAAAATCGAACGATCGAGGAGAGATCTCGCATCAAAGGAAACTGGAAGCCAGGCGTGACATAATGAAATTCAAATCGAATCCGATTAAACCAAAGTTAGGAAGCATTATTTCCTTATTTTCTTTTTCTTCAATTGAGGGCTCAAACATAAACCAAATTAAGCCAAATTTTGCACAGAGGCCAATAAAGGCATGTAGATTTCGATTTTGCACTTAGTTTTGTCTTTTGGAAACTTTTAATATGTTAAATAAATCAAATTATATTTTCTCTTTCTTCCTTCATTAATGGCTTTAGGGTTATCCAAATTTTATGAAACTTGACACACAAGTTATAATTAATATGTTGGATACGAATTTGCCATCAATTTTACATATTTGAGTTGTTTGAGTATTTATTTAATATTTTGAAGGTTCTTCATACTTTCTCTCTCCTGATTTTACCTTTTAAGCAAACTTTCTCCAAATTGGATGAAAATTCACCCAAAGGCTATATTTATTATATAGATCACGAATATAACATTATTTTCTTCTTTTGGAGTCAATTATTATATTTATTTATTATTTACACCTTTTAGGCAATTTCTCTCTCTTAAATTACCATATTATTTCAAGGTTGTCCAAATTAACTAAAAATTGACATGTATGCTTATTTTGATGTATAGATTACGAATTTGAAGTTTATTTACACTTTTAAGAATTTCTTACATGGGTTTTGTCATCTGGCCCATTATAGGCCCATTAACTATATTACTCTTTCAATTAAGTTATTTATCATCTTATTATCACCAAATGAATTATATGACATATTATTTTACATGCATTATATTATTAGGATCACTCTAACCTCAACCTTGTTTGGCTAGGACCAAAAGGTCAAACTACTAGGGTAGGGTTCTAGATCTGGTATGTTACATTTGACCTCTATGGAGAGAAGTTTACTCAATATAGACACCATGACAATCCATAGTCGCACAACCAAGAGGAGGAGGGAATAAGGTAGGGTTCAAAGGAAATGAGATCAAGGTAGATAACAACTTACCAAGAAGGAAGATCACCAAGAATCACCACATAGGAGACGATCAAGCTCAGGATCTCCACATGCAAGAGAAGATCACCCACTTTCTCTAAGATCAACACATTCTCCTTGATCCAACAATCTCAACACTAAACACAAGGAAAAAGAGAGGGAAAAGAGTTAAAGGAGATGATTGCATGTGAAAGAGAGAGAGCATATATTCTCAAGGGTAGGAGGGAGGTGAAGATATGATGTGTCAAGGTATAAGATAACTAAAAGGACACTTGTCCAACAAAGGACTATCCATGAAACCACTCTAAGAAAGGGTGATAAGAAAAAGGTAGTGTAGTGACCACTTAGGTCCACTACACCCCTAGGTCGCAACAGAACCAAGGGAGCACCATGTAGTGACCTCTACAAGATGTGTCTCCACAAAATAGGTCACAACAGTTCTAAACCCAACAACCCTAGCCACCAAGACACATGCCCTAGGCAATAGGTTGCAAAAAACATCCACAAAGAGAGTGTTTCTGTCGCAACACTTGAAAACCAACTCACAAGTTCAATACATCCATCAAACTTAAGCATCCATGCAAAGCCATGAAAACCCTAATGTCATCTCATGATGCCACCTCATCAACCAAGGGCTAAACAAGGCACCCCAAGCATCATTCTCTCTATCATGATGCTAAGGCACAAAAGGCACATCCTACATGTGACAAATTGCAAGATAGACCCCCATCATGGGTAAATTGCAACTTGGTCCAAATCAAGCATAACTCTCTCAAACATCAACCAACCATGACCCAACTGAAAACATAAACTTGTCACATGTTATTAAGGCATATCAAGAGATTAGATTAAGTTGTAAGCATCTTATTAAGAAAAGTAAGAAAAAATCTAGGTTAGGGGTCTTATAGGTAGACCGACATGTTTTTTTATTGTTGGAGGAGGAGTGCTTCCATTTGAACTTTGAATGCACTATCTTTGATCTTATTTGATTCCTTCTAATCTTGCTTGTCATCTTCTTTTTGCTTGTCTAGTATTGGTTCATCAGCTTGAATGTTGCCAATGAGTTCTTCGGTGGCTATGTCACCAAGGCTTCTAACTTCTTCAATAGATGTCACCTTAGATTCTCATCTCTTAGGGAGAGACCTTAAGATCTTGGATTTGATTGTCCCTCTATCCATGGTGTGGCCTAATTGAGCAAGACCATTGATGATGGTGTTGAGACTTGTGTACATCTCCACCACTCTCTCCTTCTTGCCCATCTTGAAGTTTTCAAGGAGACCCTTGACCATGTAGTTGTTTGACTCCTTGACCTACTTTGTGCCTTCATTAGTAATGCACAACTTGTACCAAATCTCATGGATTGTGTCCCAATAAGAGATTTGGTTGAACTCAGAGGGGGTGAGTGATGCATATATGATGCTTACTACCTTTCATTCAACTGTGCCTTCTTTATTGTGGCTTCATCCCAAGTGGATATCTCCCCTACTGACTCCTTGTATGGAAGAATCACCACCTTCCACATGTCGTAGTTCATCCCTTGAAGGTAGAATTACATCTGTCATTTCTAATAGAGGAAATTGGTTCCATTGAAGACTAGGGGTCTCATGGAGAAGCATCCCTCTAGGTTGAGTGACCCAAGTAAGTTGTTTCCCATCTTCTTGTCTCGTGGGAGATGTGTTGAAGAAGACCGTGGATCTGATACCACTTGTTGGATCAAAGGGCTACAACAGGGGGTGAATAGAGCTAAAAACACTTGCACAATTCATTAGACCTTCAAGTTACTTTGACTAGCCACAATTGCAAATAGTGAATTTGATGGCGATCTAGACATGCATAGCAAGGATGAGAGAGATTGAAACAAGCACTTGAACAAGATGTTTAGTGTGGTTCCACTCTTCAAACTAGGAAAGAGTCCATCCACTACCTAGAGAGGTCAAGCTCTAGGATTTTGCAACCTATGTATACTTATACTCCATTATAAGACATACAATTGACCTTCCTTTTCCGAGACAAGGATACCCATATTCCCTTTGAGTTCGAGGGAGTCAACAACCTTACAACCAAGGACTTACCTATCCGTATAAGCTAGATTCTTCTACCTCTACAAGGTCTTACCCACTCTTGCAAGTAGCTGGACACCTTCATCAAGGATTTATCCACTCTACTCTTAGATCCTCAACCTTGTCCTCCTCCTTCACTCGGAGAAGCTTTTTGCACCTTCTTCTATAGCTTGAAGAAGCTTGCACCTTCTCATTCATTTGGAGAAGCTTTCACCAACTTGATCTTAAAGAAAGGGGTTGGGGAAAGGGAAGATTTGAGAGCTTTATAAGTATACAATGAAGTAGCTCTCTCACACAGATCCTATATGACTCAGATGTATGTTTTGATTTGCAAATGAAAGAAAGAAAGGGACTCAAGTGGACTAGATGTTCTCAACTATATCTAGGATCTTAAATATCATGAAGGAGAAACCTTGGAATGAACTCCCATAGGTCCTATTTTTAGTCAGGGGTGTCTACCAGAGGGTAGGAGCACTAAGGAACATTTTCTAGTTGTTTTGAGGGTAGATATAATTTTGACTACATATACTTTTGAGTTTTGCAACTCTCTAACGACTAGAATCACTTTTTCTACACATTTCATATAGTGAGTTTTAATAAAGTTAACTCGACCGATTGCACAATGCACTAAATCCATTTTTCTCAGTGCAAGGATGGGTCGAGTTATGTGAGAGTACAACTCGATTGAACCTAAATTTTCTCAAAATTGAGTAATGGGATCATTCATGTTCTGTGAGTCTAAAACTAGACCGAAAGAGTCCCTGTAATGAATTTTGGAAAATGTCATTAGTGCAATTAAAGATTTAAATTTAGGGTTCCTAATTTTTTTCTTGTCTTAGTTACAAGTTATTACATCAATACAGATGATTACAAAAATAATCCTAAGGGTTTAGGGTGTTTTTCCAAAAAAGTGCATTTGAATTGCTTTTGACTTGAACTGGATCAACCTAGGGCTGATGAATTTGATCCTTTTCATGTACCTAATGCTTGAAATCAATCTCAAACAAACATACTAGATACATATGAATGGAATGGTTAAGTCATTATAGAAATATGGACAATTTGTAACACTTAGGTCAATAAGTAAGATGCCAAATGTTCCAAATTATAGGGATGCTAATAATAAGACAACTTTTCTAGTCAAGTTTAGCGTTTGGTGATAATTTTTCTCAGTAATAGGCCAACGATTCCAATCAGGTGTAATGGTTGAAGTTAATGCCTTTTCTAATATTTGGATGTTGATTCTAATTCTATCTAGGAAATTAAATATCAAATTTCACATATTTAAAGAAACCAATGAATTCCATATTTTTACTAATATAAGAGCTTGCAATATTGTGATGTTATAAAATAGGGATGCTAGTAAAAGGTTAATGGTTTCAGTCGGATCTAACGATTCATGATTATTTTCTCTTAGTAAGAGGCCAACCGTTCCAATTGGTCATTGGTGTGAATAATCTTTTAGTTTATGGATGCTGATTCTTATTCTATCTAGGGGATTAAATATCCAATTTCACATACTTAAAGAAACCAATCAATTCCATAAATTTTTTTTCTAATACAAGAGCCTAGAAGATCGTCATATATTGTAAAATAGGAATGCTATAAAGAGGATAATGGTTTCAGTCAGGCCTAATAGTTGATGTTTATTTTCTCTTAGTAACAGGCCAACCATTCCAATGATGGTTGATCAGCCTTAAATGTGGGTCCAAAAAGGAGAAGGAAGCAATTCTAGGTCATCATACTTTTATAATTCATAATACCCAAATGTTTAAGACGCCCGCAACTAGCATGGGGTTGAAGTAACAGTTTAGGGTCAAACACAGGGACAAGGGGGAATAGCTCTTAGGAACCTAAGTTTTACTTGTCTAAGTCGTCGAAAATCCAAGGGATACAGTTTGTTGGAAGAAAGTGTAAATGGAAAGAATTGAAATATTTAAACTAAAATTTATCTCCAAGGGGAGTTACCAGGAAGATAACGGCTTTGGTATTTTGGGGTTTAGCAGTTTTTAGGGTAGTTTTACATAAAGGAAAACTGAAGAGAAATGACAATCATCTGGGTAAGCACAAAGAAAGAAAACTTTTAACAAAACAAGCGACAACGGTCTACACTTGACACCTTCTTCTCTTAAAGAAAGTGCTAACGAACAGTGTACTGGAAACCTCTCTTAAGGGGGCCAGATATGTACTTGTGCGGGAAATAAACTGGATGCAGCTCTAGTCCCAGATACTCTCGTACACGCGAACCAGACCAAGTTCTAGAAGTTCATGAATTTCCTCTCTCGAAGAAGTCAAAATAGGAAACATGATTTGGTAGCTAGTCAAAAGTGTGTAATGAAAAGAAGGGACTAGAATTCAGATGCAGAAAGAGATCATTCAATGAAATAAAGCCATACACAAAATGATATGAGAAATGCTCCACATATTCCAATAATTATAAGAGAGATAACAGTTTGGTTACAATGCTATACTGAATGAAAGTAAATGCTATAAAAGTTTGGTAGGTATCAGTGTCCTTGATTTAGGAAACCAATATGCGTAGCAGCTGACAGAAGAGATAGTGCTAATTCGATACCAAGTTGTAGTTATATCGAGTTACGATTGTGTCGGGTTGCTGACTGTATCAGGTTGCAACTGTGATGGGTAGTGATCGTATTGGGATATGACTTCAATGCAATACAACCATGTCAGGTTGTGACCGTGTCAGGTTGCAACTATGACGGGCAATGTCGGGTTGGAACTATCATGACTCCCATGGTCTTCATGGCAGGTTGTTCTATCTAGGAGGATCGTCACAGGTTTGAGCTCACACAAAAATCCAACATGCTCAGAGAAGCTTCAAGGATCATTGGGTGTAACTTACTACTACTGAAACGATCTCTAAGTGAACCCCTCCCATTCTAAGTAATCCCCTCCCATCCCTATGCTCACCTAACCATCGCTTCACAAACTCTTGGGAACTAGACACACTAGCTTCTTTGCTCGAGGCACTGGCTTCCCCTTAGAAGCCGATCCATCCCATCATCGGCCTGTAGTTTCTATTTATAGGTAGCATGTTGGTGGAGGTTGTATCTTTATTGGTCCACATGTATGGCCAGTCATGACCTTAGCTGGCGCTTTGAATGGAGCTATCATGGTTGTCGTCCACTATGCTATATCAGGTTATCCTTGCTAGTAGTCAACAGGATGTTTTCCGTGCTGGTCTATTGTGATGTTGGGCATCAAGGCATATCATGCGGCGATGCATGATGGGTTGAAGTCATATCGGGCTACGACACCGCTGGGTGATCATGTTGCTTTACGACTGTACATGGTTGCAAGTGTGACATGCTTACACCATGACGGGTAAAAGCTGTAGCGGGTTGTGACTTATCCCGTGCCTTGCCAATAGCTGAGTCCACATTATGCTTTCTTATAGTGTGTTAGGCAGTCAGGTCATAGGAACCAATATCTTTTGCTGGTGGGCTTATTAAGCCCATTTGTCCTTCTTTTCTTATAGAAAAATAGGAAAGCCCTTCAAAAGATGGGAAATATTGTCAGAAATGCAGAGGGCATGATTTTTCATTATAAATAGAACATAATAAAGAGGAAGTTGAGTTTGGAGGCTATTTTAATGATGGAACTTAAGTTCTAACAACCATAAAATGGGTGTTATCAACCCCACCAAACTTAGCAATTTGATTATCCTCGATCAACTAAACTGATTTTAAAACTTTCAGTTGCACTGCTTTTAACTGCCAGGCGTGGTCTTCGGGAAAAGGTTAAGTAGATTTTTGAAATGTCCTTAGGAAAATTATGTCCGACCAAGAGAAAATATACTTTCCCTTTGTCCTAATTTAACAAAGATCTCTCCTAGCATTTGTGAGACTTTGGTGCATGTTATTTGAAGTTAGCTTTCACACCAAACTTTTGAACCATGGAGGTAAAAAGTGGGGTTTTCAGGAAGGCTTAAGGCTTTTGGATTTTTCTTATTTCTCATCAGGCCATCCAGTTATGGGTCCATTAACGGGAAAGTGGTCCCTCAATCCAAGCTAGTTGGCTTTAGAGTAGTGATTTCACATCCTATGTACCATTGCCCCAGATCTACCATGCCTAAAGATGGGTACCTTTGAGAAGACAAGTGTGTGTGTGTGTGTTTTGGCACAACTATCATGCTTTTATTCACTCTCATAAGGCTTTTCTCTCTTTTGGGATTTTGGTGGGTAGGAAAAGGGAGAGTTAGCTATTTGGGTAGCTCTTTCCTTCTCATGCGAATATCTTAGCCGGGAGAAAATTATTTTTCAAAGTTGGCATTGTTATAGTCGTTGTCGTTTAAGACTACATTTTCAAGAGAGCATGGCAAAAATGTACATAGCCTTAGGTGCAGAGAGAACAAACTAGAAGTTGTACCAAGTATTTAAGATAAAGTAATTTTTATAAGTTTAAATAATAGATGGGGTGTGTGTATATATTGTTTACTGTCAAACATTTATATACAATCAGTATGCTGAAGGAAAGGAAAGGAGAAAATTTTGTAGGTACCTCCCTCACTAATGCTATAAAGACCCCCCCAAACTTATCCCACACTTTATCCCAGAGTGGTGAGAGGAATAGGAAAGAGTAGTTATAGGTGAGTGAGGGTTCAACAGATATGTGCGCCTTCAGCGGATAAGAGCTCCATGACGTATTGTCCTCGCTGGCTGTGGTAGTCAACATCATGAAGCATTTCAAGTCCTCGTCTTAATGCTGATGCACTGGATATCCAGTGGAGCATGTATATTCTGTAGTCATTTGATAAAGGGGCTTGTTTTGGACTGCGGTGGCAGAAACAAAAATCACATCAGGTTGCCCCAGGATATTCAATATATGGTGTTACCATGGCAACCATCTCGTTGTAGAATTTTCTTACTAATCGTTCAAGAGGTGTTACTGGTGCGATAGCATACTCAGTAGGCCAATCAATATGGGCGTCTGAATAGTTGTAGAAGATCCCAACGTCAGCATTGGTGTAGAGCATAATGAGCATCTAGTGATTGTCGTGCAACATAGGGAGAAAGATGATGCATAGTAGATTCTCCTAGATTTGTTGTTGAAACAGCTGGCGTGCCCTTGTTTCATCATCTAGACAAAGATCGTTGAACAACATGGGATGGGCGATGTAGAGCTGACCGATCTTTGCTTGTAATATAAGGATGTAAGCTAGTGCCACTGTCATAGCTAATCACCCACCTTCTTTGACTACGTCTCTAAGATCATCAATGGGGACCACTACATATTCTTTTTCATAAATGACGTCTGTAGTGTTGGAATCAACAAGATGTATCAGGATGTGATTGACCTACTCCTGAGATAGAGAGTTGTAGGATGAACGGTCAAAACTACTGATGGCTGAGTCTGGGATTATAGGTGAAATAGATGTTTCGTCATTGTCGTGAAGGATGTGTAGGTCCTATAGCTTCTTGCCCGACCTACCATGGTATTGGACATGAGAGACCTTGGTCCCCTCCCTTGGTTGTTTGCCTGGTTGCGAAGAGTGGGCATCAAATTCAATTTCCAAGAAATCTTTGGGAAGCTCGGGGTCCAAGAAGTAGAGGTTGTCTTTAATCACCAGTAGTGCATAGATTCTACTCAGCTAGTAGAAATTCATGTCTTGGAGCTGCAACATGTACCTAAAGATGTTTAAAAGCTCCATGGCTCATAGCATGATGAAAGTGCTATTACCTCTTCCTGAGTCTTGTTGGACTGGGAAATCTCTTATTGCATAGAAGTTTCAAACACCACTGTGGCGTTTGATGCCTTGTTTGATGACCCATATAAGTCGGAGCGGCATGAGCTTTAGAAGCTTATCTTCAAGATGAATATGTCATGATCTAAGTGAGGAATCTCCCCTACAAAATAGTTAAAGAGTGTGACGTCGTGAAAGTGGAGGTCCGCGATGTAGAGGAACCAACCCTGCCTATGCTTATGGGGGTCTAGCACTAGTTCAGGGCTGTGTTTTTTAAAGTATTTTAGCATGTCTACCACCGGTTGTGATTCATATTCTCCTGCTAGCCGTTGCCTAGCTAGGATGGAAGTGACATTGTAGATCAACTGCTGACCTATTTTCAATGTGATATTTTCTATTATTGCACCTTTCATGATGAAATAGGATCTTTCCTACTATGTCCTTTGAGCGGAATATTCGTTTAAGCATCCATCATTGGAGGGAAAAGTACCCATTATTCCAGATAACGGTCTTCTCATCACGCTATGGTATAAGCATCCTGTTCAGAAGGTGTTGGTTGTGGGAAGTTAGGTAACCTATGGCACATATGTTGAAGTCAGACATTTCAAACATTGATATTTTAGATGGCGTAGAAAACTGATCAGCTGCTGAGTTCTTCCCTTGAGGGGGCTATGCTGCCAGAGAGATGTATGTGTCACCTTCTTATCCTTCAGAGGGGTCATCCGTCAGACTGTCAGAGAGGTCTTTTATGGCATCATTTGGCTCTAGTGGGTATAGTGGAGCTGCCATATCGACTGTTACTAGCTCGCTCCCTAACAAGTTTATTCATTCTTGTATATTTGGAAAGACGTTAGTGTTGAGGTCGAAACCCTCTGGGATCTCTAGAATCTTATGCAGGCCCCACTCTGGCTTGCTCGCCTCTATGACATCGTGAGCTTAAGCCATTAGCACGGTTGCGGTGTCGCTTAGAGGATGAGCCGTGTTGTCGACGTTGTGGATGCTTTCTTTCTCTTTAGGGGACCCATCGACTGGCTTCTTGGTCACCTCCTCCTCGGGCATTTTTAATACTTTAGAGGGACCACTAGAATTCGAGGAGGATGATGAAGACAAAGAAGAAGAATTTGATGGTGATGATGAAGATGACGACGGTGATGGTGATCTTCGAGACCGCCTTGAGTGGCAGCCTATGCTCTTTTCTTCGAGTCTGTGCTCGATAGCATCCGGGCACTGGAGTGCGACCTGCATTGTCTAGTTCATTGCATCTAGTTGGTTGGGTAGACCAACCAGGGTTAGCAGCTGGCACTCCTGTGCTTCCAGTCGCTACTAGAAAGCCTAAAATTTATGGATGAGGGAGTAAAAAGTTGCACTGTGCTTGTGGGTTACCTCCCTCAAGCTATCAAACTCATAGCCGAAGGCGTGCCCCAAAGAAGAAGAGCAGGTGATCGACTATGGCTTCTAGTGCGGCTCCTTATTTTGGCGGAACAACCCATGGAATGTGTGTTTTCAGAAGGAGGTGTTTCTACCATGTGTGTAGGCATGGACTCCGTGTGCGGTGTAGGTGCCTTTGGTATTTTAGGTTCTGCTTCAGCATGGGGGCGTGGGGAGGTGGCAACATCTGAGGATGGTGATCGACCACATGACTCTCGACCTCATCCTCCAATGAGACGACCTCCTTCATGGCCAGCTGGGCGGAGGTTTGTTGAGTTTACCTGAGCTCGTTGTTTAGGAGCTCGATGAAGGACTCCTCGCTATTGCGAGAGGTTTCTGGGTGCATCATGGAGGGCTCGGCCGACACTGTTGTGACCTACACAGTTGTTACAGTGGGTGCAGTTGTATTTTTAGCCACGACAGTTTCTTCTCTTCTGATTGTGCTTGTTGGCATGGATGTGCTGGTTTGAACAACTATTTCAGCCTCGAGGTGGTCGTCAGTGCTGGCCACTAGGGACTTTTGTCAGCGAGTAGTCTTGGAGGCCCCTTCTTCTTTATGACCACCTTCTTGTGAATGGCGGGCGAGGTTGAGTAAGATGATTTGACTACCAGAGCCTTAAATTCTATCAGAGTAAACACCAGCTACTTTACATCATAGTTGACATAGCTTGGCAGCGGGAGTAGAATGTTGGTTCTTGCGAACCTGTAGGAGAGCTGGGAACCCTCTTTCTTTAGAATGCTAACTTATGTGAGGAACTTGATATCTATCTTGTTATCACCCTGAGTTTGCGATAGGCTCTGAGGTTCCTTTAGATATCTGAGCCCTATTGCGATCAGGTTGACGATGCCTCCCATGTTGTACTCCTTGGTGGCGCCTTTAACTGGATGGAGCCTATTGATGAGAAAGTGAACCAAGTTTATTGTCTTCCCCCCATTATATACCATATCATGTGCAACTCTTCTGTATGAAGGTTCTTGGTTTTGTATTTGCTGAATAGGAGGATGGCCACTATCTTGTGGATGATCCTCGAGAAGCAAGAGTGGACTACAACCACTTTAGTGTCGGGCTTGAAGGCAGACTCGCCTATTAGCTCCTTCTATAGCTTCACTAGGTCGAAGCCATCATCCTCTCTTATCCTGGCTCCGTCGTATAGTAGTTTATGCTCGTCTTCATTTTTGGAGAAGATTTAGTTGAGCAATTTCTCTATGATCTCGTACTATGTTTTATATAAGTGGGCCTGTAGCCGATCACCTCTTCTGAATTTCTTGCTCTCTTCGGGGTTGTTCATCACCTATCAGAGGGAGGAGATGAATTTCTTGGTCAACTCAGTGTAGGAGTTAGAAAAGTCAAAGCAAATCTTGTGGAGCTCGATGATGCCGAAGATGTTCTTCAACCTCTTGAGGATCCCAATATGTCAGAAAGAGGCCTCGTGGCACAACCTCGTTGATCGGTAGACCTTCACCACCAGTTCAGTATGTCGGTGCTGATGCTCTACATCTCTTAGAGTGAAGCAGCCTAAAGAGTGGGTCAAAGCCTCGGGCTCTACCGCTGTGGGTTGAACTGTCACATCTGCTTCGATGTGGGGCCTCTTGTTAGCAGTAGAAGGCTGAGTTGTCACTCGGTTAGGGTGCTTCTATCCTACAATGGCCCCTGTAGTGTCCTCAGAGGTGATCCTCCGGCCATGCTGGTCGATTTGAACGGCGGTCTCCTTGGTGCGTTCCATTATCTAAAAAGTGAAGAAATCAACACATTAAGTGGAATTATGATATATATATATATATATATATATATATATATATATATATATATATATAGTTTTTTTAATATCCTGTATCGGGTTAGGGTGCTTGAAAGAAGAAGAGGCCAACTTGACACGCGAAGGTGACAAAGGTGAAACTTGGTATGAAATAGTCAAACCGATACGACTTTGGCAATATGGCTAAACTGGTATCAGGTTGCGAAAGAAAGTAAGGTGTTGGGTTAGCATTAAGCCAACTTGTTCTCCCCTCTACGCGATATGTGTGTGGATGATACGACTGACGTCATATAGTTACATGATACGACCTACTTGACAAAGCTGTGTGATATCGGGTTTTACCTTATCGGGAAGAAGAAGTCTGAATGCGTCACTCAAAGGAAATGAGCTGGGAACCCAAGCCGAGAGAGGAGGTTGCTTTAGGTGATACGGGAGCTTGCACGATACGAGAGTCAAAGCTGGTAACCCATTACGGTTAACATCTAAAGACTTATATAGTCATCCGTAAAGAGCAGTGCAAGCAGTAAGATGGGGACACGTGTCACACATGTATGCAAATCATCTTCCTAACTAAGGCAAAATTGGTCTAATTAGGTCATGTCATGAGACTGAAAGAGTGATACATTACCTGACACAAGTGTAAGAAGGCTTGCAATCCAACACCTGTATAAGCGATATGTAAAGAAGGGCAATACATCCTGCTGCTCGACACGATTAACCTGATGAGCTTTTAACTGTAAACCGATATCACCTAAAAATTGTATCAGGTAGAGCAATTGACCAAGCGTCTGATATCGTGTAAACACTAGGCTTTCGAGCGACACGAGTGCAGTGCCCGATATGTCTCTGTGCGTGGCATGTTCATGGGAAAATGTGATAAACTCACCCGGTATGTGTAAAAATTGATATAGAGCCTCTTTAGGTGCCACCTCCCCCCGATCATCTAGAACCATGGTGATCAATCAAGCAAGGAAGTAGTAATCTCTTTATTTGTAAGACATCACTGGCCCAAGTCATAAAACATCCAGCCTCAGCTAGTATTATAGATAACGGTGATAAAAACAAAGTTGGTGGCCCAGAAAATGCAAGAGTCAGTGCGCGTGGCGCGTGCACAAACTAGGGCCTTATTACAACAATAGTGTTCAAGATTTTTTTGCAAGGAAGGGAAATAACAGTTCTATTCTAGTAAAGTAAACTTGGGCTGCCTCCTAAGGAGCACTATGGTTTTTGTCGTTAGCTCGACATCTTCAATCCTACTCAGGCTTCTTCTTCGAGTGCGGCTTCAGTATCATTCAGGACTAGTTTAGAGTGTCTTGTGAAAGTTTCATCTTTATAAAATCTTTTCACACGATGACCATTGACTGGGAAGACTTTTGTGGGGTCATCCTTATCGAACAACTCCATCATTCCAGATGGGTATATCTTTGCTACCACGAATGGTCCTGACCAGCGAGTTTGTAGTTTCCCTGGAAAATGTCGAATGAAAGTTCTAAAAAGTAAAACTTTGTCACCTTCTTTGACGTCATTTTTCTTCATGTGGGAATCATACCAGACTTTAGTCCTTTGCTTATAGATCCTTGCATTCTCATAGGCATGAAGCCTAAGCTCCTCAAGCTCCTGGATCTGCAAGAATCTTTTCATCCCAGCCAGGTTTGGGTCCATATTCAGACGCTTGATGGCCCAAAAAACTTTATGATCTAGCTTGAAGGGGAGATGACATGCTTTCCCATAAATCAAATGGTACGGCATGGTGTCAATTGGTGTCTTGAAGGCTGTTTTATAGGCCCAGAGGGTGTCGTCTAACTTTGTAGATCAGTCTTTGTGGGATTTTCCAATAGTCTTTTCTAGGATCTGCTTGATCTATCTATTCGAGACTTCCACTGGTCCAAATGTCTGGGGATGATAAGGGGTGGCAACTTTATATCTAACCCTGTACTTCTTCAGCAACAATTCAAATTAGTTTTTGGCGAAATGTGATCCTCTGTCACTAATCACAGTTCTGGGGACCCCATATCTTGGGAAGATAACCTTTGTAAAGAGATTTATGAAAGATATAGCATCACAAGTGGTGGTTGCCACAACTTCCACCCACTTTCAGACATAGTCCACTGCAACTAGGATATACTAAAAATTGTATGAGAAAAGAAAAGGTACCATGTAATTGATTCCCCAGACGTCAAAAATCTCAACTTCAATCTAGTCGGACAAAGGCATCTCATTCCTGTGGGAAATATTTCCAGTCTGATGGCACTCACTCCAAGTCTTAACATAGGCATTAACATCTTTAAACAAAGAGGGCTAGTAGAAGCATGATTGTAGGACCTTGGCTGCTGTTCTTTCCATTCCCAGGTGTCCTATATAAGGAGAGGAGTGATATTCATATAGAAATTTTGGGGCTTTCATTTTTGGGTATGCACCTCCTATAGAGGTTGTTGGCACATCTCCTGAACAGTAGAGGTTCGTCCTAGTAATAGTACTTCAAATTAGAGGAGAATTTATTCTTTTGACTATAAGTAATTTCTAGGGCAAGTTATTTACATGCTAGGTAATTGCAAATATCCACATACCATGGTCCTTCTGGGCTGGCTGCCTTGGCAGAGTAGATCACCTCATCAGTGTAGCTTTTGTTTACTGGTAGCGGGTGGTCATCCTCCATCCTAATTGTTGAGAAATGATCGGCAACCATGTTTTTAGTACCCTTCTTATCAACGATTTCATGATCAAACTCTTACAGCAGTAATGCCCATCGTAGTAGCCTAGGCTTGTCATCTTTCTTCTGCATTAGATATTTGATGGCCCAATGATCTATGTAAGCATTAACCTTGGAGCCCACGAGATATGAACGAAATTTATCAAATGTGTATATGATGTCTAGAATTTCTTTTTTTGTTGTGGTATAGTTGATCTGGGCTTCATCTAACAACTTGCTAGTGTAATAGATTATGTGGTGCTTCTTATCCTTCTTCTGTCCAAGGACTGTGCCAATCACATAATCATTGGCATCACACATCAACTCAAATAGAAGATTCCAATCAGGTGACTGGATGATTGGAGTAGAGACCAGTTCATCTTTCAAGGTAGAGAACGCCGTGAGGCATTCTTTGGTGAACTCAAACTTTACATCTTTCATTAACAGATTGTATAAAGGTTTTTCTATCTTCGAGAAATTTTCAATGAATCTTTGGTAATACCCGGCGTGTCCCAAGAAGCTTCAAACTCATGTCACAGATGTGGGCGGGGGGAGTTTTGCAATAGCCTCAACCTTTTACTGTTCAACTTCAATTCCTCAGTTTGATATCTTATGTCTCAACACGATGCCTTCCTGTACCATAAAATGACATTTTTCTCAGTTGAGGGTCAGGCTTTATTCTTTGCATCTCTTCATCACGAGGGACAAATTCTACAAGCAGTCCTCGAAGGAGCCTCCATAGACACTGAAGTCATCCATGAAAACTTCCATTTTGTCCTCCAAGAAATCGGCGAAGATAGCGTTCATGCATCTTTGAAAGGTTGCAGGTGCGTTGCAGAGCTCAAAAGGCATTCTCCGGAAAGCATAGGTTTCATATATGCAAGTGAATGTCGTTTTCTCCTAGTCGTCTGGGTGGATTGGGATTTGATAAAATCCTGACTACCCATCTAACCAACAGAAATACGAGTGGTGTGCTAGATTCTTAAGCATCTTATTGATGAAATGGAGTGGGAAATGGCCTTTTCGGGTGGCAGTGTTTAGATTTCTATAATCAATACACATCCGCCAACCTGTGTGACAATTTTTGTTGTGACTTCAATGCCATTATCCCCCTTAACCATTGTAATTCCTCCTTTATTGGGAACCACCTGGATAGGGCTTACCCAGGTGCTATCACTGATAGAGTAGATGATGCCAGCATCACGAAACTTGATAACTTATTTGCTGACTACCTCCCGCAACTTCTCATTGAGCTTCCGCTACAGTTGTGCGCATGGTTTGGCATCCTCCTCAAGATGTATTCTATGCATGCATACAGAGGGACTTACACCCCTCAGATCTTCAATGGAATAACCCAAAGATTTCTTCTGTAACTCTAACTCAACTATCAGCTGCTCTTTTTGTTCATCAGTTAACTCAGAATTGATAATGACTGGGTTCATTCTCTCTTCATCCACAAATTGTTATTCCAGAACCTTCGACAGATCCTTTAACTCGGGCATGGTCTTGTTCTCTATCTCTTCAGTGGGATTTCTCTATAGTGCAACATACATTTTGGTTTCAACGGGGCCATTAGATTCAGCCGACACCGTTTCATCTAGAAGGTCTAGGAGCTTCTTCACTTTTGGGTCCTTGATCACTTTTGCATCATTAACCAAAATGCACATTAACAGGTCCATCATAGCCTTCTCCTTTCTTACATCATCAAAGAATTGTTGGTAGCTCTCAATAAAGAAAGACGATTCAAGGAATGAGGGGGCTTTCATGCAGTCATAGATATTGATATCGATGTGCTCTCTTCCAACTCTAATGGTTATCAATCCTACCTCCACATCGATGAGTGATCTCCCAATTTCTAGGAAGGGTCTCCTAAAGATCATCAGATAGCTAGGATGCTCTAAGGTGTCGATGAGGACGATATCACATTGCATTAAGAAACTCCCAACCCTGATGGGTACATCTTTTACCACTCTGACTAGTTTTGTAAAGGTATGATCCACTAGCTGGATCCTCATATTGGAGCTTACTATATCGGTAAGCCCCATCTTCTTACAAGAGAGAGTGGCATGAGACTAATGCTCACCCCCATATCATCTAGTCCTTTTCGGGTGACATTATCTCCAAGTTGGAAAGGGATTACAAAAGTGCCAAGGTCCTTTTTCTTAGTAGGCATACTTGCCTTCACGAAAGAGATGGACATTTGGGCCAACTTCACCGTTTCGATGTCCTCACCTCTCCTTTTCTTCCAAATCAAATCTTTGAAAAACTTGGCATAGGTGGGCATCTCCTTAGTGGTGTCCAAAAAAGGTATGTCGAGGTACACGTTTTTGACTGTAGCTATAAACTTCTCATATCTTTTCTTTAAATGGGCCTTCACTTCTTGTACGGGAAAGGTATGTGGGGTGTATATCTATCCGGACGCTCTTCAGAGGCCACTTCACTGCTTCCCTTGTATGCTACTTTCCTTTGTTTGGCATGTACTTCTACATGCTCCTCAGGTGTTACATCGTTTACCAGTATTATGGTACGGTTGGCTTTTTCTCTTTGTTCATCAGCAGAATGCAACATTGCTCATGATCTCAAGACGGCCATCTTTGTAGTTTCATTTCCTCATGGATTTTCCTCGGTGCTGGATAGAAATTGTCTCACCTGATGGTTGATGCTCTGAGCCAGGCTCGCCAACTATGGGTCTATCTGCTTGTTATGCTGCTGGAGCTCCCCAGTCTAGGTTGAGAAACTCCTATCTACTGTTGCATGAGACTGAGCAATGTTAAGCTTTCAATGAAACTTTTGTGTAGCTTCTCATTCAACTCGTTCTATTTTTTAGCCAAAGACATTAACTCGATCATCATTTATGGCCGATGCTTTTTATTTTGCTACGTATTCTAGTAACTTCTTTGTTGTTGGAAGTTAGCATGGCGTTGCTGATTCTATGGGCCACCAGAAGAGGTCCCACTGATTAGCTGGTGTGAATTTTCCGTAGCACTGGTGTTCCCATAGGATAACCTTGGGTGGTCGGGGCGTCGGTACTGAACATAACTTACATTCTCCATTCTTTCTTCATCAGGATCACTCTGCACAACTGTGTGCGGGAAGAAGTCAAAAAGATGACCAGGCTCTCTGCACGTGACACAACTCCTTACCGTTTCTTATCAGGTCTTGCTTTTGTAGCTCTATTCTTTCAAGGTTTGAACACCGGTCACTATCTTGTCTAGCTTGGCCGATAGTGCTTCCATCACCTTTGATTTTCCAGGGGTAGAGTGACTTGTTGATTCTCTATCATACTCGTTGTCTTGTTGATTTGTAGCCATGTTATCAATGATCTCCCTGGCTCTCTGAGCATTGAGCCCCAAGAAATCACTGCCTGCTGTAGCATTCAAGGATTTCCTCTCACTGATACACAAGCCATTGTAAAAGGTGGTAATCAAGCTTGGCTTAGAAAAGTCATGATGTGGATATTCACGCTGATAACCTTGGAATCGCTCCCACGTCTCATGCAAATTCTTTGAAACCTTCTGTGAGAATCGACTAATCTTGTTCTGACATTTTATAGTCCTCTCAATAGGGAAGAACTTGGCTATGAAGGTGTTTGTGAGATGCTCCCAATTTGGGACGCTCCCGTCCTGGCGGCTTGAGTACCACTCTAGTGCCTTGTCCTTCAGAGAAAAAGAGAAGCACTGGGTGTAGATATAGGTTATCAAGACCCTGTTAATCTTGAAAGTCTTACAGGTCCCCTTGAACGTCGTGAGATGATTGTAAGGGTTCTCTTCACTGCTTCTCCTCCAAAACGGTTGTGTTGCAACAAATGGAGAAAACTTGGCTTCAGATCAAAGTTTGCCAGATTGAGCAGTTGCTCCACTACTAGGTTTCTTTCCTTATTTGCCCTCACTTGAATAAAAGATCAAAGGGATCTAGCCTCGGGAGCCTGGTCAGCCATTCTTGTGAGAGAAAAGGGATATAAGTACCTGAAGGGAAGAAATGTAAAAAGATAGGGCTGTGAGGTAGATATGTGCAATATGTATCTATAGTTTTATATACATCTATACAAAGTCTTTGACAAAGTGCAAGTAAAACTCGGGTTCATAAAATGGTATTCATTGCCTAGTCCCCGACAGAGACACCAAAAAGTTGATCAGCCTTAAACGTGGGTCCAAAAAGGAGAGTGAAGCAAGTCTTGGTCATCAAACTTTTATAATTTATAATACCCGAATGTTTAAGATGCCTGCAACTAGCACAGGGAATAGAACTTCGGAACCTAAGTTTTACTTGTCTAAGTCGTGAAAAACCAAGGGATAAGGTTTGTTGTAAGAAAGCATAAATGGAAAGAATTGAAAGAAATAAACTAAAATCTATCTCCAAGGGGAGTTACTAGGATGATAAGGGCTTTGGTATTTTGGGTTTTAGCAATTTTTAGGGTAGTTTTGCATAAAGGAAAACTGAAGAGAAAGGGAAATCATCTGGGCAAGAACAAAGAAAGAAATCTTTTAACAAAACAAGCGGTAGTGGCCAACACCCGACACCTTCTTCTTTCAAAGAAAGTGCCCACGAACTGTGTACTAGAAACCTCACTCAAGGGGGACAGAGAAGGACTTGCACGGGAAAGAAACTGTATGCAACTCTGGTCCCAAGTACTCTCGTACACCTGAACCAAACTGAGCTCTAGAAGTTCATGACTTTCCTCTCTCAAAGAAGTCAAAATAGGAAACACAATTTGATAGCTAGTCAAAAGCGTGTAATGGAAATAAGGGACTAGAATTCAAATGCTAGAAAGAGATCATTCAACGGAATAAAGTCATACACAAAATGATATGAGAAACGCTCCATAGATTCCAATAATCATATAAGAGAGATAACAACTTGGTTATAATGCTATATTGAATGAAAGTAAATACTATAAAAGGAAGGTAAGTTTTAGTCTCCTTGATTTAGGAAACTGATATGCGCAACAACTGATGCCCGAGACAATGCTAACCCGATATCGGGTTGTAGTTATATCGGGTTACAATTGTGTTGGGTTGCTAACTGTACCGGTTTGCAACCGTGATGGGTAGTGATCGTATCGAGATATGAATTCAACATGATATAGCCATGTCGGGTTCCGACCATGTCAGGTTACAACCGTGACAGGCAAAGGGACCGTATCGGGTTAGGATGCATATCAGGTAAGATACATGTCAGGTTGGCACTATCCTAGCTCTTGAGTTCTTCATGTCAGGTTGTTCTATCTAGGTGGACCATCTCAAGTTTGAGCTCAGATAGAAACTCGACATGCTCGGAGAAGCTTCAAGGATCATTGGGCATTGCCTGCTGCTACCAAAACAATCTCTAAGTGCACCCTCACCTAACTATCACTTCACAAACTCCTGGGAACTCAGCACACTAGCTTCTTTGCTCTAGTTCCTAGCTTCCCCTTAGAAGATGACCCGTCCCATCGTAGGCATGTAGCTGCTATTTATAGGCAGCAGGTTGGTGGAGGTTGTAGCTCTATTGATCAACATGTCTGGCCAGTCATGACCTTAGCTGGCACTTTGAATGGGGTTGTCACAGTTGTCGCCCACTATGTTGTGTCAGGTTGTCCTTGCTAGTAGTCAACAGGACAACAACTGTGTCATCCTATTGTGGTGCCAGGCATCAAGGCATATCGGGTAGCGATGCGTGACGGGTTGAAGTCATATCGGGCTATGACAGCGTCGGGTGATCATGTCGCGTTACGACCATACTGGGTTGTAATCGTGACAGGCTTGCACCATGATGGGTAAAAGTCGTAGGGGGTTGTGACTTGTCCTTTTAGTTGTGAATAGATGAGTCCACATGATAGTTTCTTATAGCGTGTTAGGCAGTCATGTCATGGGAACCGATATCCTATGCTCGTGGGCTTATTGGGCCTATTTGTCCTTCTTTTCTTGTAGAAAAATAGGAAAGCCCTTCATAAGATGGGAAATATTGTCAGAAATGCAGCAAGCATGATTTTCCATGATAAATAGAATGTAATAAAGAGGAAGTTGAGTATGGAGGCTATTTTAACAATGGAATATAAGTTCTAATAGCCATAAAATGGGTGTTATCAATGGTCATTGTGGATACTCTTTTTAATATTTGGATGTTGATTCTAATTCTGTATAGGGGACTAATTATCCAATTTCACATACTTAAAGAAAAAATAATCAATTTCATAACTTAAATTTTTGGCTATAATAAGAGCCTGCAAAATTGTCATACACTATAAAATAGGGATGCTGATAAGAGCCCAACAGTTCTAGTCAGATCTAATGATTGATGATTATTTTTTCTCAGTAAGAGGCCAATGGTTCCAATTGATTCCAATGGTTGGTGTGAGTATTTTTTCTAATATTTTGATGTTGATTCTAATTCTATCTCGGGGATTAAATATCCAACTTCATGTATTTAATGAAACCAATCAATTCCAATTTTTTTTGCTAAAATATGAACATGTAAGATTGCCATATATTGTAAAATAGGGATGCTAGTAAGAGGATAATGGTTTTAGTCATCCTCAATGATTTGTGAGTATTTGATCTAAGTAAGAGGCCAACAGTTCCAATTGATGGTTGGTGTGAATACTCTTTTTAGTATCTGGATGTTGATTCTAATTTTGTCTAGGGGATCAAATATCTAATTTCACATAATAAAAGAAAAAAAAATCAATTCCACAACTTTAATTTTTTTTTCTATAATAAGAGCTTGTAAAAAGGGATTCTAGTAAAAGGCCAACAGTTCTAGTCGAGTCTAAGGAGTGGTGCTTATTATTTCTTAGTAAGAGGCCAACGGTTATAGTCAAGCCTAATGGTTGGTGTGAATACTTCTTTTAATATTTGGATGTTGATTCTTTCTAGGGGATCAAATATCCAATTTCATGTATTTAAAGAAAAAAAATCAAAATCCCATAATTTGTTTTTGCTAAAACAAGAGCTTGCAAGCTTGTCATATGTTGTAAAATAGGGATGCTAGCAAGAGGCTAATGGTTTTAGTTAGGGGTAACGATTAGTGATTATTTTCTCTCAATAAAGACTGTAATGACCCCGCCTCCTGGTAACCCCCAATTAAGGGAGACCAAAAGGTCAGGGTCGTTATCCCAATTAATCGGATCAATGGTTCGACAAATAATCAATAATAATTACTAAATTCTACCAAACTACACTGAAAAGCTGGAATAAAATAAAACTTTGCATATCTTTTAAAAACTTTGGATATCTAACTTCTATCCATAGCTTCAATCTATTCTAACTAATCCTCCTTGCACTTTATTTATTAATTTCACAATATGCCACTTTACTATTTGTCCTTTTCAATTTGTACCTAAAATGTCAAAAAATAAAATGTCGGTCAACATAAATGAATATACTAGTATGTGGGGACAAACAAAATATCACACGTAAGGTTAACAACCTATTTATCACAATCAAGGTAATTAACAATTCAATTTACATTTTCAATGTGTCAATCTCCACCACTTTTGCCCTAACCCTGGAATACCCCCATTAGGGTTTCTCTTTTGCCATTGACTTAAGGCCACCTTCTCCATCCTGAGCTTGGTGCCTGGGGTCACCTCTCATGGTGCCTATTAGTCATGCAATAAAGACCACCTTCTCTATCCTAAGCTTAGTGCCTAGGGTCACCTCTCATGGTGCCCATGGGTCTTCCCTCTTGGGCTTGGCCTCATTGCATCATCCATCAATGTGGCATGTAGGTGCGAGAATACACACTTATATCATAATTGTGATAATCATAGTGACTTTATTATTTCCAAGTATGAACATCCAAACTGATAGGTTGCATTCAATGCAATCAATCATCCAGAAAACCTTCAGGAAACTAATGTGATTAACCATAATTAGCCACATACCTAATCCAAAGCAACTTGATGTCCAAGCAATAATGATAAAGAACAATCAAACAAGCAATCAACAACATCTTGGAATTAATGAATAACATCCAAGTGTTATAGTTTATCTAAAACATTCTCAAGATAGACTTGGATTCCACCTTAGGCTTTCTAGGCCACTTTAGGGTTTTATTAGGTTTTAGCCTCCATAATACTTTTATCTCGTTTAACACTCTCTTAGTTCACAAACCCCAATTTCAACATCATAAGCCTACTTAAAAGTCAATTAAGTCCATTATTTCCCTTTTACACTAAAATTACCATCTTTATCCTTTTAAGTTATTTCAAGATCATTAGACTCTATTATCACCTTTAGTTTCTTTTGAATTGACAACTCATCTTTCATATAGTCTAATTCACATATGAACTCTATTTATCATTAATTCCACATTAATCCAATAGAAAACCCTAATTACTAAATTAAGGGTATTCATCCACAATTAGGAACTTTTATACTCAAAATAGCTTAGAACCATCAAATCTCAGATTTATACATGAATTTGACCAACTAAAGCCATTAAGAAACATAATTATTAACATTAGGGTTTCAAGGCCCATTACAGCTCATTTATGTACATGGAACCCTAAATTAATCAAATTATGCATAAAGTTGATCCCTTTGGATCTAATGTATCCTTTTTATAATCAACAGGTTAATATCAACTATAATCATCCATATAACCCTTCTCAATACATTAATCATCTTAAATTAGGGTTTCTTAATCATTAATGCATTAAAGTTGATAACTTCCACTAGTTTTCGAATTTCAATAGGAACTAGCTTCAAAATCTATTTTTATTGGATTCCTCACATTTTTCTGAGCAAAATACATATATTATATGTACCATTCCGATCTACCAATATTTAGATATGATTTTTGTAAGAAATACTTACTTGGACTAATGGCAGGCTGCCACATCATCCTTTCCATGCAATACGTAGCTCGGCCAAAAATATAATGAAAAGACCATAGTGCCCTCATGTAAGTGGCCGACTCTGCATAGCACGGAGGGACAAAACCATCCAATGACTGTTAGGTTGTCTTCAACCTCTCGACGTCACTGCTACCGCCGAGCGCAGCCCTTTGCGGGGCCGCCCCCTCCTCCCTAGAGCTCGATGACCACCGACAACCATCACCCTAGCTCCGTCGTGCCCCCATGCGCCCAGGGTGCCTCCCAGCTCGTGACCAACTCGGTTGGTTTCAAGCACGATGGCCTATTACACGCGACCTCTCTTGCAGTTGTGTTGCTGCTGCTGCGCTTGGCTAGGGTGTAGGGACAACCACCGAGCATCTGTATGGCATCGTGGGAGCACATTGCCTCCATCTTAACCCCTCCATGGCCCCTCATTTTCTCCAGGGATTCTCTACCCTCTCATGGCTAGGGTTTGCACGAAATAGAAGAAGGAGAGGAGAGAGGGATACATGGAACTCTCTTGGGCTTGAGCCAAGGATTCTACCCTTATATAGGGGAGGGTAGAAAGTCCCTAGGATGCCTATCCATGAGATAATAAGTCCTTCTCCCCATAGGACACCTACTTTTATTCATTAAGAAGCAATCTTCTCTCTCTTAAATATCTTCTTAATAAACCATATTCCTTGGATATTTAGGAATTCAAAAATCATCTCTCTTATCATCTTTTATGCTTGACATTTATTCCATTGGCCACGAAATTATACTTCTTAATAGTAGAAAGTACCTCTTTTTAATAATACCAAAAATTCATTAATTATGTATCACATTATCCTCTTATTTTGTATTATTTGCATTTTTCTCTTTCTTCTTATTCATTGGGACTCCTTGGATCCCAAGAAATCCTAAGATTTCGAAATTCCTCTTTAAGGATACTTATTATCCTTCTATATGCATCTACATCCATTATTTCTCATTATCTTACTTATTTCTTTATTAAGATATCTCTTTTTAAGGATTTCTCTTTATCTTTCATTTCCTTTGCCTCTTTTCCTATTTCTTTTCATTATAAATCACATATAAATGAAGTTTATTCAATTGTGGCCATTAATGCCACTTTCTAGAGATTTCCAGGTATTTCTTGTAATTACTTTGCTTAATATCCATTATCTTGTAACTTTTCCTATTATTTGGACTTTTTTTCTTTCCTTCTCTTTTATATCCATTATTGGATTAATCTAATAATAGGAATCACGAATTCCTATCCTAGGGGATATTTTGCAAAGAAATCCATCCTTTGAAGCAAAAAATACAACCTTTTAATTCAACCCAAATTCACAAAATCTTTACATTTCAATTATGAAAACATATGCAAAATTGAGGTTGTAACATCCTTCCCCTGTAATAGGAATTTTGCCCTCAAAATTCCACCAAACATACAAACAAGCAGGATAAGACTTCCTCATGTCCATCATGGCTCCCATGTGGATTTACCGTCTCCATGGGGCTTCCCAAGAACCTTCATCATCTCATATTCTTACATCTGAGCTCTCTCTCTCTCTCTCACCTTGGTATCTCATACCCTCACAGGTGACTCAGGACATTTGAGCTTCTCTCAAAGGTAAATAGGTTCATGGCTCAGCACATGGCTTGGGTACCTCACATAGTGCTCTAGATCAGACTCATGGAACACATCACGTTATCCTGAGGGGTAAGGCTAAACATAACCATCTCCACCAATCCATCTGAAATGGACCCATATATTGGGGACTCAGCTTTCTCAGTTGTAGCTTAGAGGGGTTGGATTTTCAAATCACATATTCTCCCACATTGAATTGCATGTCAGTCTTCTTTGCATCAGCTCACGACTCATGTCACCCCTGGGCTTTCTTAGTCATCGCATGATCAAGGCGACTTCATCTACACACATTGTGGTCTCTCTGACCTTCGCAAGGTCTTTCTACTGACATCATTTTCATGAAGCGGTGACCGACACAACCTCCCTTACAAAGCTTCTTATATCTCGATAAAGGCTATGGTGGTTAACATCACATTTTTTATAGGACAAAACTGTCTCCATGTATCACCTTGAATGAGCACACATGCTCTCATCATACCCTCTAGCGTGGATCATTCTAACCATTAGTTAGGGGTGATAAGTTGTACTAGCATCGAGTTTTTCATATACCTACTTCCACCTCATGGAAGTGAATCTTTAGGTTACACTCAAGAACTTTTGATATCACATCATGGTGTAGTTGAACCATCTCTCTCTCTTGCATGTAGTTCAATCAAATCTATCCCCTGACAGTACTCTCTCTTTCTCTTAGATCATGTCATCTAGGTAAGGCGACCTACCATAACCCATATTTCATCTTGAACTTCTCCGGTCCATGGGAAACTTACCACACATCGATAGTGATGAACTCCCGTTCCTTTTCAGGGACTCTTTATCCTCTATATCAATCTTATGGGTTATTGGTGTTCGTCCTTCACCTCCTGGCATGCATGGCGATATGCCACATGCAACTACATCCTGACATTCAAAGTATTATGTCACTTACTATCTTAGTAGTACCATGGTGTATGGTGATCTTAAAATCATGATCTCCTGTATGTCATTATTCCTCAAGATTGATTCCTCAGAAATCCTACACCGCTCTAGTCGGGGTTCCATCACCTTCTTTTCCAGAGAAGTGCATTTGAGGTTCTACAACCATCCTCCAATCAAAACAAGCCCTTGGCTGGCTAACTGAGCAACCACCAACTCGATCAACGGATCTTGTTACATCTGAGTGTTAGCCAAACATAACTCCTTTTTAAAACTTAGGGCTAACCTAACTATAGGGGAGGCATAGAAGGAAGCGGAAACCAAAACAAATTTCTCCTCCCCAAACCTAGAACAAGGAAACGTGTCAACATCTATACAATAGGAAAGGATGGTTTGTGGAATCATACCTTGTCCCGAGGCTTGCTCGGCGACAATACCTCACAGCTTGTGCGGTCTTCACCTTCAGTCTTGGACGATGTCTGTGCATCTCCTGGTCGCACCGGGACTGACGACTCCTCATTTCACTGGGACTGTCAAGATTGAAAGCTGTCCTCTGAGCGGCAGAAATCTCCTACCTCTGAAGTAGTCCACACAGACCGCCTGTAACTCCAATCTCCTTATCTCACAAGGAATTGGAAGGAGTCACACCCTCCTGTCAGCGTACTAGTCACCGACACACTCTCCTGCCACCAGTCGCTTTCTGTAGTTGTCTTTCCCTTGTTGTGCCTCCCTTATCGGGTAGCACTTGCTCGGGCTCTCTCGGTTACCAAAACAAGAGAGAACGACAACTTTATAGAGCAACTGGTTGCACTGAGTTGTACTTTGAGAAGCCCCCAATACCCCTATATATAGGAGGGTCATGGGATAGGGTTCTCTATCTCGGGTAATGTGGTACTAAAGTAGGAGTAGAAGGGTTCAAGATTTTCCACAAAAACAACCAACTGCGCAACCTGAACCGATCATTTTATTTCTAAAATGGTCGGTTGGGGACCTGAGCCAGTCGTTTGACACCTCAACCGATCGGTTGGGACCCATGAAATGGTTAGTTCACTTTTGAACCGGTCAGTTCGTGGTCCTGGTCAGTTCCCGATTGACTTTTCCTCTTTTGTTTCTAATTGGTACCTAATACCAATCCTTGTTCCAATCAAATTGGGCAAGTGAAACGAAAAGAAATTTCTCACCAATCCTACTTTCCCAACATGCTTGCTTGGACCAGTTGAACCGATCATTTCAAACTTGAACCAATCATTTCACCCTATCCATGAGCCGATCGACTCACCATCTGAACCGATCGGTTCACCAAGCTCAACCGATCGGTTCATCACATGAGCCGATCGGTTGGGAGTGCAGATTGTGCAAAATCAGTCAATTGTAGTTTCAATCAATCTGATACTCCAATCAGTGTGTCCAACAACTTGAACATTATGACATTGAGCTATCAATTAATTGAGTGTTTAATTGAACTACTAAACTCCTTTAGTAATAAATCTAAACATTATATGTGGGCAAAACTCCTCATCCAGGTTAAATCCTATGTGTGTGACCCTGCAGGTCCTTTTCACATTGGCAGTGAAAGTCCATAACACTTATGACTTCACAAGCAACGAGCGGTGCCTAGTCACACATCAGTGCTACCCAAGTGAAATAGAAAGTTGGGGAACAACTTTCAATCCTACAATTCGTGAATGGTGTTACAGTGAATGTATAATTCCTTTGTCACTGATATCCCGAATGAACTCGAGGCATGGAACAGTCATCCTGTCAACGTTCACTCACTTTCTTGATTTCAGAGTAGATTGGAAGAGATATGTATGACATCAATATCACATACTGATTCACACATGTGTGCACCCCTTTCTCAATCCTACTCATCAAGTGGCCATGGATATCAAACTCCCTCAGGAGGGACAAATCCCATATCTATCACTCACCCCTCAAAAGTCCCATGTGTCAAAGCCACCCAATCATCACCTTTATAACAACCCATATTTCATTACTACGTTTGATGATGTCAAAGTGTGCCCAATGAGATGTGTTGAGTGTAGTGATTTCAGGTCAATGAATCACACTCACCACCATCACTATGAGTACTAACTATGACTACCATGTCATGATTCCATGTGTCAAACTCACGGTGGGTCTGTCCGGTACACTTGTTCTCTAACAAGTACCTATGTATTTGGTTTGATATCTCTATATCATGACTAATGAGATTCTATCACCAAACAACACCACAATCTAGTCTTGTGTGTCATTGTTGTCTATCTACCTTCCACAATGACATCCGACTAGGGACATAACAAGAATGTACAAACACTTAGCATCCATATGATCTCATCGTTCATGTCCTTAACCTGAAAGCATACATCATTGTGTACTGTCATTCTCTAGACATTCAATCTGTTCTATCACTATCTCATATGACTGAACCAGAAAGAATGGGAAGCTGGCCTTTGATGTTTATCAAATCAATCTTAATGTATCCCACCAATCATCCCATGATTGGCTCTCAGGGCATACATAGTGAGCCAATCACCCTTGAATTATATTCATAGTGATCTTCAAACATGTCCCACATGTTTCTGTGTTCTAGTGCAAACATAGTGAGTTATGGCAACACCTTGCCAAAGTCAGTTTTTAACTACATGTCTCTCATCTCTTCGTTGTACGTCACACATATGAGAAGGAGTTGTCCTAATATGCGATCTAATATTACTTTGCTAACTTTTAGCCACATTGCATGATCAAGGATTCCATACTTGTCATCAATGAGCGGAATATCTATAAGTTCATCTCAAGAATTTCCAGATCCATATAGTATCCACTGTTGTTCTCTAACACACATATACTCGACATTTCCTTTTAAATGGTTTTATTGGAACACTTCCAATTATCAAGAAACTTTCACTTTTATATATCCTATATATATTTTGTGATTAATTTTCTATCCTTTCAGAAGTTCGCATCAATGTAACTCTTTACATTGAACTCTTCCTTATCTCCATAGAACTAGTACTTATCAAGTACTTATCAAGTTCTCATTGTATTCCAGTAACCCTTACTGGAAGTAGACAGACATCCACTCGTCATGTCTCACATACGAGTTATCAAGATGAGCACATCATATTGTCATGTCCTACATACAAGATGATTAATGCATTTTGTTCTTGCCATGTCGATACGTGTAAGATAATGTGATAATTACATACATGATAGATCCATATCTATTCTTAGTGTTCCCATTCTTCATAAGAATTGGACACTTGGCCTTGGGATACTAACTCCATGTAACATGGATAAGTTTTCTCCCACTAAATCTGTGCATACTGAACCCTTCAGTACAAATTGCCAATGTCTGCTTTCTCTTTTCAGGTCAAGAGATTTTCGAGAACTATCTCTATAGATCTCTATTCCTATCACATAGGAAACATCTCTATCTTCCTTTAATATATTTCCACTTTTGGATTTCCATTCTAGAACATTTCCATTTCACATCAACATGTGGAATGTGAACACGCTCCCACTAAATCACATATCCCTTCTTTATCTTTGACATTTCAGTCAAACCCTTTGACTATATCATCAAAGTAAAGATCCAATTCTGAGTTGCTTGTACTCAATCAATCACATTGATTAGTCCATTGTAACTTATAGACTTCCTTTGCATTAGTGGATTCATAAACCTTATAGGTTGTGTCATGTACACATCCTTGTTTTATTCCTCATAGGAATGCGGTTTTAGTATCCATATGCCAAATATCTTAGTTATTAAGTTGCAATCAACAAGCATCATCCTTCTCAAAATGTTATCCATGTGTCTTAACACTTAAGACTCATTTGCACTTATGGATTTTATCCAATGGGTGCTACCATCAAGGTCATACCTTATGGTTCACATGGATGTCATTTAGGATGTAATGGTCATAAACCATAACTCAAAATTCTGTTCCTCATATTCATCTAGATAGTTGACTCATCAAATGGATAAATGAGGTGTATCCGTCAAGGATATAAGAACTCACAACTCCTTGTGATTCTTAATGTCCTTTATTAGCGAAGTGTATTCTTTATTTAAGAAGAATTTAGTTATTTGATAATCATTCTCTAACCCCTTAGAGTATGATTCCTTCTTGATTTAGACATCACCATGCCTTAATCACGAGTTCACTATGATACATTATCATAATCACTCATAAGGATCTCAAACATTTGGTCCAAGTATTTCATTCATCGATCTCATCAAGAATTAAATCTTCACCAAATTTGCACTTCATCTATGATAATCTTGAACACTTCAAGATATTCATATTGGTATTTCTCTAAACACCATTTGAAGTATTAGCATTTGTTCCAATAGGTATGTAAATACATTACATGTATTATACCTAATAGGATAATCATTATCCCACTACCATTAGTGAAGATTGATTAATCATGTTCAAGATATTCATGTCTCTTACTGGTTCTCTAACCAAAAGAGTCTAGATTTATCCATCATATGGAAACTAGATATGAATTTCTCATGATTTATGCTAATTTGACTGCTTGAGTCATCAATAACTTTAGGTGTCATTTTATCTTATGCATATCAAATACCACAAGATAAACAAGGCATTGCCATAAAGATCATATCTTTGAGATTGAAACATCAACTTTATTAATTGCCATCATTGTCATACAATATGCAAAAATAAAGTGTTTCTATCTATTGGCAAATATGAAATAGCAGTTCATAACTGTATTACATGCCTTTTAGGCTGAAAATAAACTAAAGTACTCATATCTATGGAGGCAACACTTGCCCCATTTATTGAGTTCTTTACACTTTACATCTTGGTATCATATACCTCAAAAGTGTTACAAGTTTACTTTCATGAAACCTTGAAGTAAATACATTTTTCACATCCTTCTTCTTTTGTTCTTCCAGATAGAGAGGACAATTCCTTTTCCAATGTCCTGGATTTTGACAATGGTGGCAATTGCCTTTCTTGGTCACACCTCCCTTGGCCTTGAGAGCTGAAGATGACTTGGGCTCCTGGCTAGCATCAGAACATTTCTTAGCTTTGCCCTTGGCCTTGCGCTTGGACTTGCCTTTCTTTCTTGTGATTACCATCATAGACTTAGGCTTGTCCTTCTTCATCTGTGTCTCGGCTATCCTCAACATGCCCAACAACTCTGACAGTGGCCTATCAAAGTTGTTCATGTTGTAGTTCATCACAAACTGACTGTAGGATTCTAGCAACGATTGCAATATCACTTCAGTAGCCAACTCTTGGCTCAGTGGAAATCCCAGTCTTGTCAGGTTCTCCACATACCCAATCATCTTGAGTGTGTGAGGACCAACTGGATCTCCTTCTGTCATGACACACTTGAACAGTGCCCTTGAGACATCGTATCTCTCTTGTAGTGCTTGATCTTCATACATGTTCCTGAGATGCTAAATCATCTCAATGACACCCATGTTCTCATGTTGTCTCTGAACTCATGGTTCATAGAGCACAACATCAAGAACTTTGCATCAATGGCATCATTAGAATGCTTCTTGTAAGCATCCCTTTCTGCCTTTGGTGCATTAGGAGTAGGTTCCTCTGGAATTGGAGTACCTAGGACATATAGCTTTCGCTCTTGAGTGAGAATAATTCTCAATGTCCTATACCAGTCGTGGAAGTTCGTCCCATTTAGCTTGTCCTTTTCAAGGACGGATCGCAAAGAAAAGTGATTGTTGTTTGTTTCCATTTGTACTACAAAAGGAAAATATGCAATTTTAGTCCAAAAACTCATTTTTTGACTTATTTGATTGATCTGAAAAGTTGACGATATAATTAGGCCTTTAATTAATTATCGCTCCCACTATTTTACTTTAAATTGATAGCCCTCACCATCAATTTGAAAGATTGCAGCGTACAACCTTCTAGTGGGCAAGATCCTAAAATCCTCTAAGTCATGGACCGGCTAGGGCTGTCACCCACAACTTAGATCTCTCAGGTAGGCAACTCTTTCCAATTGCATCATATGCAACTCTTGATAAGATGTCATATGCAACTCCTTGCCATGATCATCTCCATGCCTCAAGGTGCTAGATCCTATCTAGATCTCCTTGTTAAGTCTGACCCAAAGCAAACACGATGAATATGCACCCTACTAGGGCAGACCCACATATCCATCCTTCACACTTCCACGAGATAGACAGTGCACCACGCTAGGGCGTGCCCACACTTGGTCGATCAAGTTTTTCACGTGTGTCGCATTGGGAAGGCATCTAAAACTTAATATTTAATGAGGGATTTGGTTTTTATATACATATACATATCCAATCACCACAATATATAGTATGTATCATATACATGCTATATCCCACAGAAAACATGCAAAATGATAAAAGCGATGATTATGGCCATCCTAATGTGATTCCTCGAGCCAAGAGGAATCACGGTCATCTAGGTCTACATCACATGCAACCTTTATAAGATGAACTATGTGCTTTGCCTTTCTGGGTTTGATCAACTCATCACATGAATGATCGGCTCTCCATCAGATTGGTCGGTTGGGTGCCACCAGCCGATCAGTTGGCTCCTCCAACTGATCGGTTTGTCTGGTCGTCGTGAATCTCATCATGGCCGCCACCCGCTCGTCTCGCTCCTTGAACCGGTCATCAACCGATCGGCTCACTGCTTGAACCGATCGTCTCGAACGTCAACTGATCGGTTCACGCCTTGAACCAATCATCTCAGCTTTTGTCAGGATGTCCTCTGTTCTTTGACATAACCGGAAATAAAATTCTATCCTATTTTACATTGTTAAAAGAGAAACCTTGAGTTACATTCGAGGGGAGCAAAGGTAGGAAAGAAATCTCAAATTATTTCGAGTTACATCAGGAATAGGAGAAGGAAGATCGGTGCGTAGACCGAGATGCAAGCAACCACATAAAACCATACACATATAGGGTTTATTGGCCATAAACACGCTATACATCCACCACAAAACTCATTTAAGGGCGACGCGTATTGAGTGCATTCATAATACATATCATATATGTACATTGGGATTCGTTGATTTAGGATTGGACATGCATAAAGCCAATTTTATTCGCATCATATGCAATAAATAAAGGCAACAAACCAAAATCAATCATATCGATAATCCTAAAGTATAGAGCAGTTGATGTGGCTTTGATACCACTGTTGCGTTATAGGGGAGGCAGAGAAGGCAGCGGAAAAAAAATTCTCCTCCCCAAACCCAGAACAAGGAAACGCGTCAACGTCTATACAATAGGAAAGGATGGTTTGTGGAATCATACCTTGTCTTGAGGCTTGCTCGGCGACAATACCTCGCGGCTTGTGCGGTCTTCACCTCCGGTCTTGGACAGTGTCTGTGCAGCTCCTGGCCGCACCGAGACTGACGACTCCTGGTCTCACCGGGACTGTCGGGATTGACAGCTGTCCTCCCAACGGCAGAAATCTCCTACCTCTAAAGTAGTCCACACGGACCACCTGGAACTCCAATATCCTTGTCTCACAAGGAATTGGAAGGTGTCGCACCCTCCTGTCAGCGTACTAGTCGCCGACATACTCTCCTGCCACCAATCGCTTTCTATAGTTGTATTTCCCTTGTTGTGCCTCCCTTATCAGGTAGCACTTGCTCGGGCTCTCTCGGTTACCAAAACCAGAGAGAACGACAACTTTACAGAGCAGCTAGTTGCACTGAGTTGTACTTTGAGAAGCCCCCAATACCCCTATATATAGGAGGGTCATGGGATAGGGTTCTCTATCCCGGGCAATGTGGGACTAAAGCAAGAGTAGAAGGGTTTGTGATTTTCCATAAAAACAACCAACTGTGCAACCTGAACCGATCGTTTCATTTCTGAAACGGTTTGTTGAGAACCTGAGCCGGTCGGTTGACACCTCTACCGATCGGTTGGGACCCATGAAACGGTCGGTTCACTTCTAAACTGGTCAGTTCATGGTCCTGGTCAGTTTCCGATTGACTTTTCCTCTTTTGTTTGTAATTGGTACCTAATACTAATCCTTGTTCCAATCAAATTGGGCAAGTGAAACGAAAAGAAATTTCTCACCAATCCTACTTTCCCAACTTTCTCAGTTGGACTAGTTGAGCTGATCATTTCAAACTTGAACTAGTCATTTCACCCTGTCCATGAGCAGATCGACTCACCATCTGAACTGATCGGTTCACCAAGTTCAGCCGATCGGTTCATCACATGAGCCGATCAGTTGGGAGTGCAGATTGTGTAGAATCACTCAATTGTAGTTTCAATCAATCTGATACTCCAATCAATGTGTCCAACACCTTGAACATTATGACATTGAGCTATCAATTAATTGAGTGTTTAATTGAACTACTAAACTCCTTTAGTAATCAATCTAAACATTGTATGTGGACAAAACTCCTCTTCCAGGTTAAATCCTATGTGTGTGACCCTGCAGGTCCTTTTCACATTGGAAGTGAAAGTCCATAACACTTATGACTTCACAAGCAAAGAGCGGTGCCTAGTCACACATCAGTGCTACCCAAGTGAAATAGAAAGTTGGAGAACAATTTTCAATCCTACAATCCGTGAATGGTGTTACAGTGAATGTATAATTCCTTTGTCACTGATATCTCGAATGAACTCGAGGCATGGAACAGTCATCCTGTCAACGTTCATTCACTTTCTTGATTTCAGAGTAGATTGGGAGAGATATGTATGACATCAATATCACATACTAATTCACACATGTGTGCACACCTTTCTCAAGCCTACTCATCAAGTGGCCATGGATATCAAACTCCCTCAGGAGGTACGAATCCCATATCTATCACTCACCCCTCAAAAGCCCCATGTGTCAAAGCCACCCAATCATCACCTTTATAACAACCCATGTCTCAGGACTGCGTTTGATGATGTCAAAGTGTGCCCAACGACATGTGTTGAGTGTAGTGATTTTAGGTCAAAGAATCACACTCACCACCACCAATGTGAGTACTGACTGTGACTACCATGTCATGGTTCCATGTGTCAAACTCACGGTGGGACTGTCCGGTACACTTGTTCTCTAACAAGTACCTATGTGTTTGGTTTGATATCTCTATATCATGACTAATGAGATTCTGTCATCAACCAACACCACAATCTAGTCTTGTGTGCCATTTCTGTCTATCTACCTTCCACAATGACATCCGACTAGGGACATAACAAGAATGTACAAACTCTTAGCATCAAAATGATCTCATTGTTCAGGTCCTTAACCTAAAAGCATACGTCATTGAATACTGTCATTCTCTAGACATTCAATCTGTTCTATCACTATCTCATATGACTAAACCAGAAAGAATTGGAAGCTTGCCTTTGATGTTTATGAAATCAATCTTAATGTATGCCACCAATCATTCCATGATTGACTCTCAGGGCATACATACCAATACTAACAACCTCTTCTATCCTCTAGCTAAACTAGGCAACTTCATCTCAACTAGAGCATCCATTACCACCTCACATCCTCATGTATAAGGTAATGTTGAAGACATACACCTCCATATATTCCACTTATTATCTCATCTCAAACTCGAACACTACTACAGAAATAGCATTCAGTGTCGCTTTTCTGGGCGTCGGTTGTTTACGGAAACCGACGCCTATACTATTAGACGTCGGTTATTTATACAAACCGACGTCTATATTTGAAGACCAGCCAGACACGGGTACCGCTTTATATTCAGCGTCGGCTGTTTATAAATAACCGACGCCTAAAATCACCCGCGAAATCCAAATTTCGAGCAAAAACATTTTAGGTCATCTTTAGCGTCGGTTTTATAGGTATTCACCGAAGCCTATTTAAAATGAAAATTTGCGCGAAAATGTCCCACTTTCAGCGTCGGTTGTGCCAGATAACCGATGCTGATTATGGTTCCCGCCAAAAAAATTAGGGTAAAGGTTTTCTAAACGGGCGTCGGTTTTTTACAGACAACCGACGCTAAAGCGTTATAGGCGTCGGTTTTCTAAATAACCGATGCTGATTACCAAATTAATAGACCCGATCACCCAACTCTTCCCCCTTTCTTCCTGTTTCATCCTACTGCTCGCCGCTCACTCTCTGCCCGACGACTCCAGCTGCTGCTCTCTGCCGCTCGCTCTCCGCCGCTCGCTCTCCGCCGCTGCTCTCCGCCGACGTCTCTGCCACTACTGCCATTGCTCAACGCTGCTGCCGGAGAACTGCCTCTCCGCCGCCGCATCTCCGCCTGACGACCCCCGCGTCTCCGCCGCTGCTGCCACTGCCCTACGCCACTACCGCCTCCACTGCCTACACCGCCGCCTCCACTGCTCAACGTCGCCGCCTCCACTGCTCTTCTTCCTTAACGGAGCTCGCTACCGACAGAGCTACTCCTCTTCTTCCTCCACGAGCTCGCTACTTACAGGTTCGATTTTACTCTGTTATAGGATCCTTCAATGTGTGTTCTTTATAAGGTCAGATTGGTTTATGAGTTGTTGGTCAATCATTTGGTTATGAGTTTTTATACCTAGTTACACAGCTCATTTTTGCTTCAATCATATTCAACATGTTGTAGTTTTTTATTGCAATTTGGTTCATTTTGTCATTTATATTTTCTTGTAATTTTTCAAAGGAGAACGGTTTGTACAATAAATCCTAGTAGATTTGGATTTGGTTCTGATTCTAATTCTGATTTTTGCTTTGACCTTGCCCTGAAAGTTGTTCATGTTCTTCTGATAAGTTGTATTGTGGGTGAACCTAGATGACCGACCTCAAAGATGGACCTTCAACTCAAATTTGTTCATGTTCTTCAACTCAAATTTCACAATGTTAATCCTGGGACAAACGACCAACTTCCTTGTTCATTGGCTCATATGGTAGCCAAGGACTGCAAAGATGGACCTTCATCATCCTAAGATGGGGGGTTATGAGGGTTATGAACTTCTAATTTGTGCATATATTTGTATACATTTGTGCTTGCATATATGAACAAATCTTTTGCTTGCATATATTTGTCATATCTATTATTGTGTTTGTTGGCCTAGAAACCCGTCCAAGATTTACTCATTAGGAGTAAATCTTGGATAGTCCCCGGTTTGGGACTGTTCTTGAACACCTAATCTCACTTAGGATGTAAGTGTATAATGTGTATTGGGTTTTCGAGAAAATTTCGGTAGCATTTCCCCGTTTGTTCTCGAAGTACATATGTACTTAGAGAACAACGGGGAAATGCTGCCGAATTTTTCTTGAAAACCAAATACACGTTATACACTTACTAGTGAGATAATTAGGTGTTCAAGGATGGGATAGGTGGTACACATTTATTATATATAAGAATGACATCAAATGTATTTGTTGGCCTAGAAACCCATCCAAGATTGACTCATTAGGAGTAAATCTTGGATAGTCCCCGGTTTGGGACTGTTCTTGAACACATAATTTCACTTAGGATGTAAGTGTATAATGTGTATTGGGTTTTCGAGAAAATTTCGGTAGCATTTCCCCGTTTGTTCTCTAAGTACATATGTACTTAGAGAACAGCGGGGAAATGCTTCCGAAATTTTCTTGAAAACCAAATACACATTATACACTTACTAGTGAGATTAGGTGTTCAAGGATGGGATAGGTGGTACACATTTATTATATATAAGAATGACATCACATTATACGCTTAGGATGTAAGTGTATACCCTAATCTTTTCCTAATATATACTTGTTTCCTAATATATACTTGTTTTCTCTGATCATAGAATGGATAGATCATGGATGTCCATTCGTAATAGTTGCACCCCAGAGTTTATATATGGTCTTGATCAGTTTATTAGATTTGCCGAGGAACATAGGAAAAAACCTACAGATAGGTTCTACTGTCCATGTAGGCATTGCGGTAACAACTTGAAAGTCAACACTGGTGAGGAAATCAAAAGTCATGTCATGTGCAACGGGATTGTACAAGGCTATACAGAATGGCACTGGCATGGAGAGATTTCAAAATCGAAACCAGTAGATGTCGATAGTAGTGCTTGGGTGGAAGAAGAAATTGCCTCTGATGACGTAAATGTGAACGAACCAGTTCCAGCAGACATCGTTGATGCGATGCTGGATAGTTGTAGGGTAGAGCACACCGATCCACCTCCTATCTTTACAAACATTGTGCATGATGCTGAGATACCGTTATACACAGGCTGTGCTAAGTTTACGAAGCTTAGCGCTGTGTTGAGATTGTATAAGTTGAAAGCTAACAATAGATGGAGCGACAAAAGCTTCACTTCATTGTTGACTTTGTTGAAAGAAATTCTTCCTGAAGGAAATGAGCTTCCAATCTCAACATACTACGTAAAGAAAATGTTGTGCCCAATGGGAATGGAGGCCAAGAAGATACACGCATGCCCGAATGATTGTGTATTATTTCAAAAGGACTATGTAGATTTGAAAGATTGTCCAAAATGTGGTGCGTCACGGTATAAATTGACGACTTCGGGGGAGTCCAAAACTGGTTCTCCTGCCAAGGTGTTGTGGTATCTACCTATAATATCACGGTTTCAACGCTTGTTTGCAAATCCGAAAGATGCGAAGAATTTGAGGTGGCATGCAGATGTTAAGAAAAATAATGATGGGATCCTACGACATGCGTTTGATTCCCCACAGTGGAAGAAGATTGATCTATTGTACCCTAAATTTGGTGAAGAAGATAGGAATCTAAGACTTGGGCTTTGTATAGATGGGATGAATCCGTACGGGATATTGAGCAGCCAACATAGCACTTGGCCAGTCATGCTTGTTATATACAATCTTCCTCCCTGGATGTGTATGAAAAATAAGTACGTTATGTTGTCATTATTGATATCGGGCCCTAAACAACCCGGAAATGATATCGATGTTTATCTTGAACCTTTGATTGATGACTTAAAGAAACTTTGGGCTGAAGGTGTGATGACCTATGATGCTTCAGCAAGAGAGACATTTCGTTTGCACGCTATGTTGTTTTGCACTATTAATGACTTTCCAGCATATGGGAATTTGTCTGGATATAGTGTCAAAGGAGCTAAAGCGTGTCCTATATGTGAAGAAAACACTGATTCAATAATACTAAAACATGGCGGCAAGACTGTATATCTTGGTCATCGAAGGTTTCTTTCAAAATTCCATCCGTATCGTAGGAAGCGCAAAGCATTCAATGGATGGAATGATGAACGGAGTGCACCTAAACCTATACCAGGGGATGTTGTTTATGAAAGAGTAAAAGACATTGTCAATGAATTTGGTAAGAAATCACAATGTAGTATGGCCACACGGAGTGACAATTCTTCATTCAAGAAGAAGTCAATATTTTGGGATCTTCCTTATTGGAGTTCTTTGACAGTCAGGCATTGTATCGATGTAATGCACGTTGAGAAAAATGTCTGTGATAGCATCATTGGTACTCTATTAAATATACCAGGTAAGACTAAAGATGGGATAAAATCCAGACTAGACCTACGTGAAATGGGAATAAGGTCAGAATTAACAGAATTACGTCAAATGGGTAATAAAAGAACATACTTACCTCCCGCTTGTTACACGTTGTCTAGAAAGGAGAAGAAAACTTTTTGTGAATGCTTGGTAAATGTTAAGGTGCCACATGGTTACTCATCCAACATCCGTAGATTGGTATCAATGAAAGATCTGAAGTTGATAGGTCTTAAATCTCATGATTGTCACACTCTAATGCAACAAATATTGCCCTTGGCAATTCGATCTATATTGCCGAAGCATGTAAGGTTTGCAATTACCAGACTTTGTTTCTTTTTCAACAGTCTATGCAGCAAAGTTATTGACCCTGATACTCTCGATAATTTGCAAAGAGAAGTGGTTGTTACCCTATGTCAGCTTGAGATGTATTTCCCTCCTTCGTTCTTTGATATCATTGTACATCTTGTTGTCCACTTGACTAGGGAAGTGAAAATGTTGGGACCAGTTTTCTTGCATTGGATGTATCCCTTTGAACGATACATGAGCATTTTTAAAGGTGATGTTCGAAACCGTTATCGGCCTGAAGGGAGTATTATTGAAGGTTATGTGGCGAGAGAGGTTATGGATTTTTGCAATGACTTTCTCAGTGGTATTGACACTCCTGATAATGATAAGAATATTGAGGAGGGCAAAGGAATTTTGGGATCACGGGTGAAAGTAATCAGCCGTGAGCAGTTGGAACAAGCTCACTTGTATATTTTACACAATATGGACGAAGTGAGTGTTTATATCGAGGAACATACCAATTTCATAAAGATACAACATCCTCGAGCAAGTTCAATGTGGCTTGCTAGAGAGCATAATAAGACTTTTACTAAGTGGTTTGAAGATAATGTCTTACATCAACTATCTCAAACACCAAATGATATTACAGAAACTATCAAATGCCTCGCCTTTAAACCAAAACCGAATGTTATGTCTTATGAAGGGTTTGACATTAATGGATTCACATATTACACAAAGCGCCAAGATGATAAGAGTGTCGTCCAAAATAGTGGGGTCACTCTTCAAGCGTCGACTATGTACTTTGCAAGTGCAAAGGATAAGAGTCCACGTGAAGCTAAAATGTCATATTACGGTGTCATTGAGGACATTTGGGAGTTTGACTACATAGATTTCAAAATTCCGCTCTTTAAATGTAATTGGGTTGATAACACCAAAGGAGTTATAGTGGATGAATTGGGTTTCACTTTGGTGAACTTTGAAAAGATTGGCGAGAAGGGTGAACCATTCATATTGGCATCACAGGCGAAACAAATATTCTATATCGATGATCCTGCAAATGATAAATGGTCGGTTGTTCTTCATGGTAAAAGACAGTTCATTGAAGATCCTATAGATGAAGAAGAGTACTATGATAAGTATGATGACTCCAGTCCATTCTCAGTTGGGTTGCCAACTCCACAAAATATTGAAGCTAATGATGACTTATATGTGCGCGGAGATCACAATGAAGGATTGTTAATTGATAAAAGATCACAATTTTAGAGACATGTATGTTTATACAAATGCTAAATGTTTGCCTTTTTCTAGTTAATACAAATGCTAAATGTTTGCCTTTTTCTAGTTAATACAAATGCTAAATGTTTGCCTTTTTAATGACATTTTCAGATGGCTGACCATGATGAGCATGATGTCCATGATGAGCATGAAGTCCATGATGAGCATGCTGTCCATGACGAGCATGGCGAGGATACTAATGTAAGTTCTAAAAACATATCCTGTATTTCTATAAAATTCATTATCTTCTAGTTATGTCATATATCCTATATTTCTATATTGGGCTAAGTTAGTGTGTTTTATTTTTGTCAAATTTTAGGTTGATGCACCTGTACCCACTGAAGCACTGGAGCAACTTGATGCGCAACACCAGACACTTAACAAGAAAAGGGGCATCACTCTGTTGAAGAAGTTATTAGCGCTAAGTGGTAGTGGATCCAAATTGGTGGTGGAGTTTGATAATGGAGGAAATCCAATTGGAGTGAACCGCAATAATTTTGTGAACTATCTTGGGTGTACCACTCGGAGCCATTGTGGTGTTAAGTATGACAATTGGCATAAAGTTCCTCAAGGGAAAAAAGACTTGATATGGAAGGATTTATGCGTGAGTTATTATTATTTGCAATTCTATTTTGTAGATTACAAATTCTATTATTTGCAATTCTATTTTGGATACTAGTTAATAACATTTCTATTTTACAGAATCTGTTTGCATTGGATGAGAAGTTGCATCGTAAAAATGTGATGCAACGCGCTGGAAAGATGCTTAGGAATTATAGGACAAATCTGAACAGAGAATACATAAAAGAGGGTGATAAGAAGAAGAAGTCAGCCCTTGAACAATGGAACTTCTTAGACAAAGAAGATTGGGACAATTTTGTTGCTTCAAGAAAATCTGAAGAATTCAAGGGATTAGGCGTCACTCCTAATTTAATTAATATACATTGTATTCACCTATTCAAGATTGGCATTTAGTGCTACTAACCAAATCATTAATGTGCATACTAACTAGGCCCTCAGTGACGCACAAAAAGCAAGGCGTGCACTGAATGTGCATGACCACACTATGGGTCCAAAAGGCTATGCAAGCATTCGCCAAAGACTACAGGCGGAGTCTGCGGCTACTCAGGAGTCTGCTCCTACTCAGGAGTCTGCCACACCCATGCCTCGCCATGATATCTGGATAGCTGGCAGGCAAAACAAGAAGGGTGAAATAAAGAAGCCTGTAACTGCTGAGGCGGCTGCAAAAATGGTAAAATACAACTCTTAGAGAAATCGTTTGAATATTGATTATTTGTGGTGTTAACTTACCAATTTCTGTTTATGGTGATTAGCGGGAGCTGCACGAGCAGAGGAAACAAGGCACGTTCATCCCTCAGGGCACAAGGGATGAATTGACAGTTGCTCTGGGTAACCCAGAGCATCCTGGACGTGTTAGAGGTGCCGGCGCTGGTGTTAGCATCAAAGCATTCTTTGGGCCATCCCAGCGCAAACCCAGAGCGGGACTTTCTCAAGAAGAGGTAACCTATTCTTTTTTTAGAATGTTACTGCAAAAGGAAATTCATGAATAAGAAGCTAATGTTTCTTTTATCCATGTATAGGAGAATAAGAGAGTTGAGGATTTAGTTGCTAAGAAGATCAACGATGTAGTTGCTGAGAAGGTCAAGGAAGAACTGCTGCGGTGGCAGGCATCTCAGGCTTCCAATACGCCTATGGCGACCCACTCTTCTCCTGATGCACAGACTGCGAGTAATCCTGGAGACCCATCGCCTAGCATGTCTGTTGTAAGTATTGTTTATGGCATTTAGTTAGTCTTTTCAAGTTGTTATGTTTTCAAGATGATATGTATATATGTATAATATTCTTTACGTAAATTTGTAGGCATTGAAGCCATGCCGCTTAAGAATGCAAGACTACGTTGTTGCAGAGGCGCAAGCTTACCCATCCCTTCCTGGGGAAAGGTTTCATGGGACTCCAATGCCACAGGGCTATGTTCGTTTGGGCCCATTACGTGTGTTACCCGATTGGAGGGAAGTTGTGTTGCCATATGCCCACCCAGATATTGATACACTTGGTGAGGCAGAAGGTGGGGTGATATTGTGGCCCAAAGCAGATGTCGTCTACACGAATGAAATTGTAAGAGAAATTTACATTGATTTAGACTGTTAATGTGTATATATGATGTCAACTGATCTGAAATCATATGTACAGGTTAAAAAGAAGACACCAGGAGCACCTAGGCCTCCACTTCCACTTCCCGCATTACCCGATTGGGTTCCAACTGACCTAACATACCCGTTAGGTCCTGCTTGTAGGGGAATGGCATGTTGGCTACGGGCACATAATGTACATTGCCCTATAATTATTTCTTTAGATGCAGATTATGCAGGTCAATCATACGATAGCTCTTTATTTATACAAGATATTATTGAGCTGTTTATGTATGATTGGCTGAATACATCAATGATAGAGACATGGATAAGGTGAGATCTTGTTTATACATCCATATACCTTGTGTAAGATCCGGTGATCTGGTTTCTTATATATTAATGCATACGCCTATATGTTTTGCAGCTACCTAGTCGAAGATCATTGCAAACAATTTGCATTTGATCATGTGGGATTTTTGATTCCATCATTGATTAGTTTGGTAGCTAAAGACCCTGATAATGTTCAACAATATTGTATAGATGCTTTTACAATTTTTGGTCAGCAAAAGAAGACGATAATAATAGCTCCATTCAATGTCAAGTAAGTTTACTTTATTTATAATTTGGACTTAAGAAAATTCCATTTTTATTTTGCATTTTGAGTTATTAATTGTTAACTTCTTACTTCTAGCGGTAGACATTGGGAGTTACTAGTTATTGTCCTCGGGACATTCACTGTTTATTATCTAGATCCTGCGGGGAGTACATTGAACACTAAAATTGGACACGTAATGAGAATGCCATTATTCTGGTGAGAAATATTTCATTTTTATATCCGTTAACATCTTTTATTACATTACTATTTACTTATGCAATTTATTGTGTTATATTAACATGTAGGGGTTTAGATGCATTCAAAAAGGCTGGAGGAACGGTCCCAAGGAAAAAGAACCAGCCAATAAATTGGCAGAACGTACAAGTAAGTTCCCGACTCGAATATATATATTATTGATGTGAATTGTGCTTAGTTGTATTATTTTGTATGTTTCAATTTATAGTGTGCTACACAAGACAATGGCTGGGCATGCGCATACTATGTGATGCAATTTATGCAGATGATTATCAAATATGCCGCATTGGACATCGATACCATACATGAGGTATTATATATACTCTCATTAGTTAGTATGCAATATATCAATCTTATCTTATTTTTATATTATTACTTATATATATACATCATTCTCTTTGCAGGTGTTTAAAACTGACAACACTACAGGTAAACGCTTAAAAAATATACACGCTCCATATACGATGGAAGCATTAAATGAAGTAAGAGAAGAATGGGCAAAAGCCATACAAGCAGTGGCAACTGTAAGATATAATTGGGATGTTGATAGCGATAATGAATGATACTTTGTAAATTAATGTTTCTGAATGTTAATACATGTATTTGAATGTTTCTATATGTGTGAATGTGAGAATTGAATTGATGTCTGAATGTATGTACTTGTGTGAAATTTTGCTTATGACTTTTGCAGGTTTGCGGCCTGTTTGTAGGCTGATATCAATGGATGTCGTAAACCTGCAGTTCAGTTACTGAACTGCAGGTTCTCATCCTGCTGACCAGCCACAGCAGGCCTGCAAACTGATATGAAAAAAAAAGGCGTCGGTTATTTATAAAAACCGTCAACAAAGATCTACAGCGTCGGTTATTTATAGATAACCGACGCCTTATGTGGCCAAAGCAGTCCTCGAAATGGCGTCGGATATACGTATCAAACCGACGCCTATTTAAATTAGAGGCGTCGGTCTTTTGGTATATAACCGACGCCAAAAGTGTTCGCGCCACAAAAAATGGCGTCATTTAGGACACTTTATGCGTCGGTTATCTACTAAAAGACCGACGCTATAAGTAGTATAGGCGTCGGTCCGTTAGTAAATAACCGACGCAGAAAGTGCCCTAGCTGACGCCGTTTTATGTGGCGCGAACCCCTTTGGCGTCGGTTATCGACTAAACGACCGACGCCGATAGTTTAAATAGGCGTCGGTTAAACAACCGACGCCGAAGTGTTCAACCTTTAGCGGCACCCACATAGGCGTCGGTAAATGGGGTTAAACGACCGACGCCAAAGGCCACTTCTGTAGTAGTGGAAGTCTATCTTCATCAAGAAAACTCTAAGCTCATCCTCTTGAATTTCTAACTCAACCTTGTATAATTCGTAACTCCCACATAGCTCATGATAAAAACATCCTCATAAGATGACTACCTTAGTTCTCTTAGTGTTTGTAAATCATTGACTTATCGTACACTCCACAAGCGTACGTTATTATCTCTATCCTCATATCTCATAGAAATGGTTCAACTCACATTATCTTTATCCTTGGTGTATGGCATGCCTACTGTCCTATTTCTCACTCCCATAACAAGAGGAAATAAGCATTTGGCTGCAGTCCAAATACAGAGTTCTTCCCATTCCAAGTGTAGAGATGGTACATCCCAGATTGTCAGTACACCTTCAAATCTAATTTGAAACTTGCACCACATGTCTCTATATCATGAACATCTCAATATCAGGGTTACTTCCATGGAAAACTAGTCTCAAACCCATTTGGGTCATCACACCATCCTTGGTCATCTCCTCTAGGTCTATAGGGTGCCGACACTTTTGGGGTCATCCTTCTTCCCTTATTCATCAGAGAGTGCCCTCCTCATTTGTCCCTTGGGTCCCATGATTTCATGAAGGTGATCAATCTCCCAACCCATGGCCCTCAGATAATGATAGTTGTTACCTCCCGACCCTATGATCATGTGCAACTAGGGAATTAGGCAACTCCTACTTCCATTAGTCTTATCCCTACCTGACCCTAGGATAGACTTAGGATTCTAACATAGTACATATCCAATTTGAAACCTTACCCAAGTCTCCATCATTTCTCTCAGCATTCATGGTTAGACTTACATCCTCTCATAGGGATCATGGCGACCTACCTACCTCAGTTGGGCCCCATACTGGTTACCTCCACAGTAACACATCCACATGCACTTAATGATGATTATCTATGGGTCTACAAGTTCATTCTCATACTATGTACTCTCTACTTAGATTCTCAAGATCCTATGAGACCTCTTTAGGTTACCTCAACCCAACAAAAGCTGATCCACACCCTACAGAAGGGTCCCTCTCCCAGGATGGGAGGAAACTACATCTTGATAGCAACAAAGGTCATAAACATCCCTATGTCTAGGTTTTACATCAAGATGAGTATGCTTAACCTTGTCAAACTACTAAGGCACATAGCTAGCAAGTGGACCACTTACTAAACCATGCTAGGTCCCCATGGTAGGTCCTACTTGTTCTCATTCCTCAACATTGGACCAACATCATACATACATAGGTCACCAACCTACATATGAGGGGTTCATCAAACATATACCTTAATCCAAGGAGTTTACCATTCCTCTAAACATGAGGAGTGCCATGCTCAAATATATGGAAACTCAAATATCATCATGAGCATCAGGTACACCTAGCACTACTACTTCCCCTCTTAGATCTAGGAACCCTAGGTTCACCTTTCTAATGTCTAACTGCATGCTCAACCCTGTAACCACGTACCAAGCATATGGCATGCACTTCCTATTATCCTTCTACTCGAGTAAAACCTCAGAGTTGAGTCCTCCTCAAGGACAACCAACTAGGCATAAGGTCTCACAACTTGTTACCAAGCCTCCTCAGGGTCTAAGGAACTCTTCTTCCTATCCTTAGAAGGTCAGCACTTACATCCTATGCTCATAGGTACCAGTAGCTTCATCCTTCTTCTTAGGGTTTGGTTCCTTTAAAGGCAACCTAGATACCATAAGCCTCTAGGGATCATGCACGAGGCAACCAAAACCATCCACTTAGGTCACATCATCCTCAACTCCTCAGGGTTCCTCCTAACCCAGAGTCTAAACTTCCAATCTTCTAGCTTGGGCCTTGCTCTCTCTCTCTAGAGCTCAACCTTACTACTAGAGGTCCTCTCTCTAAGGTGGATCAAGCTCACAAGCGTACACCTACATGAATGAAACCTATGTTTGTATCAACATTATCCAGAGCTCTTTATGCTAATCTCATAAGCTATCCATCATACTCTCGTAGCCAGAGTTTTAGCCTACTATCAGAACTAATGACGTACTCTGGGTGCATACTATGCCATACTCATATAAGCCCATAGGGTTTCTATACGGTCATCACTGACCTCATCAATGAAGGAGATATCCTTCACTCTACCATGCATGACCCTTCCTAGGGTTGGGTCGCTAAAGGTACTATGTCATCCAACCTCACATGGCTCATATCGTCATGGGTATCCAAACCAAAAGCATGTCCACCCACACACCTAGTCTACCATGACATCTAACTCATCATGTCATCCCTCTCTAACCACCACTTACGGTTAGGGTTAGCATCATCCTCAGAGGATGTGCCATGCCTCTACCTTTAATGGAGATCTCAACCTCCAAGACCCATTCTCTACTCATCCTCTTGAAAAGAGGGTCTATCCTCAACTCTCTCCTGAGGGCATGACAATACATGTCATACGACCTAAGCAGGCAACTAATCTTTAGTTTCTGCTTAAACTATTAAGCTTATGTCCATGACATCTTATTTACATGCTTTTCATTAGTTTTGGTGGAGGATTCCTTAACCTTATTATGCATACCCTATCCTCAAGAGGGTGAGGAAGAGAGAGAAAACCCTAAGCCTTATAATCCTAATAGAATTAGGGTTGAGAAGGGATGAAAATAGATGAGAGAGTCCTAAAGGTATCTTATTTCGAGTCAAAACCTTAGACATTGGCCATGCAGTCACATTGCATCTAGGAGTCCTCATATTCTAACTAGCGGTGTGGAGGAAAATCTTGCCAGCCCCTAGACCATGATCCTTTTCTAAACACCTCAGTCATTATAAAGTCCTCTAATAACTCCCTTGGGTTCTAGAGAGTTTGTAAAATTTAATAATTACTAAAGATTAACTGAGGAATCAATACTCTGATACCAAATGTAACGACCCCGCATCCCGGTAACCCCCAATTAAGGGAGACCAAAAGGTTAGAGCCGTTATCCCAATTAACTGGATCAATGGTTCGACAAATAATCAATAATAATTACTAAATCCTACCAAACTATACTGAAAAGCTGGAATAAAGTAAAACTTTGCATACCTTTTAAAAACTTTGGATATCTAACTTCTATCCACAACTTCAATCTATTCTAACTAATCCTCCTTGCACTTTATTTCTTAATTTTACAATATGAAACTTTACTATTTGTCCTTTTCAATTTGTACCTAAAACACTGACAAATAAAATGTCAGTCAACATAAATGAATATGCTGGTATGTGGGGACAAACAGTATATCACATGTAAGGCTAACAACCTATTTATCACGATCAAGGTAATTAACAATTCAATTTACATTTTCAATGTGTCAATCTCCACCTCTTTTGCCCTAACCCTGGAATACCCCCATTAGGGTTTCTCTTTTGCCTTTGACTTAAGGCCACCTTCTCCATCTTGAGCTAGGTGCCTGGGGTCACCTCTCATGAATTGACAACTCATCTTTCATATAGTCTAATTCACATATGAACTCTATTTATCATTAATTCCACATTAATCCATTAGAAAACCCTAATTACTAAATTAAGGGTATTCATTCACAATTAGGAACTTTTATACTCAAAATAGCTTAGAACCATCAAATCTCAGATTTATACATGAATTTGACCAATTAAAGCCATTAAGAAACATAATTACTAACATTAGGGTTTCAAGGCCCATTAAAGCTCATTTATGTACATGGAACCCTAAATTAATCAAATTATGCATAAAGTTTATCCCTTTGGATCTAATGTATCATTTTTATAATCAACATGTTAATATCAACTTTAATCATCCATATAACCCTTCTCAATACATTCATCATCTTAAATTAGGGTTTCTTAGTCATTAATGCATTAAAGTTGATAACTTCCACTACTTTTCGAATTTCTAGAGGAATTAGCTTCTAAATCTATTTTTAATGGATTCCTCTCATTTTTCTGAGCAAAATACATATATTATATGTACCATTCCGATCTACCATTATTTAGATATGATTTTTGTAACAAATACTTACTTGGACCAATGGCAGGCTGCCACATCATCCTTCCCATGCAATACATAGCTCGGCTGAAAATATAATGAAAAGACCATAGTTCCCTCACGTAAGTGGCTGGCTCTGCACAACACAGAGGGGTAAAACCATCCGACGGCAATTAGGTTGTCTTCAACCTCTCGACGCCGTTGTTTCCGCCGAGCGCAGCCCTTTGCGGGGCCACCCCCTCCTCCCCAAGGCTAGATGACCATAGCCAACCATCGCTCTAGCTCTGCCATTCCCCCATGCACCGAGGGTGCCTCCCAGCTCGTGACCAACTTGGCTGGTTTCAAGCGTAATGACCTGCTACACGCTGCCTCTCTTGCAGCCGTGCTGCTGCTGCTGTGCCTGGCTAGGGTGTAGGGACAACCACCGAGCATCTATATGGCGTCGTGGGAGCAGCATGCCTCCATCTTAACCCCTCCATGCCCCCTCATTTTCTCCATGGTTGCTCTACCCTCTCATGGGTAGGGTTTTCATGAAAAAGAAGAAGGAGAAGAGAGAAGGATACATGGAACTATCTTGGGCTCTAGCCAATGATTCTACCCTTATATAGGGGAGGGTAGCAAGGCCCTAGGATGCCTATCCATGAGATTACAATTCCTTCTCTCCATAGGACACCTACTTTCCTTCATTAAGAAGCAATCTTCTCTTTCTTAAATATCTTCTTAATAAACCATATTCCTTGGATATTTAAGAATTCGAAAATCATCTCTCTTATCATCTTTTATGCTTGACTTATAATCCATTGTCCATGAAATTATACTTCTTAATAGTAGAAAGTACCTCTTTTAGATAATACCAAAAATTCATTAATTATGTATCACATTATCCTCTTATTTTGTATTATGTGTATTTTTCTCTTTCTTCTTATTCATTGGGACTACTTGGATACCAAGAAATCCTAAGATTTTGAAATTACTCTTTAAGGATACTTATTATCCTTCTAGATGCATCTACATCCATTATTTCTCATTATCTTACTTACTTATTTATTAAGATATCTCTTTTTAAGGATTTCTCTTTATCTTTCATTTCCTTTGCCTCTTTTCCTATTTCTTTTCATTATAAATCACATATAAACTAAATTTATTCAATTTTGGCCATTAATGCCACTTTCTAGATATTTCCAGGTATTTCTCATAATTACTTTGCTTAATATCCATTATCTTGTATCTTTTCCTATTATTTGGACTTTTCTTCTTTCCTTCTCTTTTATATCAATTATTGGATTAATCTAATAATAGGAATCACGAAATCCTATCCAAGGGGATATTTTGCAAAGAAATCCATCCTTTGAAGCAAAGCATACAACCTTTTAATTAAGCCCAAATTCACAAAATCTTTACATTTCAATTATGAAAACATATGCAAAATTGAGGTTGTAACAGAGGCCATCAGTTCCAGTTGATGGTTGGTGTGAATACTCTTTTTAGTATCTGGATGATTCTAATTCTACCTAGAAAATTAAATATCCAATTTCACATACTTAAAGGAAAATGAACAATTTCATAATTTATTTGGCTATAATAAGAGCCTACAAAATTGTCATCCACTATAAATAGGGATGCTAGTAAGAGGCCAACAGTTCCAGTCTGGACTAACAATTTATGATCATTTTTTTCTCAGTAGGATGCCAACAGTTCTGGTCGAGTCTAGTGGTTTGTGGGAGTATATTTTTAATATTTGTATGTTGATTTTAAATCTATCAACATGATCAAATATCCAATTTCATGTATTTAAGGAAACCAATGAATTCTATAATTTTTCCGCTAAAATAAGAGAATGCAAGATTGTCCTATTTTGTAAAATAGAGATGCTAGTAAGAGGCTTATGGTTTCAGTTGGGCCTAACGATTGGTGATTGTTTTCTCTCAGTAAGAGGCCAACAGTTCCAATTGATGGCTGGTGTGTACTCTGTTTAGCATATGGATGTTGATTCTAATTTTGTTTAGGGAATGAAATATCTAATTTCACACACTTAAATAAAAAAATCAATTCCATAACTAATTTTTTATGCTATAATAAGAGACTACAAAATTGTAATTCACCGTAAAATAGGGATGCTAGTAAGAGGCCAACATTTTTTATCGGGTCTAATGATTGCTGATTCTTTTTTCTCAATAAGAGGCCAAGGGTTCTAGTTGAGTCTGATGGTTTGTGTAAATAATTTTTCTAACATTTGAATGCTGATTTTAATTTTGTCTTGGGGATCAGATATTCAATTTCACATATATACGGAAACCAATCAATTCCATAATTTGTTTGCTAAAATAAGAGCTTGCAAGATTGTCATATGTTGTAAAATAGGGATTCTAGTAAGAGGCTAATGGTTTCAATTGGTCCAATCGATTGGTAATTATTTTCTCCCAATAAGAGGCCAATAGTTCCAATTGATGGTTTGTGTGAATATTCTTTATAGTAACTAGTCGTTGGTTCTAGTTCTATCTTGGGGATTAAATATCACATACTTAAAGAGAAACAAATAAATTCCATAACTTACATTATCTTTCTATAATATGAGCATGCAAAATTATCATATGTTATAAAATAGGGATTCTAGTAAGATGCCAACAGTTCCAGTCACTAATCATTGATGGTTGTTTTTCTCAATAAGAGTCCAATGGTTCTAGTCGAGTCTAATGGTTGTTGTAAATAATTTTTTTAGTGTCTGGATGGTGATTCTAATCTTGTATAGGGGATTAAATATCCAATTTCAAGTATTTAAAGAAACCAATCAATTCCATAATTGTTTTTGCTAAAATAAGAGTCTGTAAGATTGTCATATATTGTAAAATTGGGATGCTACTAAGAGGCTAATGGTTTCATACAGACATAAAGATTGGTGATTATTTTCTCTCAGTAAGAGGCCAACAATTCCATTTGATGGTTGGTGTGATAGTCGTTATAGTATCTGGATGTTGATTCTAATTATCTAGAGGATTAAATATCTAATTTACCATACTTAAAGAAAAAAAAAAAGCAATTTCATAACCTAAATTTTTTGCTGTAATAAGAGCATACAAATTATCATACACTGTAAAATATGGATTCTAGGAAGAGGCCAACAATTTCAGTAGTGTTTAATGACTGATGATTGTTTTTTCTCGCTAAGAGATAAACAATCTCGCTAAGAGACCAACCGTTCTGGTCGAGTTTAATGTGTGGTGTAAATACTTTTTTTTTAGTGTCTAGATGTTGATACCAATTTTGTCTAGGGGATAAAATCTACAATTGCACATATTTGATAAAAACCAATTCCGTAACTTATTCTTTTGTAAAAATAAGAGCCTATAAAATTTTCTCATTGTTAAATAGAGATGCTAATAAGAGGCCAACGGTTCCAGTCGGGTCTAACAATTGGTGATTATTTTGTCTGAGTAAGCAGTTAATGGTTCTAATTGATGGTTGGTGTGAACACTCTTTTTAGTATCTGGATGCTGATTCTAATTATGTTTAGGGGATTACATATCTAATTTCACATAGTTGAAGAAAAAATTATCAATTTCACAACTTAAATCTTTTGTGCTATACTAAGAGCTTGCAAATTACACATTATAAAATAAAGATGGTAGTAAGAGGCCAACAATTGTGTTTAACCATTGATGATTGTTTTTTCTCAGTAACAATAGACCAACTGTTCCGGTCGAGTCTAATGCTTAGTGTAATACTTTTTTTAGTGTTTGGATGTTCATTCTAATTTTTTCTAGGGGATTAAATATCAAATTTCACATATTTTAAGAAACCAATCAATTCCATAACTTATTTTTTGAAAATAAGAGCATGTAAAATTGTCTTGCATTGTACAATAAAGATACTAGTAAGAGGCCAATGGTTCTAGTCGGGTCTAACAATTGGTGATTTTTTTTTTACTAAGAGGATGGAAGTTTCAATTGGGTCTAATAGTTGGTGTGAACACTTCCTCTAGAATCTGAATGTTGATTTTAATTCTATTAAGGGGATTAAATATTCATTTTGACATATTTAAAGGAATCAAAAATTTCATAGCTTATTTTTTTTGCTAGAATCAGATTATGCAAAATTGTCATACATTGTAAAAACAAGGATGCCAGTAAGAGGCCAATAGTGTCGGTCGAGTTTAACAATTGGGGATTATTTTTTATTTGGTAAGAGGCCAATCGTTCCAATTGGGTCTATTGGTTGGTGTGAATACTTTTTTAGTATCTAGATTTTGATTTGGGGATTAAATATCAAATTTCATGTACTTAAAGAAAAACAATCAGTTCCATAATTAAAAGACTTTTCTATAATATAAGTCTACAAATTGACATACATTATAAAATAGGGATGCTAGTAAAAGGCCATCTATTCCAGCCAAGTGTAACAATTGGTGAATATTTTTTCTTAGTAAGAAGACAATGGTTCCAGTTGAGTCTAATAGTTGGTGCAAGTACTTATTCTTCATGTCTGGATGTTGATTATGATTTTGTCTAGGGGACTAAATATCCAATTTCAGATATTAATAAGAAAACAACCAATTTCATAACTGGTTTTTTTTCTAAACAAAAATCCTGCAAAATTGTCTTATATTTAAAATAGAGATTCTAGTAAGTGGCCAATGGTTCCGGTCAAGTTTAACAATTGATGACTATTTTTTCTCACTAAGCGGCCAATTGTTCCAATTGGATGTAATAGTTGGTGTGAATACTTGCTCTAGTATTGGATTGGATGTTGATTCTAATTTTGTCCAGTAGTTTAAATTTCTCGTTTCACGTATTTAACAAAACGAATCAATTCCATAACTTAATTGTTTTTTCGAGAATAAGAGTCTGCAAAATTGTCATACATTATAAAATAGGGATGCTAGTAAGGGGCCAACGATTCTAGTCGGGTCTAACAATTGGTGATAATATTTTTTAGTAAGAGGCCAATGATTTTAATTGAGTCTAATGATTGGTGTAAATATTTTTTCTTGTATCTAGATTTTGATTCTAATTATGTCTATAGGTTTAGATATTTAATTATACTTATTTAAAGAAACCAATCAATTCCATAACTTATTTTTTTTGCTAAAATAACAACTCACAAAATTGTTATACATTGTAAAATAGGATGCTTGTAAGAGGCCAACAGTTCCTGCCAAGTTTAACAATTGCTGATTGTTTTTTCTCATTAAGGTGCCAGAGGTTCCAATTGGGCCTAATGGTTGGTGTGAATACTTTTTCTAATATCTGGATGTTTATTCTAATTCTCTCTAGGAGATTAAATATCTAATTTTAAATATTTAAAGAAACCAATCAATTTCATAACTTATTTTTTTAGTTAAAATAAGAGTCAAAATTGTCATATATTATAAAATAAGGATGCTTGTAAGAGGCCTGAAAAAACACTAGAGGGGGGTGAATAGAGTTTTTAAATAATTTTAACAATTTATTGAACTCAAACAACCAATCACAAAAATATTGGACAAGGGGACAAGGATTTAGAGTGGTTCCTACCTTAGCAAATACTAAGGCAGTCAGTCCACTACCCAGTTGCTTACCCAACCGGGATTTGGAAAGAATTTAATTTTATTACCTCGCAAGGACTTTACATAAAATTACAATTCTCTCCCTAAACCCTTCAAGCAGCCTTCACCTAGAAGTAATCGCACCAACCTTGAAGCAGCCTTCACCTAGAAGTAATTGCACCAACCTTGAAGCAGCCTTCCTCCTGAAGTAGCTTCCCGTTGCAATAGCCTTCTTGAAGTAGCTTCCCATTGCGATAGCCTTCTTGAAGTAGCTTGAAGTCCACCTTCTCCTCCGAGAAGAACCTTCTCCAATCCGCAACCTCCAACCTTAGGAGTAGCAAGGAGAATACAAAGAATAAAAGGAACAAGAAGGAAAACAAAAATTACAACTTATCCTTTTAAGCACAAGGCTTGATTTGCCTATATCAAGAGTATTGATCTCCTAACCAATGAGTGTAGAAGTGTAAGTACTGTGGAAAGGAGATGCTAGCCTATAGGACACGAAAATGGAGCAATGGGAATGAATAGCCAATGTTGGAATTGCTCTATTGCTCAAAACAGATTGCCAATGAGTATTCAATCTCAAGTATACCACAAGTGTAGCTTAGGTGAGTTTAGGTGTCCTAAGGCATGTCCTATTTATAGGAATGACCTACAAGTGCTTAAGGACATTCTAGACACTTTCTAGGGGGTTCTTAGTGCTCAACTAGCCGTTATGTGTCCACTAATTGCATTTGCAACGGCTAGTTAATTGACCCTGAAAAGTGCAGACAGAACTTTTCTCGATCGACAATTTGTCGACCGAGAGTCCTTCTCGGTCGAAGATTTTTCGACCGAGGGACCTCCTGGAGCAAGTGTTTACAACGTTCATTTCCAACTCCCAACCACTTTGTCTGCAGGGTCTAACGGCTAGTAGGGTCTATTCTCGATCGAAGATTTTGTCGACCGAGAGTTTTTCGGTCGAAGATTTGTCGACCGATATTTTCTCGATCGACGATTTGTCGACCGAGAATATTACTGACTCAATGTATTCATTTACTAAGTGTGTGTATCAATGTGCAATTGTGATACTATCTTGGGGAATGGCCTATCTAAGTGTTGTGAGTGGATAGGGAAGATCTAAACGCTTGATTTACATGATATCTAATTACTTGTACATTATATACTTGTACAATCATTTACATTTGATTACAATCATGAAAATAAAGCGATTTTATCAAATTGTTTCTTCCAAGTCTTTGTTATCCACCACCTTATATGCTTGTTCCTGAAATACTCAAATAGCACGTTAAAACCACAAGAATGAAATGTTTGTCATTATCAAAACAAAAGGGATTATGCTAATGTCAATTTAGCCAACAATCTCCCCCTTTTTGAAGATGACAAACATTTCCTAAATATAAAATAAGGAAATATAAATCATGTGAGTTCCATACCTGAAGATTACCTTTTGTAGCCATTCTTGTTTTACAAGTGGATGTTGGCCGAGATATTATGAAACTCATATTTTTATTTTATGTTTTTGATTTTATATTATTTCTCCCCCTTTGTCATTTCAAAAAGATATCCAATATAATAGATTTTATTTATCCCCCTTAATTTTATGCTATGCTCCCCCTTAAAGAGATATTCAATTAGAAAACAAGGGATTAAAGCAAAGCAATGATTGTTAAATTTAGCCATAATTTATTTCTCACTCATTTGCAATGTATGTTAAGCCTTGAAATGATATGAGTTCCTTTTAGGTTCATGGCATTTGTGTATTGATTTCTCATCCATTTTACAAGGGATGTTAAGCCCTAAAAATGAAATGAGAATTCTTTAATCTTAGAGTACATAAAAATTTCTCTAGCCAAATGCACAGGATGTTAACCCCTAATTTGTCTAGAGAATTCCTTTAAGAACAAGATATATCATTTTATGAAATTTGTTGATTTCTTCATAACCAAGAGTAAAAATACTAAGGTCATAATAGGCTTCAAATGATGTTTGCAATATTTTTGTACGCTTCTTAATCAAATAATCAAATTTGTTTTTATGAGCTCCCCCTTAATCTTACAATTTAAGGCTTCTAAGGTCACAAATGATTTTAAATTTTGATTTTGACATTTATCTAACGTATACTAAGATTAAGTACAATAAAATGATGTCAATATAAGCATTTTGTCAAAGCTTATTTTAGGTCACCCTTGACTACGACCATAGCGCCCCTTGGTCAATTTTAATTTCAACCAAGAGGCAAATTCTGCAGATTTCCAATTTAAACATTCATATTTGAAGTATAATTTCTGCAGATAGCTTTAAATAAATATCTATTTGAAGCATATTAAGATATACCTATTATGAAGACTTAATATGGGCATCATAGTGAAGTCTTTGTCCTTGATTTTTCTAGAACGCATGTTTTACATTCATTGTGAATGATGTTTTCATAAGCTTTGCTATGGGTACATATTAAATCACATTTCTTCTTATACCCTTATTTTCATATTAATCATAAGATTCTTTAGAGACATATATTTTGAAAGCAAGATTAATATCTTAAAGTCAAGATTTTTGCTTTTGATTTCTTAGAACAAACAAATAGATAAAAACATTAATATTTTTGTTCTAAGAGGAACTGTTTGGCTTGTCATAGCAACATCATTATTTTATCACAAGCTATGTCCACAATCATTGTTTATTATGTCAAGATGCTTTTATGCTAATGGCATTTTCAATTTATCTGAATCACAATGATCAAGAATAATATCCATTCATGGTTTGTATATATGAATCAAAGATTATTTTAGACAAACAAATGAAACATAATGATCATGATGAAGCATATCCATGGTGTAATGATAGAACAATTGAAGCATATACAATGATCAGCATATAAATGCAATAATTATGATCATTTAAAACAAATTTCAGTACACACATGGTTCATGTATAGATATTCCAAGGGTTACCATGAAAACAGTAATTTTCCCTTAACTTAAATCAAATATGATTCATAGATAAAAATGATCTCATATAAGTGTTCCAAAGATGATTTCCATAATTTGTGCATGTAAAACAGTTATTAACAGCAAATAGATAGCACATTGATCCTTTGTAGAATTATTCAGCAGACTTATTTCAGACTGACATCAGTAACCTACTCGGTCGATGATTTCTCGACCGACTGACTGCTCAGTCGAAGATTTCTCGACCGATCAGGTTTCTGTATTGTTTTCAGAACCATTTTCAGTAATTGTTTATAAGTAAATCATGAATGGTTATTTACTCAATTAAACAATTTGAAGACTCAGTTTAGTTGAGATAGACTTTATGAACATCAAAGGAACTTTTAGATCAAATCCCAACTAATTGTATCCAAATCTTTATTAACAATTTAGCTATGAGTAAGGCAAAATTTTATTTTTGCAATTTGAAAGATTTTGTATATATCCAAGTTAGATGTTTAAAAACTTGAATTAATTTATTATCCCATTATGTTGAGTTGAGATAGACATAGAAATATGCAACTAAGGTCCTTGGTCATATCTCAACTTAATTCCGTTCATTTAGTTTGGAGGTTTTGGAACCCATACCAACTCAACATCCTTTTTCTTGTATGGGCATGAAAAGGAGTAATTTCCATGATGTAAGCAATAATGGCAACATATAGAATCAACCTCAAGTCTCTTTCTATGTTTTTGTTCTAGGTTGTTCTTTAGTACATATGTATATTTGCCTCTAGGTACATACATGGATTGACTCTCTAGTGCTTGTGTCCTTCTCCAACTAGGTTTTTGATGAGATTTTCCTTTAGGCTTATAACCTAGTCCTCTCCTTCCAATTTGACGATAAGGATCACTTAAGATTTTATCGAGAATATCATTGTTACTCAAGCTACTGATTTCTTGTTGTAACTTAACAATTTCATCCATTCTCTTCTTGATATCCATCTTCGCTTGATCTAGATTAGATAATAAAGAATCTCTTTCTTTCACAATAATATCATAATCTAGATGTGTACACAAAATAGGTTGTTTTTGAAGATCATTTACTTGAGTTTGCAAATTTAACTTTTCTAGGGAAAGAAGATTGCAATTTGCTTCTACAGATTTTAGCTTAATATCATGATCTTCAATAACCTTTTTGAGATCTTCATTTTCAGATGTAAGAGCAAGAAGTCTAGCATTCAACTCATCATTTGTTTTATTAGATTTCTTTAATTTCTTCTTGCACTCAATATACTTATTATGTGTTTCTTCAAGACTAGAAATTAGCTCTTCTTTTGATAAATCAAGAAGGCTTACCTCTTCTTCTTCTTCATTGGTTGTAGCAATGAGACAATTTTTGTGGACCTCTTTCTTCTTTTCTCTCCAAGGACAACCGATTGTTGTGTGACATGTTCCTAAATACCAATTGCAACTTGTTGAAGGTTGGTCCAAGTTGCTCCTTTGCTTGCGGTTGTAGTCACCACCACCCTTCATTCTTCAAGACCTGGTTAGGGTTCCTTGAAGCCTGCTCTGATACCAATTGAAAAAACACTAGAGGGGGGTGAATAGAGTTTATAAATAATTTTAACAATTTATTGAACTCAAACAACCAATCACAAAAATATTGGACAAGGGGACAAGGATTTAGAGTGGTTCCTACCTTAGCAAATACTAAGGCAGTCAGTCCACTACCCGGTTGCTTACCCAATCGGGATTTGGAAAGAATTTAATTTTATTACCTCGCAAGGACTTTACATAAAATTACAATTCTCTCCCTAAACCCTTCAAGCAGCCTTCACCTAGAAGTAATCGCACCAACCTTGAAGCAACCTTCACCTAGAAGTAATTGCACCAACCTTGAAGCAGCCTTCCTCCTGAAGTAGCTTCCCGTTGCAATAGCCTTCTTGAAGTAGCTTCCCGTTGCGATAGCCTTCTTGAAGTAGCTTGAAGTCCACCTTCTCCTCTGAGAAGAACCTTCTCCAATCCGCAGCCTCCAACCTTAGGAGTAGCAAGGAGAATACAAAGAATAAAAGGAACAAGAAGGAAAACAGAAATTACAACTTATCCTTTTAAGCACAAGGCTTGATTTGCCTATATCAAGCGTATTGATCTCCTAACCAATGAGTGTAGAAGTGTAAGTGCTGTGGAAAGGAGATGCTAGCCTATAGGACACGAAAATGGAGCAATGGGAATGAATAGCCAATGTTGGAATTGCTCTATTGCTCAAAACAGATTGCCAATGAGTATTCAATCTCAAGTATAGCACAAGTGTAGCTTAGGTGAGTTTAGGTGTCCTAAGGCATGTCCTATTTATAGGAATGACCTACAAGTGCTTAAGGACATTCTAGACACTTTCTAGGGGGTTCTTAGTGCTCAACTAGCCGTTATGTGTCCACTCATTGTATTTGCAACGGCTAGTTAATTGACCCTGAAAAGTGCAGACAGAACTTTTCTCGATCGACAATTTGTCGACCGAGAGTCCTTCTCGGTCGAAGATTTGTCGATCGAGGGACCTCCTGGAGCAAGTGTTTACAACGTTCATTTCCAACTCCCAACCACTTTGTCTGCAGGGTCTAACGGCTAGTAGGGTCTATTCTCGATCGAAGATTTTGTCGACCGAGAGTTTCTCGGTCAAAGATTTGTCGACCGATATTTTCTCGATCGACGATTTGTCGACCGAGAATATTACTGACTCAATGTATTCATTTACTAAGTGTGTGTATCAATGTGCAATTGTGATACTATCTTGGGGAATGGCCTATCTAAGTGTTGTGAGTGGATAGGGAAGATCTAAATGCTTGATTTACATGATATCTAATTACTTGTACATTATATACTTGTACAATCATTTACATTTGATTACAATCATGAAAATAAAGCGATTTTATCAAATTGTTTCTTCCAAGTCTTTGTTATCCACCACCTTATATGCTTGTTCCTGAAATACTCAAATAGAACGTTAAAACCACACGAATGAAATGTTTGTCATAATCAAAACAAAAGGAATTATGCTAATGTCAATTTAGCCAACAAGGCCAACAGTTTCAGTCCGATCTGACAATTGGTGATTATTTTTACTTAGTAAGATGCCAACAATTCCAACTAGGTCTAGTGGTTGGCGTGAATACTTATTTTTAGTATCTGAATTTTAATTCTAATTATGTCTAAGGAATTAAATATCCAATTTCAAATACTTAAAGAAACCAATTATTTCCATAACTTATTCTTTTTTTCTAAAATAAGAGCCTGCAAAATTGTCATACATTGTAAAAAACAAAGCTTGTAAGAGGCAATGGTTCCAGTCAAGTCTAACGATTGGTGATTGTCTTTCCTCAATAAGAGGCCAACAATTCCAATTGGGTCTAATAGTTGTTGTGAATACTTTTTCTAGTTCTGGATTTTGATTCTAATTATGTCTAGGGGATTCCAAATTGACCTATTAAAAAACCAATCCATTCCATAGATTGATTTTTTTTTCTAAAATAAGAGCCTACAAAATTGTCATACTTTGTAAAATTGGGATGCTAGAAAGAGACCAATGGTTCCATTCAGATCTAACGATTGTGATTATTTTTCTCAGTAAGAAGCCAATGGTTTCAATTGGGTCTAATGGTTGGTGCGAATACTATTTCTAGTATCTGGATGTTGACTCTAATTTTGTCAGGGATCAAATACCTAATTTCAAATATTTAAAGAAAGCAATCAATTCCATAACTTACTTTTTTTTGTTAAAATAAGAGCTTGCAAAATTGACATATATTGTATAATAAGGATGCTTGTAAGAGACTAATGATTCTAGTCGAGTTTAATGGTTGGTGATTATTTTTCTCAGTAAGAGGCCAACAATTCTATTTGGGTGTAATGGTTGATGGGAATACTTTTCTAGTATCTAGCTTATGATTCTAATTTTAGGAGATTAAATATCCAATTTCATGTATTTTAAAAAACCAATCAATTCCATAACTAATTTTTTTTGCTAAAATAAGTTCCTACAAAATTGTCATATATTGTAAAATAGGGATGCTAGTAAAAGGTCAACGGTTCCAGAAAGGTCTTAGCATTGGTGATTTTTTTTCTCTAAATAAGAGGCCAAGAGGGTAGCAGATCCTATTGGGTCAAATGGTTGGCGTGAATACTTGTTGTAGTATCTGGATGTTGATTCTAATTCTGTCTAGGAGAATTAATATCCGATTTTACATGTTTAAAGAAGCCAATCAATTTCATAGCTTAATTATTTTTTGCTAAAATAAGAATATACAAAATTGGCATACATTGTAAAATCATACTTCATGGCCGCATTAAGTATGGGCGGAAAACTAAACCAGATCATAGACGAAATTAAACTAGAACTTTTGGTGTTGATTTAGTCCAGTTTTGACTGAGCCAACAATCTTTTTTTAGTTTTTTGTTCTACAGTTTTAATCCCAAAAGAAAATTGCAGTATATGATGCATATTATCTCTATTAGGAGTGTAAGTCAAAATGCTAGATTTACCTTTTAAAAGCTGATTTTAATATTGATAGTCAACTTGACTACATCATTTTATAGTAATATTAATTTGACTCGGAACCGAGCCGGTTCATTAATTACTTTTTATTTGACCTAATTCTGACTCGGATCATATTAATTTGATATAATTTCTACAATGAGAAAATATACTTTCTATCAAGTTTAATTAGCTTCTTTATAAATTTCTATATCTAACAAAGTACTTCACATTGAAAAAGAAACCATACATGTATTTCTGGTGTCTAATTATACGTGTTAAAATTAAGGTAAAACTTTCATTCTGATCCGATTTATAGCCCATATTATTGGAACTGAACCTTATTAAATATCCAATTTTACGTGTTTAAGAAAATAATTTTTTCATAAAAAAAGTTGCTTTAATGAGAGCCTGCAAAGTAACCATACATTGCAACATCATACACAACCGCATTTGAGGGTGGGCAGAAAATCAAATCCGATCATTAGACTAGACCAGGTTAAACTAGATCTATTTTGGTTTAATCGGGTCTCGACTTGGTCGACAATCTAGTTAAATTAATAAAAAGCTTCCAAATGTAGATTGGTCTGCAGTTTTTAAGCCAAAATCAATAGAATAGTTACAGTATGATACATTCAATAAGCGTCTTCATAAGAATGTTAGTCAGAATGCATCATTTTGCAAACGGAACTCACCCTTCAAAATGAGAACGAAAGTGTTATTGCGCAATATAACAATACCCTATAATCTACTATTTCGGACTTGCTGTTTCGCTTGTGTCCCACAAAATTCTAGCCTTTCATTTACTAAAAAATCCACCTCTAAAAAAGATTAAGAAAATATATGTACGATAGAGATTAATAGATACATGCGGACAACAAACCCGAGACAACATATCTGAATCCTAAAGCAACCAGATATGCCCACTCCCAAGCCGCATTGCACAGAAGCAAACATTGATGTAAGTTGAAGCCAACAATAATTAAAAATGCCATGCTTCTTTTATATTCGTAAATGTCGGCATTGACGTAGATACATAGAATTTATCTCTTCCTACTTTTCCATTTTAAACAAAAGAAATCGTTCACGACAGTATAAATTAACGTGTTTATCTTTTACCCATGCGGTTTTTTTTAGTGACAACACATTTGATAAATTTTTAACTATTGGATATATCTTTCCTTTATTCTTTAGCTCATTTTTTATTCATTTAGTCTTTTGAATATGGGCCTAATTGTCCTAGGCCGAGTGAGGTATTATCCACTTACCAATTTCTCGTTCTCCTATTGAAGAGGGGTCTGCCTCTTTGTCGCCAATAAGAATTATGCATACAACACTTTACAATATAGTATTACATCAGGTTATGTGTCTCTCAGTTCCCTTGACACTTCTGTGGTCCGCAGCCATAGCTTCTTTCTGTTGAATCTAGTCACCGTTGTCTATAGGAGAACTTTCCTCCTTTGTATCTTCACCCTCTATTTCAACAGGAGGGTCTAGTTACATAGCAAGTGGTTTCTCCTACAATTTTATGTCCTTCAATTTGACTTTTCAAGATGCTGTCTGTGTAACATTCTCATTTTTGTGTACTTTAATATAATTTTTATGTACTTACTATTCATGATCATCATTATATAAATAGATCATTATCCCAAATTTTGATTATTAGAATGCACTAACAAATTTTCTATTGAAAAGAATGACACACAAATTTCCAAGACCTAACTATATTTGAATAATTATTTTTTTAATATTAAAGCTTTATCTTTTTTAATTGTAGAAGCATTTATCATCACCTAAATAGAAACTAATCTGGTAAAATATTTTGCACTCAAAATAAAACATGTGATAAAAATTTGAGATCGTTTTGGGTTGGTTTGATTAGGCAAAAAAGATTCTCTAGTTAATGGAGAGAAAATGCTTTATTTCTATTTTCTCAGATTTTTCTAGAATCTCCTTTGAATTGTATTTTTTCTGGGCCTTCGGATATGCATAACGCCTGAGATAAATGACCTTAACTTCCCATTCTTCTTCTTCAACCTATGACATCTTTGGTCACAATTTCCTCCTGGTCAATGATGGATTTCTTAGTCTCTAATAATCCTTTAAGGAAACCAATTCCTCCATCACCTTTGGGAACATTCTTCACATCTTTTTAAGCCATCACCCAAAACCTAGTTCTCCCTCTACAAGAAATGTGTCTCTCGTCTCCATTTCCCTCCTATGATCTGAATTGTAGATTAACCCAGAGCGCTTCCCATGCTCTTTTGAGCATTGTCAAAGCTTCATCCCGTTTGCCCTAACTTTTCCCAATAAAAAATTACACCGCTTCAACCCCCACAACTTCCACCCTACTCCACCTCTCCCTCGTAGTTACTTGTCATCATTCTCTACCTCTTGCTACTCTTTTTCAATCACCTGAGCAGAGACCATCCATAGATCAGTAAAGAGCCAACCCTGGTCTCTGTTGACTTGTGATCCACTGAAGTGGCCTTCTGACTAGAATGTTGTGGGGGGTACTACAGAGCTTGCTTCTAGTGACATCTAGATGTGCGGGAACTACAACAAAATGGTGAGAAGCTTCATGTAGATCGACATCAACTTCTCCAACCCCTACCCAGTAGGCTCTAGAGATATTTGCTCAGGTTCCTTTTTCCCTATTGATACTTGTACCCAGTGCCATGGTCATAGTATTCCCTTGACTCGATCTGTTGTGTGACTATGCAGTTGGTGCTTTGCATCTACCTTGACCACTCGAATGTTTTTTCTAATTTTTGAGGGCAGAAAACCCTCTCTTCTTCCTCAATTTTGCTTTCTTCTACTTTGGCTTCCCCTATTTTTTGACATTTAGTCTCAACCTTGAGAGGTCCTTGCTTTGATCGTCCCCTGCCTGTTCGTATGAGCTTAGCGCATTCAGTTTTGTGTTTAGGACCCCAACCTCAACTTTGTTCATCATGGTTTTGCTTCTATTTTAAGATCCTCCTTGAGATCTCCATCAAGTAGAGATGTTGTTCATCTGCTCGAGAAACCTGTGTGAGCAACATTCAAGATGACGACTGGGCATTGCTGCCCTTGTATTGTTTTTGGCTCAGGTTACCCCCACAGAGGGTGCTTTAGTCAGTTTACTTTGACTATTTTAGGGCAGAGCCAACAATCCCAAATGAATCACTGGTGTTTTGTTTATTTCCTTATCTTTGATGTGATCAGTCAGTCATCATTTAAATTTGATTCAACCGTAGTAAATAGCATGTGCATCAGAAAATATTATGAATTTTGTGTCACAAACTCATATAAATGTAATGATTATGATGGGACCCTCATTTTACCCTAATGATGAACTGGTATTTAATTTTTCATATATGTGCATACTATCTACACATTATTGATATGATTCATGTGATTATTTTGATTAGCTATATTTCTTAGAAGGTTGACGATCCAGCTGAAATGTTCAGGACAACAACCCTAATCACCATTTTTTAAATAAGTAGTTGATGAGGATAATGACACTAGTACATTTTTTTACCTTTGGTTTCACTTTTCTTAATGTGAATTTTCAAGGAAAACCAAACTACAAACCTATATCATCTGTTGGTAAAATACAAAAATTACTATTAACCAATTTTTACCCATCAAGAAAACATACGGGCCCCACTACTTTTATAATGCTGATTTCTTAGGATAGAGCCAACATCACAGATAGACCACATAATTCAAAATTTTTATGGTAAAAATTTGATATAGACATTTAGTGTCGGTAGTTACGAAATCGAGGAAGCAATTGTTCCTAAGAAATAAATTTTGTCTCCAAAAATCCCCCATCTTTGATTATTCTCTATTAAAATTGACATCGCGGGTCACATATACAATAAAAAAATTTACCTCCAAAAAGTAAGTGGTTTTGGTTTCTTCTTAAGGAATCGACGACACATGATTCTCGACACGTAACCCATAAAAAATATTTTCTCCCAAATTGAGTTATGTTGTAGTGTTTTAGGAATTGCTTGATATGGTGTAGTTGAATGACAAAGTGTGTGTTTGATGTACATTTTTACATTGCAAACTCACACAATTGCATCCTACTATACCCAACCAAACTATCCCTTACTAGAAATTATCGAGACATGTCCTAGTGAGGTTGGCGTCTTTTATTAGGGATAATGGTTGTGGTTGCTTTCTAAGTATCCAACTGATAATAGAGTTTAACCTCTATCATCAATTTGACTAATGTAATGGACGACTAACTCCTTAGTGAAGTTAGCATTTTTATTAAGAACATGGACATCTATCATTGATTTCTAAGTATCCAACCAATGATATAGTTTAACCTATAGTGTTTTTGAAGGTACTGATGATTAAGGTCTTACTCATCAGTTTTTTGGAACAATGGACGACTAAGTTCTACTTAATAACACATGTGAATCTTTATTTCCCCTATTCTATGTATCATGTCATGATCAACTTTTTCCTTGTGCTCTAGTGATCATGTTATCAGCTGCTGCCACTACTCTCTGCTGCCACTACTACTGCCTCATTGTCATCGTCACCTCTTCTTCTTCCTCTGCTACTACAAGTATCACCACCGTCATCGACACTTGAGCTACTTGCTTCCACCCTCTCCTCTCTGCTCTTCGGCTAAGATGTGTTATTTTCTATTTTTATTTTTGTCAACTGTAGTTGTTGTTTGTTTGGTTGGTTTATTTAGCTATAATTTTCAAAATGTAGGTATACTTTTTTGTTTGGGTTGTTTAGAACTTTTTAAATAAACTATCAATATTATGTTTTGCATGATTATGCATATTTGGTATGAAAATTATGTCTAGCATTGTTTATGAGACCAATCCCAACCTAATAAGTGATGATTCAAATTCTGATAGATGACCAATAGATGTGTTGCATAGAGACAAACCTTAATATCTAAACACCAATTTTAAAACATGACCTTGGCCTAGAAAGCCATCCTAGATTTACTTATTAGGAGTAAATCTTGGATACTACCCCATTTGGGACTGTTCATGAACACTTAATCTCAATTCTAATGTAAGTGTGTAATGTGTATATGATTTTCAAGATGTTTCATCAATACTTCCTTGTTTGTTATCTAAGTACATATGTAGGTGGGTATTTTCCCATCTATATTGGTGTACTTTGGAACTACAGGGAAATACTGTCAAAATATTTTTAAAATCCGAATGCATATTATACACTTACTAGTGAGATTAGATGTTCAAGTATGAGACAGGTGGTACATATTCATTACTAAACCCTAAACCCTTGTCTATAAACCCTAAACCCTTATTTGTGTTTGCTTAAACCCTAAACTATAAATCCCTAAAATTTGAATGAAATACTTATTCAAAATAATGTGTGTGCTCTTCTTTTATAGAAATTAGTGCTTAGTTTTTTATATGATCTCATATAATATTTATATTTAGTATCATAGTTATATCCATAAAAAATATCATACTTATGAATATAAGCGTATTGTTTTCTAATTATCAAATGAGTTATAAGATATTTGGTGCAATTTTTTTATACTTTTATATAGATTATTTATATGTAATATACCTCAACTATATATTATTCTTATTTACATTAATGTTTCATTTTATATTTGAATCACATATTTTAGTGGCAAGTATAATTTACACATTTCATGCATGTTGTTTATATTTAATTTAATAAATATATCTCAAATGTGTATTATATCTATTAACATGACTATGATCCAATCTGATAATGTAATTATACTTATTGGCATTATTGGTTAGTAGCATATATTACATTTAGTATAATAATGGCCTACAAAATATCTAATATAGATACAAAATAAATCATTAAAATTAATAAGTAAGATATTTATAAAGATATATCTATTTATTAACTATTGGTAATATAGTTAAAACAATTAAACAATATGAACAACTACAAACATAAAGATTTTGCCACCTTTAAGTCAAGTTTTGCTACTTCTACTATCGACTCTGAGATTGCTAGCTCATACATGGTCCTTATCCCTAAAGTGGGAAAGATGGAGATCTACAATGATCTTCACCCCATTTCTCTTAATGATACACACTTCAATATTATTTCCAAAGTCCATATCAAAAGAATTAAACATTACCTCAATGTCTAAATCTTCTCAACCCATTCTGGATTCATACATGAGGATGTAAGATCCCATTTAATATATTGTTAGTTGAGGATGTCATTCAATTGATGAGGTTCAAGAAAGGGAAAAAGAAATGGGTGGCAATCAAACCTGAATATCCAAGGCTTTTGACAAGATGAGTTGGAGCTTCACACACGACACTCTTATGAAGGTGGGTCTTCTAGTGATTAGCACCAATCTTATACTAAAAAGATGACCTCATGATTGTCTTTATTACTATGGGAAGGTATTTCACTACCTTCATTCATGGCTAACCAAGGAGTAAGGCCGGGTGACCCTATTAGCCCTTATGTCTTTGTGCTTTGTAAGGAACGATTAAGCCAAACCTTTTACAAGTCAACTATAGATGATAGTTGGAAACAACAATTGCTATCTAAGACGCATCTGTCACTCATGTCTTATTTTTAGACGATATCATTCTTCTTGTAGAAGCATCTTGGTATCAAGCTATCATCATGAAGCAAATTATCAAGTAGTTTGCTTTTGTCTCTAGTCATCTGATCTTGATTGACGAGTCTTGCTACTTCTTCTCTTCTAATACCACCAATGCAAAAAAGAGAAAATCAATAGACAATTGGGTGTCCCATTCACAAATGTCCTCACCTGCTATCTTGGCATGCTGATCATCCATCACAGAGTCAATATAACACACATACAAGAGTGGTTTTCTCCACTAAGATGAACATGGATATTTGGACACTCATACATCTCTCCTTGGTTGGGAGGACCACATTAGATAAGGAAACAATCCATGCAATACCCTCTTATACAATGCAATGTATCTTCTGTTCTCCTTCAATTTGTGATGAAATCAATAAGCATATAAGGACAATCATCTAGTATGGTGCGAGGGACAAGAAGAAACTCTCACTAATTTCTGGAAGAAAAATGTCATCCAACAAGGACATTATGGGTTTGGGGGTTGGAGATGCTAGGGATGAAGGTGTCTTCTTAATGCTCAAGAACACATGGACATTTCTTTATTTCCCAACGAAGCTTTGGGTTCAGGTCATGTGTGGAAAATACTATAAAAGGAATGCAGTCAAATCAGGCCCTTGTTCATATACCTAGATCTTCATTAAAAAGTCCCTTCTTGTTATTAAGGAATAAAGTCGACACATCATCAATGATGGGAATGATATAAAACTTTGTACTAACACTTGATTTTCTTAATCCATTGTTGTTGTGCTAGACCCCTACATCATTATCCCAAGGGTTTATAGGATCTCTCTATTGCTTTGATAACTACTAGAAAATAGGTTACTAGGATAGTGACTTCATCTCCAATACCCTTCCTTGTACTACTTGGAATAGAACTGCTTGCATTCCCCCACCACTACACCTCACAGATGCATATGCTTGGGCATTGCACCTTGAAAATAATGTCAAATTCACTTCCCATTCCGCACAAGAGTGCATGTGAAGAGATAATGAGGTTCACTACATTGGAACTTGGAAATTTCTTTAGAAGCCCAAGTTACTGAGAAGAATCAAAGCTTTTGTGTCAATCATGCTACCTAAATATCTATGTACATATGTAGAAAATCTAGGAGACAAATGAACTCTACCACTTCATTCCCCCAACATAATGATCTATATGAAACTACTCTTCATTGTCTTTGTGATTTCCCACATAGTTATGAGGTTTGGAGAAATCTAGGCACGATGAGTTAGTTCTTCCAGGATAATGAGGAAACATGGAGTGCTTTGACTGCCAGGAAATCTCTTGAAAATATGTTTCTTGTTGTGGCATGCTAGCATCTTTGGGAGAAAAGGAACGAAGTAGTACATTCCCTACCCATGTTCTTGTCAAGTCAAATACATCAATAAAATATATGATTAAAGAGTTTCCAACACATATTATTGACTACAAGGACAAGGATGTTGTAGGTCAAATTCCTTTTGACAACAAGGACTTCTTTGTCCTTGTTTATGCATCCTTCAAATATGTTTCAAGTTCTTTTACTTGTGGCATAAACATCATGGATGCCTCTGGATCATTGGTGAGAGGCATAGACTATCCAAGTAATGAAATTAGTACTCCCAATGCTGAGATCCAAGCTCTCCTTTTAGCTTATGAACTATCCTCCAATTTATAACTCACAAACTTCTTGGTAACTTCTGAATATAATCTAGCCATTGAGATGTGTACCATTGCTCTTGAATCTCCTCGTAGATTCATACCTCAATCCTTAGTTTAAAAAATCCTCACATCAACTCTTTCTCTATGCTCTTTCTTCCTAGAACCTTTACATGAAGCCATGATTGTAAACATCACGTATAAACTCCTTGGCAGATGTCATATGTGGACATATAGTTTGAAATGCTTCAATGTATATATAGCACGTTTTATAAAAAATGGATACAAAGATTTTGCATCCTAAAATTTTAGACCACATATTAGATAATGTGATATAACACTTACTATATATTTAATAAAAAATATGTTAAATGTATATCATATTTATTAACAACTATTTTTTATTTATGTTGGATTGAATATTATTGTATTAATATAAGATAATAACATTACATAGCATTCTAATAAAGGACAAAAAAGTAAAAAAAAATCATATGTAAGTGGCTTCCAAACCACATGGTGACATGACATTGACATTCCAATGCTAGTTTTTAGATATTTTTAAAAAAATTCTAACCTATGAGAATGGAGGTACCAAATTAAATGCAATCTCCACTCTCTCTCATCCCCTAAAGTCATCTATTGTGGTAAATGAGTTGTAAAATATTCTATTTTAGTACTTAAATTAATTCAACTCATTTAATTTGAATGAAGATTACCTAAATCCTCACTTATACTCATGAATTCCTCTTCAAATCCCCAAAATCATTATAACCATAGAAGTTCAATACACCTAAGCAACCAATGACCTCACCCTCCAGATAATATTGTTTCTAGTACCAGCCAACCATGCATAAGTTAGCCTTCCAAAACCTCCCTCCCAAGCCTCTAATGCCTTGCCCAATCCCAACATAGTAGAATTGTCATAAAAGCTTAATGATCTAGAGCCCCTTCATTCTCTTTAGGAAACTAAGTTGAATCAAACTAACCAGATACCTTGCTGCATTGTAGCTAACTTCTCCATGTCGATTTATAACATACCCAAACCTAGCATCTTGACTCTACAAATCAAATTCCCATGATTAACATATTAGAATGTTTGGTCTTTTAAATTTGACTGAACAAGGATAAAGTCACACTTTAATGAAAATTGTTGATGCATATCACAAATTTTGTGGAAATAGATTCTATAATCAACAACATATATTATAATACACTCGTATTATTATATAACTTAATTATGTGTTAACATGTAAGTAAATTCTAAATATGCCACATACGTTCCTTTTACTAACTAAAATACTAATAATGGCTAAAATATGTTCAGTCAGAGATATAATGTGCTTTGGGATAACAATTCTTGTTCCCATAATGATAAATATAAATAATATGTAATCATCTAAAATGAATATTGATTTAAAGGACTAAAAGTGTTAAATAAGTAAAATATAGAAATACGTGCATAATAATATAACTAAATTCTTTTGGAAATGAATTGAAGATAATACCACTCAATTAAGTGAATGTTGATAATACACATATCACATTTTGATAAACATAATGACAATGAGCCAAAATTCCTAATGGTGCCATAATTCATAAAAGGAAATTTCAAAACTAAAATATAATGGTAACATTGTGTTCCTTGGGTCTGAATTAGCTAGGGTGCCATGTTTCTCTTTATTTTAACAATAATAACTATCCCAATTTCATTAAAAAAATAAAATAAAAGATAATGCAAATATGTTATAAGGATTATTGAACGACGTCAAAAGTGGAAAATAGTCAGAAAAGTAGTTTTCTCCTTTCTTATTGATAATAGAAGTCACTTTCTTATTATTGAGAAAATTAACCTAAGTTGGGAAACTTGTTGTTATTTCCTAAAAGAATCATAATAATAAAATCATGGTGAAATTTTGAATGAAAAGATATATAAGACTTTATGGATTTGGAGTAACATGTAAAAAAAAGAAAACTTACTTTCTAATTTATAAATGTGTATTTACATATAATTATGTAATGATTCTGCACATGCAATATTTCTTACAAGACATGTAGCAATAAATATAATGATACACATATGTATATATTAATCTTAAAAAATGCATAAATGTCTAATTAAATAGAAATGGGTATTATATACAAGTGGAACAATTTATGTTGCCCTTCTCTAACAAATTTCTTTATGGAAAATAATGTATTATGTGTAGGTAATGTGTGAAATTGTTCATCACAAAGGACTTCAAGTAAAATTTTCATTTCTAAATATGGTGATTGTATATGTAATTTAATGACGTTGTTCCATTTAATACAATATATCATTCTCATTGAAACCTAATTGAGTATTGATGCAACCTTATTTTAGGGCTTCATATTGTGTCATATTGCGCTTCAATCACATCTACAACTTTTAGATTACATGTTATTTCCCTCAATATGTGGTTTACTATCAAATGCACTTAAGAATGGGTTTTTCATGTTTTATAGGTACTTTGACCACTACTTGATGGAATGGAGAGAAGATGGTTGAATCTAGGGTTTCCCTAGGCTTGGAGGAGCCCAAAATGAGGCCAAAACCACTCCCAACCTACCCTAAGTGATCAAAGAATGTATTGAAGCAATAAACTTCATGGATAGCCAAGTTCAAGACCCAAATGCAAGGCAAGGATCCCATAATATACGAGCTACCATGGAATGGCCGTTTTGGGACATGCCCCAATCAACATAACCTTAAAAAATTGATCCAGTTGGTCAGAACGGGCGTGCTAGCTAGAATGGTTGTGTTTGGAGTTCCCAGCACAACCGTGCTGGCCAGAACGACCGTGCTACCAGTCCAAAAAAAACCCAAAATTCCCATGTTCATTCCATTTTTACACCACGACCATTACCATCAACCATGGCCATGCAATCTGCTTCCCATCACGACTGTACTACCCAACACATTTGTGTTACTCACAATTTTACCCGATTTTCTACACTCTTCTACCCATTTTACCCCCACTTAACCTAATGCTTCCCCACCACTTATATATACTTGGGTGGAGGCTCTAACATGCAGTTGGCCACCCCTAGCTACCCATTTTCACATTCCACCCATTCCACTCCAATTCCACCTCCATTCCACTCCATTTCACCATTCCCACCACCGAAAATCCTAGTTTTCTAGTGTTTTGACCCTATTCCATCATACTCCATGCCATTGCACCTTGGAGGAGAGAGGAGGGCATCCTGCAGTAGTTTAAGTGGAGGATTTCTCCATCTACATCGATCTCCATGGCTTGTTCTTCCTCTTTCTCCCTTCTTTTTGTATTTTGCATTGCTATGAGTAGCTAGGCCCCTTGGGTGGGCTGTTTGGGGACAAAAATGTTACTTTGATACTATTTTGGGGAAAAATGATATGTAAACATTGTAATTTCATTTGTTAATGATTATTTTCTATTTATATCTCATTCTCCATCGATTGCTTATTGGTTTGTGCTTGAAATTGCCTAGGAATTTAGGTAAATTGCTTGTATGTGTGAAGTTTGGGATTTGCTCCTAGGTCCAATTCTTAGATCCCTAGCTAGCTACCCATCCTCCTACATTCTAATAAGTTCTCCTAACCCTAGTTGAGATATCTAAGTAGCTAGTTTAGATGAATTTGGTGTGCTTAGCATTGAGATTTCTCAAGGATAGAATGTGGGTGATGGGAGGCCTAAAACCTCACTTCCACTCCCATTATTAACCTCAATCCCTAATCATCCTAAGATAATCTAACCTAGAAAACTAGGCTTGTTTAGTGTCTAATTGAATTATACCTAAACCCTAACCCAATTGAACCTTGCAAGGGTAATAGGAAGTGTTAGGGACTAGTTCCCCTATACCCAACCTAGCATATCAATGGCCAGTTAGTATTTTAGAATAATTCATTAGACTCTAGCTTGTTGTTTGGTTTTATAATCTAAATAAAATCATTATGTTCATATGTCACCCTCCAATCTAATTGATAAGTGCATCCCCTAAACAGCCCACATTTTCCTTAATTGCTTTAAAACCCTAATTGCCTTCTTGCTTAGTTAGTGTTAGCTTAGTTAGCTCTTTATTTGCTTAGTTAGCTTCTTGCCTTGCTCTTGCCTTGTTCTTGCTACTTTAGGTCTTTAATTAATCTTTTTCCTTGCTTTCTAGCTTAATGTAGTGTAGTTACCTTTCTTGCTTACCTTAGCATAGCTTGTTCTTTTCCTATCTTTCCTTGTCTTTTCTTGCTTAGTAGAATTAACTGTCTAGGGTTAATTTAGGTTTTGTTATTGCTTGTCTTCCTTTACATGCTTACATGTTCATCCTTAGTTTAACAATCAAAACAAACTTCAAACCCTTAACCCTAGACTCCACAGTAGGAACCTAACCCAAAATCTAACCTAGCTCTAGTGCCTCTTTTTTCCCCTGTGGATCGACCCTATACATGCCACCTTACCTATACTACGATAAAACCCTGTGTGCTTGTGGGTGTAGTGTTTTAGTTTGTACGAGTGTGTTGATTTTAGGTCCATTATAAATTTCAAAAATTTAATCCACAGTGTGTGTCTGTTTGTGGGGTTGCATCTATTCAAACTCTAATTGAGTAGTGTGCAACGTCATTGGAAGAAACACACTAAGATTTCTGGCACCGTTGTCAGGGAGAAAAGCGCTCGGACTAGCTAGTTAGTTTTGCTTTGACTTTTCCTACTACCCTATCATTGCTATTATTTATTATTTATTGTTTGTATTCTTTGTGCATATTGGTTTGCTAACTTGTTCTCTTTTGTTTGGTTTTGCCTTGTGCATGTGACAAGACACTCGAGGGAAGACAAGATGGAAGGCCAAAATGTGCCTCACAAGCAGTTTCAAGATTACTTCGTTCCTAGAAACTACAAATCACCAATTTCTAGCATAGTTGACCAAATGCCAGGGGAGAAATTCTCTATCCCTCCAAGTCTACTTGGGCACCTACCCACCTTCTATGACTCAGAGAGTGAGAACCCCTATAAGAACTTGGACTCCTTCCTTGAAGTATGCTCCACCTTCAGGACGCCGATGGCTAGTGATGACACAATCTGGTTGACCTTGTTCTCATTCTCACTCAAAGACAAATCCAAAGATTGGTATCATTCAAGGAGGGACATCATGAGTTGGGAAGTGATGAAGAATTCATTCTTAAGAAAATTCTACTCTATAGAAAGGTTAACACAAAAAGTTTCAGTCAATTAGGTAACGAACAATTTCACAATGGGTGGGAAAGATTTAAGAAGATTTTGAGAGAGTGCCCACACCATGAGTTCCCTTTGTGGACGCTAGTTTAGTCCTTCTACTCCAATCTATCTCTAAAGAGACAAACCTTAGTAGATTCCGCTTGTGGAGGAGTTTTCATGGCTAGGCCACCTGAGGAGATATGGCCCTTATATGAGCAGCTGGTAGAAGTTTGGCCATGCATATTATATGACCTCTATGACTCATAATGACTCAAGCCCTCAAGTGATGAAGATTCTTGGTGACATGGTGAGTTTCATGAAGAACCAAGTGACAAATGTTCCTTGCCACTCAGTCAATTCTATTGAGGTCTATGGTGAATAAAAGAAGACATCTCACTCCTATAGCTACCAAGTACCACAAAGTCTAAGATATATCTCAAGGTTTGAGGAAGAGGTTTTCTCTAGGTTGAAGAGCTTTTATGACATACAAATGAATGTGACAAGGCTTGAGGAGAGGATAGAGCAACTCTCTTCCATTATTTCTATCCAAGAAGAAAAGTTGTCTTCAAGGCACATAATGAGTTTCAACAAAGCAAGTGGACCTATGCATTCCACTCAAGTTCTCTATAATCCACCTCCCATGCAAGTGCATCCCATATACCACTATGATCCCAAGACTTATACTCCACCTTCCCCTCCATCACCACAACTTTCTCAACAATTCACCTTCCAACCTCAATTCTCCCTTCCATCTCAATTTCAATACCAAGTACCAAATCCACCTTATCCACAACCACAACTAGATCCCCCTCTCCACCATGAGAAAGAAAGTGTTGTGACAGTTCTAAGAAGTCAGGAATCTCTTGAGCAACCTACAAGTCAAAGAAAGTTTGATAAAGCAAAGCAACGGAAGCCAAGTGGTGATATTGTGATTGAGATTGCTGAAGATGATTATGTGACACTACATGTTGAGTTTGGGATACCATGTGCTCCACCTCACACTCCATTTGCAGGTCCTACCATACCTAGTGTTCCACCTCATGTTGAGTCAAGTAGGGACAAATCTAGTGAACCACCATTCATTGAAGCACTAGATGATCCACATGAAGAAAGAAGGAGACAAAAGCACAATGTTGACATTCTTGAGGTGTTTCGTCAAGTGAAGGTCAATATTCAATTATTGGATTCTATCAAGAAAGAAAATCCCATCATATGCCAAGTTTCTTAAGAACTTATGCACTATGAAGAGAAGGTAAATGGGGAGAATACCAAAGAAAGTCAAGTTGACCAAACAAGTAAGCTCAATCCTCTAACACTCACTTCCCAAGAAGAGAAAGACCCATGAGCCCCAATCATACCGAGCTACATTGGGGAACATCGCACAGAAAAATCCCTACTTGATTTGGGATCTAGTGTGAATTTGATGCCATATAGTGTCTATGTTGAGTTGGGCTTAGGCAAGTTGAAACCGGTACATTGCCCTCTCCAATTGGCAGATCATTCCATCAAAGTGCCTAGAGGATGAGTGGATGATGTCTTGGTGATAATTGACAAAGAAAGAGGAGCAATGTTCCCGACTGATTTCATTATTCTTGACATGGATCTGGATGATAGGAAGATCCCCATCATCTTGGGAAGACCATTTTCATCTACGGATGATGCCGAGATACATGTTTGTACTGGAATAATGGCAGTATCTTTCATGGACATGAAGATAAAAATCAATATATACAACTCCTCAAAACTGGGGAGGTCGAGATGAAGATATTGGATATGGTCACTTAAAGAGTCTGATTGATCATTTGAGAGGAGGAGATCTAGATGAAAGATTTGATGACAGTTTCAGTGATCAAAGGGATGAGGAGCATCGATTAAGTTCTAATGAGAGATGCATTTATTGCAAGAATGGGCACATGAGAATTCCAAATGGTTGGAAATTGAAGAATCTCCAAGAAGCCTAGATGAAGGCATGAAACTCAACGCTTATGGGAGGCAACCCACCTAGGTTTGAAATTTTTTCATCCAAACTTCAATTTTTGATACTTTTGCTTTGTTTTTATACTTTCCAAGTAAACACACACACTTTATACTTGATGGTTTTTGTTGTTTATGTCATTTTAGGACAGGTACATTGGAAGGAGAGTGATGCATGGATGATATTGCTAAGGAGGATAGCAAAATTGAAGATAAAATTGCAAGTCAGTAGAGAGGCTATAGGAAGGGGATCGGTATGACCATGCCACACTCCACAACCATTATGTAGGCAATACAAAATGGTCACGGTGCACACCACAACTATGTTGGCCATATTAGCATGGTGGACACCTTGAGATCTCTCTCCCCTCTTGACATTTATCTACCACGACTCCATGCCGTCTACCCTACCATTCTAAGTTTCTATTTCATGTTGGGGACAACATGGTCTAAAAGTTTGGGGTGGTAGGGAGGTAAGCCCTTTTTTTACCCCACTTTCCGCTATGTTCCCTATTATAAATTTTTGCTCAAGATGACCAAACAATATAACCATATTTCATTTTTGTGTATCCATACTCTGTGTGCCTTCTTTGCATGCTTGCATGTCATGTAGTTTACTTTCTTGCAATTTTTGCATAATTTTCAAAAAAATTGCTCTTTTGGTCATGCATTGCATATCATGTAGATTTTTGTAATTTTTGCATGTTTTAACTAGGATTTTCTTGTCTCCTGCTTTATTTTTTCATAATGAAGGATTAGATGTGATTGAAGGCAACTTGGCACCATTTTGGCCAATTTCGCCCAAATTTAGAATTTCTTGCCTAAAAGTGTGTTTTGACCCAATCTCTACTTTTTGGATTGAAAATGATGACCTTGGACAAATGCAAGTGAATTATCGTGGTTTATTGCTAGATAGCCTCAATCTTGACTTTTTACATGTAAACCACTTCTCTCATGCTTGTGAATTGTATGGTTGAATTGTGATTGAAGCAAGTTGCAAATTCATAGAGTCTTATAGAATCTCATGATAGAAATGTGGTTTTAATATTAGTCATTCATGTGGTGTGTCATTTCTTGATGAAATTGTTGGAGTAACTTTCATGAAGGAGATCTCATGTTGATGTCCACACTACTAACCCCTCTATGACCCACTCTTCTTCTACCATCTTCTTACCTCTCCGCCTCATGAAAGGATGCCAAAGTGCACATATTCAGTCGTGGCCACCTCCAAATGTTTGGGGTGGCCATATCTATATCTCACCACTTCACTTTCATCACTATACACCCCATCCACACTAAGAGAAAAGAAGAAGAAAAAGAAAAAAATGCAAAAAGAAAATAAAGATGTTTTTGTTTAAGATCATCTAAATAAAGAAAACATGAGTGTGTAAAAGCACTCCAAATTCTTACCACAACCCTTCTTCCTTTTGCATGCCCATGGAGCTAGGAAATATCAAACCTAGCTCATTTTCCCCTTTTTTGAAGCCACATGGGTTAATTTGTATGGATGGACATATGAGATTGAATGAATGAATGTAAAACAAAAAAAATAGTCATTGTTGACCTTTTCTACCATGAAATAGTTTACCCAGAGTGATATGACAGCCATATGGATTGATTTTATTTTCTATGCTCTATATTTTAAGTTTGCAGGTTCAATGCTCTAATCATGATTGGTTTGTGAAAGAGGATAGGAGAGAGTGGAATGCATGTACTTGGTTATCTTTGAACCCATTTAGTCAATATTCACGTATTACAATGCATTTGTCAATTCTTGATTGTGGAAAAATTGTAGAGAGAATGAGATGGAGAATACTTGAGGACAAGTATGGTTTATGTTTGGGGTGGTGATGCAGCCCTATTTTAGGTCTTCATATTGTGTCATATTGCACTTCAATCACATCTACAACTGTTAGATTACATGTTATTTCCCTCAATATGTGTTCTACTATCAAATGCACTTATGAATAGTTTTTGCATGTTTTATAGGTACTTTTGCCACTAGTTGATGGAATGGAGAGAATATGTTTGAATCTAGGGTTTCCCCATGCTTAGAGGAGCCCAAAATGAGGCCAAAACTACTCCCAACCTACCCCAAGTGGTCAAAGAATGCATTGATGTAATAACCTTCATGGATGGCCAAGTTCACGACCCAAATGCAGGGGAAGGATCCCAAGACGGCCGTGCTACAATCAAATGGCCGTTCTGAGACATGACCCAATTAGCAGAACCTTTAAAAGTTGACCCAGTTGGCCAAAACGGTCATGCTAGCTAGAATGACCGTGTTGGGAGTTCCCAGCACGGTCGTGCTTCCCAGAATGGTCATGATGTCAGTCCAAAAAAACCCAAAATTCCTTATTCATTCCATTTTTACAACATGACCATTCCCATCCACCACGGATGTGCTACCTACGGCCCAACACATCCGTGCTACCCAATATGGCCGTGCTACTCACAATTTTATCCAAATTTCTATACTCTTCTACCCATTTTACCCCCACTTAACCTAATGCTTCCCCACCACCTATATATACTTGGGTGGCAGCTCTAGTAAGAGGTTTTCCATCCCTAGCTTCATTCTACCACCTCCTAGCTCCCCATTGTCACATTCCACTCCATTTCCACCTCCATTCCACTCCATTTCACCATTTCCACCACCAAAACCCTAGTTTCCTAGTGTTTTAACCCTATTCCATCATCACCCCATGACATTGCACCTTGGAGGAGAGAGGAGGACATCCTGCAACAACTGAGATGGAGGATTTCTCCATCTACACTGAGCTCCATGGCTTGTTCTACCTCTTTCTTCCTTCTTTTTGTATTTTTTTTTTTTGAATTAAGCCAGGAGGTCGTCTATTCATCTCACCCTCCTCGTGTGAGCTAAAAAGAATCGTCAAGTACAGCTCCTGCTTATAAAATGTAGGTCAAATCCCAACATGATTGTCCCTCATCTCAAAAAGCAAAACCCCCGAACAAAACAAGATGACAACAAGACAAACTCGACCAAAAACTCAGACTAAGCATTAAGGATGCTTAAGCTTCAAAACCACGTAAGGAGTGTGGTTTCTCTCAAGAAGGGCCATGCCGCGAACTCTAGGCGGAAAACAACTAGGATCAGAAATCACAATCAAGTCATGACTGAGGACTCCCCATTTACCAATATCTCGGGGAATAGAATTGATTGCCCTGTGAACAAGCGAACCAACTATGCCTTCATCCTCAATGTAACTTTTTATCTCCCTGACTGTACGAGAAATCCTCCAAGGAATACAAGCAGTGCCCCATAACATGCGATAAGTATTCTCGTCATCAATCTCCAACACGGCAATCCGCAAGGATTGATTCTCAGCCAGCTTCAAACCAACTGCACAAGCTTGAAGGGATGCAGAAAGATGATCATTTGCAGTTAACCATGCTCTAGCAATCTGACAAATAGCAGCCCGGTGATTCCTGATGATACTAGCCATCCACCACCTGTAATGACCAGAAGAGTCTCTACTCCTACCAATCGTGACGTTCATCTTCAAGGAATTGAGGTCGGGGGTCATCCATCTCATAAGGTGAACCTCCCTAAGAGCATAGTTAGGGTCTTCAATACCGTGATGATTAAGGCGCCTATGATCCTCCGTCTGGCCAAGGATGCGGAACCATCTCTTTTTTAACATGGAGTTGAGCTGTGCAATCATGCAGTTCATATCACGATCAATGGGGGCCTTACAACCGTCATATCTAGCACGACACCTCCATCTCCAAATATAAAAAGGAATAAGCGTAGAAAGGCAAGCTGCGATCCACTCCATACCCAAGGATGATCTCCCCCGCGAACAAAGAGACAACAGCTCGGCTATGTTATGAGGGAGAGATCTAGCAGTAAGAAGGGAGAACTTGTTCCAGAAAGCAGTAGCAAGGCATCCATGGAAGAAAAGGTGATCCATATCTTCAGAATTTGGTTCATCACAACAATCACATCTAGAAGACATAGCAATATGGCACCTAATAATGTTGTCATCAGTAGGAAGAGCTCTATGGAAAAGCTTCCAAATGAGCATGCAAGCCTTGGGCGCATCAAGGTGCCAAATCTTCTGAGCAGCAGAAGGAGCATCATTGTGACTCGTAGTCAAGATCTTCTTCACAGATTTAATAGAAAACTGGCCCGTCACCTCCGGACACCAAATAATCATATCATCATCATCATTTATCAGCTGGTCGGCTTTCTTGATTAGATATATACCGTCCTCACTAAGAAGCTGCCTCAAGGAGGTCCAGTCCCAACCTTCGTTTTGGACCCAGAAGTCACAAACAAGGAAATGATGGTTGCGATCACTGGAATGCAAGGCATGATCAAAGAGTCTCTCATCACACCATAAGGAGTCCCAGAAAGAAATAAGGCCTTTCCCAACTCGCCATCTGCAGAAAGGAAGAATCGTAGGGAATAGATTCCAAAGATGTTTCCAGTAAGAAGAGGCAGAACTACTGTATCTAACATTATGCGGATAAAACTCAGATCTACTATGCGCCCTACTCGCATATTTCTCTCTACAGAATCTTGCCCAAATCGTGTTCTTTGCTAAAATCTCCCAGCACGCTTTAGCCATGAACGCTTTGTCAATAATTCTCGTATTATGAAGGCCCAAACCACCATACTCCACAGGCTTAGCAATATTGTTCCAGCCAATCCACGCCTTACGATGGTGATTCTCTCTATCTGCCCATAGGAACCGAGCAAGGATAGCGTCAATACGATCTGAGACTCCACAAGGGATGCCAATGGCAGCAGCAGTATGGACAGTCGTCGACGAGAGGACATGTGCAATGAGCAACTTCCGACCAGCAAAAGAGAGGAGCCTCGACTTCCAGGAAGCCATTTTCTGTCTAATCTTCTGAAACAACCCCTCAAAATCATTAAGAGCATATCTACCCATTCTGATGTTAACGCCCAGATAAGGAAACGAATCCGCAGTAGTATCTATCCCAAGAATGTGCACAATGTTGGAGATGGTAGTATCACTCTTGCTGCCCACAGTACAAATGGATTTGGCCCGATTGATCTTCTGTGCAGAAGCTGCCTCATAAACCTTCAAAATCTGATGTACATGCTGCAAAGTGTCAGGATGAGCATTAAGGAACATCACCACATCATCCGCATAGAGAAGAAACAGAGGTGCAGAGCCGTTGCCACGAGTGTGGAATCTTTCCAGCTTGTGAACATGATCAATGTGATGGATGTATCTACTAAGAAGCTCTTCATAAATGATAAACAGGAAGGGGGAGATCGCATTCCCTTGTTTGAGGCCCCTGAACATGGGAAAGAAACCACCATACTCACCCCCGATGGAGACCGTAGCCCACGCATTCGAGAAAAAACTAAGACAAGGCATGCAGAAATCGTCTGAGAACCCAAATCTCATCATGATCTTCTTGAGAATAGGCCATTCTACTCTGTCGAAAGCCTTCGACATATCTAGCTTGATCATGACGTTTGGCTGCTGTCCGCCTTTGTGAATATCATGCATTAACTCCTTGGTCATCCTGATGTGATGAGTGATCTCCCTGCCGTGAATGAAGGCCGCCTGCTCCTCAGAAATAATGGAAGGCATCAACTTGGCCATGCGGTTGCTAACAACTCTAGCAAGAATTCTCAAGGAAACGTTCTCAATGGATATAGGACGGAAGTCTTTATCAATCTTTTTAGGATTATCTACCTTTGGAACAAGAAGGATTCTGCAGCTATAGAGACTCCGGTGACAAACTCGGCCAGCAAAGAACATCTCAGTCAGCTTCATGAAGTCTTTCTTAATGGTATCCCACATAGCAGTGTAGAAGGGAACCGTGAAACCATCAGGTCCTGGGGCAGTGTGCGTATCCATCTGTGAAAGAGCAACACGGACCTCATCCTCCAAAGGAATAGCAGTGAGGGAGCTATTATCATCCATAGAAATCATCTCAGGAATAGACTGCAACATCTCATCAAGGACGTCATCATCGTACGTGGAACAGTCTTTATAGAAATCTCTGTAATGTGCAACAGCTAGATTTGCAATCTCACAAGGGTCGTCCAAAAACGAGCCGTCGTCCAGCAGCAAGCTACGAACACTGTTGTGCTTCCTCTTAGCCTTGACAATAGCATGGTAGAATCTGGTGTTCCTTTCGCCTTCATTGAGCCAACTAATACGAGACTTCTCTTTCCAGATGCTTTCCTCAGTATCCAAGACCTCCTGAAGCTCATATTCAGCCTGTCTGAGATTTATGTCATTTTCTAACGAAGGATTATCATCATAAGCTATCTGGGTAGTGTGGACAATGTCATCCAGATCTTTTTTCCTATGCTCAATATCACCATAGGTCTGCTTACTCCACGTTTTAAGGGCCTCTCTAACCATCTTGAGCTTGAAGTAGAAAGACTCAGACGGGTTCCCCCACGAAACCAAATCCCAAGTCTCATTGATAAGGTTACAACAACTCTCATGTCCCAGCCACATCTGCATAAAAGAAAAGGATCTACGGCCTCTGTAGTTTCTCATAGTCCCAGGCTGGTAAAGAATAGGGCAGTGATCAGAAACCCTGGTAAGATGTGAAGATAAAGCATTCGGAAAATAATTGAACCAAGCATCATTGAGAAAAAATCTGTCCAGCCTCTCCCAGATAGACGGGGTACCGTACTGCTTATCAATCCAAGAAAATTTGCTACCTTCAAAAGGAACTTCCCTCATATTAACATCATGGATGAAGGAGTTGAACTCCATGATATCTTGGAAGCTTATGTCTAGACCCCCTCTCTTCTCAGCGTTATCTCTGGTGGTATTAAAATCACCTGTAATCAGCCAGGCCGCATCACCCATCATATGAGAAAGATCGTTGATATCCTCCCAGAGATTCCTTCTAGTCACATGATTGCAGCTTGCGTAAACCAAAGTAACAAAGAAAACAGAATTGCCCTCCACATTAAGCTTAAGAGTAATATGCTGTCTATGCTTCCGGACCACGGTGGGGTTTAGCTCATTATCAACGTAAAGCCAGAGCTTTCCACCTTCCTCCTCGTTGCTGGTCGTCCAGTCAAGCCTAACAATATCAAGCAGCTCATCCGCAACCAGTGCATGTAGGAAAGGTTCAGCAATGCAAACAATCTTCGGGGAGTGTCTTCTACAAAGCCTGCCCAGGACTCTTCTGGTTTTGTTGTTCACCGCTCCTCTGATATTCCAGAATAAGATTTTGGAATCCATAGAGAAGAACCGGGGATATCACTACGTCTAGCAACCAACACGGCAACCATCACTTTCTCTGTCAATCCAGTCGTCATCCGAGAATGGGGTCTCACCTTCAGAGAGACGTCTTCTGTGTCCATGTAGCCGCTGACCCTGTACCCGACTATCAAACTGAGAAGGAGGCCTCTCATCACACGCATATCTTAGTCGACGTCTGTTGCCATTGAAGTCAGCTCTTGAACTCCCATCGCCTAGGTGAATGTAGTCCGTAACACTGCTCAGCTGTAAACGAACCCTATTTCCTTCATCATCGAACACGATTCTACTGTGTTGCTCCATAGGCTGCTGTTGGCTATCATCTACACTGGTTGGCTCATCTTCAACTGCAAGCAAAGGCTGCTCATCCTTCTTTTCTGGCTCTGTAAGAACTACAGTATTCACAGGGACCTCCGTTTGTAAAGTTGCATTTACGTAAGCTGTTCTATGGATAGATAGAGCTTCCATAGGAATGCCTAGCTCCTCCCCAATCTCAGTGCGTGAGAAAAGGGATGATCTAGGACTCCCTCTTGCTACCATCTGCAACATCACATCAGACCTCCGATCTCCATAAGTAAGGGCCACATATTGTGGTACGTCCTCTCTAAAGGCTTCAACAAGGACCAAAATACCAGAAATGTCATCATGGTTACGTACCCAGTCCGAAACAAGGACCAATCTGCCAAAGCTGTTAACAATACTGTCAATGGCGTCATCATCTCGACAAACAATAGGGAGATTGGCGATCCAGAACCATAAAGCTTCCTTCTTGGAGCAAAGCTCTCCGTCCTCCAAGGATTTGAGGGTAACTCTGTTGTTTTGAAACTGGAAGCTATCGTTTTTGCAAGCATCCATCGCTATCTCCTTAGATTCAAAGAAAGCAACAGCTTTGCTACGAGCATGACGATAGATATCTGTCGTGTGCGGCCACATCTTCTGCAACACAGGACCCAGATCCTCCCAGGAAGTACATGACTGCCATGCTATCTCCACTGCATGACCAAGAGCCACGACTCTATTCTTCCTCTCTTCAGTATCAGGTCCGAGATTGACTGCAACCCTTTTGGGAACATGTTGAGGCCCGCCTCGAGCCGGAACTCCAGTTCTCATCGCCGGGAACTCCTCCATAGAAAAGATGTTGGGTGGTTGAGGACGAGGGACGAAGGAGCAACGCCTAGCAACGTGACCCGGTCTTCTGCACTTGTAGCAAACAATGACGTTATGGCATTGGGACTGCCAATGTCCTTTCCCCAAGCACCTGTAGCACGTGTCCTTTGGTACCCCTATCTCCCATTGCACCGGAGGTGGTCTTCTAGGATGATCGTGATACGATCTAGGGTTTCGGGCCAGCACGTCTTCGCTGCTACGGGTCTCCCTGGTTTGCTGTCCTCTCTCCTCTTCCAGACGGATGCTATGAGCGGGAAGCTGGATATGGTTTTCAGCCGGCAGGACCATGTCCCCTCCTGTCCGTGCAGAAGTCTCATCGCCAAGCAACGCTCGTTCAACGTCGGCGTGAATAACCGATCCCGTCTGCACGGTTGATGCAGCCCGCGTCGTAGCCCTTGCCTCGCTAGGGTTAGCAACCGGACTATCATTGTCTTGGACCTGCACGACCGCATCCCCTACGTCGCGGCTGTCCTCTGGCTCCGGCGGATTGATCACCGGGCTTGGTGATCGGAGGACGTTCCTGATGTCCTGGATGACGGTGTCCGATGGAGTGGCCGTCGCAGCAAAGCCCTCTCTCCTGTCTTGAACGGCCTGCCTCGCCTTCATGGTGCTTTGCCGAGTGATTCTTCTCGTGAACGGAGAGGGAAGCATTCTCCACCCAACCACGACACAGAGAAGCAAGGGAGTAGATCTCGGTAGGCGGAGTGCCTAGCCGAGATTGGGCGGCGTCGCCGCCGAAAGAAGAGCAAACACGCCGCCGCTAGGTCAAGCACGCCGCACGCCGCCGCTCAGTATTCACGCCACTTGGTAAAGCATTTCTTTTTGTATTTTGCATTGCTATGAGTAGCTAGGCCCTTTGGGTGGGCTGTTTGGAGACAAAAATGATACTTCCACATGAAGTTGAGGGAAAATGATATGCAAACATTGTAATTTCATTTTCTAATGATTATTTTCTATTTCTATCTCATTCTCCTTGGGTTGCTTGTTAGTTTGTGCTTGAAATCACCTAGGAATTTAGGAAAATTGCTTGTATGTGTGAATTTTGGGATTTGCTTCTAGGTCCAATTCTTGGATCCCTAGCTAGCTACCCATCCTCTTACATTGTTACACCCCGATATCACAATTACCAATAATCATGAGATTAGGGTATAAATTGAGGATTTAACGTAATGCAAAGATCACCTTTAACTTTTTCTTCTTTTTCAAACTCTTTGTTTTCTCGCATTGAACCACATAAACTAACTTTACAAGAGAATTAAACTTTTATTTCTCTAATGTAATCTCAACACTAATGATACACATCCATACATTCATTATGTTTCTCACACTTTCATGTACATATGACATGACAATCATATGCATTCTCTCTTATTTAGGAAACAAACATACAAAACATCATTTACAACTCTCTCTCAGATCTGTAAAAGGACCTAGAGTGACAGGGACCGACTGAACTTAACTATACTTAGACTTAACTCTTGTGGCAGATCTATTTTGATGCAATGATATCTTCTTCAAGTCCATGTGATTTTCTTAAAAAATTTTGAGTAGAGGGGTGAGCCTACTCGTTAAGTATATGAGTACTTCAAAGAAATAGTCTAAAGCACTGATATAATTACAGATACACTTTTGAGCAATTGATATCAATTATAACAGTAGAAGCTTTAGAGATTCTAATAATTGACAATCATAAATTTGGCAGGATATTCTAAATATCTATAAGAGTGAATCAATATATGAAATGCTTGATTGATCATAAAGAGAAATAATAATTCAAAAAGATATAAAGAATAATTGAATAACTGTACACACTTGTTTAACCGCTCATTCATTTTATTATGCCCTGATCATATGTAGTGTACTCTACATATGAAGACTCGTAGTGCACTATGATCACACCGTACAAGACTTAGCGGACACACCCAGGAAATGCTAAGTCTGACTACTCTCCTGGTTTGCAACAGGAAAATGGCTCTCTGGCCTAAACTGGACTCCTCCTCTAACCTGAGCACACAGGTGGAGAGTCAAGCAACCTCTTGGCTTTTCTATACTCTAGTGCCACCAGGACTTCTGGTTGATGTTGGACACTGTAAACTATAATTTATGGAGACTTCGACTAGGGCTTCGTCCCCCGTGCCACCTGATAGCACATTCTGACCCCCGTATACTGGACGCTGCCAGGGATAGGTCGTTTCACCCCTAAGGCACAAACCTCACATAAGGGTTCTACGGTGTTCAGGGCTCCTAAGTCTATTATTTTATTATTCCTTGAAAGCTCTTTCTACATTGTACCCTTATCTTACTTACACTTGACTCTGGTATCTCTATTGTGTCGCATCTACTTATTTGACGTTATAATACAACATGTATATCATTCTAAACTTGGCAGAGCAATATATTCAAAACACTGTAATATACTGAGTAATCAACATACTATACATGTAGGCAGACCAAAATTCTTAATTAAACAGATTTCATGTCCACTTGGCACATACACACTAGAATTGTGCATATCAATCCAAATCTTGAGTTGTGCATGTCATAACTCAATTAAGAGTTAATTACTTATCATGAGAAGAATTATTAATAATAACTTAGAACATTGATATCACAATACTTGATTCATTGAACACCCTACCCTTAGGGTTTCATTTAATCACCACAAATGCTATAAAGAAAGGTGTAATACATCTATCATGTACTTTTAAAATCTTTAAAACACATGATACCTGAGATCTCAATCCTTCATCACATTACTATGAATTCTCATTCCTTCTCATCATTATCATGATTACTGGATTTGGGTATTGAAACCCTTAGATCATCACATAACATTGTTACCTATGTAATAGGTAACCATTACCTCTAGGTCCTTAGACCAAGGTATTCATTTCACTGGTTGTACAAGTATTCTCATGACTCACAAGGCCATCACACATCTTGTCACCTCACACTAGGCAACAACTTATTCACATGGCTCCCATAAAGATTTCATGCAACATAAACATTCATTGAATAAAGACTACTATCAACAAATCATATAGAATCAATATATGTATGAAACCTTGGAACTGAGTTGAATTTGGGTTTCTATGCCATTCACTAGGATATCATGCATCAATAATAACATTGAATAAATAAAGTCTATTATGTCAAGAAAATCCCTTCAAATGGATTTCACGATATCTATTCGCAAATATCCAACTTTCCACGCATCTAGGGTTTCTCCCTCTTTACTGAGATATAAAAAAACACTATTCACTTTGAATGAAATTCAAGATAGTATCAGACATATTTTTACTATGAGTTTATATAAATGATCATTCATAACCAAGGGGATCTAGATAAGCAATTTTCTCTATTTACTTATACAACAAATTGCAGTCATAGACAAATTCCATGTATTTCAGTTTACTCTTATAACCTCTACGAATACTTGGGGAATTGTCATTAGGATGTATTGTATACATTTCTAATATGATTTTATCATCTGAACTTCATCCAAACAGTGGAAGAATCCATTTCATATCATTTTGCAACAACTTAGGAGAAATAGACAATTCAAGGTTTCTAGTCGCATACCAGCAATTAAAGATTATGGATGAATTAACAATTTTTCATGTAATATACTGTTTAAAGGAAGTTTTTGCTCACCCTAAGGTGTGAAAACACCTTAAAAATTTAGCTCATCCCTGAAAATCTTGATTTCATATCAAATCCCTAGCGATTCACCCAATTCTTCTTCCTTTCATCTCGGAAACCCTAAAAATGAAGAATTACGAAGAAAGAGTGAGAAAAGGGGAAGTTTTGATACCATTTTGGATCAAATCAGAGAAGGGATGGAATTTTGACACGTGAGAGAAGATTCATCATGAAACTATATCCAAAGAAGTTAAACTTACATGATTTCATCATTCCTCAGACCGCAAAACCCTAAGTCAACATCTCCATCAATTTCTCCTCTCAAACCCTAACTTTCTCTCTCTCTCTCACTAGGATTTCGTTTCTCTAGATTGAATCATGAATTATGAGAGATCCTTGTGTGTTAGCTTGACCATATAGAGAAATTGAGCTGCTTGGTTCAATTGCACTTTGACCCCTTACTATACTTTTTCTTATTTCAGCAAAATGTTTTATGTCATAAAAAGGTTTCTGTAAATTCTTGTATTTAAGAGATCAAAACTCCTCCAAAAATTATGATAATTTATCATATTGTTTATAATTGAGTTGCAAAGCATTATTTAAAATTTGAGATCGTTCCAAGCTTCCATTAAATAACTGAAAATCGAATACTGCATTGCTATCCATAATTCTGCAGAAATGTCAGTTACTGTAATTCGTCTACTGATAAGGACTAAATGCATCAAAAAATTATGAAAATTTTACACTTTGTTTATTATTGAGTTTTAAATCTCCAGTTAAAATTTCAGATCGTTTGGATTTACCAATAAATAACTAAAAATCAAACAATATACTGCTAAACAACATTCTGTCAGCATGGTCAGTTGAAATATATCTCAATCGAGAATGACTTTTAAGGAACATCCAAAAATTCTGAAATTTTTCACTGAAATGAAGGATTGAGTTATACATATTATATACAAATTTCAATTACATCCAAATTACATAGAAAATATGATAAATTATTTACCATACTACTATCTTGATCAAATTCCATACTCATGTACCATCAAAACCCTAATTTTTGCCGATTAGGGTTTACATTTCTCAAACCTTAATTCTTCAAACTAAAATCATAAATAGAGTTTCTTCCTAGGTTTAAAACATCATAATTGAATTATCATCATTAATTAGATTTAAGAAATGATCAATCTAATTAAGCATATAATCATCCAGGTAAACCCTAGTTTACCAATTAAGCTCGGATACGCTCATAACAATTCTCCCCCCCTTTAAAAGGTTTCATCCCCGAAACAAAAATGTGCAAGAAAAGTAATTTCAAGGTTTATTTTAAGCCTTTGAAATCTTACATGTCATTATATTCTTGTATCATACTTGAATGTAGTTTTCAACATTAAGTCATTTATTTCTTTTCTAATCACAACATGTTAAATCATGACTTCTCAATGATAACAAATAAATTCTCTATGTCACAATCAATCATAGGATAGAGAGAGAAACAACCATTTCAATATTTTCATACTCTTGAGGAGTTACCTCAACATTTATAATTTGATCCAACTATCTCAATTCATACGACTCAATATGTACTATTGTTATGTATTACCTCTAAATCACAAAAGAGAGTTCACCACGTTGTTTTGAATTTTTACTATTATGCTACTCAAATAGCAAAATAGTCTTGAGTTGGAAGCCTAGATTCAACAACAATTGTATAATACTACTCACAACATCCCCATTGGATCATGGATGCATAAGGTGAAGCATTACCCTTACATTCCATACTATTCTCAAGTATGAGTCCACACATAATTCAAGGTTTAACCATCGGTTTATAACATACTAGGGTTTCAACAACAGTAAAAAAGTACTCCATGATTGTATTATTCATTCAAAGACTATTCATACCCAATTATCATCACTTAGTTATATTAAATCTAGGTATAACAAGCTTACCTCATTAGGGTTACATATCAATACAATATGGTTATCATCCGTTCTATTCATATGAGTGAATAGGTAAGACTACCTTATTCAGGGTAACCCTCCATTTGTTTTATCATCATTTGAACCACATCACCATACAAAAATTGTAAAATACTAAGATGGATTACTGGTATGATTTACTACAACTGTTATACACCTGAAATTAACATATTGCTTGTACATGTACACCGAAATCATACGTAGAACTAATTTACATCCCTTAATATACCTTCAAAAAATTATACTTTTAAAACCAAATTCACATATCACTAAAAGCCATTGTTTCCTCTTATCTCTCTTCTCATTCATTACTACTTACTTTTTGCTACTTATCCTTCTCATTTTAATCATGTAGATTAAGCATCCCTAAAATTGAAACATACAAGCTAAGAATTGATTATTCATCATTCTTGATATCACTGCAAGAATTTGTTTTAGATTCCACTTTGCTCATCTTGCACTTCTTATTTTGTTCAAAACACACTTGTTACATTTCAAATTTATTTCTTACCCCTTGCTCTGAATAATTTTCATATTGTTCATCAACCTTTTAGATTATCTAGGATTACTATCAGTGCTAGTTTACTTCTCATAGTGCAAATCACATGATCTTGTTTTATAGAGATGCTAGTATTCAAGGTAAAATCACTAGTGACAACCCTTGAACTACTACAAGTCTAAACATTCTAGGGTTTGGTCCTTATCAGTTGCATGACGTTGTTGTGTGTAACTTTGCTCCCTTAATTTGAAAGTAAACTTTGGATCTCACAAGTTTTACTAAAGTCTTCTTTATCTTATCGATTGAATTTCCTTTATCTTACTTGGCCATTCAGATAGATTACATTCTCAATTACCCTTCTAGGGTTTCATCATCATATTTTGTGTCATTATTACATTCACTAGATGTCTCTACCACGGTGGTTATGCATCATATATGATTCATTTTCTTATCACTTCATTCCCACATTGGTCTCATTAAGGAAGATATGAAAGAGAAGATGATTTTGAGACTTAGAATTCTTATCTTCAAAGATTCAATAATACATTTTTCATATGTAGGTTTAATTAATTATCGACAAGGATACTTGACTAATTAGCACTTTCTTGAATCTCGCAACCTCTTTCTTTTATAATCTATATTACTCCACCATGTTTCAAACTTTTTCATTACTTTCCATAATACCCTTACCATATACTTCTATTCCACATATCATCTTTAACTTCTAGTTTTGTCTTATGATCATGTTGCTTCTCTTGGGTGTATGATCATATATACCATGTTGCACATTTATTTTTATCCTTCTGCTAATGTAAAGTTGAAATTCTAAATCCATAATCTCTCTACTAGTTTCAACTCATGTGTAATATATTACATATCCTTCATTTTAAATCAAATGGCTCATGCACGCGTCAAACTTAGTATCTCTTTTAATCAAGTTTTTACCTCTTGAATATAGTCTACCTTTGTATGACTTATTCATTGGTTAAGCCACACTTTTGTTCTTCTTTTAGAAATTAGTTTGTTGTTCTATAGAGACTTAGAATCCAAAGGAAGTAGGATGAATGTATTAACTTCACAATAAAGGTATACACCCCATGCTCTCAATTGTATCATAACCCTCATTTCTTAATCAAGCTCGTTATTTCCAATATTTCTCTTTGTTTTAACTAAGTTTCTTATCCTAGTTTTATGATTTACATGCTCATCTAGTTCTCTTCCCTTTAACTTTTTTGAAGACTCTTCACTTCTATGTACTTTTCAAATACTTAACTCTTTTCTTATATATTCCCTTTGCTTTGGAGTACATAAAACATTGTACTCGATTATATAATCCATTCCTCATGATTGATTCTTACTATCTTGTCCCTTACATATTTTTCTCATATCTTTTCCATATTTCATATTTAGAGTTCATATAATACTAATGATTAAACTTCTTCAAAATCTTATGTCGTGTTCCTTTATTTCCAATTAAGGATTTCTCATATGAGGCCCCAAAGTTGGATCTCAGACATCAATTTCAACTGATTCTTAGCTATTCTAATATTTCCCATATGTTTCAACATCTTAGTGTATGTACATTCTCACTATGATGTGGGTCTAATTTATCCAGAGTCTACTCTTATTATATTTTTAATAGGAGTCATTAGATCCTAGTAACTCATCTTGCCAGCCGAACCTGTAGTCCTGAAGCCAAGAGTTACTTAATATTAACCAACTCCTATTAATCTCAAAGATGTGGAAAGAATATCCACTTAGGAAAGTTCATTCAAAGATCATTTCTAGTCTACTTGATACAAAGAATGTAATCAATAAATGTTACAACTGCATAGTGTACAACAAATCTTAAAGACCCATATATATTTCAAAATACTGAATATCTAAATTTCAAAATATAAGAGCTTTTCTACCCATCTCCAATAAAACAACAATAGGAAATGAAAGTTCTATCTCATTTCATATTTATGCTCTTAATTCATGTTACTTATCTTATTTCTAACCCTAATATTTCTAGGGTTTCTCTCTAGCCCATCCTTCCACTATATACCTGGCCAGGGTATACATGAAAGAATAGATAAAGTAGCTTGATACTGGTTGATCCAAGTACTCAAATACTGGTCCAAGATATCCAAATACTCAAATCCCCACAGATAACATCATAACATCTCCTATATGCCACACTTATGACTTTAACTTACTAACTTAATGGTCTCTGACGACTCTGCCTAAGCTCTGATACCAAAGTTGTTACACCCCGATCTCACAATTACCACTAATCATGAGATTAGGGTATAAATTGAGGATTTAACGTAGTACAAAGATCACCCTTAACTTTTTCTTCTTTTTCAAACTCTTTGTTTTCTCGCATTGAACCACATAAATTGACTTTACAAGAGAATTAAACTTTTATTTCTCTAATGTAATCTCAACATTAATGATACACATCCATACATTTATTATGTTTCTCACACTTTCATGTACATATGACATGGCAATCATTTGCATTCTCTCTTATTAAGGAAACAAACATACAAAACATCATTTACAACTCTGTCTCAGATCTATACAAGAACCTAGAGTGATAGGGACTGACTGAACTTAACTATACTCAGACTTAACTCTTGTGGCAAATCTATTCTGATGCAATGATATCTTCTTCAAGTCCATGTGATTTCCCTAAAATTTTTTGAGTAGAGGGGTGAGCCTACTCGCTCAGTGAATGATTACTTCAAAGAAATAGTCTAAAGCACTGATATAATTACAGATATACTTTTGAGCAACTGATATTAATTATAACAACAGAAAGCTTTAGAGATTCTAATAATTGACAATCATAAATATGGCAGGATACTCTAAATATCTATAAGAGTGTATCAATATATGAAATGCTTGATTGATCAGAAAGAGAACTAATAATTTAGAAACATACAAAGAATAATTGAATAACTATACACACTTGTTTGACCTCTCATTCATTTTATTATGCCCTGATCATATGCAGTGTACTCTACATATGAAGACTCGTAGTGCACTACGATCACACCGTATAAGACTTAGCGGACACACCCAGGAAATGCTAAGTCTAACTACTCTACTGGTCTGCAACAGGAAAATGGCTCTCTGGCCTAAACTGGACTCCTCCTCTAACCTGAGCACACAGGCGGAGAGTCAAGCCACCTCTTGTCTTTTCTATACTCTAGTGCCACCAAGACTTCTGGTTGATGTTGGACACTACAAACTATAATTTAAGGAGACTTCCACTAGGGCTTCATCCCCCGTGCCACCTGATAGCACGTTCCGACCCCCGTATACCAGGACTTCTAGTTGATGTTGGACACTGCAAACTATAATTTAAGGAGACTTCCACTAGGTCTTTGTCCCCCCTTCCACCTGATAGCATGTTCTGACCCCCATATACTAGATGCTACCAGGGTTAGGTCATTTCACCCCTAAGGCGCAGACCTCGCAAAGGTGGTCTACAGTGTTCAGGGCTCCTAAGTCTATTATTTTATTATTCTTAGAAAGCTCTTTCTACATTGTACCCTTCTATTACTTATACGTGAATCTAGTATCTCTATGGTGTCACGTCTACTTATTTGAACTTATAATACAACATGTTTATCATTCTAAACTTGGCAGAGAAATATATTCAAAACACTGTAATATACTGAGTAATCAACATACTATACATGCAAACCAACTAAAATTATTAAAGAAACAAATTTCATGTCCACTTGGCACATACACACTAGAATCGTGCATATCAACCCAAATCTTGAGTTGTGCATCTCATAACTCAATTAAGAGTTAATTACTTATCATGACAAGAATTATTAATAATAACTGAGAACATTAATATCACAATACTTGATTCATTGAACACCCTACCCTTAGGGTTTCATTTAATCACCACAAATGCTACAAAGAAAGATGTAATACATCTATCATGTACTTTTAAAATATTTAAAACACATGATACCTGTGATCTCAATCCCTTATCACATTACTGGGAATTCTCATCCCTTCACATCATTATCATCATTACTGGATCTGGATATTCAAACCCTTAGATCATCACATAGCATTGTTACCTCTGTAACATGTAACCATTACCTCTAGGTCCTTAGACCAAGGTATTCATTTCACTGGTTGTACAAGTATTCTCATGGCTCACAAGGCCATCACAAATCTTGTCAGGTCTCACTAGGCAACAACTTATTCACATGGCTCCCATAAAGATTTCATGCGACATAAACATTCATTGAATAAAGACTACTATCAACAAATCATTTAAAATCAATATATGTATGAAACCTTAGAACTAAGTTGAATTTGGGTTTCCATGCCATTCACTAGGATATCATGCATCAATAATAACATTGAATAAATAAAGTCTATTGTGTCAAGAAAATCCCTTCAAATGGATTTCACGATATCTATTCACAAATATCCAACTTTCCTCGCATCTAGGATTTCACCCTCTTTACTAAGATATCAAACAAACACTATTCACTTTGAACGAAATCCAAGATAATATCTGACATATTTGTACTATGGATTTAGATAAATAATCATTCATAACTAAGGGGTTCTAGATAAGCAATATTCTTTATTTACGTATACAGCAAATTTCACTCGTTGACAAATTCCCTATATTTCAATTTACTCTTATAACCTCTGTGAATACTTAGGGAATTATCATTAGGATGTGTTGTATACATTTATAATATGATTTTATCATCTGAACTTCATCCAAATATAGGAAGAATCCATTTCATATCATTTTGCAACAACTTAGAACAAATAGACAATTCACGGTTTGTAGTCGCATACCAGCAATTAAAGATTATGGATGAATTAACAAATTTTCATGCAATATATTGTTTAAAGGAAGTTCCCACTCACCATAAGGTGTGAAAATACCTTAAAAATGTATCTCATATGTGAAAATCTTGATCTCATATCAAATCCCTAGCAATTCACCCAATTCTTCTTCCTTTAAACTTGGAAACCCTAAAAATGAGGAATTATAAAGAAAGAGTGAGAAAAAGGGAAGTTTTGATACCATTTTGGATCAAATTATAGGAGGGATATAATTTTGACATGTGAGAGAAGATTTACTATGAAACTATATCCAAAGAAGTTAAACTTACATGATTTCATTATTCCTTGGACCGCAAAACCCTAGGTTAGCATCTCCATCAATTTCTCCTCTCAAAACCTAACTCTCTCTCTCTATAGGATTTCGTTTCTCTAGATTTAATTGAGAATTATGAGAGCTCCTTTTGTTTTAGGTTGACCATATAGATCAATTGAGCTGCTTGGGTCAATTACACTTTGACCCCTTACTATACTTTTTCTTATTTCAGCAAATTTTTTCTGTCATAAAAAGGTTTCTGTACATTCATGTATTTCAGAGATCAAACCTCATACAAAAATTATGCCAATTTATAATGTGATGTACGATTGAGTTACTAAGAATCATTTAAAATTTGAGATAATTACAAGCTTCCATTAAATAACTAAAAATCGAAAAGTGCACTACTATCCAGATTTCTATAGAAATTTCAGTTACTGTAATTCGTCTACTGATAAGGTCTAAACACATCCAAAAATTATGAACATTTTATATGTTGTTTATTATTTAGATATAGAATACCAGTTAAAATTTCAGATCATTTTTGTTTACCAATAAATAAATAAAAATAAAACAATATACTGCTAAATAACATTATGTCATTATGGTCGGTTGAAATATATCTCGACCAAGAATGACTTTTAAAGAACATCCAAAAATTCTGAATTTTTTCACTGAAATGCACGATTGAGTTATACACATTATATCGAAATTTCGATTAAATACATATTACAAAGAAAATATGATAAATTATTTACCGTACTACTATCTTGATCAAATTCCATACTCATGTACCATCAAAACCCTAATTTTTGCCGATTAGGGTTTACATTTCTCAAACCCTAATTCTTAAAAATAAAATCATAGTTAGAGTTTCTTCTTAGGTTTAAAACATCATAATTGAATTATCATCATTAATGAGATTTAAGAAATGATCAATCCAATTAAGCATATAATCATCGAGGTAAACCCTAGTTTACCAATTAAGCTCGGATACGGTCATAACATGCATTATAATCAATTCTCCTAACCCTAGTTGAGAGATAAAAGTAGATAGTTTAGATTTATTTGGTTTGCTTAGCATGGAGCTTTCTCAAGGCTAGAATGTGGGTGATGGGAGGCCTAACACCTCACTTCCACTCCCATTACTAAGCTCAGCCCCTAATCATCCTAAGATCATCTAACCTAGAAAACTAGGATTGTTGAGACTCTATTTAAATTATACCTAAACCCTGACCTGATTGAGCCTCGTAAGGGTAGTAGGGAGTTTTAGGGACTAGTTCCCCTATACACAACCTAGCATATCCATGACCAGTTAGCAGTTTAGGACAATTCATTAGAGTCTAGCTTGTTGTTTGGTTTGATAATCTAAATGAAATCATTATGTTCATATGTCACCCCCAACCTAATTGAAATGAATCCCTTAAACAACCCACATTTCCCTTAATTGCTTTAAAACCCTAATTGCCTTCTTACTTAGTTAGTGCCTACTTAGTTAGATATTTAATTGCTTAGTTAGCTTCTTGCCTTGCTCTTGCCTTGTTCTTGCTACTTTAGGTCTTTAATTTCTCTTTTTCCTTGCTTAGCTTAGTGTAGTGTAGTTCCCTTTCTTGCTTTCCTTAGCACAACTTGTTCTTTTCCTATCTTTCCTTGTCTTTTCTTGCTTAGTAGAATTAATTATCTAGGGTTGATTTAGGTTTTGTTATTACTTGTCTTCCTTTACTTGGTTTCATGTTCATCCTTAGTTTAACAATCAAAACAACCTTCAAACCCTTAACCCTAGACTCTGCAATAGGAACCTAGCCCAAAACTAACCTAGCTCTAGTGCCCCTTTTTTCCCCTATGGATCGACCTTATGCTTGTTACCTTACCTATACTACGACACGATCCCATGTGCTTGCGAGTGTAGTGATTTAATTTGTGTGAGTGTGTTGAGTTTAGTTCCATTATAAACTTTGAAAGTTTAATCCACTGTGTGTGTCTGTTAGCGGGGTTGCATCTATTCAAACTCTAATTGAGTACTATGTAACACCATTGGTAGAAACACACCAAGTATCTCTCTCTCGTATATATAAATTAGCATGAAGGTAGAATTGTCCTATCTAGCCTACCATAAAGGAAGTAGACTCCCATTATGAAGTTTACATTCAATTGAGAATATGTCACAACATAAAACATATCTAATAAATAAATGAATAATAATTGAAAAATTATAATAATTTTGTTTGTTTACTTTTCTAAAAAAGCTTACCACTTTCCTATGCAATTCCTCAAAAATGGAAAATTGTGAATTTGGTAATCTCATCATCATTGTCTTGATTTAAGATAAATGTAACAAAAATGTTGTATTATAGATACCATGAATATCTTCATATGTTTCCTCTTATAAGTTATTGATATCATAAAATTTGTGATACACAAGTATAGAATAGTCTTGGGTAGATGAAAATCAAAATTAGAATCTATCTTTACATTAGATACGTACATACCTTTTTCTTAGAAGGAAATTGTGTTACATATACTTAGTGGAAAATTAGCATGTCAATATATATTTAAAGAAATATAAAAAGGATATACTTCCCTAGTGAGTAGATATTTTCCAAAGGATCATAAAATCCAAATATAGTAACACAATATATATTGTGATAATATTTATTTAAATAATACTAAAACATATTTATATATTAAATATTCCACTAAAAAATATAAAAACAAGAACTAATGTTAAACTTGGATTTGTCATGTATTAGTTAGTCTACCTATGATATTTCATGTCAATTGGATAATTATAAGTTGCCATTGGTTTTAATTATAAAATAAATTAGCGTGATAATTATAAAAGGACACATTTAAATTAAATGACTTATTAAATAGTTTCAAAATATAAAACATATGTTAAATTTGTATTTAACACATCATAATTAGACTACAAGTCAAATTTACTTTGTTTTGATAATGTTTGTTCTATTAAATAAAATATAAAACAAAGGAAAAAACTACTAGTATATATAGAAACATTGTTGCTTTAGTTGAGGTGTATTTTCTTAAACATTTCCTATTACACTACTTTATAAACCCATAAAAGGATACCGGTCAGATAACGACCCCTGACTCTCATTCTTAATTTTAACAAATCTCTTGCCTACTTTTTCTATCTACAACCCTAATAAACTAGTTGTTATGCGGAAGGTTGCTGATGATTTCCTCTTCTCTTCTCCCTTCTGTATTCTTCCACTCCACCATGACCTTGAAGAAACACATACTACCACCATGATTCCCTCCTTACAATGCAAAATAGAACATCACCAAAGCATCATGTTTATAGTGCATAACCATGCTCTACAAGTTCTGGCATCTGACCTTGTTCATTTCCTCACATGGATGGAGTATTCAGAGACCTCTATAGCAATACATGGAGACTTGTGCAAAAGACTTAAGAGTACCTGCAAGTCTATGAACACCCAAACCATTGAACTACAACTCAAAGGGTCTGGACACTGTAGACAACTTGGATTCATGGACATTGGAAACTTCAACCAAACCCTCAACCTTTCCCTTTGAAATTCCATAAATGTTTTGAATCCAACTACGGATCTGTTGTTGTGTCTTCTTCTTCAACAATGATAAAAAGATATAAATATCCTAATATATGTGACTAGTCATTGGTTAACCTTGTTTGTGTATGGAGAAGATCGCGAGTCTATTGGGCTAAGGCTAGTTTCAATCCAAGTTGTTAAAGATCAGATGCCTTCATCTCCAAGGCAATAGGTCAATATTCTCTTGTTGTAGTTTGAATTCACGAAGAGTTTACTTAAGTAGAGAAACAAAAAGAAGAATTAAATATTCATATCATAATTCATATAATATATAATGAATATAGGTTTTGGTTCGACCATTACCCTGATCTTGTGGTGGATTAGATATTTATGCTTTCAACTAAGGTATGTTGCATCTTCAAATCATATTAAGAAATTTCTAATTTCACTCTCTTAATGTATGTTGCATTCCCTTACTTCTATATTGAGCAAAGACCTATTCCTCATCTCTTTCATGGTCCTTTGGACTTATGCCCTACCTACATTTTCTCTCTCTTGAGAAGTTGGCTCATTTGAGTGCTTATATTCTTTTATTGAACTTGACTACCTAATTTGATGTAGATTCTTGTTGGCCTCTTATTTATATCTTGTTCACTTTATTCCTTGTAGAACCCTAATTTGAGTTCTTGAATTAAATGTGGTCTCTTATGCATCTTATTTGTGGAGATTGTTGAATATTAATTTATGGGTCCTCTGACCTCACATGATAATTTTTGGATATTCTCATCTCTTATTTGATATGGATTGAACTTATTCTTGCCTCTACATCATGCATGTATTAGATTATTTTTATTTCTTATATTGGTACATGAGTACAACCATACATAGGGCACACTTTGTCTGTCCCGAGTGTATATATATATATATATATATATATATATATATATATATATATATATATATATATATATATATATATATATACATATATATAGGGTGCGCTATTTCCGCATATAATGCACTTTTTCCACCTAGTATTTTTAGGTTGTGATTCTATGATGTCCCAGCCCTGCATGTAATAGCAACAATATCTGTTGTTTGTATGCACTTCTTGTTATCATTGAGATATTATTTTAAGGAAGCAAACTCTTACTGCTTATCTCCATTAAATGTCGTTCTTTTAATACCCACTTGGGTGATACTTTTATCTTCTATGGGAAGTCTTTATATACTTGATTTCATTGTTACTTGTGTTGCTCAATCGATACTTTGTATGCACATACCAATATTTATGTTGATAACTTCTACTTTATCTTCTGTTTTGGGGTATGCTTCCAACCCTAAGTGTAGGACTTGGAAGACTGGACCTGGTGATATAGACCTTCTAGGTGGATATCTTGGGGAGACAAACTTGAGATAGTTGGGTATCCCTCTACTTAGATCCTTACTCTGCAACTTTCCTATAATTCTTTTATGGGAGATGATGATGTACTTTTATAAAATTGAATATAGTCATGAAATATTATTCCACTGCTACTTTGGTTATTTTATATATCATGATTTGAGAAATGAAAAGATAATTACACCGAGTTCATCATACCTTTTTAGTGTGGTTTGAATAGATGGATTCATTCCTCAAATTTATAAGGGAGTATATCTCATCTTAGGTCCCACTCCATACAAGATGGTATGAGAGCCCTGGTGGTCGGATTTGGATAATTTCAATTTTGTCTCCCTAATTAGAACTGTTACCCTACATAGTCACCATCTTTGTGAGATTCTTACCATAGGATTGAACTATGTCATTAATGCAATGGTGAGAGGTTGATTTAGGATCATATGAGGTACACATAAGAATCATGGTTGGTTGACCCTCATGTGATGAAGCTCTAGTTGCTCAAATCCAATGATGTGGGTTAGTTATGACATGTATCTTTTAATATAATGAAGTTTGACTTGATGATGGAGTTACCTTATGAAGATGTTGAGGTAATAGGATGACGAGATCTTAAATCGAAATTGTGACTAGATTTCACATTGATTTTGGTGCCAATTTTAGTTTTACATGCAAAGTTTTGCCACAAAATTATTTTCTTTAGAATAATATATGTATAAAAAGTTGTATGGGATTTTTTTTGAGATTTTCTTAAAATAAGTCACAATGAAGAGATGTGTGAACTCTTGATAGAGAAACTTAAGAATCAGTTAGAATAGATATCATAAACCCTAGTTTTGGTGTTTGGAGTGATGACTAGGAAGATGTGTCTCGTGATAAAGGTTTAGTTGATCTACCCTTCTACACCCTATGATCTTTAGTTTGGATATGTGAACCTTAGGGTTGGTAGATCTTAAACACAAGGACCTAAAACTCAACGTTAGGTGAGTTTGACCTCTTAGTCGTATGTATGACCTATGAAAAACATAAACATATAAAATATTCATAAATAAAATATATATACATAAATAACCCTACCACCTTGATGTTGCTTAGCTTGGCTTATTAGATTATTCCAAAAAGGGGTGGAGGGAAGTTGGTTGGTATAATAAGGATTGCTAGATTTTGGGGACTAAATCCTCTTTAAGGACTAGAGTGTTGTAATATATCCAAACCTAGCATCTTGACTCAAAAATCCTATTATCATGATCAGGAGATTAGAATATTCACTCTTCTAAATTTGACCAAATAAGGCTAAAGTTACACCTTAACGAACATTGTTGATGCATATCACATTTTTTTTCACAATACGTTCTATAATAAACTACATATATCATAATACACTCATATTAACATATAAATTAATAATGTGTTAACATGTAAGTAAATTCATGAAATATGTCAAATATGTTCCTTTTTCTAGCTAAAGTGCAGATAATGGCTAAAATATGTTTACTAAGAGATATAATGTTCTTTGTGATAAAAATTCTTGTTCCCATGACCATGACTATAAATAATGTGTTATCATCTAAAATAAATATTGATTTAGTGGGCTGAAATAAATAAGTAAAATATGAAAATTCATGCATAACCTTTTGGAAATGAATTGAATTTATTATGACTCAATTAAGTGAATGTTGATAATAAAGACATAATATTTTATTAAATACATTGGAAATGAGCCAAAAATCCTAACGGTTCCATAACTCATAAAAGGAAATATAAAAAGTAAAATATAATGGTAAAATCATGTTCCTTTGTTCCCAATTAGCTTGGGTGCCAAGTTTCACTTTATTTGAACAATAATACTATTCTAATTTCATTAAGGAAAGAAAATAGAATATATTTCCAAATATGTTACAAGGATTATTGAATGACTTCAAAAATGAAAAATAGTGAGAATAGTAGTTTTCTCCTTTCTTATTGATCATAGAATGCATATTCTTATGATCGAGAAAATTAAGATAAGTTGGGAAACTTGTTGTTATTTCCTAGATGAATTATATTAATAAAAGTCCTAATGACATTTAAATGAAAAGAAACATAAGACTTTATGGATTTGGAGTAACATGTAACAAAATAAGAAAACATACTTTCTAATTTATAAATTTATTTTTACACATAATTATACAATGATTTAGTAAACACATGGAATATTTCTTACAAAACATGTAGTAATAGATATTATGATATACATATGTATATATCAATGTTAAAAACATGCATAAACGTCTAATTAAATATTAATGGGCATTTCATACAAGTAGGACAATTTATGTTTCCCTTGGCTTACAAATTCCTTTACGGTAATTAATATAATATGATGTAATAAATGTGTGAAATTGTTCATCATAAAAGAATTCAAATAAAATTCTCCTATCCAAATATGGTGATTGTATATGGAATTTAGTGATATTGTTCCATTTAATACAATATACAAATTTCAATGAAACCTAATTTGGTACCTCTCTCTCTTATATATAAAATAACATGTAGGTAGAATTATCCTCTCTAGCCTACCATAAAGGAAGTAGACTCCCATTATCAAGCTTACATTCCATATGAGAATATGTTGCAACATAAAACACATCTAATAGATAAATGAATAATAATTGGAAAATTATGAGAATTTTGTTTGTACACTTTTCTAAAAAAACTTACCACTTTCCTCTACAATTCCTCAAAAATGTAAAATCACCAATTTGCCAACCTGATCATCATTATAATGATTTAAAATAAATTTAAAAAATGGTATATTATATATACCAAGAATATCGTCACATGTTAGCTCTTACAAGTTATTTTTTTAGAGAAGATAGGAGGTTTCTATTCATCTTGCCCCACTCATGCAAGCAAACTCATTTAAATCATTACAATCGAAATTGTTGTCAACTGAAATAAAATTGGTAGTACTACTACCATTACAAGGCTCCAATCTAAGAAGATTAACTAACTCTGAGGACATATTTCTATAAGAATAGAAATCATTCCCGGATTTTTGGTGGTGCTTAGCCAACATATCAATAGCTTTGTTTCCCTCCCTTTTCACATGAGAAATCATCTAATGTGGCTTCATCTTCCTCCATATCAACAACTCTTATAAGTTATGGATATAATCAAATTCGTGATATGCAATTTTAGAGAAGTTTGGAGAGATCAACAATATTAGAATCTATCTTTACATTAATTACATAGATACGTTTTTCTTAGAAGGAAATTGTGATACACATACTTAATGAAAAATGATCATGACAATATGTATTTAAAGAAATATAAAAGGCATATTCTTCCCTCGTCACTACATATTTTCCAAAGGATCACATAAACCAAATATAGAAACAAAATATACATTATAATAATATTTATTTAAATAATACTAGAAACATCTTTATATATTAAATATTCCACTAAAGAAACTAAAAACAAGAATTAATGTTAAACTTGGATTTGTCATGTATTAGTTAGTCTACTCATGATGTTTGACGTCAATTCCCATAGATAAATTACAAAATAAATTAGCATGATAATTGTATAAGGACACAAATAAATTAAATGACTTATTAAACAATTTTAAAATAATAAAGATATGTTTAAGTTGTACTAGACACATCATAATTATACTACATGTGAAATTTACTTTGTTTAGTTAATGTTTGTTTCCTTTAATAAAATGTAAAACAAAGGACAAAAATGTTGTCTTTTTAGATAGGCCACACTGATATTTTGATGGTACAAATATTTCCAAAATTGTATTACTAACATGTGTATTACATGTTTTCATTGATCAAGGAACTAAGTCAAGATCTAACTACAAAGACCTTCCAATTTTATATGTTTGTATGCTTGCAAATCAATTTGTACCATATGTTTGATTGTACACGTGTGTTTTTATAAAACTTGATAGACACGATGTAAGGACAAGTGATGATTTTCAAAAACCTACCCAAAACCCTGTCCTATACTGACATGACACCTTTCAAGTTGTTAGATTTTATAAGAGAAGTCCAATCTCTTAAACTCTTTGTCAACTGGAAAATAGCCATTGCATAGCTTGTATTTGAGGTCATTCTCAGTTGAAGAAAATCTTGACCAAGGTGGTTGGTCAAAGAAAGTTTGATAGACAAATGACTATCGTGCTAAGTTGGACCAAGAAGATAGACTGACACATAGGTGTTAGACTCATTCAAGATTAGAGCATTGGTCGGTCAAAATCTTTCTCGAACGAGACAGTTCTTGGTCTAAACAATTCTCGACCAAGAGAGTTCTAAAACCAAAGTCTATTAACTATCAAATTATTTGCTGCAACTACATTGACTTAATCCTAATGACAATTCTCGACCCAGAACATCCTAGACACCGCCCATAGTAACCCTAACCACTTGTAATCATTTTCCATATATAGAAGTAATCTTAGGACACTTACAACCAATAGTTGAACAATAAATTGAGATCATACACACATACTTGAGCATACTTGCCATCATTCTCAAAGAGCTTAGGTATATACTTCTAGTTTCCATGAATTTAAACTAAGAATTAGCCCAATATTAGAATTATTCTCCACTAGATATAGCTTTGCCTAAACATTGTGGAGTGGATCATCATCACTTGTACATTAGCAATTGATTATATATCTTTTGAGCTTATTTTGTTTCTTTCTTTGTCCAATCTATTTCTTCATTGTTGTATTACTCATGGACTACTTCTTAGATTGAAGGTTGTCCAAGAACGTACAAGAAGAAAGATTCTTCTCAACTTAGTGTTCTTCCTTGGATGTTAAAGAAGAGGTGAAGAATGGTGTTCTTCCACGTCCATCAAAGAAGAGATGCAGAGGGTGACCTTTCGACAACCCGTAAAAAAGGTGGGAGTTCTCCTTGAGATGAAAAGGCTGGTTTGTCTTGACCCACAAGAAGACACTGATAAATTTTGTGTATTGTGTATTCGTCTATAAAGGAATAAAATACATGGTTTGAAAATCTTAGTTGGAAGCAACTAGTTAGTAAACTAACATCATTTGACGGAACCACTCTAAATTGTGTGTTCTTGTTGTTTGTGCCTATTGTCTACTAGCTTGCTTTTTACTTCTACATTTTTTATGTAAAGTAACCTTATTTGATTAAAATTTTATATCAGCTCTATTCAACCCTTCTAGGTCTTTTGTTTGGTATTAGAGAAGGCTTCAAGGGTGCTTAACTGGTTGTGAAGTTGGGGGACAATCGATTGGGACCACTCAACATGATAGGAAGGTATGTGAGTAGGCCACCGTTGTTTGATGATTCCAACTATGATTGTTCGAAGTGGTATATGCAAGTATACGTTCAAGGTATTGATTCTAATATTTGGAATGTGGTCATCCACCCATATGAACCTCCTACAATAGAGTTTGAGGAATGGGATGAGCCAACGGTAAGAAAAGCTACACTCAATGCCAAAGCAGTAAATATTTGATATTCACAATTATCCCTTGAAGAATCTAATAGAATATATTTTTGCGAAACTCCATATGAAATATGGAGAACACTTTTAGTTACCCATGAAGATACTCTACTAGTCAAGAGTACTAAAACGAACATGTTTAAGCAAAAGTTTGAATTATTTCATATGCAAGAACATAAAACTATTTCTAAAATGTATGCTAGATTTTTTCTATAATCAATAATTTTTTAGGGCTTTATGGAAGCACATAAGTGAAGAAGAATAGGTTTTCAAGATGCTCAGGTTCTTGTTACCTAAGTTGAAAACTAAAGTCAACTACATTCATACAACTAATAATATTACAAAAATTAAAATGGAGCAACTTATTGGAAACTTGGAAATACATGAAGTACAACTTGAAAAGGAGGAGAGGCAAGAAAAAGAATCAAGGCATGTGGAGAAAATGGTTGTATTCAACTAAAAGTCTTCAAATAAACAAAGATCTTCCTATTCAAGTGACTCTTCTAGTAGTGAAGAAGAAATCTCTGATAAAGGTAGGAAATATATATATTCTTCTTCTAAGAAAATATTAGATCTTTGTCTACTAGATGTCACCAATATGAAGAGAAATTTCATCGTCAATCCCAAAGCCCTAAAATAAAGAAGAAGAGGAAAGAAGGTGACAATGAAGGAGAAGGAGTAAATATAGGTGCACATGATCAAGAATAGGCACATGCACATGATGAATATGAAGTTGAAGGTAATGCTAGCTATGATGTGGTATTCCTTTCTACTTCATTCAAAATTGATCTTATGGAACTTGTTAAAAATACTTCAAATGAAGTTGAAAAATATAAGAAAAAGAAACTGGTTACATTGTTAACTTCTTTAAAGTAAATGTGATACGTTATGAATATCTTGTTCTATTTATATTTGGTTGAGAATGGATAATTTTTGTGGCAGACAATCGCTTGGTATAATCATAGCTGGACCGAGGGGCAACTCGGTCAACATACATTTTGACTGAATTATTGACAATAAGTTTTTAATTTGGCTATCTTAGAGTTGGTAGTTAGAGTCAATTTGCTACATGATTATCTCTTAATAACAAAAAGATATGTGTTCCCAAGACTAGAACTATATGTATGTCTAAATTTGTAGACTATTAAGATGTTGAAAAGTGAAATTAAATATCTTTTATGTCATGTCACTACTATCAACCTATTGGACATTATTCCTTTTCATATATTAGAATAAAGGAATCATTAACATGATATGGATTCCAAAATTCCCAAATTAGGATAAAGTGGGGAACATGTTGTGATTTGACCTATTCTTAATCTTGGTAAATATATGTCTCTTATCTCAACCTAATGTAATGTACATGTGCATATCTTTTATTTATCTAGATTCATTTGAAAATCCTTGATTTAAATTTAGATGCTTGAAGAATATCTTGCTAGCACCATACATCTCTTACTAAGGAAAACTTAAAGTTTTCTTTAGTTAAAATCTCAAATAGTAGAAGTATTTTGAATAACATTTTACATTCTCATAATTATGTCGATACTCATGAACTTGACTATATTCCTTAACATGATCTTATTTTAATTAAGTAAATGCATTAGTCATGAAACATGTCTAGCTTATAGAAGAGTCATACATTTGGCACTATGCTAAAAAGATCATGAGCCTTATGTGCAAATCCTTTTGTTATTGATATGCAAATAAATTACATGTGCCATCACATCCATGCTTATTGTACCATTGTGGCTCAAATTGACATTTTTATTACTATAACTAAACATGAACATCATATTTAGGGGGAGTATCCCACTAAGAATGAGTCATCTTGTTTTACTTTTCACCTCTTTGACATAACAATGAGGAGAAACAATTCAAATCAAAAGATAATTCAATGATTTGTGTTCACATTACGTTTGTCGGTCAACCAACAGTTTGACTGAGCTCCTCCTTGGTCAAAAATGTTCTCAAATAAAATCTTATTTGTGAAAAAGATTCTTTTTGATCTTTTAAAACTTTATTTACACATTCATTTTTTTACCGATTTCTTGGTTTCTACATTTGACATGATCATGAACTTTGGGCACTTAAATGACTATCTTTAATAAAAAAATTTCTTGTATTTGATCTCTTTTTTTTAGTATGAGATTAAGTGTGACATCAAAGTCTTTTAATATAACTTGCATATCTTTTCTCTCCTAATTAATCCTCTATATCAACAAAAGGCTTATCATCCTTTGACATTTTGTTTATAGATTATTTTAGAACTATTATTATGGTACTTACTTGTTCTGTATATCAATATGGGCTTAACATCCCTTATATTTGGTCTAGGAATTCTTTGTTGACCTCGTTCTATGTTTTATTAGTTCTCTATATCAATATGGGCTTAACATCCCTTATATTTGGTCTAGAGATTCTTTTTTTGACCTCATTTGTATGCTTAATGGATTCTCTAATAATTTTTGGGCTTAACATACCTTAAAAATGATTAGAAACCAATTTTCATTTTGACTTTTGATTTTCATGGCATATCTATATCATGCTAGACTTAGCATTCCTTACCATTAGTTTAAAGTATTTTTTGATATTTGTGCTTAATGCGATATTTTTATCATGAAGTAGTTAATATTCCTTTCAATGGTAACTAGACAATATTTTTTGATGTTCTTGATCAAATATGTCGTTTTGACTATGCTCTAATTAGATCCTTGTTTTTTATTTTTCTCATTAATTGGTATTCTTTTTCAACTGGTACGTTGGGTATAAGTTTTCCCTCTACAAAATAACTATCTTGTTGAGGGGGAGTGTCTCCTTGAGGGGGAGCCTTGATAAGTATTGACCCTTTTTGACTTGGATGGAAAGGGTAGAATAACCCATGAGGTAAATTGGTTATCAACAGAACAATTCAAAGGTATGTAGTTCTAAATTGGCTACTCACAACTAATCTTATTGAAATTTTTTGTCATCATCAAAAAGGGGGAGATTGTTGCTTTATGGATATGCCACACTAATATTTTGATGATGCAAATATTTCCCAAATTGTATTACTAACATGTGTAGTAAGTGTTTCAAGTGATCAAGGAACTAAGTCAAGATTCAAATACAAGGACCTTGTGATTTTATATGTTTGAATGCTTAGAAATCAAGTTTTACCATGTATTTGATTGTACATGTGTGTTTTTGTACAAATTGACAGACATGATGTAAGGACAAGTGATGATCTTCCAAAACCTACTCAAAGCCCTATTTTACACTCCCATGAATCCTTTAGGGTTGTTAGGTTTTATTATAAACACTGCTACAAAAAATGGTTTTTACAACAGTTTATTTTTCCATTTTACAATGGGTCAACTGTTGTATTAGATCATGTGGTCTTATGGGGGGGTTCTTTATACAAAAGGTGTTGCACATGTTGTAATATATGTATTTTATACAATAGTTAATACATGTTGTAGATCATTGAACACACCTGTTGTGATAGGGGTGTTGTATATAACAAGCTGAGACAAAAAGAAAATACATCTGGACACAAGGTTTTGAACTTGAGACCACTTGAAAGTAAGGCACATATCAAACCGCTAAACCAGTTTCATTTTATGCAACACATATATTCTTTGTTGTAAATATACAACAAATGATGTGCAAACATGTTGTGTGATTGTGGTCTATTACAACGGGTAACTATTACAATAGGTGAAAGCATGTTGTGTAATTATAGTATACTACAATGGGTTATAGTATGTTGTGTAAAGATGGTCTATTACAATGGGTTAACATATGTGACTATTACACCAGATAGAGCATGCTGTGTAATTATGATCTTTTACAACATGGTAGAGTATGTTGTGTAATGATGGTCTATTACAATGGGTTAAAATACATGACTATTACAATGGGTTAGAGCATGTTGTGTAATTATGATCTTTTACAATGGTTTAGAGTATGTTGTGTAATGATGATCTATTACAACAAGTTAGCATATGTGACTATTACAATGGGTTAGAGCATGTTGTGTAATTATGGTCTTTTACAACGGGTCTGAGTATGTTGTGATATTATAGTCTATTACAACAATTTAGCACCTGTTGTAGTATCACATATACTACAATAAGTTTGGCCCATTGTATATAACTTGTGTTGTATAAAATATATAATTCACAACACACAAATAGACTTGTTGTAAAAGATATGCTGACTACAACATAACCAACAGAACTGTTGTGTTTTTCACATTGTAAAAAACATTTTCTATAGTAGTGAAAAGTCCAAATGATTGAAATCTTTGTCAACCGAGAAATAGCCATTGCATATCTTGTCTTTGGGGTCATTCTTGGTCAAATAAAATTGTGACTGAGATATTCGATCATATAAAATTTTGACCAACAAAGGACCATTGTGCTAAGTTGGACCAAGAAGATAGACCGACACATCCATTAGACAAATTTGAGCTTAGAGTACTAGTCAGTAAAAATCTTGACCGAGATAGTCCCCGGTTGAAATAATTCCCAACCAAGAAAGTTCTAGAATAAAAGTTTATTAACAATCAAATTAGTCGTTGCAACTACATTAACTTAATCCTAACTACTAATTCTCGACCTAGAACATCCTAGAGACTACCCACGGTAACCCTAAGCACTTGGAATTATTTTCTATATGTAGGAATCATCCTAGGACACTTGGAACCATCAACTGAATGACAAATTGAGATCATACTCACATACTTGAGCATACTTGTCATCACTCTCAAAGTGCTTAGGTCTATACTTCAAGTTTCTATCAATCTAGCATAAGCCTTAGCTCAATATTAGAATATTTCTCCACCAAATATAGCTTTGTCTAAATCTTATGGAGTAGATCATCATCACTTTTACCATTATCATTTGATTGTATATCTTGTGAGCTTATTTTATTTATTTCTTTCTCTAATCCATTTCTTCATTGTTGTATTACTCTTAGAATATTTCTTAGAGTGAAGGCTATCTAAGAACCTGCAAAAAGAAGTAGTCTTCTCAACTTGTTGCTCTTTTTTGGCCATTAAAGAAGAGGGGAACAACGATGCTCTTCCACATCTTTCAAAAAAGAGGTGTAGAGGTGACCTTCCAGTAGCCCATCAAAGAAGGTGGTAGTTCTCCTTGATATGAAACAAACAATTTATATTGATCCATGAAAGACACTGGTAAATTTATGCATGGTGTATCAGTATGTAAAATGAATGACATGGTATGAAAATCCTAGTTGGAAACAACTAGACAGTGGGCATACATCATTTGACAGAACCACTCTAAATCATGTGTTCTTGTGATTTTCATATCTTGTCCACTAATTTATTTTTTACTTTTGCATTCTTTAAGTGAAGTAACTTTATTTGATTAAAATTTTGTATAGTCTCTATTCACCCCCCTCTAAATCTTTCAAAAAGTAATAGTATTTATGGAAACATTGTTGCTTAAAATTGGACTATATTTTCCTAAAGATTTCCTATTGCACTACATTATATATCTGCCAAATGAAACCAGTTAGACAGCAACCCTAACTCTCTTTCTTAATTGTATAATATCTCTTGCCTCCTTTCTCTACCTGAAACCCTATTAAGTCAGGTGCTATGTGGAAGGTTGCTCACAATTTCCACTTCTCTTCACCCTTCCCTTTTCTTCCCCTCCACCATGACCACGAAGCAACACATCCTACCACCATGATGCTCTCTTTCCAAAGAAGCACAAAACATCATCAAAGCATCATGCATGCAGTGCACAACCATGCTCCACTAGTTCTGACATCTATCCTTGGTTCTTTTCCTCAAGTTGATGGACTATTCAGTGAACTACTCCATGATAGTACACGGTGACTTGTGCAAAAGACCTAAGCGTACTTGCAAGAAGCTATGACCAACAAAAATCATTCAACTACAAATCAAAGAGTTTGGACACTATAGATAACTTGGATTCATGGACATTGGAAACTTGAACTAGACCGACGACCTTCCTTGATCCCTTTGACATTCCATAGATGTTTTAAAGCCAATTAATGATATGTTGTCATGTCTTGTTCTTCTTCAACAATGATCAAGAATACAAAGATATTTATCCATGTGACTAGTTAATGGTTAACCTTTATTATGAAGGGAGAAGATCACGAGTCTATTTGGCTAAGGCCAGTTTCATCCCAACTTGTTAAAGATCATATGCCTTCATCTCCAAGGCAATAGGTCAGTGTTCTCTTGTTGCAGTTTGAATTTACTAAGAGTTTAGTTAAGTAGAGAAACAAAAAGAAGAATGAAATATTTATATCCTAATTCATATAATATATAATGAATATAGGTTTTGGTGTGACCATTACCTTGATCTTGTAGTGGATTGAATATTTAAGCTTTCAACTAAGGTATGTTGTATCTTCAAATCATATTGAACAATACTATGATTTCACTCTCTTAATGTATGTTGCATTCCCTTACTTCCATATTGAGTGAAGACATGTGTTTCATGTCTCTCTTGGTCCTTTGGACTTATGCCCTACTCACTTTTTTCTCTCTCCTAATAGGTTCTCACATTTGAGTACTTATACTCTTTTATTAACCTTGACTACCTAATTTGATGGATACTCATATTGGACTATTATTTATATCTTATTCACTTTAATCTTTGTGGAACCCTAATTTGAGATATCAAATTAAATGTGGATTCTAATGTATCATATTTGTGTATATTGGTTTATGGGTCCCCTGACCCCACATGATAATTATTGGATATTCTCATCTCTTATCTGATATGGACTAAACTTATTCTTTCCTCTACATCGTGCACGAGTTAGACTAATTTTAACTCTTGTAGTGGTACATGAGTACAAACATACATAGGGTACACTTTTTCCACCCCGAGCGTGCCTTTCCACTCATTATATATATAGGGTGCACTATTTCCGCCTAGGGTGTGCTTTTCCCACCTACTATCTTTAGACTGAGATCTTATGGTGTCCCAACACTGCTTGAAATAATCTTAGTCTCTATTGTACTCATGCAGTACTTATTATTATTGAGATATTATTTTAAGGCAAGAAACCTCTTACTGCTTATCTCCATTAATTGTCTTTCTTTTGATACCCACATCAGTGATACATTCCTATTCTATGGGAAGTCTTGTTATATTTGATGTCTTTGTTCCTTATATTGCACAATCCATATTTATATGCACATATCATTGTTTTTGCTGATAACTTCTACTTTGTCTTCTCTTCTAGGGTATGCTCCCAGCTTCATGTATAGGACTCGAAAGACTAGACCTGGCGACATGGACATGTTATGTGGATCCCTTGGGGAAATAGACTTGAGATAGCTGGATATCCCTATAGTTAGAACCTTATGTTCTAACTTTTATGAAAACCCTTTATGGGACATGATAATGTACTTTTCTGAAATTGAATATAGTCATGCAATAGTATTTTGTTGCTACTTTGGTTATTTTGTATATCATAATTTAAGAAAAAATTACACCTATTCCAACATACCTTTATAATGTGTTTGGAATAGATGGATTCATTCCTCAAATTAAGTTAGTGGATCCCGTCTCGGGTCCCACTCCTTACACGATTACATTATACTATGTTTTCAAGAGGTGAATGAGGATGATGAGCCCTCCTCTTGTTGCCACCCATTCACTTCCACTTTGAGTCACAACTCCATGCATATGATTGAAGCCAAAAAGATATGTGTGGTGAACTAGTAGCAATGACATCAGGTTTGTGAGAGGAATCACAACCCCCTCAACCATCAACACCGACATGATCATATCTCTATGGACTTTAGTAAACTTAAGACATACATGAAATGATCTTTGAAAAAAAAGCATGAACCTAGAAACCAATCATCAAAGACCAACTTATCGGTGATTCTGTTATGTAATTCTTAACGTTTTCGTTGTTTAGTTCATTATTGATAAGTTAATGAAATACAAGATATTAAGGATGTTATTGTAACATGAAACTTAATTAAACTTGACTAGGATAGTCAGACCAATATACATATCTATATCATGATGGAGTCTACATATCCTAGTGTATGAATGAATCATTAATTTTCTTTTAGGTGATACATCCCTTTAATCCCAATATTATAGAACTAACGATTAATATGTTATATATGTGTGATGAGGATACATGAAGTTTAAGAATTCATCTTAGTTTATGAAAAGTGTCCTAATATTTCACACTATTGTGTTTATGATTTGATGTGTAATAACATATTAGCTAGCAAAAATAATGAGATAAAGTAGATATTTGTAATAAATTGACAAGTGACACTTTCTCTCATTTTAAAATGTATTATATGCTAACATGGTAAATACAAATTAGGTGTAGAATTAGTCATTTCTTATAAGTATAAAACAAATACGAATATGTCCTTGTATTGAATTAATACCCTATTACATATACAAATACCATAGGCTCTAGGAAGTTTGCCTAGATTGGTCTAATTTGAATGAATGGGTATATGAGAGAAACGATGTATACATAAGAGATCTGATTTTATAGACATAAGTATGGGTAATCCCATATTGTTGATAAATATATTTAGACTATGTTGGTTTGGACCCTACATAAATTTACTCTATATATTTCATTGATAATCATAGTATTGGATACATATTGTATTGATGAAACTGAGATTTTGATCATTTAAATAAAAAATATCTCATTTATAATAGATTGACTGAAATATACAATTTTAGTAAAGAAAGAATGAGAATAGCTCTAAATAAATAATAACATATGATGTTCGTTACTAATACCCTAGAAGTGGATAACTAGTATCCTTTAGATAACTCTCCAATCTAATGCATCATTTTTTGGTCTCCCAAAGCGTGTTGCTCCCCTTTTTTCGATATTTTTGGAAAAAGTACAAAACTATCACCAAGGCAGAAAGAAAACCACCAAGGCATCCAAGAGGAAAAAACTTTACAAGGAAAAAGAAAACAAGAACTATCTATACAAGAGAATATATATCCTTTTTAACTCGCTTCCAGACCTGAGAAGCACTAGTATCTAGCCCCACAAAAATTCTTTGGTTCCTCTCACTCCAGATAGCATAAGCGATCAGTTGTGAGCAAATTCTTCTCTTCTGACCAGAAAATTGAATGAGACCCAAAATAGAAACGGGAATAGAAGGGACATACCCATCCCCATGGGAAAACTCCCAAATACTCAAGGAAAAAGGACAGTAAAAAAGAATGTGACCAAGATCCTCAACGTCATCTCTGCATAGCTCGCATCGAGAGGAAAACACAAGACCTCTATGCTTCAAATGATCACGAGTGAGGAGCTTATCGAGCATAATCCTCCACATAAAAAATCTGCATCTCATCGGGGCATTGGTCTTCCAAACCCAATTATCCCAAACAACCGAAGCCTTTTTCTCCCTAAGCAGCTCCCAGAAGTCCTTCAGCTTACGAGGCACAACATCATCAAGATAGATACAACCTGCTGAATCAGAAGAAGGGAAGTAGTTTGCTTTGATAATACCCAAAATCCTTGAATAATGTCTTGACTTGCGCACAATCCAAGCACCATTATTCAAAAGACTACCAATATTTGCTAGCTTGCCTTTACCAAGCTTCATAATATATGTATGATCTAGAAGACTCTCCAAGAACTCCCCATTAGGAAGCCAAGGATCTCTCCAGATAAGAGTGTCAGAATTGGGTTTTACAGAAATTCTATTAACAATCATATTCCTGGTTCGCAGAATATAGGACCACATCCAGGAGGAATTAGAGGAGCTGCTACAGCTCCAAATAGAGTCACCCTTGAGATATCTCGAGTGCACCCATCAGACCCAAAGGGAATCTTTCTTCATGGAAATACTCCAAATTTTTTTAACCACACAGGCTTTAACCATATCAACAGAGTACTTAATACCCAAACCACCTTCTTTCTTCGGTTTGCAAACACTACTCCACGCAACAGCATGAGATGCTTTCTCACCCGACAACCCATTCCAGAGAAAATCACGGCACAGCTGATCAATCTCATCAGTTACAGCAGTAGGAAGAGGAAAAGATGACACCCAATATACATGAAAAGAAGACAGGGTAGATTTAATCAATTCAAGCCTACCCACATAAGAAAGGTGAACATATTTCCAACCAGCCAGCCTGCGTTTTATCTTGTCAATAATAGGTGAACATAACGCCCTTGAGAGCCTACCACTGAAAAGGGGAAGGCCGAGATATTTGAGAGGCAGTTTACCAATCTTGATATTCAAGTCGGAATTCTCAACAATAGAAGTAGCAGCATCATTACAAATCACCACACTCTTCTCCAAACTGATGTTTAGGCCTAAGACACCACTAAAGCATTCAATAACCTTCTTGACTCCTTTAATCGAATTTGAATCAGCCTCTGAGAAGATGACCACATCATCCGTGAAAATAGCATGAGAGACAGCAAAATCATGCGAAGCCTTGATGGGATGAATGGACCTAAGAGAAACGACAGAATTGATAATACTTGTAAACCCCTCCATCGCAATCACAAAGATATACGGAGCCAATGGGTCTCCTTGTCTGATACCCCTACCAGGGTTAAAAGAAGAACTAGGGACACTGTAATATCCTCAATTTTGATAAAATTGAAATGTGTAAGCGAAGAATAGAATTAAACAAATACAAGCCATGAATTGATAATTTCCCCAAATGATATTATTGGTGAAATAATAATTGTTTTTGTGGCAAGGGTTCTTGGGGCACAAGTTAAATAAGGAATTTGTACATGAATTAATAATAATGGTTTTTGTCAAGTTTCCAAAGGAAAACAAGATACATGGTATTTTAGCTATTATTGGCAACACAATGTTGAGGCACCAAATAACAATAATAACCTTTCAAAACGTGAATATAATATAGGAAAGGAAGATATCCTTTCCTAGTTGGTCGATTTGTTGAATAAAGATGATATCTTTTGGATAGAAAGAAAGTAATGGTAATTGTTATGCCAAAATCATATCTATCCCAAAGAAGAAAAAATATGGATATTCATTCCTAGAAACATGCCCTTTTCATAATATTAGTTGTCAAATAAAAGGGTGTCTTTTTGTACTCATAGAATCGAGGGAAATTCCATAATAACTTTCCTTATACGACATCATCCTTGTACACCAAGAAAGAGAGAGAAAAGGAAACGAGAAAGGAACATATGTGAATATGTAGGTGTATATATACATGCATAGCCAATGGAACCTACACCCCTCTCCGAGTTTCCCCTTGGTAGGTAAGGGTTGATGCCATGATATTTGTCGACATCATAACCCTAGAGAAGAGCATACCCTAGGTAACACCAGACCATGAGAAGGTAGTTCACATCCTTTTGGATGTTGCTTCAAGTGTCAGCCAACATAGAAGCCACCCATGGGCGAGATCTCTTCACCGAGATGACCTGCTTGGTGTTTGTGACGATCCGTCCTGAGGACCCCGACTCTCCTAGGAGCCCAGATTGGGTTCTCTTCTGCAACTGCTAGGATGACGCTGCATCGGGGACGATGGCACCGGTGATCGCGTCGCGCAGGCTATGCAGCAGTCGGTGGAGCAGGGTCGAAGTCACGTACGACGTAGAGGTGAGGAAAAGATGGAACCCAATCCTCATCAGCGTCGTGGGTCTCCAGCAGATGGGAAGAAGAAAGAGACGGAGTCAGAGAGGGAGAGAGGGAGCTGCGAGGCCAGGACGACATCTAAGGAGGGAGGCAGCATGGTGACGGCGGAGGTGGGTCTGGCGCGGCAGAGCCGATGCCAGCGGCGCACGCACATGGGTGCCTGATCCTGCGGCCGCCCTAGAGCGAGAAAAATGAACCGTTCCAGTGGCCAAGGGATGGAGCTCAGGAAGCCGGTGTCACCGGTCATGCCGCTGAAGGCGTTGGAGTGTAGGGTCTGATGGCAGAGACCTGCGCAGCGCGGCACGGAGATGACGGCGTCTCGACCTGGGTAATGGCGTTGTTGGTGCAGGCCGGAGGAAGAGGACTATCAGGCTCTGAGACGGGCAACATCAGTTGCAGCATCAAAGATGGTGCCTTCACATAGGCTCTGTGGTGACGTCTTGTGCGAGGAAGAACGATGGAGGCGATGTTATGTTGGCGAGGGGGTTCAGCCACTGATCAACTGGGACTGCGTCGTCTTCACTGTGACCTATGTGCAAGGAACCCCCATCTATACATGTTACGTGAGAAAGGAAGGAGATGAGTCAAGAGGGGGGTATGGCAGTGAAGGGGAAGCAGACCCTGTGAGGGTTGGTGCCTCCGACCACCGCGGTTGGGGCATCGAAGCCGGCACAGATGACGGCGCCAGATGCTTGATCCACAACGCAAGGACGAAGGTGGGGGAGAGAACCCTGACCCGAGCGAGCAGAAGAAAAAGGGGGGCCTGGGACCGGCTGGTCCAGGATTGAGCCCAAAACCACTTATCCAGTAGGGCGTGGAATTGAGGGGAGCGGACCAATGAAGAGTCGCCACATCATCCCCCTTTAAAGGTATAATTTCTGATCTTGCATAATCTATAGAAAATGCTAGGAACGTATGAAAATAGCAAAACTATATATCAAATTACTCAGGAAAACGAGAGCAATCTAAAGAAAATATAATCAAAGTCTAAGTATGCTTCCTGTTCTGAAAGTATAGGCAATACATGTTCTAATGTGTTTCATGTAAGGGAATGCCTAGTTTTGGTTAATATGATGCTTAATTGGACGTAATCGTTTATGTTAATCTAATGCCTGATCTAGACATGTATAATGAAGAAATCCTATATAACGAAGAAATCATGTATAATGATGAATAATGGATGATTCTAGATTAGTAATCTTATTCATGCTATTTAGGGTGTTAAAATCAATGTCAACATCTTGCTATGATCTAATGCTGATAATGTAATCTAGATGTCATGAATAGTTTAAAGTGCTTAGGTTGATGATTAGGGTTTCACCTAATATGAATACTTGAATTTGTAATCTGAGAAACCATGATATGATGGAACTAGGGTTTGTATCCCTAATCTCAGTTCCAAATACGAGATAGCCCTAAACCCTAGTTTAGGAGCGAATCTAGATGAAAATAATGTAATATGAATACATGATGACACACACGTACTATGCTTTATTTCAGATACTTGTGGATTACATGCTTTGTTGCTTGGATGTTTGAATGCATTCTTAAAGTACATGTGATGTTCTACACAGTTCTGCAATGACATAAGGTACGTGGTTACGCTTATGAATACATGTATCGAATTCTGAGATTGCCGATGTTTCTCGATGAGATTGAACGAAAAATAAATTGCTTGCTTGTTTATTTAGTTCTTGCAAACTATAAAGTACATATGAGTATCATGTAAAGTAATAATAGTATTCTGAACCCTGGGTTAGACTGATCTTAAGGGTAATGCACACGATCTCCGGAGGGACAGTGATTACACCTGAGGTAGTTGACCAGATATGGGTTAGAATATGAAAACAAGTTTATTTTCTCATATTCAAGATAAAGATGTTTGCTTATATCTGTACTTGTGATTATTGTTTGAATCCACGTACCAGTATAGAAATATACTGATCGCGTATTTGTTTGTCGGTGTTTTAGGTATCAGATATACTTGATTCGTGGACATGAGGGTACAGATAAAGAGATTGAAGACACTACAGTTTAATCATGAAGGTTTAGTCTTAATGGTTTATCTTTACACATGTAAAAGTTAATTCTGTTTAAAAGTTATCTAACTCCTTAGAGGAGCTTTTAATGAAAACATGTAAATATTTGATCATTAATGGAAATTGTTTACTATTTTGTATTATTTCATGAATCTGATCCTGGAAGTTATGATTAACGATCTGCGACTTTAAGGTCTTTTAGACACTCAAAAGTGCGGGTCGTTACATTTGGTAACAGAGCACAAATTCATCAACTAATACTTAATAGTTTATAATTTCAAATTATCCTTAGAAATTTTAAGAGAAAAATTAAGTTCCTCATCTCACATTTTCGTCTACTTCTCATCTCTTTGCTGAAAAAAGCCTTGAAAAGAAATTGTTAATAAGAGAAGTAAAATGTGAAACATGAAATCGGTAATGAACATGGTGTGGTGGTATGGGACACTACCCATGTGAAACTTAAAATCGGTAATCAACATGGTGTGGTGGTATGGGACACTGCCCATGTGAAACTTGAAATCATGAATAATAAAGATAAGGGATGGTTTAGAAAACCCAATCTCCCATGCATGTGGGCATGAGGAGCATAAAACTTATGTGATAAGTCTTAAGAGATATAAAAACTCAATAGATGTATATATAACAAAATGAAAAGTTGGAATATAACTTGCTCAAACTCCTCATGTTGTCTCTTGAAGTTTAGTGATGGTGGCCAAGCCCCTAGAGGGGAAGGCCGAGGTAGAACCAAGCCCTGGAGGGAAGGTGACCCAAGTTCATTGAATAAACATAGACCATGAGGGGGTATTCCAGAGGTTGAGCAAACATGGGTGATGATAAAAGTTATGCCTAATGATAAAAGAAAGAGGTGTCTAAGAAACCTTTAGGGTTAGTGTGGCAATCTAGGGTGGGTCAACCCGAGAGTGGGAAGATGACCTATGAGGGAGGCAAAATCTAGATCTTGGGATCAGGTTGTGGCTAGAGAGCTTAACCCCCTCCTATGAGCCAAGAAGGAACCCTAGGCTAGGACTTTCCCTTAAAAGGTAAGTGAATAAATGTAATTAAGTATTGAGATAACCTTAATCGTCACCTAGAGTAGTGAAGAGTTAAAGATATTAAAAAAAATGAAAGCACTTAAATTCTTTGAACCCAAGGATGCCAACTCTGAGTGACACAATTGGTCAAGCCCAGGAGGGAAGACCAGTAAGGCACCAAGCCTAGGAGGGAAGGTGGCCGAAGTGGACGACCAAGCCCAGGAGGGAAGGTGGCCTAAGTGGACGACCAAGCCCAGGAGGGAAGGTCATGAAATGGTTAAGCCCAGGAGGGAAGACCAGGCAGGCACCAAGCCCAGGAGGGAAGGTGGCCTAAGTCCACAATGCAGTTGTTTACGATCAAGCCCCTGGAGGGGAAGATCACATAGGTCAAGCCCAGGAGGGAAGACCGACATGGCACCAAGCCCTGGAGGGAAGGTGGCCCGAGCCCAATGATGGGACGACACTGCATTATGTGTACTCAAAAGAGAGAGATGGAGACAATCCGGGTTAAAGAATTAAATAAGAGAATAATGTGCTTAAAAGATGTGACATCTCAAAAAAAAATCCTTAGGGAGGGTAGAGTCCTAATGCAATCCTAGGGTCAAGTAGGGTGTATTAGAGGTACATAGGTCCGATGGGTTGGGAGTTGATTGTGCCCTGAATGCACATGACCTTGTGGTCGGGAGGTAACAGCTAGGTTTATCCAAGGTACATGACTCAGGAGATTAGCTACCTCCATGAGGATCATGTAGCCTAATGGGTGAATCTGAAAGGCACTCTCTTGATGCATAAGGATGAGATCACTCCAAAAGAGTACATATACCCCTAGAGACCCCAAGGATTTGTCTAAGGCTCATAATGATACATGAGATGTAAATATAAAAGATATAAAGAAGTCATGAAAAACTTAGAGGAGTTGTGTCTTAACTTAAGAGTAAGAAAAGGGACACTTGACTTCATGGAACATAAGAATGCTATAAAATTAAGAACAAGTAAGTTTAGAGTCATACCGAGTATGATTCAACTTAATATGTGAAATTGAAAGGTAATGTGTGGATGTACCATCTCCACTCTTGGAATGAAATGAACCTTATGTTTGGGCTGCTGTCAAATGCTTGTTTCATCTCATTATGAGGGAGGGAGATGGGGTAGACACACATTATGCTTAAAATTGAGAATAAATGTCTTAAGATAAAGGTGTAATGCTTGACCTAGGGTTAGAGGTGTTACCTCACCCTTGTGTGAAAATAATGAATAATAGGTTGGAGACCTAAGTGAAAAGAGAAAGCATCAAGTAATAACAAAATCATCAAGTGATGATAAGATGTGTATATTATAGATGTGGATATACTTGAATTTAGATTCAAGTGCCAAACTTAGTAATAAAACAAAAATTGATATGCAATGGAAAAGTTGTTAAAGATATCTAAGTAGGGTGCTAACCCTAATTTTTTAAACATAAGATGAGTATCATTCCCCTAGGCTTAGTAGGCATGAATTTTGGGGACAAAATTCCTTTTAAGGAGGGGTGAATGTAATATCCTCAATTTTGATAAAATTGAAATGTGTAAGCGAAGAATAGAATTAAAAAAATAGAAGCCATGAATTGATAATTTCCCCAAATGATATTATTGGTGGAATAATAATTGTTTTTGTGGAAAGGGTTCTTGGGGCACAAGTTAAATAAGGAATTTGTACATGAACTAATAATAATGGTTTTTGTCAAGTTTCCAAAGGAAAACAAGATACATGGTATTTTAGCTATTATTGGCAACACAATGTTGAGGCACCAAATAACAATAATAACCTTTCAAAACGTGAATATAATATAGGAAAGGAAGATATCCTTTCCTAGTTGGTCGGTTTGTTGAATAAAGATGATATCTTTTGGATAGAAAGAAAGTAATGGTAATTGTTATGCCAAAATCATATCTATCCCAAAGAAGAAAAAATATGGATATTCATTCCTAGAAACATGCCCTTTTCATAATATTAGTTGTCAAATAAAAGGGTGTCTTTTTGTACTCATAGAATCGAGGGAAATTCCATAATAACTTTCCTTATACGACATCATCCTTGTACACCAAGAAAGAGAGAGAAAAGGAAACGAGAAACGAACATACGTGAATATGTAGGTGTATATATACATGCATAGCCAATTGAACCTACACCCCTCTCCGAGTTGCCCCTTGGTAGGTAAGGGTTGATGCCATGATATTTGCCGACATCATAACCCTAGAGAAGAGCATACCCTATGTAACACCAGACCATGAGAAGGTAGTTCACATCCTTTTGGATGTTGCTTCAAGTGTCAGCCAACATAGAAGCCACCCATGGGCGAGATCTCTTCACCAAGATGACCTGCTTGGTGTCTGCGATGATCCGTCCTGAGGACCTCGACTCTCCTAGGAGCCCGGATTGGGTTCTCTTCTGCAACTGCTAGGATGACCCTACATCGGGGACGATGGCACCGGTGATCGCGTCGCGCAGGCTATGCGGCAGTCGGTGGAGCAGGGTCGAAGTCACATACGACGTAGAGGCGAGGAAGAGATGGAACCCAGTCCTCATCAGCGTCGTGGGTCTCCAGCAGATGGGAAGATGAAAGAGATAGAGTCGGAGAGGGAGAGAGGGAGCTGCGAGGCCAGGACGGCGTCCAAGGAGGGAGGCAGCATGGTGACGGCAGAGGTGGGTCTGGCGCGGCACAGCCGATGCCAGCGGCACACGCACATGGGTGCCTGAGCCTGCGATCTCCCTAGAGCAAGAAAAATGAACCGTTCCGGTGGCCAAGGGATGGAGCTCAGGAAGCCGATGTCACCGGTCATGCCGCTGAAGGCGTTGGAGTGTAGGGTCTGATGGCAGAGACCTGCGCAGCGCGGCACGGAGACGACAACGTCTCGACCTGGGTCATGGCGTTGTTGGTGCAGGTCGAAGGAAGAGGGCTGTCAGGCTCTGAGACGGGCAACATCAGTTGTAGCATCAGAGATGGTGCCTTCGCATAGCTCTGTGGTGACGTCTTGTGCGAGGAAGAATGGTGGAGGTGATGTTATGTTGGCGAGGGGGTTCAGCCACTGATCAACTGGGACTGCGTCGTCTTCACTGCGACCTGTGTGCAAGGAACCCACAGCTATACATGTTACGTGAGGAATGAAGGAGATGAGTCAAGAGGGGGGTATGGCAGTGAAGGGGAAGCAGACCCTGCAAGGGTTGGTGCCTCCGACCACCGCGGTTGGGGCATCGAAGACGGCGCAGATGATGACGCCAGATGCTTGATCCACAACGCAAGGACGAAGGTGGGGGAGAGACCCCTGACCCGAGCGAGCAGAAGAAAACGGGGGGCCTTAGACCGGATGGTCCAGGATTGAGCCCAAAACCACTTATCCAGTAGGGTGAGGAATTGAGGGGAGCGGACCAATGTAGAGTCGCCACATCATCCCCCTTTAAAGGTATAATTTCTGATCTTGCATAATCTATAGAAAATGGTAGGAACGTCCGAAAATAGCAAAACTATATATCAAATTACTCAGAAAAACGAGAGCAATCTAAAGAAAATATAATCAGAGTCTAAGTATGCTTCCTGTTCTGAAAGTATAGGCAATACATGTTCTAATGTGTTTCATGTATGGGAAAGCCTAGTTTTGGTTAATATGATGCTTAATTGGACGTAATCGTTTATGTTAATCTAATGCCTGATCTAGACATGTATAATGAAGAAATCCTATATAACGAAGAAATCATGTATAATGATGAATAATGGATGATTCTAGATTAGTAATCTTATTCATGCTATTTAGGGTGTTAAAATCAATGTCAACATCTTGCTATTATCTAATGCTGATAATGTAATCTAGATGTCATGAATAGTTTAATGTGCTTAGGTTGATGATTAGGGTTTCACCTAATATGTATACTTGAATTTATAATATGAGAAACCATGATATGATGGAACTAGGGTTTGTATCCCTAATCTCAGTTCCAAATACGAGATAGCCCTAAACCCTAGTTTAGGAGAGAATCTAGATGAAAATAATGTAATATGAATACATGATGACACACACGTACTATGCTTTATTTCAGATACTTGTTGATTACATGCTTTGTTGCTTGGATGTTTGGATGCATTCTTAAAGTACATGTGATGTTCTACACAGTTCTGTAATGACATAAGGTACGTGGTTACGCTTATGAATACATGTATCGAATTTTGAGATTGTTGATGTTTCTCGATGAGATTGAATGAAAAATAAACTGCTTGCTTGTTTATTTAGTTCTTGCAAACTATAAAGTGCATATGAGTATCATGTAAAGTAATAATAGTATTTTGAACCCTGGGTTAGACTGATCTTAAGGGTAATGCACACGAGCCCCGGAGGGACAGTGATTACACCTGAGGTAGTTGACCAGATATGGGTTAGAATATGAAAACAAGTTTATTTTCTCATATTCAAGATAAACATGTTTGCTTATATCTGTACTTGTGATTATTGTTTGAATCCACGTACCAGTATAGAAATATATTGATCGCGTATTTGTTTGTCGGCGTTTTAGGTATCAGATATACTTGATTCGTGGACATGAGGGTACAGATAAAGAGATTGAAGACACTACAGTTTAATCATGAAGGTTTAGTCTTAATGGTTTATCTTTACACATGTAAAAGTTAATTCTGTTTAAAAGTTATCTAACTCCTTAGAGGAGCTTTTAATGTAAACATGTAAATATTTGATCATTAATGGAAATTGTTTACTATTTTGTATTATTTCATGAATCTGTTCCTAGAAGTTATGATTAACGATCTGCGACTTTAAGGTCTTTTAGACACTCAAAAGTGCGGGTCGTTACATTTGGTATCAGAGCATAGATTCATCAACTAATACTTAATAGTTTATAATTTCAAATTATCCTTAGAAATTTTAAGCGAAAAATTAAGTTCCTCATCTCACATTTTTGTCTACTTCTCATCTATTTGCTGAAAAAACCTTGAAAAGAAATTGTTAATAAGAGAAGTAAAATGTGAAACTTGAAATCGGTAATCAACATGGTGTGGTGCTATGGGACACTACCCATGTGAAACTTAAAATCGGTAATCAACATGGTGTGGTGGTATGGGACACTGCCCATGTGAAACTTGAAATCATAAATAATAAAGATAAGGGATGGTTTAGAAAACCCAATCTCCCATGCATGTGGGCATGAGGAGCATAAAACTTATGTGATAAGTCTTAAGAGATATAAAAACTCAATAGATGTATATATAACAAAAATGAAAAGTTGGAATATAACTTGCTCAAACTCCTCATGTTGTCTCTTGAAGTTTAGTGATGGTGGCCAAGCCCCTGGAGGGGAAGGCTGAGGTAGCACCAAGCCCTGGAGGGAAGGTGACCCAAGTTCATTGAATGAACATAGACCATGAGGGGGTATTCCAGAGGTTGAGCAAACATGGGTGATGATAAAAGTTATGCCTAATGATAAAAGAAAGAGGTGTCTAAGAAACCTTTAGGGTTAGTGTGCCAATCTAGGGTGGGTCTACCCGAGAGTGGGAAGATGACCTATGAGGGAAGCAAAACCTAGATCTTGGGATCAGGTTGTGGCTAGAGAGCTTAACCCCCTCCTATGAGCCAAGAAGGCACCCTAGGCTAGGACTTTCCCTTAAAAGGTAAGTGAATAAATGTAATTAAGTATTGAGATAACCTTAATCCTCACCTAGAGTAGTGAAGAGTTAAAGATATTAAAAAAAATGAAAGCACTTAAATTCTATGAACCGAAGGATGCCAACTCTGAGTGACACAATTGGTCAAGCCCAGGAGGGAAGACCAGTAAGGCACCAAGCCCAGGAGGGAAGGTGGCCTAAGTGGACGACCAAGCCCAGGAGGGAAGGTCATGAAATGGTCAAGCCCAGGAGGGAAGACCAGGCAGGCACCAAGCCTAGGAGGGAAGGTGGCCTAAGTCCACAATGCAGTTGTTTACGATCAAGCCCCTGGAGGGGAAGATCACATAGGTCAAGCCCAGGAGGGAAGACCGACATGGCACCAAGCCCTGGAGGGAAGGTGGCCCGAGCCCAATGATGGGATGACACTGCATTATGTGTACTCAAAAGAGAGAGATGGAGACAATCTGGGTTAAAGAATTAAATAAGAGAATAATGTGCTTAAAAGATCTGACATCTCAAAAAAAAACCCTTAGCAGGTCTTAAAGAAATGGAAATTATAGCCATCAGGACCAAGAGATTTGTCTCCATTAGAATGGTGAATAACATAGTCTATCTCATCCTGAGTGACAATACCACAAAGATTATCAAAGTTTTCCTTGGACAACTTAGGTAAAGACCAAAAGGGATCCCACTCTATGGAAGAAGAACGAGAATCATTGACAAATAAAGCCTAAAAATAACCATAGATATGCCTTTCAATAGCATCCTCATCCGAGCACATAGAATTATCAATCATAATACTCCTGATATTGTTCCTCTATCTCCTGGCCTTTAGAGATGCGTGAAAAAACTTAGAGTTTTTGTCACCCAAATTCAACCACTGCACTCTAGATTTTTGTCTAACAAGAGATTCCTCTACGTTATAAGCATCAATAGCTTCTTTCCTTTTTAAAGCAACAATAGACTGGAGCGAACAATCCAAGGGGTTCCTGTCCGCTTCAAGTTGAGAAGAACATGCCTCACTTTCCTTAATTCTTCTGTTATCAAAGAGATTCCCAACTATTTTTTTATTCCAGTCATAGAGAACAGCCCTCAGTTTCCTCATCTTCTCACACACCCGAAACATCGGGTTCCCCGTAACTTCAGTCTTCCAGGTCTCCTCAACCAAGTTTAGAAAATCTGGTCTCTCAGTCCAAGCATTAATAAACTTAAAAGGGGTCATTCTCTTCACCCCTTCCTCAAGTTGGATCACAAGGATTCTATGATCGTTGTGAATAGAAGCAGAGATGACACCCCAGAGATGAGGAAATTTATCAATAAACTCTAGGTTATAGAAGCTTCTGTCAATCTTTGACATCACAAGATTGGCACCCTCTTGTCTATTATCCCTGGTAAAGTCTGAGACCGAGAACAAAACTTCTAAGAGACTAGCATCATTCACAAAATCATTAAAAAGAGACATAGACCTATAAGAAGGTTCAGCGCCACCAAACCTATCAGTAGAAAAGCGGACACAGTTAAAGTCTCCAACAATCAACCAAGGGGAGTTACCAACCATATCTCTGATACTCAGCAGCTTAGGCCAAAGGATAGCCCTTTTGGACTCTGGGTTATGAGCATACACAGCAGTAAGATAGAAAGAAGAATCTTCAATAGAAACACAACAGTGAATAAATTGATCGTCATAAGACAAAGGAGTAACTTTGATAGAGTCACTAGACCACATGATCACCACTCTGCCCAAAGGATGCTTATCATGGTTTGAAAATCAACTAGCAAAAGGCAAACATCTATTAATAGTTCTAATCATTTTCTTCCTTCTAATCTTCATTTCATATAAACAGACCAAAGAAGAAGAATTCCTAGATACCACTTCCCTCACAACATCCTGGCGTCCAACCTTGTTCAAGCCACGGACATTCTAGGATAGAATAGAAAGAGGGTTAACCATTGGGGGAAATCGATGAAGCACCCCCTCCCCCATCATCACGATGTAAACAACTCTCCCCTTCCTGACCATCGGGACTATCATAGCTGGATAGAGGAGAAAATTTGTTAATAGAAGCATGAATATCCCTAGAGGCGTTCTTAGGAGCAACTCTAGGCGGGGATCTAGATTTCTTCTTCTTTTGCTCCCACCCCCCTTCAAGGGATGGAACAGGAGTGAGCGAAGAAGTAGAGATAGCAGATAAAGCTTCACCTCCATTGGACTGTAGGGACTCATTCACCTCAATAAGAGGACTAACTATCATCTCAATAACCGACTGATCTTCAACAGCATCAATGAATACTTCACTCTCGTCATCGCTGTTTTTGGTCTTCGGAACCCAAATCCTTTTCATTGTCTTCTTCAGAGAGCCTTCGTCCAAGGCTTTTGATGAGTCACACAAGGTCGTTTCATGCCCAAACAATCCACATGACGAGCACTTGGGTGGCTTCCATTCATATTCAAACTCTATCGTATCACAGTGTCCATCATCACTCATAATCTACAGCTCCTTCAGAAAACTGAAGTCAGACAAGATAGCTACCTGCAACCTGGCATACTCCAGTCTCCTGAACTCATATGTAAACTTGTCCGGTCGAAGAGGCCTTCCCAAGTAAGACCCGATGATATTGAACATCTCAGCATCCCATATTTCAAGCAGAAGCTTGTGGATCTTCAACCAAACAGGGATCTCTGTGAGTTTCATTTTCTCTAACGGCTCCCCCCCCCCGTTCCCACTTTTTAATGATGAGAGGTTTCCCTGCCACAAACCACAGACCTCCATCTACAGCCGTAGCGAGATCCTCATCTTTTTCGAACATAACAATGAAGAAACCTCGCCCTCTGGATCTAACTTCTATCGCCCCTTTTGCGTTCCAGATCTGAGCCAAATGTCTAGCAAGTGTCGGCCAGTGAGGTTTCAACCCAATCACGTACCCCGCAGCTGTTCGACTCCATCTGCAGAGGTTCCTTTCCGCTATAGCCTTCGGGTATATTAGCTTCCCCTCCTTGAATCGAACCTCTTCCTTTCTCAACTTGACAGGACCAACGCTATCCGTCTTGAACAGATCAGACCATTGTTTGGGTTGCTCTGCGACAGAAATGCTCCCAGTGACTCTGGGAAGCACCTTTGGCCTAACAGGATTCCGAGCAGGGTTTGCAACTTCCGGATCTGGGGGTCTGCGGCCACCACCTCGTCAGTTGCCCCCTCCTTCGCCCCCTCGGTCGCTCCCATTCTTTTTTTTTTAGATCCAAACTTAGGTAATCTTATTTAAACGGAAATTTAGAAACAAAGATCTTACTTGGAAAGAATAATTTGTGGATGCCTATACATTTTATAATATAATTTAGATTATAACTCATTTAGAAGCACTGATAAGGTTTCTCTAGTTATATATACAAGATATCACTTGGATGAATGAATTGCCTTGGAGTTGGTAAGTATAACCCCTAAAAAGAGAACGTGGAACTATGAGAATGGTTAATTAAAGAGGAATGCATACCAAAGCTTCGAGTGTGAATTTGTGATAGAGAGATAACCTAAAATATTAATAGGTAACTTTATATGAGAATCACATATACCATCTAATAAACAAAGTTCTAGTCCATAATATATATATATATATATATATATATATATATATATATATGTATGTATGTATGTATATGTATAGGGTATCAATCTAGTGAGAAACATCGTACGACGAGAGAGTGAGAGGCATTTGAATAACTACAAATTGGGAGTTGTTTTTAAACATCCGACCGTATAGATGGAAAAAAAATCATTTCATTTACCTTTTCACAAATAATCATTACAATCAGACATTATTTACATGTCCATATGTATAGTATATACTTTTTACATCCAACAATCAGCATAAAATTAAATATAGAGCGTTGAAAAGTATTATGTTGTTGTGAATAATTTACAAATAAGATGGTGATGAAATTTCGTAGGAAGGTCAATATTAAGGTATACTTATAATCTATACGGTTGGATTATGAATAATTGAT